>OX596021.1:32312487-33560807 GCA_951394055.1 Villa cingulata | reverse complement strand
AAAGTAGTTGTTACAAAGGACTAAAAAAAAAAAAATTAAAAATATGTTATATCCTCTAAAACGCACTTTTTTGGTATTCATAAAAATGAAAAGTTATATGTATGTTCTATGCCCATGACAAAAAAAAAATAAAATGAAATTTACTCTTCCCTACTTTTTAAAAATAAAAATAAAATCTATCCTCATATAAAATAGGATACTAAAAGTGAAAAAAATGAGATACTTTTAATGTTTTATTCCCTAATATAAAATATAAATGTGAATTTTTTCACTGATTTTTCATTGTGATCAACAGCTTTAATGGCCAATTTTATTCTTACAATTTAGTAGATAAAAATGAACAATTGTTTTATCCTTATTCTTCTTTGTGTGTAGATATGTACGTATATTATGACTGCTGCTACCATTTGCTATCGTCTAAAACAACAGCTATTCATATCCATATATCCATTTAAAATACATATTACTGGTTTAATGGAAAAAAAAAACAAAGAACAAAATTAACGAGAAATGAACAGACATAAGCCAGCCATATAAACGACCAAATCTCAAAATAAATTGCTATTCCTCTCTAGGCATATGCTTCTGCTACCACTCACTACTGCTATTGCTGTTGAGTATACAGCATTACACAATACTCATACGACTGAAAAAAAAAAAATACACAGAAACATAAAAAACAAAAAAGAAAACGAGGAAAAAAAACAAATTTTCCTACTTTCCTTTTAATTTTGTTCCCAAT
Organism: Villa cingulata; assembly: GCA_951394055.1. Lineage (NCBI taxonomy): Eukaryota > Metazoa > Arthropoda > Insecta > Diptera > Bombyliidae > Villa > Villa cingulata. The sequence continues at coordinate 33,560,065 of OX596021.1, read as the reverse complement.
TTTTTTTTGTTTTTTTTTTTTTTTAGTTTTGTTTTTAGGAAAATTGGAAGTTATAGAATTTCTGAATAAAATTTTCATATATGGCATATTTATGTATGTACTCGTACTGTAAGCTTTTCATAAAATATCACAATATGATGCCTAGTTATTTTTATAGTAGCTACCACTGCCATCAATATACTCTCATAAAAACGAACATAATATACAGCTACAGCTTGATATTACCATATTACAGATTTAGTAGGTTAGTAGACGATATATGTATTTTTTACATGCATATACTTCATACATACATTAATACAAATAAATATTTTGTTAATGCTCACACACTTCAAACTTTTCGCACATTTTTGAATACACTATACTAGTATACGTTCGTACTCATACGTACATTAAGTGTGTACAAATCATACCATAGATGAGTTTAGCCAGCTATATCCTAAAAGAGGAAATGCTATTTTTTGTTAATCTGTTTCATACTGCCATACCTTCAAAATAAAAATGAAGGAAACCAAAACAAAAATGAAACAAAAAGAAAAAAAAAATGTTGAGCCTTTCATTGGGGGACGATAAAAAGTCTCATAACCCAATCATTGGTGTATTGGGAATAGGTATAATATCGAACAAAACTTCTGCAATTTCACGTACCTTACTTATACATACACTAACACATGCACATATTACATCCATTGCACAAAATATATAAATGTACATAGAAAAAATATTTGAAAAAAAAAAAAATCTTCAATAAAAAAAAAGAGACCATTAATCAAAGCCGAAAATAATCTCTTTTTTTTTGCACTGTTATTACTCTTATTTTTGGTAAAATTTTCATTTTTTTTTCCTTTCTAAGTTTTGGGTTTAATATTGGGAATAAATATATATAGGTATTTCTGTATGTACACGGGTAAGTGGATGTGTATGAAACTATATATAAACATAACAGCAACCACGATCATCTCACCACCATAATCATCATCATCTTTGTTATTATATAGATAAAGATGCCTTATATTTTTCTTTATTAAATTTTCTTTCCTACAGAATTTTGTTTTTCTTATATTTTCTACTATATGAACGATGAAAAAAGTGAAAAATATATAAAATGTCTCTATATAGCAAATTTTTTTCATCCTAACATTAAATTTAAAAATAATAACAACAACAAAATAAAAACAAAATCTCCTTTTTTTTTCTAATCTAATACGAAATGATATATTTAAAATCACTTAAGATTCTCTGATTTTGATTTATGACTTCCCATAGGAACTAAACTTTTATATATGTACAAATTTACATAACATACAAACAACTCATATTAATCTTATTTTATATAAAATATAAAACACTTCAAAATGTCTATGTATATGTACATATCTATACTGGTATAGTTCTTTAATGTATAAATGCATTTTGGATGTACACAAAAAACGTGTACAGATATAGTATTCTCTGTAGAAGTGAGAACTCTGCATATAAATTAATGCAATATACATACAATGAATATAAATGTATGTATGTATATATTGAGATATTGAGAGTGTATAAAATTTATTTGTCTGTGCATCAAATCTTCTATTATCTTAGATTTACACAAATACCTCAACAATTCTTCACACCTAAAATAGATATTTACCATCATTCAAATTAAAATTTCGTTTTTTGTTTTTTTGGTTCCAAAATTTGAAAATTGTCACTTTTGTGAGTAAAGTGGTAAAGTATGTACATACACATTTGTTTGTCGTCAGATGAGCAAAAAGACTAAAAATTAAATGGAAATTTCAAATTTAAATTTATGCACATCCACTTAATTCTCGTATGTATACGGTTCAGCAGAAATTTATTGTGATTACGAGAAGTATTAGCACCTTATCCTTATCATCATATGTATGTACAAAGGTCAAGGTTAAATTTTTTTATGAATTTTTCATGTACTCACTCTTATAATATGAGCAGATATGTTGCATGGAGACTATACAGTTCGTACTCTTATTGAAGGGATATATTCGCGTAGGGAGAACGACAGAAGCAAACACAAAAAAAAATTTTTTGAATTTTCGATAAAGAATAATTAATTAAAAACTTACCATACAATAAAATGTAGTGTAGGTTGGTAAAACACAGAAGATATGGTATATAGAAATGTGTACAAACGGACTTACCTGAAAAGATAAAAATGTAAAAAGAAAATATCAAATTAATAACAATAAAATATGATAAGGATTGTGTATTTTGATTTATAATATTAACAAAATTTCGTTATGCAAAATTAAGAAGAATATTCAAATTTGTTTTTATTTTTTGTTTTTTTATAAATTCCTTTATCAGAGTAATTTTTTTTTGATTTTCATTTCGATTTTAATTGAAATGTTCTTTTGGAGAAAATTAAATTATATTTGCAGGGATTCAAGAACCATAACCATAACCGCACTGAATATACCGAAAAAATTAATAAATAGCTCAATTTATTTTATACAAAAAAAAAAATAGTGGTAATAATAAAAATATATACGAAAGGTATTAATTTTTCAGAAAAGCTAAAGAAAAAAAAAACCAACTTTTAAACTTAATTTTTAATAACGGTTGAATATCGAAAATGAAAAATGATACTTTCGAACCCTTTTTCTTTTCGGTATTAATTTTTTTTTTTCTACCAAAGAACATTATATACACATTTAGTCTTTTCTCATGTTTCTATAAAAAAAAAAATTCTTATATATATTTGCATATATTTTTTTTTAAATATTATTTTTAAAACACCACGTAGATATCTACAAATTTCCACATCTGATCTTTATATTGAAAAATTAATTAATTCAAAAAATAATACACCTTCCTTTTATTTTGGTTTCTTTTTTCTTATTATCTTATTCCGTTTTATTTATAATTTTTTATTTCTGTTAACTCTATACATAAAATACGAAATTTCCAATTTTTGTAGAAAATTTTACATAAAATCTAAATAATAACGAATATAGGTATCAATTAAAAGTTTTCATAAATCCTTTCTTTTTTTTTTATTTTTCTTCTATGTTCATCCTTAATTAAATGAAAACAGAATTACTTACATACAAATATACATAAATAATACCTATATCAGGCAATGCAGGTATATACTTATAAGTGCGTATTTGTTGTACGGAATGTATAAAATATTAAATACATATTATAGAAGCTTCAATTTTCTTCACAATTAATTCGAAAAAAATAAAATAAGAATGAAGCTAAAATTCGGATATAGATTTCCAATTTCAGATACCTATATACAAAATTATCAATATATACATATATATGAATTACTTAGATACAACGAACAGATGTACGTAATCGGCTATTGCTGCTATATGGTACATAGGTTGAGTTCTAAAATGCATCGATGCGGTTTAAATGCAAATTATAAATAGTTTCTAAATGTTTAAAATAAAAACGGTTACACTGTCATAAGTTTAAAAATGCATTGTGAATGTATTTTTTACCCATCATTTAAGCAAACATTGCAAAATCACAATCACTTTTTAGCTTCGTTTCAAAATGTTAAATTTAAAATTATGCGTTTTCGATACAATGTAATAATGATACGCATCATATTTGCATCACTACGATAATACTACCGCATCTATGCTTATTTTTTACATTTTAGAACTCAGCCTACATACATACGCACCAAAATTCTGTATTTACTAAATATATAAATTATAAACTCTTTATCAAATTCAATTGAATTCAAACTTAAACCACAAATTCTCACCGGTATATAATACAATCGATTTAATCGAAAAGATATACAAAATATACATATATTGTTTCGTGTATGTATACAATGTATAGATTTTTGTTTGTCTGGATGTATGTGTCCATACATTCATTGCTTAGCATTTTTATTTATATACACGAATATACCAAACATACGATATGCTCAGAAAATGTATTAAATTATACAACACTGTGGACGTATTTTGTAGACGTAGGAGTACTAGCATATTATATACATATATGGTACATAACGTGTATATTCAAAAATATCAGTATACCTTTTGGATTTAATCAAAAACATATCAAAAGGAAAATTTCAATTTATCAAATCTGAATTGAAATAATAAAGGAAATTTGAAATACAACACGAATAGGCACAAAAGTATGAACGTATCTATGCGCTACACACTTATACATAAATCTCTTTATTCACTTCTTTGTATACTACACTACATACTGTAGTGAAGTGGTTTTTGTTTTTTTTTTATTCATTATTACAAAAATATAGAATTTCGATATATTGAAAGCATTTTTAATATAACGTCTGTTCATTAAAATTATTTCGTTAATTCATTCTTTTTTTTAAAATGAACGTGTTAATAATACCAAGTATCCTACTATACATATACGCAACAAAATTCAATTAAAATTATAGAGAGTCTAAGTAAATAAATATTATGGAACCTATATTGTATTCGTTTCAATTATAGTCTACATTTTTTTTTAATTTTCTACAATTATTTTCTCTATAATAATGTTTTTCAAATCAAATTAAGTTTCCAGTTAAATTACTTTTTAAAATTAAATTAATTAGTTAAATATATTAATAAGCATTGAAAAAAAAACGAAATGATGAATACATTTTTTGGACTGCAATAACTGTAAAAAGAAATTAATTTAAATCCTTTAGAAGGAATACATTTCTTCATAATTATCACAAAATATGACAAAAAAAAAATAAATAAATGAAAAAACGAAAATAAGTAATTCGTAAATTTGTAATACTCGTATGTTTGTTCCATTTTGATATCAGACCAGAGAATCATTTACAATTATTTTCTCTTTGTCAATAAAATGGCTCATATAATTTGAAATAAGTATGTGTACATCTGTACAATTACAAAAAATATTAAGCTATTTAAACGTGTACGATTTTTAAAATGAGATATAGTATACCAAAACACATGAGTTCGTATTTAAATGAAATTTTAATTAATTGAAAATTTCATTTAACTACACGAGCGAAAATTATTAAAATATTAACTGTAAACTGAAATGAAATGAAATGAAAAATTATTGGAAAATAAAAAAAAAATGGTGAAAATTAAAATGGAGAAACATTCATTTAAAATATTTTTATCATACTATACATATATATGTACATACATATATGTATAATATCCTTAACATACATATGCACATAACTCTGCGCCCATTAGAAAAAAATAGATATACGTATCAAACTGAATATAAATGAAATTAATTTTTTATCATAATAAATCTTTTAGTTTTTATTATTTGTAATCAAAATTGACATGGAAAAAGTTTTTTTTTTCTCTATACTTTAATGTATATAGTAATATAGAAAAGTTTAATGGTTTAATGTTGCGATTTTCTTTGTTAGCTTTTTTTTTACTTTTTTCTTTTCTTTTCTTTTTTCATTATGGTTTTGGGTTTCAGTCGATTTTTTTATTACATTTTCTGATTATTATTATTATTATTGTTAGTAATATTATTATTTGGACCCTTTTTATATATTTTTATGTTCGTGTACAATAATAAAATCTAATAATTTATTTTATCATAAAACAAAAATTCATTATACGATTATACCATGTTATACATAGTACACAAAATCTATAGATATTTATACGTATATACACATACTTGTTTATTTATGTGTGTAATGTGTATATTTATTGTACATTTTAATATTTAAATAATTAATGATAAGCTTTAATAAAAAGTCGAGACACGCCATGAACATAATATAACATTATATAATACACAATATTGCTATCTATATAAGCTTCTTATGTCAGAACATCAGAGAAAATCATTAAAATGTATGTATATATACCCATCCCATACTAAAATATTGTATATAAACTTATTTAGCTACATTTATAATACTCGTTCATAGCTTATTTGCTTATTTCATTCACTTTATTGTGAACTATTATTATAAGTAGCTGTTGTAGAGTATTAGATTTATGGTCGTCTTTCATCAAAGATTGGTCGTTGTTGTCATTCATTAATTTTATGTACTCTCGTATACATACTCGTACATTTCGTGTACATCATCATGAACTGTATAATATTCGTACTAAAGAAAATCTACATATATAGAGAAGAAAATGAAAAACCATAGATACTCTCTATTCCTATGAATTATGAATTTTCTTTATGTTCTTTTTGTTCTTCTAGAGCGCTGTGTTTGTATTTGTGAATGAAGCGACGAAGAAAGAAACAGCAGAAGAGTTAAATAATTTTATGGTTTATATTGCATATTTTTTTTTTTTATATCAATGTTAAAAGATTTGTAAATAGAAGATTTTAAAAAGATTTTTATATCCAGGAAGTTACTCCTATACTTATGTACATTTATACTTAAATATAATGTATGTATGAAATGCAGGTGGTATCAATCATCAACAATATTTATAGCAATATGAATGATGTAGTCATAGAATCACGTTTATCATATAAAAAAAACTACTACAGAAAATTGAAAACAAAAAAAAAAAAAAAAAAAAACATAAAAATAAGTGACTAAAGAAAATGTACATACGTAGATCTACCAACGTACAGATATTAGATGTTAGATGTATATGTACTTCAAACAAGACATCAAAGTGGAAAAATGTTCTTATGAAAAAAAAAATGTACAATGACAATACATACAACCATAATACAGTACTCGTATTTATAGATATGAGTATGAGTATGAGTATATTATTTTTTTTTTGTTTGAAAATTTACTTCAATATACTCGTAAAAATAAAAGAGAAATATGAATGAATATAATATTATGGCGATTATAGGTATGTGATGTATTCAAACATTCTAATGGCTGTACTATGTTTGTATGTATGTACATTCACTTATCCGTATTCACGCTATCCATTCTATAAAGATGAAGAGTAAAGACCATATAATATACATATTTTAATAATTGTATAACGCGTGTATCTTTGAAAATATTATTTTATTCACAAAGGCTATTTTCATTCTGAATTTTTCTGGCTAAAATTTTTCTGTCTTTAATCTATATAAACGTATGCATGCATATTATAGCTACACATGTACATACAATCGTATTCGAATGTACATAATCGTATATAAATTGCATTTGATACACGAACATCATTTTAGATTTGCAGATATAAATTTAGATATGCATATTAATTTGTATATACACTGGTACATACATATATAAATATGTGTACTGCATGCAGTGAATAAAATACATAGTTGCCTATACGTATACACGTAAATAATGTATAAAGATGTATGTATGTAAGCATGTATACTTTTACATATGAATTTTAATGGAATTATATTTTTCAATGAAAATGACTATAATATATCAAATAATTGCTGCAGTTGTTTCTGTTTTGTTTGTATTTTTTTTTTCCTTTTTTTGCATTTTTCATTTCTTAAATTTGTTTGTTATTGTACTATAATTCAAAAAATTATTTATTATAGATTGGATTATATACGTATGGTATGTGTATACATGCAACGATATGAAAAGTGTTCAACAACTGCATCATAAAATTATTATTATTATTCTTTTCATTTTCCTTGCATCTATGTGCATACTGAATTACACTTATATCTGGATCAAAAATGCACATTTATATGCATAATGTTTACACTCATCGTTGTGTGTATTGATATTTATTATAATTGTAATTGAAATTAAGTCAAATAAATCTATTTATATAAAATTAACGAAATATACTAAAGAATATACATTATTTATTTAAATGAACACTAAATAAAAATAAAATTATAATAAATATTTATTCTATAATATGCATTTATTTTATTTTATTTTAATTATTTTTATTTTAATGCATAAAAATCAATTTAATTTTGTTGCTTATCCTTGTGTTTATCGAAATAATGAAGAAATATATTATATTGCTTTCTGTTCTTACTAATTCTGAAAAATGCATATACGACTATAAATCCAGGCCATTACAAAAAATAAAAAAAAAAATTTGAAATGTTACGTTAATTATACACAAAAAATAATAAAATATGAAAATTGATTAAATTTATAAATAATTATCGAAAATCAAAATTATATAATAATCATAAAAACCAAATGTTTGATATATCTTTTTTACAAAAAAAAAACAAAAAAATAATAATCAATAAATCCTGTTAATTATTTTTTTAATATATTTTCTATTATTGTACTCGTACACATATTTGAAATATTTTTAACTAAATTTTCAAAATATATTATCACACTATTTTATCAGTTAATTTTAATTATAATGTTGTTTAGCTTTAAAATAATTAATGTTGCATTAATGTGTGTACATTTGTATGCACATACATATATTACGTAATGTGCATGGCATAAATATCTCATTTATCATATAGAGGTTTGACTTTAATCGCTTTCCTAATCACTATACATATGTACTATAACTGTTTTGTATGTATGTATACTGTGTCTATATTAGATATGCTTCGACAAAAATATTTAATACATTCATATTCATAATATTATCCTTTAAATATGTATCTTTTATAATGTATTAAATTGGGTATTATATTATTTATTTATTCATTATTATTATTTATAAAATTATTATATTTATTTATATACTTATATTTATATTTAAAATTTATTCATAAAATAATTTAACCTTTTTCATCTCATCACATTTTCATATTTTAATATTAATATTTCAATAAATTAAATATAATATAAAATTGTTTTTTCATCTACACATATGTACATATGCTGTGTAGGTATATACATTAGAACATACATCAGGTGTGTACTTATAATTTGACAAAATAAATAAATCCAAAAATAAATAAATAAATTTTCAATTAACATATCAGATTAACTTTCAAATTTTATCAAATATTAAAGTATTTTTGTACACACACATGTGCATATTTATATACATACGCCTACATTAATACTGAGTTCAATATGTAGATTTTGAAATGAAAATAATATATATTTTTTTGTTGTTATTGTTGTCGATTAAATCGATATACATAATAGAAAAGTTGTACAATGTATTATTTACATGTCATCCTTTGTATTTTATCATTTTTTTTTTATTATTATTAATTTTGTTTTCATTTTTGAACATAATGTGTGTATTAAATGTACATACTCGTATGTATGTATATACATATATCTAGATGATTGTACGCGTACACTCGTACACAAAATATGTTCACAAAAAAAAAAAAAAAAATTATTTTCAGATAATTTAATTTACTTCATTCATAAATAAACTGAAATTTAATCAAATAAATACAAACTTTACATCTACATACATTTGTATATATGCATGACCATACATAATTATAATATGCGATTATAAGAAAATACAATATTATGTATAAATAAATAGTTTATGTATGAAATTCACATGCATGTAGTGAGTATATATACATCATATCCTTTATATAAATAAATATATTTTCGAATTTATGACATGTGTATGTTGTTAAACATATAGGAGACATATTGCTCATGTACATAAGCATAAATGTTATATACATTCTATAGTATGTAAAATAAATGTACATACGTTGATACTATCATAATGACAAATTGATCTAGTGTTACGCATACTTATATGACAAAAAAATTCTCGAATATGTTGTATACAGGGTGCTTCTTTTCTACGTACACACAATAGTATCACGATATTCTTTGGACTGTTTCATGAAAAAAAATGTATTAGCATTTTGCTGAGTAGAGCCTCATTTCCACGCTAGAGGGCGTTGAAAATTTTGAGTTCTGTGCAAGACTTTTGATCACAAAACTCTTTGTAACTTTTCGCACACTCAATATATGGTCATTTTTATTTTTTTAATTGAAAGGTTATAAAATTACCTAGAATTTGACATAGCCCTTGCTGACAGAAATAATTCCATTCCGGTCGAAAAAGAGATATAAACTCAAAACTTTTGGTTTTTTTCTTCAAAAACTTTGTAAAAAAATGAGTTCTTGAAAAAAAATCCACTAACATAATTTTTTTTCTTAATTATTCTAAAAGCCTCAAATGATCTCTACCAAACAAAAAAAGAAAGAGCTCGATAACAATATCCTTCATCGAGTTATTGAAGATCAAAAATGTGAAGGAAAAGTCGTAAATGTACCTACCTGCAAATTGCAAACGATATATTTTACTAAAAATTTTATTTAAATAACAATTAACAGTTATATTTTATATTTTTATTTATTTCTACCTAAAATAAAAACAAAGAAGACAATTTTATACAATAAAAAATATTTACAATAAATAGTAATTATTACAATAAATGTTCAAAATATTCCCCTTCTGCCTCAATACATAGATTTATTATTATCTCAAAAGTATTACACCTTAGTACCTGCCACTTAGTTTTACCTCTCATTAATTAACCAACATTTTGCTATAAAAATGCAGTAAATTGCAGATTTTTAATATATTTAGCTAAAGCAGTTGGTTAGAAAATCACAAATTAAAAAATGAATAATTATACTCTGTCAGAATTGGCCGATATACATTTAATATATGGTGAATCTGGACAAAGTGGTAATCGAGTAAATATATACACTGAACGATTTCCAGGCAGAAGAATCCCCAATTCCAGAACCTTCACAGCTGTAGATCGTCGGCTTCGAGAAACAGGAAACTTGATTCCGCAAAGAACAGAGCAAGGCAGAAATCCTGTCAGTGTTCATCTTGAAGAAAGGGTTATAGAACTTGTAACGGCAGACAGAACCATTAGCACAAGAAGAATAGCTGCATTAACTGGAATCAACAGAAGTATCGTGTGGCGAATTTTGTCAAAAAATGGACTTCATCCGTACCATTATCACCCAGTACAAGCATTAGAGGAATCAGATCACATCGCACGACTAAGATTTTGCCAGTGGATGGAGCAGCAAGAAGTTGTATTCAGCCGAAAAATTTGTTTCACTGATGAAGCGATTTTCACCAGGAATGGCATCCTTAATCTTCATAATATGCATAACTGGACGTTGAAAATCCACACGAGATATGGACCAGACATCACCAAAGGAATTTCAAAATTAATGTATGGTGCGGAATAGTAGGGGATATTCTATTAGGACCAATAAGATTACCAGATACTTTACTTTACTTTACAAATACTTTAGTGGATTTTTTTTTCAAGAACTCATTTTTTTACAAAGTTTTTGAAGAAAAAAACCAAAAGTTTTGAGTTTATATCTCTTTTTCGACCGGAATGGAATTATTTCTGTCAGCAAGGGCTATGTCAAATTGTAGGTAATTTTATAACCTTTCAATTAAAAAAATAAAAATGACCATATATTGAGTGTGCGAAAAGTTACAAAGAGTTTTGTGATCAAAAGTCTTGCACAGAACTCAAAATTTTCAACGCCCTCTAGCGTGGAAATGGGGCTCTACTCAACAAAATGCTAATACATTTTTTTTCATGAAACAGTCCAAAGAATATCGTGATACTATTGTGTGTACGTAGAAAAGAAGCACCCTGTATATTATCCTGTACAAAAATTGAAAGAAATGTGTGTATATGTATTACATTAAATATGTATATAGATAATATACATACATATATACATACATTTCTGTGTAAATACATGAGCGAAACCTGTCAAAATAAACAAATAAAATAAACAAGTATGATGGTTACCCACTATACAAATATAGACAAATGCATTTGCAAATAAGCAAAGGATGTATGATATGTATATAAGAAGAATGAATATAATAATTATGCTAATATATATGTATACTTACCAATATGTCTATATATATTTTTTAAACACACACGCATTAAAATCTGTATCGAAATAATATAAAACGGAAAAACAATAAAAATTTACTACTACTTATACTATATACATATATACCCATATATTATTATAGTTATAAATATATAGAAAAATATAAATTAATGTGTTACTATTAATTAGACATAAAAAAGGATATTTTATCACATTTATAACCATTCAATTTCATGCCATCATATCATACTATATCGATATACAAACAAATTGTACGGTCATATATTCGTTTATATATATTATTGTATGGAAACAAATTAAAATAAAATTGTAGATACATATAAAATGAATGTGTACGTAATCGTGTATAGTACTACGACTTTTTAGAAAATTTGTATCAGCAATTATCCAAGCTAATTACGTAGTTATGTACAATCTTTAATGTATATAATGTTTGATTATTGATGTATGTATCATAAAAATACTATACACATTTACCTTCATATTAATATACATTATGTATATACTTGTATCCTTGTAATATACACAAATATATAAATAAATATGTATTTCTATTTATCGTGTACAATATTAAGGCTACTAATATGTACATACTTATATGTATGAAATATCTAAATTTCTGTTGATTTATGAGGCACGAGAGTAAGTCGATAATAAATATTGGATAATATATGAAGGACGGTGTATGTTAAATAATTAGCACAAATAATTAGAAATGTTCTAATAAAACGACTATGTAATATATGTATAAACCTAATTATATATAGAAATGTATATGTCCTTATTAATATCTACACAACATATGTCTACGAAGTAAATAATATAAAATGAAATAATTAAAACTAATTTCATTATTGGAAAACTTTGAACGGTGTGAAATACACATAAATAAAATATATTCGAATATTACACAGTACAAGAACAGTTAAATCCATACATATAGAGGCTGCATATAATAATGATTTTATTTTTATTTGTTAATTTTTTAGGTTAATGCAACGTTGTTAAATTGGTATCTACCTAAGTATATTTAAACTTCAACCTTATGATGTTCAACCAGCATTATCTACTGTAACCATATTTTTTGTGTGTATACAGACACAGATAGACAATTTTTGATTTTTATCATTTTGATTTTATCACTGATATTCGAAATGTAATAATATTATATTTTCTAAATTGATATTTTACTGGAAATATATTCGTCTACAGAGAGTACTCTAAAAAAAATGTTTGTTGGTAGATTTATTATTTTTTTCATACAAACACGTACAGGGAAGAAAATTAAATAAGAACTTAAATAAATAGATTCAGTGAAGATATGCATATACTGACATAATAAGAAATCGAAAAGAGATTTTTTTCCCAAACTTCAAATCGAAACAGAGACACACAAAAAGAAATTTTTCATTCAGAGAAACGAAGAAAATAAAGTAATAGGTAATAATAGGTAATAGATAAATACTCAAGGGAAAATATGTAAATTTTCAATTAAATCAGTATATTACACTGGTATAGAGAAGAATTTATAGAAATATGTGGAAAAATAAAAGTCAATAAAAAAATTTGTATTATATTCACATACCGCATACAATGGACCTCGTAAAACTGCGGTAAATAATGAAAATTTATTCTGATTGCAACGATATCATACAGTCAAAGATTTTCATTATCCTAATTGTCTGTGCGTATATACACTTTTCATATTTTTTTCATACTATCGATTCACTTCACATAGATATGCGTGTTCAGGTACATAAATTTTCGTTTGTCATAAATAAAAAATAAAAAATTACAAAAAATCTAGAATTGAAAAATTTAAGAGAGAGAATAATTAAATTGTAGTTAAGGTGTGTAGTAATATTGATGTACAGTGTATTAGTGGTGATTCCTCTAGAATTTGATAAGTTAAAAATCATAGTGTATACAGAAGACGGCTTGTATATAAATTAAAATTTACTACGATTATTTTGAATAAATATGTAAAGAGAGAATTTAAGGATTACATATATACATTCATATACATTATGTATATGGTACGATATGCGTACGGAACAAGAATAATAAATGAAACAATACTCGGAAAAAAAAATTCAAAATAAACTCTATCTGTAAGCTGAAGGCAATCAAAACCATTGACTACAAAATAATATTACACGTACACATTGTACATTATAATATGTTGTTGCTATATTTGATAACCATGGCCATCACAATCACAATCGTCATCATCATCTAAGTACGTATCTATGTATATGTATGTACATATATCGGTATTCATCTACTACATATGTATAATATAACGCCGTGTATTATTTTATCATTTCTATTTCTGCTGGTACAAGAACAAATCAAATCGTTTTCACGTGAAAAATTCAGAATGTTTTTGTTTGATGTCAAGTACATACATAAACAAACATACATAAATACGAGTATATTTGGAATCCATTCACAAATAGAAAAATTGAATTGGGTGGGTATCTATATAAAAAAAATGGATGATTGTTGTTATTACAATTAAAATGTTCTGAGTCCGATTATATTGTCTTGCATATACGATTATATTTCGATTTATAGATATGTATACACATATATGTAGATACTATTTCATTAATTTTTTTATATGTATATGACACACAAGTGCATGAGTATATTGGAATTCAAAGTTATGGAAAATCTTTTTAAGGCTCTCTCTTCCATATATGAAGTATTCATTCGGGATTTCTATATTCTGGATTTCAAGTTATTTGTGGTTTTTGTGGTTTTTCTAGATCTGGTTATCATTCTCATTTTTCGTTTTCATTTTTTTTTTGTTTTGTTTTGTTTTGTTTTCATTTTCTCTTACCATGCTACGTATCATTGGTATAATTTCAATGTATTTTATTTTTATTTCTTTTTAGTTTCGTTTCATTTCATTTTGTTTTCGTTTGTTTTCATTTTTGATCATTGTATCTGATGTTTTTCAATTCAGTTTTATTTCATATACATATATATATGATATTTTGATATAAGTATTTGAACTTGTATTTAAGTATGTGTGATTTTTCTTTATACCGCATATTTATATATTATGTCTCCATCTCCACGTATGTGCAATGCATTAAGAAAATCCTTAAATATTTTTGTGTTATTCTATATAATATGTTGTGGATAATTTAACTGTTTAGGTTTATACATATTATGCATATGCACTTTATATATTCGGTTTACATACAATTTATTTAAATGTTCTTGGTTTCGTATTTGTTTTATATTTTCTTATGTTAACATGGTCTATACTCATTTATTAAAATTCAATTTTTGTTTTGTCTTTGTGTTTTGTGTGTTTTTTTATTTTTAAATTGCAATATGATATTCTCTATATCTCTCATTAATTCGTTTTTTCAATTAGCAGAAATATACAATTATTTCAATGATTTAATTTAGTGAGAATACTAATTTAACCAATATACAAACTCTAACTGTACACATTCCAATCATCATCTGATGTATACAAAAATGACAGTAGCAAGGATTTATGAACGGTAATTTGTATTTATTTCATATTTTAATATTGTTTTAAATTCGAGACTTGTTTTATACTTTTTTTTTTTAAATTGATTTAATTATTTAATTTACGAGCAAAAAAATAAAATGCCTTTATGAAAAAACGAATTTTTTTTTAAATAAAATTAATATGACTATTTGTACATTTATTTGATAATATTTTTATCACAATACTTTGATTAAAATATTAAATAATAAATAATAATATCTAAAAATGAAATTTTCAAATATTTTTTGTTCAATTTAAAAGACCACAAAAAAAAACAAAACAGAATGACTCAATATACAAATATTTCTAAATTGAATTTTATTATTTAATTAATAAATTTATTTTAGATTAGGAATATGAAAAGTACACGTTTAAAAAAAAATGGAAAAACGATTATCCTTTTCGAATATTTGAATTGTTTGTTTTTTCTAGTTTTTCTAATAGGATGCCACAATTGCAAAAAAAAAAAAAAACGATTTAAACGTATGTATACATTAATTATTAATTCATAAATATTTTTATAGCTGACAGAGACAGATATACAAACACATAATTGAATTGAAAATACAATTTTTGAAAAAATTATTATTTTTTCCTATTATCTATCAGATAAAAAAATAAAATATTACCGTTTTTTTATGTATTTTTAGAACAATTTGATTTTGAGCAACAATAGAATATTTATGAATATATAGAGAGGTAAAATGTATTTTCTTTCTTTTATACTTAGTTTTAATTAAAAATCAGGTGCACTCTGCCAATAAATGTCAATATTTCATCAAGGATACCTACATAATATCGTCTTATTATTATACTTTTAATATTAAAATTGCAATTAATTATTTTATTTTGTATGTAATTATGTATGTGTGAAATTTAATTTAAAATTGTCTACAAAGATTCATTCCACTTCTCTACAAAAAATATCATGTCACCGTTACAAATGAAATTTACAAAAGGAAGAATGAACGAATACATAAAATTTCTTTCATATTTTTATCGTCCATTTTTATTCATTTGCTTCCTTATTGTAATTAACTTTGTTTTCTATACGATTTTCAACTGATATTATTTTTCGTTACAATTTTCATCAGAATAACCAAACTAAAAATTGTTTTTTTGAAAAATTTTTTTTCAAACAGGTACCTAAAGTCTATTATTCTCTACTTACACACCAATTTAATATACCAAAATGTTCTTTTAAATTAATATGTAAATATCTTGATATTACATATACAATTGCATTCTTAATATATACAATTGCATTCTTTTACTGAATTAAAAATTAAATAAGGACAACAAGTTAGCAATTTTTTTCTTTAAAACAAAATAATGAGATTCTATACTATATTGAGTTTGATGATTGTTGAATTTCATCCATTTTTAGATTGTAAAACGACCATATTCTTATCCTAGATCCTATATTTTAGTTATTCAGTCAGTACACAAACATGAACAGTATTCTATACATTTAGTTAGTTATGCCAGTTATGCATTTCATTTGTATAACTTAAACAATAATTTTATTTTGTTAACCTCAGATTTTTAGTAGACATTCCGAAATAAAATGAACAAGCCAACAGCAACATACAGGATACAAGTTATATTCTCAGCAAAAAAAAAAAAAACTTGATGAAAAAATACATAATTATATTTTTTTTCTCGTTTAATTTGTTATTGTCTTCTTTTTTTTTGCATTCTAAAGTCTCTCTGTTTATTTTACTAAACTAATGAAGGAAATTACTTGAAAAAAAAAAAAATTATAAAATATAACAAGAACGCGATGAATGAAATGAGTAAAATGTTCGAATAATGAGAAAATTAAATGTATTTTGTAGCCAGTTAGTGTAAAGTGTTAAACAAACAAAACGAGTAAACGAACAAACGAACAACTAGCACGTTATTGTGAAAACCGTATAGATAATGGTATCGTATATGGTATGCAGTATGGATTTATGTCGAGGTATATAGAGAGATGCATATGCATTCATTCATAATAATTACATATAAGTAGGCAAATTTTCATTTTCGTATTTTTCTCATTTCTTTCATATTTACAGAATGTTAACAAACTTCCGGGAGTAGTTATGGTAGCTTTTACTCGGTTGATTGTATTATTCTCATTTTCTACTTTCCATATAGAGTACCATTCTTCTTCTTATCTTCTTATTTTTTCTATATCATTCTTTTTTGTTATTACAATTTTCTGTTTTGTTTAGGCTACTGTTGTTATACTGCGCTTGTAATTCTCTCGTTGTGTTCATGATATTGTTGTTGTTATTGTTGTTATTGTCATTATCCTAACTTTGTGTATATATGTAGTATTTTATAATTTTCTCGTTTAAGCCATTTTTAGTTTGAGAAAAATATAACTTCATATTTTGATTATATACGAGTACAAAACTATAGATATTTTTTCCTAATATTTCCTTTCTATACTTTTATAGTAAATACATACGTATTTGTATGTGGATAAACTTTTCCATAAAAAATAAAAATGAAAAGAAATCAAAGTTTATATGTACGAGTATTTACAAATAATTCAGTAACACCGTAACACATAGGCAAACACAAAAAATTTAATGCGAACAAAATTTATATGCAAAAACAGCATAAAAAAAAAAATAACTAAAATAATAGACAAGCAGAAAAGGAACAGGACAAAAATTTTGTGGTAGTTGAATTACTGCTATTCTACTAAATATATAGCTATATATACATTTATATACAGACAAAAATAAGCTATATAAGCATATTTAAAAAATTTTATTCACAAATTTGTACATAAACAGAACAAAAATACAAAAACATACATATATTTAATGTATATATGTATATGACGATATAATGTTTGTGTGTTACATAATATAGAACCTGAAAATGAATAACGAACAATTATTTGCATGTGGAATGCATATTTATAAGGAAAAAAAAATAAGGATTTTATAAATGTTTTAGTACAGAAATATGTATATAAAAATATAAATATAGATACATACATATATTTATATGTATATGTGTGTATAAAAGTTAACGAAAGTATACAAGAATCTAGAAAAACTTTTTCAAGTGAAATTTGATTACGTCTGCATCATGTAAATGAACGCAATTTGTAGAATAATTGCAAAACATTAACCTGTCGGAACTAATTTTGAATATTTTCTATATGTATTTTTATATAACTATATGTGTAACTTACATATACTGATACAGAAACGATGTACACGTACAGCATACAGTCAACTATATATTATTTAAGTTATAAGTTGCATATATTGTTAAAAACAGTCGCAAGTCATGGTGTAAATGATAATAGACTCATATATTATGTGGAATAGTATTTATGTAAGTACATAGGTATAGTATGATGTGGTTCATTCCATCTAATAAAAGCTGGAAAAAATATTCTACGACACCAGCAACAACATAACAGTAGCTCTGAGAAAAATGAATTGAGAAATAACAGACCAACAAAAAAAAAAAAAGAAAATACAAAAAATTAGTAACAAAGGAATTGAATTAATCGACTTGGCCACAGAATAAACTTTATTTTGTGGCTATCACATATACATTTATGTTCATATTAGAGAAAAAACTAAAAAAATACTCAAATGATACAAACTAAAATAATAGATACAAACACAAAGCAATTTAAAATAATTTTAAAAATAAACAAAAATTAACTTACAAATGTTTTAATTCAGAATATATTATTCTGTCATGGATACTATAAATACAATACATTCCATAAACATTTTCATTTATATTCGATTTTAGATAGACGCATTATAAGTTTCACATTTTTTTCATTTTTGATTATTTTTTTACTTTTCATACTGGCTATAGTACCTAGTACCTAATGTACGATTACCTTATCTGAAAAGATTATATTGTGATTGATAGAAAAAATAAAGTAAAAAATGAATGTCAAAATATTTATGAATTTTCAATTCAATTTAGAGTTTACATTACACGCATCAAAAGTAATTTAGTGCTGAAAGGCAAATAAAAAATTCAGTATCAGACTTATACATAGTACATACATTATATAGCACTGAATGAGGGGTTAAAATGCATTTAAAAAATATCTTCAAGTAAATAATAAAAATAATATAAATTCAGAAATATGTAAGTATATATAAATGTAGTAGAAATAAATTTTGTAAATACGATTTTTTTTTTTTTGTATTTTCGGTAATAATAGATTTTAATTATTTTGTTTGGTGAGAGAAGCTTGAAAAATGTTTACTAATTTTTTAGTTAATAATAAAAACGAAATGAAATAAACGAGTAGTATTCAAAAATAAATTGTTTTCACGGGGTGGATGAGTAGATTCTTGTGTATATAATAATTTCAATTATTAAATTATTTATTGAAGATTTTACTATTCCTGAATTTTATTCGCCCTCAAAACTTTTATGTTAATCGTGAAAAAATAAAATAATAATTTGGAGAATACAACAAATGCGCGAAAATACTCATATATGAAAAAATATAGGAAAATGAATCAAGTTAATAGAAACAGAAACTAAAAAACTGAAAGAAAATGAACAAAAATAGGATCATTTCATTTTTATCTCATCAAAAAAATTTTTATAATTAACTTTTAATCATAAAAACATATCAACTAATGGAAAATAAAATTTATGAAGCAGAAAATATTATATACCTTTATCGTTTTATATTCAGCACAAACATATAGGTATGTAATATAGATAGAATGCGAAATATTACTTTTACATATGTACATACTCGTATATATTTTTTCTTGTGTTCTATACACAAGTACACACATTTGTTTTATGTATATATATTTAAAAATTGTTATTTTTATACATTTACGATTATATATATTTGTTTATGCCTACATATTATAAAAAACGTATCTACTCTACATACATGTACACGAGTATACGACTATACATACATTCCAAAGTGTGGATATATAAAGGATAAAGGACAAAAAATATATTATTACGTAGTGTGCATAGGTAGATAGGTATTATATTCAATTTTTCTGACGTTTAAATTGAATTGAAATCGATTTTGTCTGAAGTGATTACAGCTAACAGCATACACTCATATAAGTACATACCTATACATATCCATATTTATGTGTATAAAATATAACTGAGAAGAAAAAAATATATAAAAAAATAGACTTTTTTCTATATCTGAAAATGTAGAACATACATATGTAGATACATGATATAACGATAAAGATAACAGAAAGATATAAAAATTTTCCACTTTTCTTAATAAAAAAAATGAAGGAAAAAATATCCTATATTGAAGAAAACGTAGTAGAATTTTGAGAGACGAAAAAAAAAAATAAGATAAAGAAAAAGAACTGGCATGTACGAATACAAAAAAAAAAAAAAAATGATGAAAAAAATGATACGAAATCAAATACAAAAAAAAAAAAACATTTTCTTTTCCTTATTTATTTCCTCTCATTTAATAAAAATGTTTTACACTCAAAAAATGAAATTTATTCGAGCGTATCAACGAGAAAAACAAAAAAAAAAAAACAAAATAAAATAAAAAACGGAAAAAAAAACGATGGCAAAAAAAAATTAAATAAAAAATTTTCTTAATCTTTTTTCAAAGATGAAAAATTTATTTTTCTCAAAAAAAAAAATTGTATTTTTTTATTTTATTTTTTATTTTTTTTTTCAGTAAACTTTTAATTTAAAAGTTTATTGCAGTCGATCCTGATTTTTTTAATTTTTCAAATATTTTTATTGTTTTTGTTTTCTCTTATTTTCATTATTTTTGATATTAAAATTTCCGTTTTTCATTTATTTTTGTGTGCGGTAAATACAGTACGAGAACTATAGGCACAAGTAGAGATAAAGAATTTAAATATTTAAAACTCAAAATATTAAAAAATAAACAAAAAATACAAAAAGAAAAAATTATTCTTCGAACTTTTAAATATACTATTCGAATTGAATTTTTCTAATTTTTCATTTTTTTTTTTATCAAATTTTTATTTAGAAAATAATTGTACTCGCGATTATTTATTTTTAGGGATTTATGATACCAAATTAAAATAATCAGGATCAGGAATCGTAATTGGTATTTTATTTATTTTGATCAAAGAATTGTCCATAATTACTGATCAAAACATTACTGTAAGTAAAATTAAGTATAGAACTCCATGCAGAATTTGTAAAACATGAATAATACGTGAGTAAGAAAATTACAAAGTGTCATACATATCTGTATGACTCGCAATATATTAATGGTATAGGTAATTGCAAAAATCACAGTATTAGATTTAAATTTTACGTATACGTAAATTAGAGAAACCACTGAAAAAAATCAACTGAAATTTTCGTTTTCAATTTTCAATTTATTAATTTAATTCATAGACACATATACGAGCATAATATTATAAGTATGAATATAAGTACCTATGTGTATTATACTCATACGTATTATTATGGTAAATACCTAACAAAAATGTTTTCTTTTTTTTTCAGATTCTAATTTTAATGTGTTTGTAGTGGGGTGCATCTATGTACTTTCATAAATAAATCATCGAAATAAAATTCATGATGACAAATTCAATCTTTTTATACACGTACATACGAGTATAGTGTATTGTGTATATTCGAAATATTGTTATGAGTATAAATAAAAATGAAAATTATTTTCCAATTGCATACATTCATATACTCATTCATACCAAAGTATTTACATGCATGATACGCAGAGTCTATACTTTTCTTCGTATAGTATTCTTTTTTTTTATTTTTCTTTTCTATTCGATGCATAAAAAATTTGTTCATATACATAAATCCATGTCTGCAGATGTAGGTTTCTTATTGATACGTGCACAGTAAATGTTCGTAAATACATATTTATACGTATAAGTAGACTATAACGGTATACATAGTGCGAGTATATGAATATCGTTTATACATTTGATTTTTTGAAAATATAAAAAACGATTTCCAAAAAAAAAAAAAGGTAAATTAAAATAAAATTTAAAATGTGATAAAGGAGGAAAATGAAGAAGACATGTGCATCTATATAGAATATTGAATAGAAGCAATAACTCTTCGACAACATGTTGATTGTAAAAATTTCATTTCTTTCATATATCCACATAAATATACGTATACCTGCATATAAGGTATATGCATGAGAACGAGTACATTTCTAAATGTACATTTTATGTGTATAAATGCATTATGTATAGACATTACATAACGTGCTTCAATTTCTTAACTTTTCTTCCATTTCATTTCTTTTTATTATTATTTTTTTTTCACTTTTTTCCATATACATACATATGTACTATATTGTTGAACACCTATAAAAACGGTATTACTGCATAAATCCTTAATACGCAGCCATATAGCATTAGATATACACACATAATGCATGTTATATGTATGCCTGTATGTATGAATTTTCATTGATATATACATCTACATACAAACACTACAGCATATTTAGTATTTCGAAGTTAAAAATTCGTATCTTTTTTATATATACGCGACTATGAGTAGATGAAGCTGTTGAAGTCAAGGATTTTCTTATAATATTTTACTTCATAGTCAACTATTCTTAAGGATTTACGTATACACATCTAAGTAATACAATGTACCACATAGCACACACATATACACATATTCACATTAAGCATAAACATACATATATGAGCTAGAGCACACATCGACTGTCTCATATGCATTTTTTCCAGTACGTATAATTCTGTAATGTATTTTCTCGAATGCACATAAGGGTAATATCTCTTACACACTACAATACTGTGTGTAGTAAACAGAAAATGACAATTTAGAGAAAAAATAAAAATAAACAGCAAAAATGAATTGCTTGAATAAATCAATCATCAAGGGATTGGCTTTAATATCATGATACTTGATTCTATTCACATACTGCATCTGTACATATAAATGCGTTCATACTTATATATGTGATTCATATACATATACACACATACTCGTATATTCTGCTCCTATGTGAATACACTAGTAGATGAGTGCATACACACATATTTAACAGATGAACACGCATCGAAAAACATATTACGAAAAATTTTATCATTTTATTCTGCTACTCAATTTAAAGGATTTTGATGAAATGAATCTATATAAGTGACAGTATAACAATAAATCAGCATTTCCTGGTATTAAAGGATATTTAAATAATGGTAAATTTTTCTATATCATAGATCCGTTTTTAAAGAAGAAAATATAATTCATAAGTAGTTTTAAAATTTTGTAATTTCAGCTAAGGATTCACAAATAAAAATCAAATTATTTAGAAAAACAATATTAATTGATTAATTGAAAATTTTCCAAAAAAATAAAAATTTTCTCATTTCTTTTGCTGAATTATCAGCTAAAAATTTACAAATTGTAAAATTTATTAACTTTTTAATTTGTTTATTCTGCATAAAAAATTTCCTTTCCTAAATAAATAACACCATACACGGTACAAGTTTATGGTAAAGTTTATAATAATAAAATCAATTTTTCTTAATTATTCAATATTTTATTACAATTTATAATGCAGTGTTATATAGTACTAGTATCTTCCTTTATTTCTAATGCTTTTAAAATCGAAAAAATCATCGATAACAATATACATAACATAAAATCCTCTTACGATAGCACAAAAATATGATATGTATACCAGAGTATATAATCAGGTATTTATGTAATAGAATAGAAAATAAGTAGAAAATTGAAAAGAATATCAATAAAAACATTTAAATCAAATTTTAAAAACTTTTTCATTCGAATATTTTATAGAAAGTTTTTTTTTTTTCTCGAAAATTAATTTTCATTTAACTATAAAAAAAGAACAAGGACACACAGTACTGAGATAATGTCTGTTCGTGTATATGTAACAACAATAAATTTAACTTTTGTGAAATTTTTTCAAAATAAATTTTCAATTTTCTTATATCGATATGATATCATACGAATATATGATTCGTAAATAAATACATACATAAGTATATTCGAGCATGTGTATATTTATGTAAATATTAAGTACGTATATATAAATTCGTCTTTCATATAACATTTTCATTGAATTTGTAATGATATTGTAACAGTGTATCACATGAAGAAGAAAAAGAAGAGAAATAATTTCAATTTTTTTTTCGTCTACTCTTATTTAATTTGATTTTTTTAAAATTACGTACACATGTTTGTGCTAGATTGTATATCTATTTATGTACTTACATTGCATAGAGTGTTTTTAAGTTTCGAAATCACATTTTTTCCAATAACAAATACACAATAAAAATACAAATCATCAGTTTTATTTTGTTTTCTACTACACATATCCACATAATACTGAGAAATCTGACGCCAAAAAAAAAATTTAAGCAAACTGAAAATTTCATATTTTGAAACTACCATTAACATCCCATCCCACATAATGTTTTAGTATCATGTGTGTAGTAAATATCGTAGCGTGGAGTATCTACACTATAAATAATATATGCACACCTGAATATATCTACCTATGTATTAAGTATGTGGATATTTCAAAGTATTTATTCATGCACATATATGAAAAGATTTTAACCTTGTCCAAAATAATCCTTCTATTTTTTGTTTTCAATATTTTCTAAAAAGATCCTTATTCCAACAGATGTATTTATGTACGTATCCATGTAATTGCATAAAAGACTTTGAAACATTTTAAATAAATACATGTAAAGGTGTATGTATAATACATAGATAATGTAGATAATCTAGAGAATTTTTATTCATATTTTCGTATGTGTACATATACACTATTTTCTACAATCAGACTAATCATAGACATGAATATGTTCATACCCATATACGAGTATGTGCTTATGTTAATTTATATAAAAAAAAAAAAAACAGCAAAAAAACAATAATAAAAAAAAAATAGAACAAACAAATCTACACAAAACTTAACAGGTGAAAGGATGTTGAATGAAATGAACCAAAAAAAAAACATAACGAAAACGAAATACAAAAAACAAGAAAATATGATAGCAAAGAAATTTCATTGAATTAAGGAAAAACACATGTGTACAAACATTTTTCCAATCTTATTTTTTGCTTGTTTTTTGTTGCCTTTTGTTTTTTTTTGTCGACATTCCATCTTTTTCTATACATACTCATCCATTCTCAACTGTTTTTTATTTGTATTATTTTTTCATTCATATCCTAATAATAATAAGAAAAAGTACTTTAACATGTATGAATGTACGTCCGTACGTACATTATGTATTATGTGCACTCATATCATCATTCATGAGTATGTATGAAGAAAAAGATTGAATTCACTTATTTTCATGTTTTCTGTTGTTGTTGTTGTTATCTTTCATACTATAAACATTTTACTTTTTTTTATCGGTTTATTTTGATTTTATATTTTTATTTTAATTTTTATTCTGTTGTAATTTTCCCTTCCTCTCTCTCTCTCTCCCTCTCTCTCTCTTTCTACTAGATTTTTTTGCTGAAGAACATTTCTCTAAGTATAAGAAAACAGGAATGAATACTCGCCATATATGGAAGACAGAATGATAAAATTGGAATAAAATAATGTTTATTGCTTCATCTTAATTTTCTTCTCATCCTCTTCTTCTTCATTTTTTCTTTCTGTTTTTATTATTTTTCATTTTGACTAAGAATAAGTGCGGATACCATCAACAAAAAAATATATAAGAGATTTTTTTTTTTGCTGCTTTTGTAAAAGAAAATATTTAAGAATACTGTGATGTAAGAAAAAAAAAAAAAAAGAAATAAGAACCAACAAACAAATAAGCAAACCTTACAAATTTATATACTACGTGTGCTAAGGATACAGAATTGGGGGTGCATGCATTCATTCATATGTTCGAATACACACATTATTGTGTATACAAGATCAAAATGAATAGAAAATGTAATAGTAATAATATAATGTATGAAGAAATGAAACAAACAAACAAAAACTGAATCGAAATGAAATGAAAAATTTCAAAACAATTTGATTATTTATCTCGTAAAATATTTCATAATTTTTTTTTTTTTAATTTCATAAAAAATTTGAAATTCATTTTGTTCTCTTTCTTATATTTTCAGAAAGTTTAAAATGAAAAAGTATTCTCATGTATGAAAAATTTTGTATAATAACAGATGACATTTTATTAAATTTTTCCACATTTTTTAGGTGCACGCATATTTCAAATTGAATGTAAGAGGATGAGAAAAAACTAGGTATAGTTTTGTCAAACTGTGGAAAATTTATAACTTTCCTCTCAAAATTGACAAAAAAAAAATAAGGAATGGAAAAATTATGAGAAATACGTACTGATAAATTGTATTCATAATTGTAGATAATAGTATTCTAGCCATTAATGATGTTAAATGCCATCACATCCTATGTAATATTGATCAATTTTTGTATACGTGCCATTGTCACAAATAAAGCAAAACATTTTAATTTTCAATTTTTTTTTTTTTTTAATTTTTTTCTAAGAACATTTTATAATTTTATTTAGGATACTTAAGTAAGTACTTCTTGTCTCCATAATGTTTTAATAGAAAAATAAATACAATTAAATATCCAAAATGAAAAATAAAATTTTTCATACATTTTGTTAAAATTAACCTTGACGACGATGTCTGATGGTAACGCAATTAACTTTCTAGCTTCATTTAATTATCGTTTTAAATACGAAAAGGATTCATATGTGGTATGTAGAAGTGAAATACGAGTATTGTAGAGATGAAAATATGAAAACGAAAAACGCAAAATAACAGTAACAAAAATAATAAACCGCAGACCCAAAAATAAAATTCTTTTTCAGTACACTAAATACACACTTTGTTAAAAAAATAATTCAAAAGAATCATTAGACAACAAAAAGACGGAATAAAATTAAAAAAAAAAAATAATAAAAAAAAAAAACATTTAACAAATAAATATAAAATTTGTATCCTTTTTTTTTAAGTTTTAGTTTTTATAAATTGCCACCCACATCAACTTACAGACATGAGTGTATAATTGTACATTTATATGAATATTGGTATATGTAAAAAAATCGCTGCTGGTTTACAATAATTATATACCTCGTTCTTTCCTAGATTTTCTGCATAATTACATCCGTCCAAAAATATTTTTCTTATCTAATTTTATATTATATAATGCATATAATTATTTCACATTTTATTAATGCGATTTAAAAAAAAAAATGTTTATTTTTTTGTTTTTTTTTTAAATTTTTTTTTATTTTTAGTTATACCTTCATAAAATTACATTTAAATATTTTAATTCCAACTAAACATATGTACTTAACTACACACAAGACACTATATAATGATCTTCTATACAAATAAACGAAAAATATGGTTTGCTATTTTCATTTAATTTCTTTCCCATCTTTTGTGCTATTACTATAAATGTAACTTATTTATCCTTTTTATTGTTGTTTATTGTTATTTTTTTTTTTGTTTTTCAAACTTATTTTTTACTATCATAATAAATGGAAAAATGTACATAATATAAAACATTTTTTTTTGTTTTTTGTATTTAGGTTTTCTGTTAATTGCAGTCAATTTTTGGCATCACTGTATCATATAAAACTTACTAGCTAATATCGCAATTAACTAGAGCTTATACATCACACAAAATAAAACAAAACAAAAAAAAACAAAAATACAACATAAAACAAAACAGACATACATAATAGCTACATATAGGATATTCAGCGTAAATTTAAACATTATTTTTGGCTACAATAATACAACCGAAAAATATAGATATTATTTCTTTTTTAGCTTAAGGGTAAATAATATTCGTATACACACATAGATACGAACATATTACATAGTACATATTCCAAGTACAAAATATACATTTATACACACACACGTTAATATAACAAAATTTTTTTTTTGTATTCGGGTATTTGAATGTACGCAAATTACTATATGTGTATATAGTATATGTTTATAATATAAAATGAAAATTTGAATATGCATATATGTATACATATATATTTTTAGGATTTACGTATACATATCAAATATAAATTCGTATCTATATTTATGTATTTGTATAATGCAATAGAGAAAAAGACAATAATTTTCCATCTTTAGCATTCATTAAACAACCCGCAAATCTGGAACAATTCCAGCACTTTTGGACTATCATATAGGACATCCGGTACATATGGAATATCATCTAATAATAATAATAATAATATTAAAAAAAAAAAAAAAAACCAAAAACGAATCTGCATACACATACATGCACACATATATATAATAATTACCCTTATACGTACATGCCAAAAATTTTAGAGAAATTCGTTAGAAATTATATACATAGTTAGAAAATTATTTTTAAATATTATATATAGCGACATATACATATATATCCTTGTATATTTATATGTGTATGTGTATAACAAAAGAAACAGATATTTAGATGAAAACATGTGCAAGTATACATATTTTAAAGTGCAATTGAAAATTTTTCCAAATGAAATATACTATTTTGCTGACTAAGTATATACGAGTTGGTTATACAACAAAATCACTACATACATATGTGTGTATATGAGTAAATGCATATTACATATTGCATGATGTTGTTGGTATGATGCACATAAGAAAAAACAAAAATATATATAAATGTATCTGCATTATGGTATATTTTCTGTGTATTTATATCATATATACTTATATGGAGTAACAACAATGGAATTATCGCCAAAAAATTTTTCTCTCCACCACCTACACTTAGCTATTCCATTTTCCATATAAATATGCATTCATTGAAGAATATTATATCCATATAGATGGGGTGCATGTATAAAAAATAAGATATAGACGAGTATATTTATGCATAATAATCATTACATACATTCCATGAAAGTACATGAAAGTTATAGGCATATATTCGCGTATACATGTATAGTATACATGTATATGTATATATAAAAGCATAAAAATACATTGCTGTAATTTTCTGAAAATGTAAAATCCTGATGAAATTTAAGAGATTCTAAAAGGTTGCGACTTATATTCATTTCTCAAGCTGAAAAATATATAAAATTTATGTATGTATACGTAGAAATGTATATCTGCTATATGTATGAGAATATTTGCATTGAAATCTCTATGTTTTTTAAACAGTTTACAAGTAAAATATAATACTTATATGCACACAATATGAGTATACATGTATGCATAGTGATTTAAATGAAATAATTTAACGATACCAACCACTATACATATAATATGTACATACATCCTTTTCTAAATATTTTACATATTACAGAAAACATTCATAAACATACTTATGTAATTGTGTTCATATATGTATTATATATAGGTAAATGTACATTGTATTTAAATATTACGTACACTACACAGCTATATACGCACACAGAAATATTCTCATATGTTGGCTTTTCAAATTTCGAAAATAAATTTTTCGCATATACTATAATAAGAGTATGTGCTATCGTGTACTATACAAAATCCTATAAACTACATACAACCATCTACAACACATAAGTATAATCGGGTATTATTTCTATTTTTATTTTCATTTTTTTTTTTTTCTGTTTTTGTTTTTTTAATGCAACACAACAAACATAATATTTGTTTAAGTCTAACACGAAAAGCTACAATTAAATTTATGGCAGTAAATTACGCGATGTATATCGCGTTTTATTATACAATTTAATATTACATATTATACTTAACATATAGATGTATGTACATACATATATGCATGTATAAAAAGAGTATAGATATATATGTATGTAGATGTATATAGATTTATATGTTTGTAAATGTTTAGTATTAACATTTGTATGTAAGTATCTATGTAGTTTGTGTATAATATCATAATAATAATGAATCTGTATAAGTATCTAGTATTATTAGAGTATAATATCTAAAAATATATACATACATACATACATAAATACATATATCCTTGTACATTTGTATACGACTTATATATAAATTTTATGCAATCTGGCTTGCTTTGGTAAACATCCAAAATGCCTCTTTGACCACAATAAATAATTCATTTTCATATATAAGAGTATATGTATATATATATATATATATACATACATAGATAGATATAATACATATCTATACATAAACCATGCATAATTCTGACATAGATATGAGGAGATAAATGTTTAAGAATTTATGTGTTTATGAAATGTTTCCAAAAACACTTGTTACCCATCATTATGAACACACGTTCATTATAACATATATACTTACCAGTATGTATGTATACATATACGTATATGTATTTACCTATCCTATATATTATACTTGAGTTAAATACGCATATCTATACGTACATAGATACACAAAAATTTTATAAAGGAATTAAAGTTTTATAATTGAATTTATTAAACTTTATGATATCTTCTATATAATAAAAAAATATAATTTTCATTCTACAATATTCTTTTTTTTTTTCTTCCACCATTTTCTCTTTTTCTTCTATCCATTTTGTTAGGTTTTTTTTTTTCTCTTATATATTTTTTAAATAAAAAATAACATTTCTTACATTCAAAAAAAAAAAAAAAAAAAAAAAAACAAATATATTTTATGTTAAATCTACATTAAATTATTATCGTTTATATAATAACATAAATTTAAATTTATTTTTGGAAATAAATTCTTTTTCAAAATTTCGCTTTTATTTCCAAAGTGAAATAATAATATATGTACTTTTATTGAATAACCAAAACATAAAAACAATAACAAAACAAAACCACTACCAACAAAAAAAAAAAAATTACTGAAACATAATGTATTATAAATTTAAAATGAAAAATTTTGAAGAAATTCATATTCTTTCATATTTTTAGATTTATTTTTATCCTTTTCGATATTTAAAAATACACCATCAAGATTTAAATAGAAAAATTATACAAATTTCTGTATTACATAATAAAAAAAAATGTTGTGAAATTTTTTATTATTACGCAATAATTTTTTTCAAAAAAAAAAATGTATTATGTATTAAAGTCATCGTTATCAAATGACTGACTGACAGTAGTATAGTGTTCTTATAAAAATTGAATCCTTAAAATTCTGCTTGAGAAAAAAAAAACAAGTATGTATATAGATATTATACTGTATTCTGTATGTTCATATAGAAGTTATAACTGAACTTAGTACAGTAGTTAGATATCAATTAAATTATAAATATCTTGTGTAGATGTGAAATTTTATTATCATTTTTGTCTGAATTTTCACTTACCAGCATGTAGAATATTATACACATGCATAATTATGTAAACATAAAACCATGTATACTATACATAATATATAACTCATATCATAAATGTACTTATATGTGCATTTCATAAGGATATGCAGATTGGTAAGTGGTTAAAGTGGTTTACAAAATTTTCTCATTAGATATGCAATTTTCAAAATTTTATTTTAATACATTTGAGACTTTATTCTACATATAACCGACTATTATCAATTCTCTACCGCATTTAAATGCATATAATATACACATACGAATATGTACATAAGTATATGTCTAGGAATGAACAGATATATTGTATATAGTATAGTAGTGTATAGCGTGTGAGCGTGTGATGATATGTGGATATATTTATGTACATACATATTTCAAGTGTACTGTATGGCTTATTTCAATTTATATTAAATTGGATTTTATTGTTGTTCTTATATTTTCTACATTCAACTTCTTATAGTTAAAATAATTTCAATTTTACAGAATAAAACATACATATATATATACACATACATATACATATACATATAACTACATATCTTTTATAATGTTTACATAAATATGAGAAAAAATTAAAATTATTTTAAAGATCATTTCAAAGTTTATGGCAAAAAAAAAATATGCTTACAGATCTATGTATAGTAAAATAAAAAAATTTTAATTGTCTTCTAAATTTCATTTACTATTGCTATATATATATACACTTATATATGTGTGTGTGTACATTCGTAATTTATACTTACGTAAGTAAAGGTATATTTTTCATTTAATAACATTTTAAATTTTTTTTTTTCATGTTACATTCGTTTTTCTTTCATAAGATTAATTGTTAAGTTAAAATTAAAATATTATCAAGATTTTATTTATTTCTATAATATTTTTTCTTTTCTTTTCATCTTTTTATTAATACACTTTTTTAATTCTATACATGGTATCTGCATAACATTAACATCACATATGAGTAAATATTATGAACAAATGCGTTATATTGTATACAGAAAAATACATATGTGAAAAAATTTTAAAGAAAAATGTTGAAATTCATTCTCTGATAACAATTCACATTACATTGTACCTACCTTTATTCATTATTTTGTTGGTTATTTTTTTTTTTTTTTTTGTACATTTATGTAGAGACTCAGCATAAATAAAATTAAATTGAATTTAATGAATGAATTCATAAAAAATATGTACAATACACATCCTACATATATGTGGTAAACAAATACAAATATATACATACGCACACACGATCATACACATATTTTTATGTTAAATAAAATTTTCTTTGGTATTAAATACTAAATGAATTAATGTACATATGTGCGATTACACATTATTGTATGCGTAACGTATAAAAGAAAAATTAATCTGTATACAAGTACATATACCAAAAATTTATATATTTTATATGAATATTTATACTTAGTCGTACACGTAGCGTATATGAATGTAAGTCAGTATGTATTTGTTTGTAAAAGATGTACAAACATAATATGTTTACTTGCAATATAATTTTTTTAAGAATATATAAATGATTCTTATTATTTATATTTTATTTATTAAAGTAAATTAGATTTTTTTTTTCTCTCTTTGTTATTTAAGTAATATTTACATATATGTACACAAACATACATTTACATACAAAATTTATAATTTTACGTTAATACGAATATATGTGGAAAACTTTCATAAAAAGTAAATTACCTGTCAGGAACAGATTAAACAAATTGGTGTAAGATTGTAAAGATACTCGTATATGTATGTACTACATGCAAGTAATATATGAAAATAATATGAAATATTGAAAATATGTAAAAAAAAAAAACAAAAAATAAGAAACAAAAACAAATATAAAAATAAATAAATGAATAAAATCAAAATTAAACAGTGAAAAATAAAATATAATATGTATTTCATATATAAAAGTTCATACCATATAAGTATATGGAAGATACATATGTGTAGGTACATGTGCATGTAATATATAAAAATGTTTCATATTTTTCATCAAGAAAAATTACTTTTGTTATGTACATATTTTCAATATGCCTTATTTAAAAAAAAATATTTCTTGTTTTGTTTTTTTTTGTTTGAAAATATGTATGTGTTATGAGCATGCAAACAACAAACATAAATGTATAATGTACCTACATATACACACACAACATATTATAACTATTTATACTCACAATATTCTTTGTATCTTTTCAATTTCCTTTCTTATAAAATAATTAATTAATTTTAATTTTATCTTTATATTGTATTAAATTATTATTATTATTTTTTTCTTTTTAAAAGAAAAGTTAAATTTTATCATAATGAATAAGAATAATAAATAAATAACAACGAATATAATAAAACTGTAATATCATTTTAGTTCTTTAATTTTTGTTTAATTCACAGACCAAATTTAATTTTAATTTTAGTTTAAATTATTATCATTAATGCTTTGTTTCCAACACAATGTGAAATTGAAGAGAGCTTTTGATGAAATTGACAGCTGTTCCAAATGTAACGTGAATTATTGAGTACATTTAAATACATTTTCGTACATCATTGAAAGCTCTTTATCAACTATGAAATTGAAATTAGGAATAGAACCTAATTTCACGTTACTTCGAAAAATTTCACGTTGAGAAGAAAAGAGAAGAAGTCATATAATTTAATGTGCTACAAAAAGGGAAAAAATTTAATTTCAATTTCACGTTGTGTTGGAAACAAAGCATAATACAGTTTCAAATTTAAAAACAAAAAAAATGCAATAGAATTATATTTGGATAAAAACGTGAATAGATGCAGCCCATTTCATTTATTTTATAACCATTTTCAAAATGTGACACACGATTATTTTGTAGAAAAGTAATTATATTTGGAATTTATTACATTTATAGAATTTTCATACAGAATAATTTTTTCTCGAATTTATTATACCGAAAAATTGAGTTTTGAAAAAAAAAAAAAAAAAATTGTGAATATAAACTATAAACAAAACTAATAAGTAAGGCCTAGTACGATGATCGAACTGAATTCAGATTCTCATATAAAAATAAGGTAAAAAGTGTGGTCTAAATTCAGACACATTCATGGAATAAAACTTTTCAGCTTTTTGTTTATAAGCAGTCACTTGTGCCTGAAAACATGTAAAGTTCATACCGGAAAAGTATGAAAAACTTTGGTTCTGCCATTGAATGATAGATATCAAGCAATGTTTATGGAGATTTTTTGTTATATTTTTCAGGCACAAATTAAATAAAATTTTATTTTTTTCGACCTGAACTTTTGACAATAGCATATGGCTGTCAGAATTTCAATCAATTTATCATCGAAAAATTTAAAATAATCACCATATCCACGAAGAATATTTAAAAAATTCAAATTTAATTTTTTTTAATTTAATAATTTGATTATTAAAATAGTCGACATCTTTTTAAATGTTTCTACTCTACATGAACATACATTTATGATGCAAATCTACACATAGTCTACAAAAATTCTCTCCACGATCTGAATTCAACGAAGCATAAAATTAAATATTTTTCGAATCCGAATTCTGGTCCATCAGCGTACTAGGCTTAAATGAAGAAAAAAAAAAGTATTTGCATACACATGTGTATTTAAAAATGAAAAATTAAAAAATGTGTCATTTCAATTATTCAACTACATACAAATATGTATGAATGAATATGGTCTACTATGTATACATTGTACGAATATGTAAAATATATTCGTTTCAATTTTATTCGATCTGATGATTGACTACTGACCTATATAAAATTTTACGACGAGCCCATTTTATGTTTAAATATGTCACATACATACCTATATATGTGCATAAATTGTTTATAATTTATATGTATGAAGAATGTCTATGTTATTTTTTTTTTATATAAATTTATGCAAATGTACATAAAACCCTCAATTTCAACGGCATAACATATGGATCTGACACACGATGTACATATGTAACGTAATTGTACATATATTGTATATGTGTGATTACATAATATATTATATACACACTAAAATATGTTATTAGATTTTATACACGGATGTTATGTAAGTAAGTATGTTAAATTTGTCCATAAAATCGTTGATATATATACTGTATGTATTGCTACACAAGATACATCATAAGACTATAAGTAAAAATTGATGCATATGAAGTTAATTAATTATTTTTCTTAATTAATTCCTGAAGTCCGTTACAAAAGGTCTATCCTATGTTATAATGCAAAATTATACACTGTGTGTGATGATGTAACACATATGTGTTTAGGCACACGTTCTATTAGAAGTGTAAAATAAAGAAAAAAAAAAACTAAATGATGATCCCAGGAACTGGAAAAAAATAAAATTTCCTTTTGAACAAGAACCGAACAAAAAAAAATAACGACGAATAAATCAAACAATTTGAGTCAAGTTAATTTTTCAAAATACATACTTATATAAAGAATATATAAAAGACTCAAAAGAGAAAAAAAATCATATGAAATTATAAAAAGGTTATAAAAGATTGAACGATTTCATTAATTATTATTTTACAATAAGAACGCATATATAGTATATGTAAGTACCTATATAGATTTTTATTAATCACCTTTTTTGCACAATACACTGTCATCCTATATATGCACATTATATAAATGTATAAATTGCTCTTTAAAATCCCATATCAAACTATATGTATACATTATGCAGTTACGAATGTATTATATTTAATTATTTCCTTTAAAATTGTTTTTTCGTATTTCATTATATAATGAAAAATCCATGAAAAATATTCTTCCTGAGAATAAAAAATTTATTGAAATAAAATAAAGTATATAAGAGGTAAGCCTATTTACGAACGATCATCTCCGGACACCTTTACTCATATGAATAGATATTTATATAGTTGAATATAAAATTTTAATCTGAAATAAAACGGTTTTCCTCTATCATAATATATCTATGATCATTTTTTTCTCTGTACATAAAATGCACATAACACACAGACATAAATATAAAAGCGTATACGAGAGTATATCAAAAAGTTAAATTGAAAATAAAAACTATACACAAAAAACAAAAATAAAACGAGAAAAGAATGATAAACGTATAATTTTAGTCCACCAAAAAAAAAAAAAAAAAAGTAAACACTTTTTATTCCAATAAATAATCTTTTTATCCCTTATACAGAGAAAATCGAAAAACCATATAAATAATTTTCCTTGTTATTTACTATTTCCTCTATTTTATACTATGATATATCCGCGTTGTTTGTATACAGTATATACATACGAAAGTTATATTACGTTTGTATGAACGAAATGAATAAAATGAAAAATGAAAATAAAAATGAAAGACCTGAAAATAAACTTTTGTTTTATTTTTATTTTTAGATAAAATGTATACTGCATAGAAGATAGAAATTGATTGAGAGAAAAAAGAAATTAAATGTAATGAACCAATAAGTATATGCCAGAGACAAAAATATATATAAAGAGCAAAATATAAGAGCAGAAAAACCAAAAAATGTTATTACAATCAAAAATTTGTAAAAAACAAAAACACGATTAGGAAAAGATTGGTTAGGAACAGAAAACAGGCAATTTTTCGATTTATAAATGCACACATATTATTATACATATGTATATACTTTTTGTAAGTATGTGTATCCTAAAAATCATGCACATAACCATATATATACCCATGTCAGATTATATCCAAATAGAAAAAACAAAATAATAAAAAACATTTGAAAAATTAAATATTTTCTTATGTTTGTATATGTGTGTATATGTGAACATATTTTGTTTTTCATATCTTCTAGATACTAACATCCATATAGCTAGCTGCCATCCTGTATTCTTACAGTAGAAAAATTGTTGGTCGATTGACATTGGAAATAATAAGATTGGACTAGCTCATGTCAACGTTAAAGTTAAAGCTAAAACGATTGGAAAAATATCAAAAATGTGATTATCTCAAAGTTGTTTTTTTTTTTTTTTTAAATTCATTTTTCGTTTTTAGTTTTTTGTCGTATATACATAAGTATCCAAAAATATCACATACGAGTACGAGGCCTAGCCTTCTAGTAGTTTGTACATGCATGTTATGTACATTGTTTTTGTTACAAAGGATAATATAACATAGGAAAATAACATAATTATATGTACATAAATATTGAATCGTTTTCTATATGAAATCCTTTATTTTTGTAACAAAAAGTTAACAGTTTATATGGGAAGAAGAAACAAAACGATAAAACTTCTACACTATATCCATATTTTTTGATGGAAATTAATTTAGTCAAGAAAACAAAAAATTCTAGAAAAGGAGAAACGTTAAAGCGACTGCATATATAGTTTGATCAGCCAGCATATGATTTTGAAGACAAAAATTCGAAATGACATCGAATAAAAAGTACAAAGAGTAAAATTTAAGAATGAACGGCAAAAGAAAGAGAAATAATGTCATTTCGATTTCAGTAATGATTTATCTAAATAATTATTTTTTTTTTCTATTTTTAATCATTTTATTATTATTTTTTTAACGAATATTTTCAACACATCCTTTTTTTGACAAATAATAAATTAGAAGAAGAATGTTAGATTTATTGAAAAAAAATACCAGTGAAACATGAAATTTTTCAAAAATTTAATTCTTAAAAAAAAACGAAGCGATCAATTATAAATTTTCAATTAATTATCCCTTTTCGATACAATTAAAACATTTTATAATTAATTATTTTCAAGATTCAAACACAAAAACATTATAAAAAATTTCAATTAAATTTTAAAATTAAATCCAAAATCAGAAAATATTCTTCAATAAATTCTAAAAATATTTTGACCTTTGTACTCATATTTTGGGTTAAATTTAACTCGATTCATGAAAAATTGAAAATAAAGGATATTTTTCCTGTCACCTTTTTTTTCTCAAAATAATCGCATATCATTTATTAACAAAAATTGAATGTCCTTTGCTTATATGCATACTTTACATCCGATCAGTTCAAAATGTAAAGTGTTATTGTATTACTACTTTAAAATCAGTATTTTAAATCAAAAATGGTCACTCGAAATATATACGTATCTACTCATACAAAAGTTTTCATTTTTTTCATTTTATATGTTATATAGTCCTTAATTTGAAAATAAATGCAGACAACTAAACTTTTTTTCTGTTCATTACTTTTGTTTTTCGTTTAAATAAAAATACATAATTTACAATTTACAAAGAGGACACATCTGTAATTCTAAATTCTAGAAAGGTTTTTGTCACACATATATTATAAATTAAAAATTCATAAAATACATATACACATGTATAATAATAGGTAAATATGTTTGTATTTATATTTGTACATATTTTAAATATAATTTCTGGTCCTATTACATCCTTTTCATTTTTATGTTGATTTTGTCATTTCTTCTCGGTTAGCTATATCTCGTAAAACTTTATTATACTATTATACAAATAATACATTTATAATATAAATGAAAAAGGATATATTTATGCGAGTACTTTATATTCCTTGAATTCATAATTTTTACTGAAATAAATACAATAGTAAGTATCTGTTCGTAAATATAATATTATAAATAATCTGTACTTATACATTTTTATTATACACATGACAAATTTTTAGTTATACAAATTTATTAGAAATTCATGTATAATGTACGAGTATATTCATGTATGTGTGTATATCGATCTATATGACCATTTCATATAAATACACTAAAGCTATCACTGTAACTGTTTATAATTTCGTTAGTGTAAAATTATAGAAAATTTATTTTTCATATTTTTTTTTCGCTTATACTCGTACGTTTGTAAATTATCCATGTTTCTTCTTCTTCTTCATTTATTGTTTATTCTTTAAACTATAAGATATTTTATGGTCTGTTCAAAAAATATTTAAGTTTTTCTTTCATTTTTTTCTTTTCTATTTTTATTTTTTTTTTATTTGTATTTTTGTAGTTGTTTACTTTCTTAAATCTGCTATAAGAATGTCATGGTGAATTAAACAAATAATTTTCCTTATGCACAAAAATTAAACAAAATATAAAAAATAAAATGACAATAAAAATAATAAAAATAACAGTTTATATAAATATTATAATAACAAATAAATAGTACACTAGCAATAGCATAGCAAGCACACTTCATTATTATTAATGCATTCAAGCATATTCATAAAATCTAAACAATTTCAGTTACAGTTTCTTATTTAAATAAGACATTGAACAAAAAATAAAATCCAAAAAAAATATAAAAAAAAATTAAATAAAGTATAAGAACAAAACTAAACGAATATCTCTATACTACATACTTAAGTATAATAAGAATATAAAATATCAGAAATTTTTATTTTTACAAAAAGAAAAAATAAAATAAAAGAAATAGTTAAAGAATAAGAAGAATATCAAAAAAAATAAAATAAAAATTATCTGTCAGGTCGCATCGTTGAATCTATTATTTCTTTATGTAAATCTGTTCAAATTATTTTGTTTTTTTTTTTTTGTTTCTTTCTTTTCATTTTTTACTATTTTATGTATGGATTTGTATTTATGTATTCACGTTTATTTTTGATTTTCTTTAATAAAACTTCTTGTGTATACAAATAGATACAGATAATACTATATACAGATAAAGATATGTGTATTTATACATACATACCAATATTTTTACAAATATGTATGTTCTCATTCGTATATTCATATAGTTTATATGTACATATTATGTATGTATACATGTATAAATAAATTATCACGATAAACGATTAGAATTTATATATGTACTTGAAAAAGCGATATAAATGAATGCAAAGTTAAAATAATGTTTGTCTAACAGTTAAATAGAATATAAATACGTTTATACGAGTGTGTAAACTTTACTACATATAAGTACTATAATGTGAGGATATATAACTCCTACACATACAGCACATACATACACATACACATACACATACAGCACTATAAAATTATATGTTTATATATGTAACTGTCTTATGTGTAACTACAAATGCATATAAAAAGGATATGATACTCGTTTATATAATACACAGAAGATAAATTATAATAATTCTTTCTATTCTTGTCCAGATGAACGGATGAATGAATAAATAAGTGAATAAATGAACGAATCAGTGAATGAAAGAATTGTATACGTATGTATTTAAGTACATCCATACTTTCATAGAACTTTTCTGTACTATATATGTATATAAAATATACGCTAGACATTTACTTACATATATACATATTTATACGAGTAAACGCTCACACTGCTATTGTGCTATGTTGTCTAAAACAACTGACATTGAAATGAAGACAATGGAAAAATTGATTGAAAATATTTCGTCACAATTTTTAAATGTGTTATTAAAATTATATTCGCTTTATTGTATTTGATTATTACAATTTTTTGAAAACATTTTATTCGAAATTTTTATTCCTTTCTACTTAAACTGTAAAAAATTGATAAATAAATATTTAAAATTTATAAAAATAAACTTTTTTCTTGAAAGAAATTGATTTTCTCTCTCAGTAGAGCATGCGAATATTATACATAACAAACAAGAAAAATCAACTAACAACACTAATTACATTTGCTCCTCCCCTTCACACTTTACAGCATATAAAGATAATTAACTGCTACAGTATTTTATAGTATGCACTCTGATGGTACGAGTAGTTTTCTACACATTACGAGTATGTAACTCGTATTCTCATTTTTCATTTTAAGCAAGTTAGATTTGATTTAAATTTGTTTTTTCGTATGATTGCGAATGCGAAAAATGAAAAAAATGCAAAAATGTTTTCATACAAAATCAAGGAATATCCATTAATTTAATGTACATTATAGAAAGGTGCATAAGAAATTGATTTGATTTACAATATGTCATAACTTAATCGTATATCAAGACATTAATCCACACGCAAATTATGTATGAATATTTTTTAAAATACTTTCAATATACTGGTATGTCCATATAGAATGTTTTCCATCAAATATCATTTAAATTGCTATGAACTTGAAATTAAATACAATTTTAAGAGTATGCAAACATATGATTAACATTAACACAATTTTTATAAAACAAAAAATAAAATTATCCAGGATGTATTACATTACAAAATTCATTTTTATTTTTATACTTGTATTTATATATGTACATACATATATTTATGTATGTTTAAATATCTCTGTATGTACAAAAAATAATACAAATTTTATAAATGTAAATTTAAAAAAAAGAAAACATCAAAATATAGTGAATAAGTGAATAAATTGCATGACAAATTATAGACCTGTCCAATTATATATTCAAGTTGATTGGTTGATAACTTTAATTCAAGTTTTTTTTTTTTTATACATACGAATACATTATAACATTATTGTGCATATATTATATGCGTTTATATGAATGTATATGAATGCCAGACACTATAAATACTCGTATAAACTGTAAAGTTCTATTAAATAAAAGTTAAATTTCATTTAAATACATGTTGATACAATGTTGATTTGTAATTTATATTATGATCAAGGTAGACAGATATATTAGGTGAATAAAATACAATTATATTAATGCATAATAATTCATATACATACATTTATTCGTTTATAGACTTTCAATGTTAGAACAGTACAGCAGTAGATATAGGATAGGTATGAGAATAATATCTGTCCAGGTCTAAAAACATAAAATTATCATAAATATCTACACTCATAATTTGCAGTCATAAAATGTATACAAGTACTTATGTAGTCTATATATATAAGAATAAATGATTTAATTGTATAAGTATGTATGTAAAATAATGACTGTATATACAAACATATGCGTGAACATTAAATTTAACATTATATATCATACTTTGAACCATTTATATAGATATAGCTACGCAGATTATAGATACGTACTCACATGGTTATATGTATGTATAGGTTATAGCCAGTTATACACTAGTAATTTTCAAATCTTTCAATTACAATTATTATTATGATTATTTGAAAACATGCAATATGTCATTTGAAAATTGTAGGTATTCAAGGTATATAGATACACATACATACACCTATGATTACATAATAGTACACACATAATATCATTATAGCAAATTAAAGAGTTATTATTAAATTATGTAGCTCGTTTTTTTTTTTTTCAATGTTCTTATGTATACTTTTTTTTATTTCTCTATTATTTGTTACCAAATATGTAATTGAAATTCTTTTTGAATAATAAAAATTATTTCGTAAACATTAATTTTCATTGTATTCTAGTATTAAAAACAAAATATTATTTGGTATGTGTTTATATAGAATCTAAATATGATACTGTCATTAATTTTAACAAATTAAATAATTAGTAGATCATAATCTTTTTGTAACATTTTTTTTTCTGTTTTGTGTTTTGTAATTTTTCATTTATTCAACTTTTCTAGTTCATTATTGTTTTTATGAAAGGTCATTAAGCATATAATAATTCAGAATATATGAGTACCTAGTATAGTAATCGTATTTTATGTAGAATGTAGAATGCTTAAAGTCGTATATTTATTTCATCACTCATCTGTCAGCACAATATTATTTTCGTCCATAAATTATTTTGAAGAAAAATAATATTAATAACAAA
Source organism: Villa cingulata (assembly GCA_951394055.1). Taxonomy (NCBI): domain Eukaryota; kingdom Metazoa; phylum Arthropoda; class Insecta; order Diptera; family Bombyliidae; genus Villa; species Villa cingulata. Next base: position 33,516,858 of record OX596021.1, on the reverse strand, counting down.
ATAAAAAAAAAATAATAATAAAAATGTAGACAATGCAAATGATAAATTTTCCAAATGGATAGATAGCAGATACAGTTTTAATAATTTTATATCTAAAAAAATAAATAAGTGCCTATATAATTTAAATGAAAATCAATAATTACCGTTTGGGATCTATTGATATTGAACAGACTAAGTATTATTATTTTCATCAATTTTCCATATCAATTAAAATTATGACAGAATTCAAATGTTGTATACTGCTTAAAATGCTGTGGTTAGAATTTCATAAAACAAAATTTATTTTTATATCCAAATTCAAATAAATCTTTCAACTTAAGTGCACTAACATAAAAATATCTAAATGTTTACTTGATGATATTTGCGGTTAAGTTTATTTTAATATACATATATTTCATTGTAATGCATAATTTATCAGCGAAATAATCTCAATCTCACCCCACTTACAATACATTGCATATATTATATCTACATTAGATCATAAAAAAATAGTTTTATCAGTATTGCTAATATGTCTAAATTCATTTTTGTTTCTATAATTTTGATACGATGATAGACTGAAATGTGAATAATGGAATTCAACCGAAAGAATGATGGAGACTACAACAGAACAAAAAGTCAAGTAAAACAAAGAAAAATTGTTAAAAAGAAAAATAGCAAAATGACGAAGAAAAAAATTCATATAAATTGATGAAGAAAAATCGAATAAGAATATAACAAAATTTCAATTCACAGATATAGAATTATTATATTCTTTCATAAGTTAGAGTATATACGAAAGAACTTTAACATAATATTATGTCGATGCTGATACTCCTGATGATTATTTTTATAATGATAAAAATGATAACCATGATGATGATGATGACGATAATAATGATGATAAATAAAATGATGACTATGTTGTTATTTACACAATAAATATTTAAACCTGAACGAATCAATGAATCAATGAATGAATGAATACAAAAGAATGAACGTACATACAAGCAACATATCAATTACAATCGATTATATACATAGATATATGTATTACTGTATTCATCATAATATAGTGTAATAATCATTATACTAGTAGATAGGCATGAAATGCATTCGAATTTATAATATTATGCTGTTGCATCGTCATCATGGTTCTCATCATCATCACCATTGCATCATCATCATCGGATCATCAGCATCGTCATTATTTTATATTTTATCAACAAAAAGCTTGATGAACATTATGTATACAAAATTATCATATAGGTAAGTGCACACGTATGAATATAGATATGAGTATGTACTCTTGTGCGTATACAAATTCAATACACATAATATGAGACATAATTTATATCTACCACGATATCCATAATAAAAATACATTTAAGGCAATTATTGATATTAATGAGTTATGATCGATGTCAGATTACCACTCTCTCTTTCTCTGTGTATCTTCTACACTATACGCACATATACATACGTGTACATATATTTATTTAATTCAGAAGCACGCATTCATACCGATACTCACGTTCATATATACTTATAATTGTAACGCTTTAATTAAAGTCATGACATTTAATTGCATTCCCATTTTATATTTTTCATTTTTCTCTGTTCATTTTATTTATTATTTCTTTTTTTTTTTTTCAATTCTTTTTCAGATGAATAATGAATAAATGAATTTTAAGTTAATCGATTTTAAATTTTTTCCTTAATATTATTTTTTGTATTTCATTTTTATATTTTTATTCATATAATGTATATTATGCATGTTATATTATTATAGATACTTATTTCGAATATTGATACGTAATTTTATAATAATTTATTTAAATTTATATTTTCATTTATTTTTTTCATTTTTTTTGGATTTTTTATATTTTTTGGAGATTATGAAATGGATAAAATTCATTCAAAATAAAACAACAACCAACAGTAGCAACATAACAAGAAAGAATTTAAAGAATAATTTCATAATATACGAGTATATACTTATGAGAAAATATTCAAAAAATAATAAAATAATTTAACATGTCTGTTGTATATCAACTTTATTGCACACGTAAACGTATACGTAGTTGTAGATAGTTGGTACAAATATGTAATGAATGTAACGTAAATGCATATACATGAAGAAGAGTATATACTTACTGCATAATGTACTATATATCCATTATAGTACTAGAGGTTAAGGTAGTAATAAAAAATAAATTTAAATGTTTTTTGCTTTAAATTTTTATGTAATATACGAGTATGTATTATCATGTTTCTAATATAAAAATGAAAACTTTCAACAAGAATTCGTTTTCTTTTCAACAAAAAAATTATTTTTTTTTTTTATTTAATATTTTTATTTTATTTCAGTGTACATTTCTCATTCTGTAAATGTGGCTATTTGTACATTTATATAATGTATTTAATTTTGTAAGTATAGCACTACAATATATTTACGTATCTATACGTGTGTATATAATTTTTCTCAGAAAACTTATTAGATAATATGCTTATATAAATACAAATTTGTGAAAATGATAGTCACATTCATTTTGAAAATTTATTTTCTCATTTTTTTTATACAGAAATATGTATGTAGTAGTAATAGTAAGGTAACTAGAGGTGTAGGTATTCATTTATATTACACACAGTGCACACGAGTATACATTTTACATTTAACTTTCTTTTCATGCATAAGAAAATATTTCATGCTATAAATGTTAAGTACTGTTTAATACTTAAAGTAGTTAAAGTTCAATTTAGAATTCTAAAATATATTAGACAACAATCTTTTATATACTATATATGCTTTATGGACCAATTTTATACTCATTTATATGTTTCAACGAGTGTTTGTGTTTGTACCATTTGAAAATTTTGAATTTTCGTTTTCTTTTCTTTATGTTCTTTTTTTTTTTTTTTTTTGTTTGCTAAATATATTTATCTACTACAAAATTTAACATCAACATGTTTGCAGATAGGATATTCTTATATACACATGTCAGTACAAACATGTACAAACCATAAAATTTTCGAAAAATGAATTTAAAATTTACGTACTCGCATGTACGTACATATTTTAGAACAAAAAAAAAAAATTAAATGGAAAACATTTGACAAAAAATAATAAACAAAAAATTCTACAGAAACCAAAATACAACACATTTAGTATCTATTTAAAACATGTCTATCTTTCTACGTGGTTTAAATAATACATACCTAGTTCTAGAATATGTGTTTGTTTCTGTGTTCCATTAGATATGTATGTATATTTTTTTTTTTCTTAAAAACAAAACACATATATAAATGGATTTGTACACAAAAATTTTGTAAAATTTATATTCTCATATTCCATTCATTTAGATATTCGGATAAGAAATACATATACATATGTAGGTTCACATACACTTTCATTCAACACTGAATAAAATTTCGTATTAAGGACCTTTATTCAATGTTTTAAAGTTACACATACATATACATTAAAGTTGTTGTCCTCCTCTCCGTTTTTCAAAACATTTCACCATTTCAAATGTGTACATCATGTGTATAGTAAAACACCTTACCGTCATTCTTCTCAATTTAATCTACAACTATACTCATTCTCTCTTTTTCTTATTTAAAAATTTCGATTTTATGAAAATCAGCAATCTACATTCAAATACTTTTAGGATTCATTTACCTTTATTTTCATTTTCGTTTCTAATCGACTATAGCATATAGAATTTTGGACTGTTCATTTTGAGAAAAGTAAAACTTACATGCATACTCGTACAAGTACATCAGCAGCATACATTTCTATAGTAATTTTATGCGAATGCATACAGCATATAGCAAAAGTAAAACTTGTAAAAAACAAACAAACAAAATAAAATTACTAAAATATGAAAATCTGATATCTTTTTAAAACAGAGTAAGAATATAATGAACTCATGGAATAATAATTTTAACAGCTCATTTATTTCTACATTTTCAATTCATTTTTCTACATTGTTTTCTTTTTGTATCCTTTCATTTTATTTTGATTTTTTTTTTTTAATTCTTTAATACAATTACAGAAGATTTAATAAAAGTGACTGCACTGCAGTAACACAGAGAGGTATCGTAAATTATGGAAAATGTCGGTCTGCTATTTTCCGGTATTCCAGCCATCGATGAATATTTCAAATAATTGAAGAAGAAAAAATTATAAATGAAAAATTATTTTACTTTTTTTGTTATTTGTGTAAGCAAAGCATTTTCATTGTTTTCGCATAATATATTCGCCAGAAATCAAATATTAAAATTATTCAAAAAAAAAAAATATATATATATAAGGATGAATCTGTAGTTCAATTCTATACTCGTAATCTTTTAATCAGAATTTAAGAAATAAAATTTTTTTTCATAATTTTCTTCCTCTGATGGATAAATCATAGAATAATAAAAAAAAATGAAAATACGGTAAAAAATCATCATCATTGCATCCTCATAGAATTGAATACTAGACAAAGAAGACGAATAATTTTGCATAAATTATGAAATTATTAAATCATAAAAATAAAAATTTCATTTAAAAAAAGGAATTTTCACAGTAAAATACCATAAGTATAGGCAAACTAAGTATTACCTATGAATATATAAGGATGCTAGCTATCTTGCAAGTATTACATTTATATTGAATTTTTTATTCAACAAGAAATAAATTTTTTTTGTTCCTTCTTACATTTTTGATAAGGATTAAATTTTATTTATGTGTCGATTTTTCAATCAAATATTTTCTCTTATAAAGAAATGAAAAAAAATGACAGTTTTTCCTTTTTCTGTGTATGGATTTTCTTCTGTATTTTACTTAATTTTCTTTGTCTACCAATTTTTTATCGTTTTTTTTTCGGTATTCTTTTTTGTTTTTGATTTGCTTTTTTCATCTGCATTTATCGTTTATTCTTTTCAATAAACCAACTCAAATAGAAATTACTGTTTACCCTTCACGTTATTCTATTTAATTTTGTTTGCCTTAATTCAGAAATTTTATCACCATTTCTTTTTTCTATTCCACTATTCCTTTTAATACGTGGTTCATGTACATTATGTGTGTGAAAGAAACTCTTCGTATATGTAGAATGATAGAATTGTTAACCATTCCTTTACTTTCCTGTTTTCTAGTAAACAAAAAAAAAAACTCTTGAAAGGAAATGATAACAAAAAAAAAAATAATAATAATAAAAGAAGTAAAAAATTTTCAATAACTAACCTTACTAACTATGGTAAATATCCAATCATTTTTTTTTTCTTGAATTTTTCCATTTTATAGAATACATCAGATTGAAATCGAATGCAAAAATAAAAACAAATAAAAAATTGCAGGCCCAGGATGAAAAAATATCAATTGAGATGCAAATGTTGATAATGCAAATGTGTTAAAGGAAAATGAATATATATGTATATAGTATATATACATAAGTATATTATAGAGTGTAAGAAAAAGGATATTTTATTATTATCTTTTATTTTTCAGATTTTTTTTTCCCTTTTTAGATTTTTTTTTTATGTAGGAATTATGCTACCATTCTTTTGATTGGGCGAACTTTTCTATTATTCAAAAGCAAAAAAAAAGTGAAAAGTGTGTACAAATGAAAGGATGCAACAAAAAAAAATATAATTTATTGTTTTCTTATTTTCTTTGTGCAAATTATTATTTTTTATCTGTGTTCTATATATACAATTTTGTATTCGTTAATATTGAAAATTCATTTACATACATAGCATAATTCGCAAATGTTTTTTTATTTTATTAGTTTTCACACTGTTAGTCCTTCTTTTTTTTTCATGATTATTAATTTATTGTATTCAAACGTAATACTAGAATGAGAATATACGAATAATGTGAGAATGACGACAATAATTTTGAATTTAAATTAAAAAAAAATAAATTTAAGAAAATAAATAAAAAACATTGAAATCAAAAAGAAAGGTATATGAAGTAAGGATAGGAAGAACATATTTTTTTTTTTTTCTGAATTTCTTCAAAATATTAAATTATTATATGAAAAGTTTTGCAAAACTTTCATAAATGTACGATAGTACAAATGAAAATTTTAACAAAAGTACATATAGGGAGCTTATATGTAATAATATCATACATACAGAGATAAGTATGTAGGTACATATACATTTTTGTATGTTAACTGCAAGGTGATTTCATTAAATTAAACATTTTCCACTTCATAAAATAATAAAACATTAAAGAAATACCGTATACGTTACTATATGTACTCGTCGTATGTGTATACGTTATAAATTTTCTTGAGGCGATTACACATTAAATTTATTCAACATCCTTTAAAATATGTATACATAACACATTTTATAACATTACCATTTACACTATACATACGTATACTTACATAAAAATCTACTCGTATATCCGTATTTATTATTCATCATATTACATAATGATAATTGTAATGTAAAATTCAAAATACATATACTCTGTGTATATATCATATCATCATATATACATAGGTATGTATGCGTATGGGTAATAGTAAATTTTCATAAATGAAAAAGCGTTATTTTATTATAATCTAAAGTGGTTATGAAAACTTCATTAAAATCCTTTGGGATATTATCTTATAATATAAACACTTTTTCATCTAGTTTATACACATAGATAAATATGTACATATATGTGTGTAAAAAAGAAAATAACAAAATGAAAATTTATACGTTAAAGCGATACAAAAGAATAAAAATAAAAAATTAACAGCAAAATTTCATGTGATAAGAAATAATTTGTAAGATTATTAAGTAAATTATTTATTTGTGTAATTTCATAAGTAAATTCATAAATATAGTATGAATAAATCGAAAAATATATTGGTATCAATTTTGATGATATTTTTTGTGATTATATTTAGAAAAAATCCTTTTAATAATACAAAGAAGTTTTCTATTTAAATTTTAATAAATTTAAAATCATATAAAGTTCTTCATTTTCATATAATCACCAATTTATTTATTGTTTTGCATTTCAGTTTTTGCTCTTTAATGTACGAGTATTCATTATTTTTTGCAGTTAAATTCAATTTCACTTTATTTGAATAACTTTTCAATTATTTGAACTGATTATTTTATACATGTTATGTACTCGAATATATGTATGTGTATTCATGCAAATATTTCACCTTTATATGTATATTAAAGAATGAAAAGTGTATAGGTTTCTTCAACCTATTCTTCATGAATCTTTGTTTCAGATAAAAAAATTTAATAACAAAAGAAATTGAAAAGAAGTTCTAGAACAGCAAAAAAATAAATTTAATAAAATAGAAATAAAAACATATTTTTTTTTTCTCTCGAAAAACTTTAAATAAAAATTTCAACATCTGAAAAGTATTAGTTGTCATCTTTACACCTTATACCCGTTGTTAGTTGATTTTTCGCGTTTTGTCATTTACAATATTCGCATTTTCTACTACGAGAGAAAATCAACTTATCCTAAAGAACGAAAATACGAGTAACCATGATGTATGAGTATGAAATACTATTCGTTTTCGTATTAGAAAAGCTTATACTATAGATACCGTACTAAGCCAATGACCTACATGCTCGAAAGTATTGTGTAAATGGGAGGAGCAAGTTTTAAATGTTGGTGGTTGATTTCCCGTGTTTGTTTTGTACAATATTCTCATTTTCTACTGAAAGAGAAAATCAACTTATTCGGAAAAACGAAAATACGATACACAAGTTGTATGAGATTTGGTGAGAGATACCTTTACTACTCGTATTATCGTAGCGCATTCTATATACTAAACATATTTGCACGTAGTATGTAGTATATGGAAAGACAGTAAAAAGTCAACTTCATTTTCATTAATATTATTATGTATTTTGTATTTTTTTGCATTTTGTATTTTTTTTGCATTTTTTTTTTTTTTGTAAATTTGTTTATGTTGCTGTTGCTACCTGCCTATATTTACTTGATTCAATGGAGAGACGATTTTATATGATTATATAAGGAAACCACAATTTTCTTTTTTGGACATTCGCATCAGACCAAAAAATAAAAAAGTAGATAGTAACAAAAAAATGAATATACGAAATTATATCTTTCATGCATTATTTCGTATACAGTAAATCCTTTTTAAAGTATAGATACATACATATACATATGTGAATACATTATGATACTATCATGATATTTTTATATAAATTTTAGTATATTACTTGAAATATATTTATATAAAATTATGTACATATGTATATTACTTATGAGTATATCTTTGGATAAGAATTTAATTTTAAAATTAATTTTATGCAGGTGTATCACATATAAAAAAATATGAAATATATACAATTTTTATATGTTCTATATTACATGTGTATACGAATATAAATATGATATATATTTGAATATATAATATAATATGAATATATACATAAGAATCTAGACCTAGAGAATTACAATATTGTATATGAATATGTATGTGTACAATTTTAAAATTTATGAATAAAATGCAGTATTACTCGTCTCATATACATTAATGTACTATATATGAGTTTATATTATAAAATAATCATACGAGTATGTATGAAAAATTATAAAATATGGTAGCTATAAGATGTAAATATATGTAAGTATGTGTATGCATGTGTATTATATAAAATTGAAAATATATAACTTTTGCATAAGGAAAATGTCGAGCTTCCATTTTTGAATAGAACTAATATAATATTAACTATAGCGTAAGATTATTATAATATAATTTGCAAAGAATTGAAAAAGTTTCTCTCTATTTAAATTGTTTTTTCATTATTATTATTAAAAAATGAAATTTATATTTTAATCTTAATATTTTCAGAAACCTTATAACCACATGCATACACTGTATATACATCCAAGTATATGAAATGTGGACAACATTATAATAATATATTATAATGAAATTTTACTCAATTTTGATTTGATTTTAATGTGTATGTAAATACATACATACATATGTACTATATATAGCATGATGTGTATTATGATGTGTACTATTGTACTGAAATACTGCAGCAGTTTTGAATACAGCATATAATATTATGTACTTGTATTTCTATAATACCAAACACGAGTGTAAATATAAGTTTTTTTTTTTCTTTCTTCTTTGAATCAAGGAAGAAAAATGAATTATTTTCAAACATTTATATAGGATATTGTATTGATTGACGTTTATATAAATGACAACATTTAAGATTTAATGATTATATTCAAAAATATTAGATATAATTTTAATTCGTGATGATTTTGAATCAAGGATTCTTGTCTATTGAAGAGTTATTTTCATATTATTATTTCGAAAATTATGTATAGGCATTATATTATGTTTTTTTATTTTCATTTCTCTTTGTCTCGAAATTAAAATTTCATAATGTCCATATGAACATTTCGATAATTATGAAATTTTTATTATTTTATATGACCTATAATATTTATTCACATATTTTTAAATTTCATACAGGTGTCAACTAGTAATACATTTTCAAATAACACTAAATTACGTGTACATGCGAGTATTCATTCATGCAAATATGAATTAATTAAATGATTGCGTTAAAATAAACTCAGACAATGTCAATAAATAATATGAACGTATCAATACAAAATGATATAATTTATTAATTGGAAAAATGTTTCTATTATCCTTTATTATATTTAATTTTTTTTTTTTTTTTAACTTTAAAAATTTATCAAATAATTATGCTAATATTCGTGCATCATGAAAATGTTTATTTACAAAAATAATAATTATTTTATCATTTTTTTTTTCTATTTTTGTAAATTTGTATGTACTACATTATTTATGTATACAAAATACAAATCAATAAATTACCTGTAAAGTAAACTTTTATTCAATATTTTTACATAAACTGACATAATATATACAGTTACTAATATTGCAAATATTTACTTTATTAGAAATTTGTTTATATTATGAATAATTTGCGTCTAAGCTCTCTGAAATAAATACATAATATGTAGATTTGTGTAGATAATAAGAGTGTCAAAGTGTGCATTTATAATATATTATATGTCCTTTTATTGAGTGTTACCACATTGTAATGTCATTTTTCATTTTATTTTATTAAATAACTTTAAATTAAAAATTTCAATTCTACCATTTATACAAACTAAAAGGCATGGACTTATTAAGAAGGTACCACACATTTACAACCACATACAAACATCTACTTGTGTACATATACAGTTGAATAAATATATAATTCAATTATAATATTACTATAATTTTCGTGTCATTTTTTAAATTATTCCAATATTTCTTCGAATTTATTGTATCGTATAAATTATGTGGGTTCAATTTTGGTTTATATATGATTAATATTCGTTTATATGTACACATACTCGTATACAATGTGCGGTCATGAATTAAAATCATTATCAAATATTCATTATTGTGAACATGATATAATCTAATAATGTCTCATGTGAATATAACAATCAGACATGAATATATTATCACTTAAGTATATATATATACATTACAGATACATATATACATCCATATATATATAGCAGCATATTGAATTCGACCACATACATGTGTACATGTTTTTATAGATAACATAATATGTTAACTATACGGAATATTGTGTGGCTCTATGTGGCAAAATTTCTCAATCTTTGAATAATATATATGCATATAAAAGTACTAAATATCTATGCATGTATGTGCATAATAATTTTAAATTCTCATTTCCATAATTAATAAACATTTTTACCTCTAGCCATAATTTAACCGATTCACATAAAATCCTTTCAGAATTCTATAGTTTAAACTTTAATAATTTTAGTTTTTTTCTTTCAACTATAATATATACAGTATGTTGTATCATTTACAATAACTAATTTTTTATAATACCTCCTCGTATGTATGACAAAAATTAAAATAACTTAAATATGTACACACATACATGATTACTTATTTGGTACTCGCATACACAATTTCATTTTTTTAACTTACACAGGATATAATTTAGTAAATTTATACCCGCAATAATTACTATGGTTTTGTTAATATTTACAAAGACGTTAAAAAATTTATAAAAGTTTTCAGAGTTTTTCATAACAGAACAAAATGAGTCAAAAAAGAATTTCATAGAATTTTAAACTTACCTACTTCCATTATAAATATGGTGAATGCGTCTTTGATAAAAAAAGGAGTAAAAAACCAACAACAAGTAAAACACAAACATAAAATCGTCTACAATATTGTTTTTTTTTCATTATCATCCTTTGAAGTATACACTCACTACTCGTATATCGCATATTACTGACAGGAAACTGAATTTTTAATAGTGCGAATTATGAAGAAAAAAAAATGAAAAAAAAAAAAAAAAAACATAGAAAAATGTAGTAACAATGTCCATTTCATAATGTAACTCACATTTTCCGATGTCATATAGTAACAAAACGGACATAATAACGACAAGATCCTTTATACTATGGTACATATAATCTATTCGGGTAGTTATTCTGTATGTGTCATACAATTTTCCATTACTGTAAAGTTTTATGAGGTAAAAAGACACAAAACTATATAGTATCTGTATACAAGGTATATAATATACTAATTTTTGTGTATGCAGACATTCATTTTCATATAATGAACAAAAATTTCTAAAGTCTCTCTTCTATCAACTTCATCGTAATCATAATCATCATCATCTTTGCCTTTAAGTTAAATAGACATTTCGGACATTATACTATAATATTGCATGTAGTACTTATAGTTATGTTTTCTTTTTTTCATACATGTATATGTGTGTGTAAATTATAAATACATTCATGTGTGTACATACAGAATTGGTGTATAAGAATCATATTATTATATATTGATGATGATGACGATGATGATGATAATGTTGATGATAGTCAAGCTTTATTTGAACATTATTAATTAAATAATTTCACTGTGTGATAGTTGTGATGATTATGTGTCATTACAATAGCCATTATACATGTCCGGCCAAACAAAATTTGTAAGATTATACATACACGAATGTTAACATTTATTCACATGCATTCATTAACACTATAGGTATATTTATGCATATAATATATGTACATACGTATGGATGTGAGTATTTCATATGAAATATGTAAGAGAATATATTTATATTGTTAATGTGATTATATGAATGTATATATGGTATTATGTTCGAATCATATAGACAGAATAATTGTGTTGATATCAGGTCTTTTGTGTACATACTGTATATACACTATAGTTAATTTTTTGATCATTTACCTTGTTAACTTCTGAAAATGTCTATACTATAAATTCGGATGTCTGTTTATATAGATGTATATATGTATGTATGTATATGTATATTTAATTAGAAATGATGTTTTATAAACGTTTTTAAACTTCATACAAATGCATTATACTAACAACAGAGATAAATGCAGACTTAATTATATACATAATACTTGTAAATGTATTTATATTCATATGCGCATACCCGATTCTTTTATATGTTGAAATGGTTCACTGAAACCGGGCGACAATCTCGGGGATGAGAATAAGAACAGAAAACTATTTTACAAGTCAGAGTAAAATAAAAATATTCTATGGGAAAATTTTCTCTTCAAAAGATACTCAAAAGTTAAATTACCACGTTTGTTTACACATGGAAATGTAAATCAAAACAAATTAATAGGTTTTTCTTCTTTATATTTATGTAGATCTAGTTTCAATCCGAAATTCTTCTTCGTACAAGCCTACTACAGTGCAGTAAATAATATTCAGAAAAAAATATGAAGAGAAACAATTTGACTAACTTTCTGCTTTTCTCTCTACATCACTAAATAGTTAAATAAACATTTTCATTTAACTATTGGATTTAAGATGTAGAAGGAGAAGTAGAAAAAGCAAAAGAGAGATACTGAGATATATACCACGCTTTAGTAGGCGTGTAAGAAGACGAATTTCAAATCAAAACAAGATCTGTGTAAACAGACATCGTCATTTAACTCTTGAATATTTGAGATGCAAAAAGAGAAGCAGAAAGGAGAGTAGAAAGATACGCGAATAGTAGTTTGTCTTCTGCTTCTCTTGTGTAAGTTATATACTGCATACTAACAAAAACATAGAAATTGAAATTTTCTACTGTTATGATAAAAAAAAATAAAATTAAAGTTTAAATAATAAGTTTAAAGTTTAAATATTTAAAAAAAAGTTTAGGAGTGCGCCGGGAGCCCAAGAGTCTAAAACCGGCGCTGCATATGTGTATAAGTTTATATTACATTTTAAATACTACATAAACCTATCTCTCGTCTCATAATAATATTTCAACATGGAGATGTGTATGTTATGTTTATATCTGTACCTTTAATACTATAATATTTTATAGATAACAAAATAGGTATCATAACAATAATAATAAAAAATAAATACGAAATGTTAATAATAATTATGATGACAGGCTGTCTGGCTTATATTTTTAAATTTCAATTAATTTTCGTAGTATTTGGTGAACAAATTATATGAATTTAATAACAAATTTTATGCGTATGTGAGTATGTATTTTGTATGATACATACGAGCACATAGTTGATTAAATGAAATCTGTTTACTATTTGTTAAATCACATTCTATTCTCGTCATCCAATATGGATTTATTGAGTTTTTATAATTATTCATTTAAAATCAAGTGATACGAATCATATTTTCGAAACTTCATCCATTATCGACACTTATGCCCGACTTCACAGTGAGAGGTTTTTTTGTAGAATTTTTAAGGCTTATAAACTACCACTGTGAAAATAAAACTTATCCTGAGGTTAAGCTTCCACTGCAAAATTGGGCATAAAACGTTTATAATTTAGTTGTTTAGTTTTGTATCACATAGTACTAATAAATCTATCAGTTATTACATACTATCAAAATAAAAATAATCTTTTCTTTTAAGTCTAGACTTTAAAAATTTGTCTTAATTGTACATAATTTCAAATTTCTTATTTCAGAAATAAAATATTCTAAAGAATATTATAAAAAACTAGATGTTTCTAATAATAATTATAATATAAAATGAATTTTATATTTTATGATATAATTTTCTGTTTGAAATTTATTATTATTATTTTATTTAAAAGAAAAACTAACAAATATACAAGTAAGTACAATCATAATTATATTTATTTTTTATTTTTTACATAGCGTATAGATACAAGTATATTCTTCTCCTTCATTCAATTTCAATAAATAATATTATTCAATTAAAATATTACTTTACAATGATACAGATATGTAGTACATTATTTTCTTGTACATCTCGTATATGTTTTCTACATACTATAGTCTATCTTTTGATTTGAATAATATAAGAATACACGTAGTCATAAAAATATGTTACACATATGAAATATACTAATACATGTTTATAAAATATAAAGTGCATTATATAATATTAAAATGTACTAAAGCTTTCACATTCATATTCTAATTTACACATTACACACATATATATATATATACATATATACATATATATATATATTATGTAAGTGTAGTATGCATATATTATGATGTATCATCTTGACCTAAATATTTTTTTTAGTATTTTTTTTTTTTCATACATCGTATATACTTCTACAAATCATATTTATCTCAATCATTATTATCATCATTATTTCATATAATGTAAAAAAAAAATTCAAGTGAAAAAAAAAATACATAGATATACGAGTATATAAATAAAAATGAATCTCTTAAGAAATATCGAGTAATTTGCATTTATATAAGTCTAAAAGAGTAGATAGATGTATGCAAAGAAAAAATAACAAAATAAAATAAACTTATATACATTCACACATATATGAAATGGTATATGTATGTGTGTAGATAAAAAAAAAAATTTGCATAATGTTAGCAATTAGCGCAAAATATATAACATAAATACACAAACATATTACAAATGTATATTACATATGTACGATGATTTAATAAATAATTTCGTATAGATATAGTACGTACATATATGTATACATAGGTAATGTACATATATAGCACCTTCAAATAAATTCAATTCATTACATTTTTATAACGGATGGGCAACAAAATGAAAAGAAAAAAATCTTTCACATACATATGTGAGTATAAATATACGTGTAAGCATAAATACATTTGTATGTAACTATAAATATGAGTGAATATTTTATTATATTATATACGTAATAAGTTCAGTTGCAACATATAAGATTAAATTCTTTTTTTTTTCTTCCATTTTCGTTTTTTTTTTTTTGTGTCATTTAATTAAAGGTGCAAATTTATTCAATTTCGTATTAATTTACATACCAGCACATAAATGTATCTATATGTATACAAATATGTAATGTAGGTAAAGAAATATTTTACAGTATTTCTTGGTATTAATTTTTACACTTTTTTTCTGTTATACTCGTACACATATACATATCTGTACTTTTTCTAAGTTAATGAATCTAAGGTACATTTTAATGTACAGTACTTGGAAAATATAGATATGCTTGTGTATACATAAGACATTTTAATTAAGTTGTAGAGATATACAAGTACTTGTAAGAATATGTGTACTATATGTACATACATATACATATGTATGTATGTACAGATATTCATAGTATAATATGTATAATGAATGTAACATACTAAAGCATACATATACTCGTATGTGAATAGGAGAAAATTTATTTTATTTTTTATTTTTGAATACGATTCTTGACATAATCCAATATCAAATGAAAAGAAATTTTTTATACATATAATATTTTCTTGAACGACCTATTATACACATGTGTGTGTATGTATAATTACGAGAATATGATGAACTTATTATAATTTATATATATACTATGTCCTTATATGATAAAACTTTTCAATGATGATATTCTATACATTTTTAAAAATAATCCTCATAAAATACACATTTACACGGACACAGAAAAACATATCTTTTCATTTAATTTTTATAGCAAAAAAACATTTTTCAAATTTGTATTGAAAAAATTGATGAATAAACTTCTAATAGTATATAAAAATGCATACATACATGATTGTCTCATTTATAAACATAGGTATAACATGGATGGTATAACTTTGTATAACATGGTATAATGTTTGTGCGTGGATCTGATTTTTATATTCATACACAAATACATTCATTATTTAAATAGTTTTATTTCAAAAACGAAAAATAATTTTTTTTCTTTTCTTCAATTTCCCAATTACTTTGAAAATTTTCAATTTCTGAAATGGTTATTGATTATATTAAAGTTAATGTGCACATCATTATGTGTATACATAAATATTTTATGTATATGTAAATTATAGTAGAAATGATGATTGATTAATTAAATTTACAAGGTTAACAAATAAGTTGGAGTTCAACAGAAAAAAATAAAATACATTAAGAAAAGGATTATGTACAAAAAACGCATTATAAGGTATGTACATAATATTTGAATATAACCAAAAACTATATAACACATATATATTCTTTGGTAGAAAATAAGTAAAACTTTTCATTCATTTTTTATACTCCTATTTCATATTTTATTTAATTTGTACATATTATATTTCTCTATGAAATATGCATCGATTTTGATTAAATTAATTTTCAAATTTACTTATTTAACTTCTGTAAACATTTAGAAAATATTATATTTTGTCAAAATATCCTTTAATTATATTTTAATGAATAACATATTAATTTGGATAATTTTTTTTTATTTTTTTATTTTTTTCGATTGATTGTAAGAATATGAATATTAAACGAAATCTTTATAAATGCATCTAAAAATGTTTATAAATAAAATGTATATTTATATTGCAAAATGTTTATAAACTTTTTGTACATTTATTATACATTACAACATTAATTTATATAATTTGTAGAAATTTTTTTCAAAAAAATGGGGTGGACAGATATACTTAGCTGAACAAAAATTTTTTTTATAGTTACTTTGGCATGTTTATACTAACTGAATTGAACACATTTTATATTCTGAACATTAACATTACAGACATTACAGAACATAAAGAATAAGTAAGTATTACAAATTTATTTTCGAAAACGTCTGCAAAGTATCGATTTAAAGTCATAGATAGTTTTGCAGAAAGTACACACAAATAATGCGTTATTGGTTAAAAATGAAAAAAAAAAAAAATTTATGTCAACAAAATATCCTCCTACAATTTCATTTTTCTTGTACGGCAATGTCTTTTTGTATGAATACTTACGTAAAAGTTTTAATTTTTGCCAAAAAAAAATTGAAATAAACAACACATTTCATGACACAAACACACACACACATATACACTTTATAGATATCGATATGTGTATAGTTACTAGATAATTATCAAAAATTTACTATGTACATTTCCTAGTTTTTTTACAATTCATTCCTTATTTAAGGAACATAAAAATTTTTATACTGTCCTTGTAAGGACAAACATTTTATTATGTAAAACTTTTTATGTACAACCAATTAGAATTTATTAAAAAAATTTAAAATTCATTCAGACAATAAAACGGTATAGTGATCAATTAATTCTAAAAAAAAAAAATGATTATATTCCAAATTTTTCAACAACAACAAAAAAAGGACAAAACAGAAATTCCATAAACAGGAAATTCAATACAATGCACACAATAAACACGCATAACATTTTTTTTAACAAAGAATAGTAAAATTTTTGTATTTTTTTTATTTTTCAAAAGGGACTTAAAAGACATGATATACTAATCTAGATATTTTACATTTCATTTTATCTACTTTTATATTTTTTGCTGGATAAATAAACAAATAAATAAACTGAAAACAAGCATGAAAAGTTTGTTATTTCACTAGCAAACAATATTTTGGTTTTCCTGCTGTGTATCGTGTATATGTGTACAGTACTTTTGTGTCTATGTGTAGTATGTATACTTTTGTCCGTCAACTATATTATTGTTTTTCATAATAATCTGTATTATATAAAATATAAAAACATGAACATTTTTATTAAAGCTTATATACTCTACTTACTATAATATCCTAATAATAATGTCATATGTTTCATATACATACATGAAAAAAATTTTCAAAATAAAAATCAAATACAATAGAATATTGTATGTGAACATTTTATGGTTTTTATTTTTATAAAACATGTTTTTCGCCACATATTTTTTTTTTGCTCTTTTGTTTTGTCTTTGATTAAAATATAAAATATTTTTATTTTTCGTTTTCATTTTTGTTTTAGTTTACTATTTTATATTTTGTTTTTTCATGTTTTGTTATTTAAAATAACATCAATTTCATATTTACGGCTATGTATATATTTTCATTTATGATTTATTTTGATTACCACCTATGTAGTATATGGATTTTTGTTTTTCTGTTCACCATTATACCACACTATTATCTGTTTAATATGATTATAATTTTATATTAAATTTATATAATTTTACATTATTGTGATATATTCGTAGGTGTAGGTAGTTTCAGTTGTTGTAAACATTTTAAATTCAGATAAAATAATTTAAATTAACTGGATACCTATAATTTAAAAATTTTAATAATGGGAATTATTTAAATTTTTCATAATTTGTCTGGTTTTATTTTTATTTAAGTGAATTGAATTTTAAATGAAATTATCAATTTGTATCTTAGGCAACTGCAGCAATAAAAATTATATTATGAGAAAATTGAAGGAAACCCTCTTAACTAAACTCTGCACTGTTCTGTTAAGTGAGCAGTGTGTAGTCTGTGGTAGCATAGTTTACACATGCATTTTGTCTTACATTCATTCAATCTGAAAATTTTATTTATTCTCTCCCATAGTATGAAATACGAAAGCATTCAAATCAATTCTATAATTAGAAACGACTAGAAATGATATAGAAAACTGAATGAATTAGAGATCCTCCGAAATACTAAATCAAAATATTTTCTTTAGTTTGATAAATTTATAAATTTTCGCCAAACAGAATATTATTTCATTCATCTAGAAAAATGTTTATCTAGGATATAATTTGTATTTCATATTCTTGTATGAAAAAATCAATAAAAAATGCGACCAACTTCTTACAAGTATGTGTATTTTCTAAGAAATTTCTTTTTTGTTCAACTTAGAGGCTTCGCTATAATACGCTACTTGTGCTGTACATCATCATCGTACTGATGTTGAATATAACAAATAAGCATGCATGCAAACATCGTCGTTCTCATCCTCAATATCATCATCATCTTTACCATTATTATTTTTATTAATTTTATTGTGATGAGGCCTACTTAATGGTCTTATGAATTTTATCTTACTCTGTGTCTGTATAGAAGAATATGTAACAAAAACGTGGACATTCATATACACATAGACACTCAAGTTTATATACATTCACTAATATCATATGAATATGTATATATATCTATGTGTATGTGTCAGCAAAATGAATATCGAATTTAGTTATAGTGTTTACTTTATAATAGAATTTTCCTTAGCATTATTTTCGATTTTTTTTTTTTTCTTCATTTTTTTTTTTTGTTACATTAGAATTTTTTTTTCTAGATTATTTTATCTTTAATATAATATTTGCCTAGTTTAGATTAATATTTTTTTTTATAAAAAATATATGAATGATTTTTTTTCTTTATCTTTTTAATATAATAATAAAATGAAAACTTTTCTTCTGGTATTTAAACTATAATTCAAAGTAAAATACGTTATGAATGAAGAAAGGAAGAAAACGAAATATGAACGTGTTAGCACTTTTCAAGAGAAAAATATGTAAAGAGTCTTATTTACATTGGTATGAGTATGTGTTTATGTTTTTTTTTTTTATTTTATTAATATGTAGTAGTTTTTTTTTGCGTATTTGTTGCAAATTATATATGAAAAGTAGATACATATATGAAAGTTTAGTGTATCATCTATATGCACGAGAGTATTATTACATCATATACTTAGAATGCATATAGGACAGTATATAAAATAGACATATTATGTACATATGAGAGTGTAAATATATGTATGTATACATCTCCAAAATAAGAAGAAGAAGAAGAAAATTATTTTCATATTATCTTAAGGATTTGAAAATTTTCTATTTGATTTTTATATATTTTTACATACTTATACGTGCATGTGAGTACAATATAATCATGTAATCTTTAAAATATTATAATTTTTTTTTTTCATACTAGAAAAATACTGAATTGATTTCTTGTTGAACTTTATACATTTAAAAATTTTTAGATAATATATAAGAGTAATATATGTACTCGTATTTTATCATATACGTACTTTTCATACACACACATGAATATGTAAGAAATTACATTCAAATATACGAGTATATGTGCATAAGTAAATACACATAAACGAATACATACAATCATATAATATGAGTATGTATATGTACGTACACAAATAACGAATTGTTATAATGTTAAAAAGTTTGATGTATAAATATTATATGCTTACATGTGTACATATAAAATAATCTTATAAATACATACTCATATATGTAAATAAATATACTATATATATGTATACATAATATAATTTGATTTGTATTATCATTTTATCATCATATCATTTAAGAAAATGAGATCAAGGCTCCATAATATTAAGACTTCTTATATCTCAATTGAAAAGAGATTTGCATTTAATATCATCTACTATACTACATTTATATAGAATTTCTAACTTATATTAATGTAAAAAAATATATATGTACATATGTAGATCTACATACATTATGTGTATATGAATAATATAAAAAATATTGTATAATAAAATTGGATTGAATAGATTTTCAATTTGATAACTCATTCATCCATTCATTCATTTATGTCGTTTTATCCATTCATTCATTTAACTATTTATGTAATGCATATTACATTTATATATAACAAATTTATAAGAACTGGTATGTAAATTTAGAGTAAATTATATACGAGTACATACATATATGTAAATATGTACGTAATATTATAGAAAATATTTTTGTCTTCATCTTTAAATTGATTATAGATTTTATTATTTATTGACGAGGACATAGTAATATACAAAATCAGAATATTTATACAAAAAAGTATATTTTAATAAAGAATAAATCGAAATTTAATTAATGATTCAGAATTAAATAAACAAATAAAATATGTTTATATCTGTTTGTTTTTAAGACAAAAATATATGTAATTTATAGATTGTAAACCGCGGAGTAGTATTAAAATCAAACATACAAAAGGCATCAAGAAAATACTTAAAAAACAAAAAAATTGAAATACTTTTGTTATTCTATGAATGATTTTAGTCATTATTCATATACAAGTACATGTAGACTGTATCCAAGTAATGTTTGTATAAAGCAACACTTCGTATATACTTACTTCACATTTTGATTTATCCTTTTCTCATAAATATAATCACACAAGAAAATTGAAAAAAATAAAATAAAATGCAGAAAATTTTATCAAAAACAATTTTATCAAAAGAATGTCTAAAAACAAAATGCATACACACATACAAGTATACGCATATAGCGACTAAAACATAAGTATATTGAAGAGAAGGTTTTTTTTTTCTTTTGTGTTTTTTGAATGCAAACAAAAAACAAACATTCATATATGTGTATATCAGCAATGCATCATTATCTTATGCATAAGTTACTTGTGTCTTGTATGTGCAATTTTTTGATTAAAAAAGAATATAAATTGAAATATGAAACCAAAGAAAAAGAATAAAAAAAAAATTTTTTAAAAAATATATATATATAAAATAAAAGCAGTTAAAAAACATCTACCGAAAAAAAGAAAAGAAAAGCCATGAATTAATGTAAGTATATGTATATAGTAATGAATAAACCAGTGTCTGCGAATATATGCTCGTATGTTTATATGCACAAATATTTTTAGTTACTTCTTTTGGCAATGATTTTTGAATCCTTTAAAGATACTTTTTATCAGATAATCATTTAACAGATCTTAAATCATACACACATGCATCTATATGTATAACGTGTATTTATGTATGTATTATGTCTAGAAAAATTTTATATATCTACATTCAAACATGTGTGGGTATAGTATCTACATCTGCATGCATTAGCTACTATTATGATTATTACAAAAATTTTCTCTAAAATGTTTTATTTTTATCATCATCATGATTTTCAATCTTTATGTCCTTTTTCATAATTTTTAGTTATTCTTTTTTATTTGTAATTTTGTAATTTTTTTATCTGTTGTTTTGTTTTTATTTTGATTTTTTTTTTTTTTTTTTTTTTGCTTTATATTTCCACCTCTTTTGTAATGATTGTCTATTTATTTATAAAAATAATTTATATGTATTTGTTATTTCTTATCAAAAAACAAGTAAAAATTAAACCAAAAATTATATATTATCTAAGTACTAGATTACATGTTTCGCTATTTCTAGGATACATAAAATTTCAATTTTCGTATATAAAAAACAATATGTACGTATATATAATGTACATAATATACATATTTATAGTACATATAAATATGATGTCGGCATTAGTCAGTTTGTTCTTATCGTTGTCATCAGAAAGCAAATAAAAAAAAAAACGAAACAATAAAATACAAAAATAAAAAACAATAAATATATAAGGATACGTGTATGAGTTTATGTACATTACATTACAATCATATGTTTGTATATACACTTTTATTATTTGTATGTAGCACATATTATACACTTATCACTGTATACATAGATATTTTGCTATTTTATCATTATTGCAGTTCTTATTTTCTACAAAAAAAAAAAAAAAAAAAAATTAAAAGAAAATAAAAATAATTTTCCTTATATACATAAGTAGTACTATACTTATAAAGCATAAAAAGCCGACAAGATTTTTGGCAAAATATTTGATACCTATAACCATGTAAAATGACAAAAAAAAACGGAAAACAAAATAAGCAATTCGACGAATCAAGATAAAACAAAACCGAAAGCGACAACAACAGCAGCAACAACAATTCAGTATATAAGTAATCTGAGATGTATATTTTTTATATTTGTGTAATTTTTTTTTTTTTTAGAAAATTATTTGTACTTTTTTCAAAAAATTACAGACATATAAATTTATGGACTTATAGAATATGCCATTCATTATGTTCATACAACTGTACGATTATAATATGCGGTGCGGTGCGGTGTACTATTTATGTTATATACAATTAACATGAGATGCGCCAGTTTATCTTATTCCATCAGTGTTTTTGATTTTTATACAAATATCTACATTCATACATACACATATATATATATATGTATGTATTATTTATGTATTATGTATATTTATGTATTTTTATGTACTCGCGTATGTATAAATTTTCAAAAAAAATTGCAGTAGATTTTCTTTGTCCTTTTTTCAAAATAATTTGAGTGTGTCTGTCTTTTTATTTTGTATAGTAATATTCCTTTCAAATCACTTTTGTCTGCATTTATATACATTTTTTTTTTTTCGATTTGTTTATTTTTTCTTTATATCTATAACTGTTGTTACTTAGCTTTCATTGTAATACGAAAACCAAAATCAAAATCAAAACCAAAAAAAAAAGAAATGAAACATTTCAGTTACATTAAAAAATTTTGGAAATTTTAAAATATTGCAGATTATAAGGATAAAAATCTTTTACATGAATTATTGTACACATATGTGTATGCATACGTAATATATATACGTATATGTATGTATGATGTGACATAATACAAAAGAAAAATGAATGAAAAAAATGCATACATTTCAATAAAATTTTATAAAAAAAAAAAAAAAAAATATTGTGTTCATTTTTATCATATACTCGTATGTACTTCATATTCGTTGTATTTTTGTAAATTGATTTTGGCAATCAAAAATATTGCAGATTATTTATGATTTTTGCAAAATAAAATTATATGAGAAATTTTGTATAATAGATTTTATTCGGACTGTATCGGGGAAGGTTATCAAATTAAAAAACTAATAAATTGAATAAAAAACATCAAAGATAATAATTTGAAAAATGTGTATAATGTATGATTTTATTTTTTCAGTGTTCTGTGATGATATCACATAAAAATATTTGATTTACATATAAAATGAAAAAAAGTACACGTAAAAGAAATAAATGAATAAATATTATAGTTAAGGGATGGGATGAAACATATCCTTCACGAGTAAGAAATAAATTTTATGATTCAATAAATCTGTAAATATTTTATAAAATCACGTACATTACCACTGATTCATTTGTTCATATTTAGAAGGATGAGTAAAGGATCGAATCAATGTAAAATTATTGAGAAGTCTAATGAATTATGTAGATGCTCATAAACGCTCATTAGAAATGGAATTCTTCAAAGGACTGTACGAATAACTTTATTTACCTTTTTCTTTTAAAAAAGCTAAATTTAACTGGAACAATATGTATTTTCAACACGGGAAAATTAATAAAAATGAAATCTACATGACATTAAGCATAAAAAATCATGTACTTATTTTTCAATAATTTCAAAGTTCATTTTTTTAAGAAAAGATACAGATTGAAAAGTCAAAATTCGATCATTTTTATAGAAATTCACGGATCATTCATTAATTGATTTTTTTTTTCATTTTTTATTCTTTCTCTTCTCCCGCATATAATTAAACAAATTAATCGTTTATGGAATTGACTACAATGCCATTTAATTCGCTTAGATAAATGAAAAGCATTCCCTATACAAAAATAATGTACACATAATAATCGTTTACGTAACATATTTACATTTTACGAGAGAGTTCGATGAGGTTTTATTTTTCATTCTGTTTTAGTCTATCTGTGTAAAACAATAAAAGGAGGGGTCATTGTGTTATTATCATTTTGTTGTAAGTATGCACATAATATGTATGCATATATGTATATATTTGCCTTTTATTCATTATATCATTTCTTATCGACCCGAATATCTCACATTAAAATCACACTCATAAACGTGAAATATGGTGAAATCATAAAAATCAAAATAAATAAATAAATGAATCCACCACCATGCCCACCCACATGAATATCAAAAATCAAAACATTTCCATACATACAAACAAACATTTTCTTATTCACATTGTCTCTTTTGTACAGGAAAATTTGTATACATACTTGAACACGAGAAAAATAATCGAAAAGCTTTCAAGTGTTTATAAACATGATCACATGCTTTCAAAAATTATTTGGGTTGGGTAGATAGTTGAAAACTAGAGAACATTTCATTCTAGAGAAATGCATATTTCCTCAGTGCTCATTTAATTTTTTGGTATATTATATTTTCTTTTTGTTTTCATTTTGCTACTGTATGCAATGCATATTTTCACGCAAGTCAAAATTTTCTATTTGACATACAAAACATATTTTCCTTCTCATCATTAAAATTATATTCACATTAAAAAGTTGAAAAGTTCTCTTACAAATTTTCTCTATCTATACATTCACAAATATACGGAAAATTTTCAAATTCCATCAGTTTATACTTCAGTACTCGACAATTTGAAAATTTTTGGAAATTTATCATAAACGAAAGTTTTGTGAATTGCTTGTAGCGCACCATGTGCTTTTCGTGGTAAGTTTTTGAAACATTCAAAAATTATTACGTAACACAAATATTTGTAAAAAAATATGAATGAAAAGCTTTTTGTCTAGAAAAAAAAATATAAAAAATACAAATGAAAATTTAAGAGAATATTTTCGATTGTCAATGTGTGTAAGATTTTTAAGAGAAAATCAAATCACTTGAACAGAGAGTACATGACAGTGAGTGAGTTGAAATGAAATGAAAATTGCTGAGTTCTCTGCGTACAAGAGAAAATAGAATTTATATATTTTTTGAAAGTACAGATTTTTTTTTTAATATGTATGTATGCGGTGAGTGCAGAAAAAAAGGAGTGTAGTTTATGTACATGTGGTTCGGCACATACATATGTGTGTTTGTAAAAATAAGAAAATAAACTGTCAAAATCAATTTTTTTTTTTTTTTTCAAGCAAATCCTTGAATCCTTAGGTTATAGTGAAAAGAAACAAAAATAAAATTTAAACATAACCCATAAAAACTAAATAAGGAAATTATATCAAGGAAAATTATGCATTACTTACTTCAATTACATTTACCTACAAACATCCATAGGTATACCTACTTCGACAAACATAAATAAATTTAGGATGTCATATTTCTTTTTATAAATTATGTTCATTTAGTTTTGCAAATTAATGCATCTAGAAATATGAAGTAAATAAAATCAATCAGTGAAAATGAAATAATAAGGAAATTATTTTCTCATTATTTATGAAATAATTATCAGATTTTGCTGTGAAAATTAGACCAGGAAATCATTGATTTAAAATTTTATAGAAAAACATTTGAAAATATTTACAGGAATACAAAAGGATAATCTATAAAAGTCTGCAGTATATGTATCTATATGTACTCATATAGTCGCGTTAACATGGACACGTATAATATGGGCATAACAACTATCTGACACCACATCGGTCTTTCTTTCAAATTCCAATATTCTGTTATATACCTTATCCTGCGACAAAACAAAAACTGAAATTTAAAAAACAAATATTTTTTTTTTTGTAAAAATGTTAGACGTGTAGAAAATTTTTCCTTTTATTTTTGAAATGTTTTACAACAGGCGCACCTACAGGAAAATGACAATAAATTCATTCTTATTGCCGGAAATAACGAATGGAAAACTTTGGTGGATTCTCACATGGAAATATACACGAAATTTGAAAGTCGAAAAAAATATCAAAATAATTTAGAAATATAAGTATTACAAAGCACAAAAAATCACGACACATGACACATGTATCTTTTATATGCACCTTCGTATGAGATTTATTTGGACAAAAAATCAAAAAATGGAATTTTTGAGTGTTTTAAAGTTAAAACAAAATTTGTGAATTTCTTTAAAATTTCAGAGTAAAATTTGTATATTCTATAATATCAACGTAAAACAGACTAGTCGATATACACATACATTCATGCTTGTATGTACGAGTATACACATATAAAGAAATATAAACATTAGAAGTACATGTTGTTTTTTTGCATTTGAAATAAAAAATTCTGATTGTATTAGTTCCAGTCATTTTCTCTCTTCTTATATACTCGTATACATAATGTCTGTGAAAATATTATTTTTATACTCACACAAAGTCTGGTATATATATATCCTTTCTGTATAACATAAACACATTGGTAAATCTGATTGCTTCCTTATAAAAGTAAATATTTATGTACGGTTTGATTCCTTTTTATTCTATTTATTTTATTTTTCTTGTGTTTTTATCACTATATTATATACTTCATAAGTGTGTACATGAATGTACATATGTCTGCAATGAATTTTTATAAATACAATTTCTTCGTGCTATATAATGTATGTACACGATGTGAATATGTAAGTTTGTTCTATATGACGATTGGTATGACTGAATTTATGTTTTGTCTGGAACTCACGTGCTTTTGGCTATCAAAAGTTTAAATTTTTTTTTTTTGTATTTCAAATGACGCACATTGATATAGCACAAAGCACAAAAACAGAAGAAGAAAAAAAGGAAATGTTTCAAAATATGTATCTATATAAATATACAAAGGACATATAATATAAAATTTATACACACGTATTTATTTGTTATGTAGTGGTATATAGATATGTATGTGTTTTTTGTGTTTGTACACCTATTCACCTTTATGTCGTGCAGTATAAATTGATACATAAAATTGAATATTTTGTTTTATAATTTGATTTAGGTTATTTGATTGTTCAATAAATTATTTTATGGACGAATTCAAATTAAAAAAACAGCATGAAAATTTTGTACATACAGAGAAAAATTTTCTTAGTTTTTTCATTCAATTAAATATTTACAATTAAAATTGGAATTCTCTATAAAATGTTAGTCCTTTTTATGCTAAATTTTATCATAATAACACTGAACTCTAACTTAGAAATCGGTTAAATTGTGCGTATATGTTGACGGTAAAAGTTTGTGAATTTTGTAGGAAAAAACACTAAGATAATTCAATATTTATTTTAATATAAAACAAACAAGGACATTTCATTCGTACATAAAAAAATAGAATAATTTTTATAAAATAAAAATAAATTTTTGATGCACAACATTGGTGTAGAATGGCGATGGTATATGATGATGATACACGAAACATTGTTTACATTATGAGATACATATGCACACGCATCATAAACATTTCGTTTTTATATTTTATTGGAATTAGTAAGCAATTTCTTTGAAAATAAAATATAATCAAATTTTGGTTTTTGTCTCGTATTTTAGTCAAAACAATGTTAAAAGACGATGAAGAATGAAAATTGAAATAAGTTTTATCTCATTTCTATCTTATCCTATTTTTCAACTTTTTTTTACTTCGAAAATAAAGAAAAGCCTACGAAATAGAACTATGTACACTCATATGAGTTACATCAATCCATAATACTAGTATAATAGTCAGATTTTTTTTTTCACTTCAAAACTTCAATTCATTTTATTGCACAAGGACTATAAATGTACGAGCATATGGAGTGCAACAGGAATAAAATAATTTGAAAATATGCACTAAAATAAAACAACTGGCAATGGTATACGATAGACAAAGAGAGAAAGAGAGAGAGAGCGAGAAGTGGAGATAAAACAGACAGAAAAATTTTAATAGAAATAAAAAGAAGATGAAATCAGAAAAAAAAACCGTAAAAATAAATTTAACAACAAATTTCTTATTCATTGGTTATTTTGTTGCCAAAAAGGATGTATATTTAGATAAAAATATACAAAAAATAGTCCTATATTTTAATGTTTTCTTATCGTATTTATAACATAAAAAAATTTACATATACATACGTATACATACATATAATTTAAAATGTTCTTTTAAATTTTTGTTATTACTTTTCATTCGTAAATAAAATTTGTTGTTGTTACATTTTTTTTTCATTCATTTTTTGTCAAATTTCATTTCATTTCATTTATTTTCCAAATTTGATTCGAATTCATAAAAAAAAAAATAATAATAATATATATTCAAGAACAAAACTAAAATAAAAAAAGGAATTAAATCTAAAGGTATATACAGAAAAAACATTTATATACATAGACACTTGCATACTTGTATCGTGTGTGCAAATGCATATTATAATATTTGGGCACACATATGCAACTACAGATTCCATTGCCTATATTATATGATGTGTAATATGTACATACTTATATTTTGTATTTTTTAAAATTGCTCTACTCATCCTTTTTTATTTTTGTTATTCAACAACAATATATACACACATTTTTTTCCATATCCTTTTTGCTACATACATACACATAGTACATCACATACATACTATATAGAAGGATATAGCAGTTATAGAAAGTCTAAAAGAAAATATTATACGTATATGAAAATTTTCTTATAATATGTGAAATGAATACAATAAAAATGAAAATATATAGAATTAAAAAAAAAAAACCAGAGCAGGACTAAAAAATCAGTGCATTCAAATGCAATATTCGTGCCAAGAAAAGTTTACATTTTTTTTTTTTTTGCTTTTTCTTTCATATATTTTTGTTGTTATATTCATTCATCTTCTATATATCTTTTCATATGCACACACTGTTATATTTACATAGATACATCATACTCTTATATTGGTACATATCCTTAAGTATAGGTATATACATATATGCATTGTTAATGCTGTTATACTTTTAGACATTTTCATATCTTTTCTGACTTTCAAAATGAACAAAAAAATAATTTGTTTTTTCTTCCTTTTATTTGTTTTTTTTAATTCTTGTTTTCTTTTTTCGTAATCTTCTTTTTATGTATAACTTTTTCTTTTTCTTTTTTTTTGATTTTTCCAATGTTATTATATTTTGTTCTTTTTCTATATAAAAACGTATGAATACATTCGTATACAACGTAAATGTAGGCATGTGAATATACTCTATAATAATAATTCGCATATGTAAATATACATACATTTTGTGTATGTAAAGGGAAGGTATGTGCAAGTATTTACTATAAAATAAAATTAGACGCCAATAAAATATCAAATATTATTATTATTGAAGTAAAATGAAATTTTCAAACAGGAAATGTTGTCATCAATTGAAAAAAAAAAAGAAAAAAAAGAAGAAAACTTCAGAATCAACAACAACAATAAAGTAAAATCAAGGAAAAAGTAAAATCAAAATATCAAAAAAAATATTTTCTCTCTATTCTATTTATTTTTTCTAATGAAAACTTTGCAAAGATATATCTTATTATGAATAAGTACATTTTTAGTGCATAAGGATACACTTTACATATTTTTCTTTTATTACACACAAACACATACAGATGAATTGATTTTTTTTTATTATTTTCTGATTATTATATCGTCGTATAATCAATTTATCTTAAATTTTATGTCACGTTACGTTATGTGGTCTGTAAGGATATACTATACTCTATGCATAAGTTAAAATGTTCATTATATTTTTAAGTATAAATAATACCCTACAACCATATTGTATAAGTGCATATGTGTGCACGTTCTGCAGATTATGATCATACACGTATCACATATCATTCGTTTTTAATGAACCGTGTCTATATAAAATTTAAAAAATTACTTATGGAAAACATTATGTATATATAAACGTTATTAAATTATTGTATACTAAATATGAACCGAACCACAAATCAACATAAACGTATACATTGAGTACAAGGACTTTAAAAATGCCATCGACAAAAAAAAAGGATAATTTTTAAAACAAATATTACATTCATTACATATTATTAGTATATTATTCTTTTGAAAAGTTTATAAACAAAATAATCTTAAAAATATGTTTCTTTCTTTATACTGTCCTTTTTAATGGATTTTCATAACTTTCAATGAACATGGTGAATTATTTAATTTTACTTTGTACGGATAAACTTTTCAAATATATTACGCTTAAGACAAACATATTTTGGTTTGATATTACGTAGGTAATTGAATAAAAATTATTTTAACGATACAAATATGTATACATAATTTTCTTTATTTCATTTGTTTTTTTAATAATTTTTTGATGCAAAATGGTCAGCAATTGCTATGCAAAAGAATTTCTAGTTCAATCTATGAGAAATCTTGAACAAATCCTTGGAGATATGTTTATAAATGCCATAGTAAAGAATTAAATTTCTTTCAAATTATTAGAGAAGGATGATAATAAATCTACAAATAATATATATAAATTATACTTTGACTAATAATGCATTCGAAAAAGAAGTATTATTACATAAGAACTATTTATTTTTTCCGTGTGGTATAGTTAGTTCAATTTTTTTTTTTTTTTTAATATAAAAACGAAAAATAAATCAAATTAAATAAATAACAAATATTTCAATTTATTTAATTAAAAAAATATATATTTATTTATAAATATAAAACTTTATGATTTTATCCATTAAAATATTTTTTAATTTTATTTATTTTTTATAACGGTATATCAAATAAATGAAAGAGATATACACGAAAATAAAAAAAAAAGTATATAAAGGATTATTATTTATTTTTGAATTAACAAAATATTTTTATTAAATATACGCATCAATAAAATTATTTTTATTTTGTGTTCTTCCTTTTTGTATTGAAAGAAATACAATTCAATCTATAAAATTGAGTTCATTATTATTATGTACATATGTAGATGTATGCACTAAATACGTTGCGCTGGTACATAAAAAAATAATTTTAAATCAATTTTTAATCTTATTTGCTATCCTCAACATTGCTCTAAATTTTCCAAACGAAAAATTTCAATTACAAAATATATCCTTACAAGGATTTTTCTTTAATATAATTTTCATGATTTCACTCAAATTAGTTTCAAAATGAAAAAAAAAAAACACATTATCAGTGTGCGCTACATCTAAAATGTTTAAATGAAAAAATCAAATCAATTCAATTTAGGTACAATATACGAGTAGATTAATTTACATATATACATATACATATAAATCAAAATTTTCTACTAAACGAAAATAAACAAATCCTTTTAAACACATTCATCTTTTCATTCTTTCGACATATAATGTACATAGATAGATACTCAAAGATATTATTATGTAAATTATGTGTATGTAAAATACATTATACACCTTATATTCCTTAAATAAGAAAAAATTTATAATTCTTCATCCTACATCTACATACACACATAATACATATATTAGTATAATATTTAAGCATCATTTAAAATTCCTTAAGCTTTTCATAAGCTAATTTAATGTATAAAACTGTATATGTACACAAAATAAACAACATAAAATAGCAACAATAATTGCAAGGATATCAATGTGGAATTTATTGTTTACGTATACTATTTATACGGGTAGGTATATAATAACGTAAATTTGAATTTTATTTTATTGTATTTTTCTATTCTTTTATATTACCTACAACATACACACATACAAACAATAATATTATAGGGTGTACATAAAATGAAAACACATCTATCTGTATATATGTATGATTCATAAAAAGTGAAAAACAGAGCCAATTCTTATGTATATGTGGTATGAAGAAATATGATAATCAACAATAAAACATTCAACAACAGAGTTTTATATGTGCATTATGCAGAATATAAAATAAAACATCATTTTTATGTTGTTCCTTATCAAAAGACAAAAAACAAAAAACAAAAAAAAGCAAACAAACAAACACAATAATAAACAGGAATTTTCATTTAAAAGAAAAAATATGAAAAGTAAAAAAAAAAAAAAAACAAACAAACACACAGAAAAGTTAGAATCGAAAGAATAAGATGTGAAGCATACAAGAAAGGAATTAAATCATGGAAATATAACAAAACATGAAAAATAGCTTCGAAACAAAGAAAAACATTCTTACATCCCTGTGTATATATGTATGTAGGTATATATGTATGTATATGCGAATATACTTTGAATGCATTATTATTAGGTATGCATGTACATTATATCCTTCTATTTAAGACCACGCGTAGTGGTATATATTTCTCTGATATTATGGTATGCAGTGCAAAGTAAAAAACGAATCAAATCTAAAACAATGAAGAAAAAAAAATACATTACATATTCAGGAATGTATAGGTATAACTATAGATCTCTGTTCTTTTTTTTTTAATTCTATTTTGAATCTGCTTACTTACTTATTTTTTATTTCGTATTCTATCATACTATTATAATGTACATTTTTACAATCCAAAATACAATACAAATCAACCATTCATATACACATTTTACACTTTAATACAAACACAATATTCAGAATAATATAAATCTATAAAAATATGTACAGTATATATATATGTGTGTGTGTATAATATAAAAACATTTACACATTTATCACATCATCACAGCTATGATTTTGTTAAATAAAATTTCAACTTTTTGGTGCAGATATTTTAAGAATTTCATCCCTTTTTCTTTACTTTCATTCTTTTTCATTCTATTTTTTTTCTTTTGGTTTTTATTTTTGTTTTTCTCCATTATCAGTTCATTTTTCTTCAAGTGTACAAAAGAAAAGAGTTTTTTTTTTTTTTTTTTTTTTTATTTTCGTTTTCATGACTTGATGACAACAATTTCTGGTTCATATATCCTATATTCGTATATATACTTTACTAAGTAGATATGTTTATAACTTTTAAAATGATTTTTGGTTTTTATATTTTTTTTTTTCAAAATATTATTTTCGATTTTTAAAATGTTTTTTGGTTAACCAGCACCACTATGATTCTCATGCTGCTAATGCATTTTCTCAATTTTGTGGTAGGCATCGCATTTTCAGTATGTACATATTTACTCATTCATATAAATTTTGTACATAAATATGGAACGCAATTACAAAAATACAATTGAAAAGTACATGCAAAAAGTTTAAAAGTACAATATAGTCAATAATTGACTATGAAAATTAAAATAAAATTCGATATAGATTTTGAATCTTTTCAAAAAAAAAAAAAATAATAATAATAATAATAAAAAATTTAATTGATCTCTTATAATAATTATTAAAACATTTAATGTACCAAAAAAGAAGAAGGATAATTAGCTTTAGTAACAAGTATATATTAATATAATTTTCCATGGTAACGATTTAATGTTTTTAATATAATATAGAAGAATAAATAGAGAATAGCTTAACATGATAATTTACTAGAAAAATTTTTATTTTCAATATCACAATAAAATGTATTTTATCCTTTTCAGATATATTTATTTTCAATGCAAGTGTAGCGGCTTTCTGCTACTACATAATGCTATGTATTTTCAAATATACTCTTTTCACATCTCTTATCAATGAGAGAAGAAATGTGAGAAGATGTTAGCATCATACCGTTTACCATACCCCAAGACAGTAAATTATTAATTATTTAGAGTCATTCTTTTTTCGTACTTTCTACCGATAAGGCAAATAAATAATTTTTAAAAATAAAAATAACTACCTGTTTTTTGATACAGACAACCATAATTGGTGACCCCGATAAATTTAATATAATAAATAAAATATTTATTTAATTAATTCAAAAATTTTTTTTTAAAAAAAAATATATATAAAAAACGAAAATATATAAAATTAAGCCGACATTGGACAATATTTTTTTTCTGTTAATTATATTACATTAAAGACAAAATATATATTTAGTGTGAACAGCATGCACATGCAAAATCATACAAAATGTTTTTCAATGTATTAATAAAAAATTTAAATAAGTTGTGAAAATTACGAAATATATACTAAAAATATAATAAATGCAGAAAATTTAATTAAAAAAGAAAAATTTAATTTGTTGATAAATTTTCTTTATCACAACGAAGTTTAAAGTTATCATCATTCACGTGCTCAAAGTGATGACAATGAAAAATCAAAATAAAAATTAATCAGAAATTGGGGGATAAACGAGCGAAATATCCATCACAATTTACACTGATCATAAGCCACTGGCTACTGTTTTGTTTTCAAAATCAGAGAAATCCCCACGACAAGCTCGTCATCTGGATTACATTGCTCAATATACAAACGATATCAGATATATCAAAGGTACTTCAAATATTGTCGCTGATACTCTTTCTCGACCTTCGGTTGACACTATAGAGAGTTCTCAAATTAGCTTACAAATACTGTCAGAAGAACAAACCAAGGATTCAGAACTCAAAACGATCCTTCAAAAAATATCCGATAATAAATCGAAAACAAAATTTAGACTGAAAGAATTTACCATACCAGTTGAAAATCATAAATTATGGTGCGAAATTTCAACCGGTACAAATAGACCATACGTACCTTATAGTCTAAGACGAAACATTTTTAACGAAATACACAATCTTTCTCATCCGGGTATCAGAGCTTCTAGAAAGCTAATTACTTCAAAATACTTTTGGCCAAACATGAACAAAGAAATAAATTCTTGGTCTAAAACTTGTCTGCAATGTCAAAGAGCAAAAGTCATAAAACATACCATTTCACCACATGGACTCTTTGAAAACCCAACTGGTAGATTTCAAAACATACATATGGACCTAGTAGGTCCACTACCACCTTCACAAGGCTACACTTATATTCTAACTATTAAAGACAGATTCTGTTATTGGCCAGAAGCTATACCCATTAAAAACATTTCTGCGGAAACTGTAGCCAAGTTCTTTATTCATCATTGGATTGCAAGATTCGGTATACCATGCACTATTACTACCGACCAAGGTACGCAATTCGAGTCCCAACTCTTCAAAGAAATATCTTTAATTTTGGGTAGCCACAAAATTAGAACAACAACCTATCATCCGCAGTCGAATGGTCTTGTAGAGAGGTTCCACCGACAATTAAAAACAGCGATTAGAGCCTCAGAAAATCCCAAAAATTGGTACAACTCTTTACCTTGGATTCTCCTAGGTATTCGTAATGTTGTCATCCAAGATATCAACCTTACACCCGCTCAAATATTATATGGCCAGTCTTTAAGACTTCCAGGACAATTCATCATTTCTGATCAAAATAATAACATTAACCTTACTAATTCAATCGCCCAGAATTTATTCGAAACGATAAACAAAATCAAACCAAGTTTTAAAAAACATCGTAAACAAAAAAACATTTTCGTACCAACAGATTTAAAAACTTGTAGCCATATATTTATACGACAAGATATACTCAAAGGAAGTTTAATTCCTCCATACGAGGGTCCGTTTAAAGTATTAGAAAGAAACGATAAATTTTTCAAGGTCTTAGTTAACAATAAAGAACAGATAATTTCTATAGATAGAATAAAACCAGCATATGTGTGCGATCAAAATGTACTTACTTTGCAAAATAGCGGTAAAATATTAAGAAATAATCAAAATAATGTAATATTAAAAATATAATGTAGCTATAATTAATAAGTCTTTATTAGACATGAAAGTAAATAATAATATATTTATAAATCACATTAAAATTATTGTAAACTAGTATAATTACTATAGTAATTTTATTTATAATATGTATCTATTTCAATAATAAATAACTAATATAAAGTATAAGTATGTATATGATAAGCATTATTATAATAATATATATATATTTTTCTTTTTGTGAGGGGGAGTGATGTAGCGGCTTTCTGCTACTACATAATGCTATGTATTTTCAAATATACTCTTTTCACATCTCTTATCAATGAGAGAAGAAATGTGAGAAGATGTTAGCATCATACCGTTTACCATACCCCAAGACAGTAAATTATTAATTATTTAGAGTCATTCTTTTTTCGTACTTTCTACCGATAAGGCAAATAAATAATTTTTAAAAATAAAAATAACTACCTGTTTTTTGATACAGACAACCATAGCAAGTATTAAATTTTATTTTAAATTCGTTATTATTTTGTTACCAACTGTTTGAATAATTCAAAAATTATTTCGGGGTCTTTTAAAGATGCCTTCAATACAGCTATTATAGCACAAATAAACTTTTGTGGAATTGAAAATATACGTACGTAACTACAACCTGCTACTGCACTACTTATAATTCAAT
The DNA here is from genome assembly GCA_951394055.1 of Villa cingulata. Taxonomy (NCBI): domain Eukaryota; kingdom Metazoa; phylum Arthropoda; class Insecta; order Diptera; family Bombyliidae; genus Villa; species Villa cingulata. The sequence goes on along the minus strand of OX596021.1, from coordinate 33,479,784 downwards.
TATTTCGTAGTATTTATTTTCTCCTTTTTATAATTTTTTTAAAATTAACTGAAATTTTTTTTTTATATATAAAAATTATTTTAATTTTTTTATTTCTCTAGTGTCCCTACTACACACCAGCAATGAGCTTATGTTATACGTACAAACGTTGTATGTAAATGAATGTGCAAGTACACTTTAATTTATTCAATCTTTTCCATACAACACCTTTGAACCGAAAAACCACAAAAAAAAAGAAACATAGATGAATAATTTGATAATATGTATACACATACCCGTACATACATATGCATACATATTCAAGTGGTGTATTGTATGTACATATGTATGAATTTTCTTTGAATTCAGATTTTCTTTATTTTTTTTGCATTTTCATCCTTTTTGCGCTTTTTTTATGATTTCAATTATTTAATTTTTTTTTTCATATTACATAAGAATATACATACATTTACATACATTTGTAGGTTCCTTTTTTTTGTCACGTATATGAGTATGCAGTGAGTTATCAACATATATATTCATATTTATGTAAATGTTGTATAGGTACATTCATATAATTCGTATATATTATTTATGTAAGTATGTATATATCTAGTATGTGTGTATGCAATCTTTTCATGTGTGAATTTATTTTAAATTTCATTACGTACGAAAGTTAAAATTTCAAAAAAAAAAAAAAAAACATATTAATTCACATTCATATTTAAATTTAAAATTGTATCCTTCACAGGAAAAAAAAAAATTTCAAAAATGTACCGATTAACAAGAGAAAAAAAACGTAAATGAAAAATATGAAAATAAAATTTTATAAAAATACTCGCACACATACACATATACAAACAAAATTATTATTTTCATTTTCATTTCAGATTCATTTTTCAGAAATAATAATCACACTGTGTGACGAAAACAAAAAAAAAAAAAAACAAAGTGTACAATGCTATAAAAGCAGCGAACACATACGTACGTAGATTATGCCCATACATTATGTATATTTATAAAAATCAGTAAATATATGTACATATAATAGGTGTACACTGAATTTATTTAAATACAATAAAGAAAATGAAATTCATATGAATTACGATGCGCGAAAAATACATTTACCTACATATGTACGTATATATACGTTAAAATAAAAAACTATAATAATGATATGATACGTTAATTTTATTCATAAACTACATGTTTTGTAGATACATAAACACATAATGGGGATAGTAGGTAACATATACAAGTACCTATATAGTGAAATCATTATTATTCATTCACGTTTTTTATTGTAATAACGTGCGGACGAACAAAACTCTTACCTCTTAACTGTGTGCGATATGGTTGGTATTAAGGTAGCTTTATGAATAAAATAAATGAAAAGCTTTAAATTTCACTCACCTCATTATCATTATTTTCTGAATAATAAAGCACACATATATACAGAGTCATAGAGTAGTGGGTAGTACAGTACGTATAAGTGTATATATACTTACATACAGTTATAATAGAAAAGTATAAATTTTAATGTGATACTTTGTGTTACGACTACGACAAAAGGGTGATCAATAAATTTAAATGAAATTTTCAAATTATAATGAAGACTCGCATAATTATAATACTTACCGATATTCATACGAGTAGTGTGGAAAGATAAAACTTCGAAAAAAAAAACAAACACACACACACACACAAAAATGAGAAAATTTTTACTAAAATCCAATAGCGTTCACAGATTAATGTCAAATGAAATATTACAAAATTTAAGATGAAAATTCGTTCACTCATTTCATTTCACATCTCTCTCATCCCCCCCCCCCCCCCACACAATAGGCGAATTTTGTTAAATCTGAAACCGAAACACTCCCAAAAATTTTCATTCACGAAATCATCATTATCATCATTTGTATTTCATTATGTAAATATAAATATGCAGTCAATATAGTATCTAATCCATATACTCATACGTACGAGTAAACCATCACCTTGTGTACGTAGAGTAGAATATTATCCTAAATCCTTGGACCTGATAAAATTCTACTTCTATTCATACAGTATATTTACTAGTACATGTATGTATATGGTATACGTTGAATAAAAAAACAAAACTACAAAATATGAAAAAAATAATAAAAAATGAAAATAAATAAATTTCATGACTAAAAAAAAAGAAAATAAATGAAATAAAATAAAATGTAAACGTCTGAATATTTTTGTGTGTACATAAAACTTTATATACCTATGTATATGTATATTCATTTGAATGGTACGTATGTATATGTAAGTACATATGTGGTACATAGCAAGCATTAAGTTTGCAAAACAAAAAATTATTTTTTTTTGTTGTTTTGAATTATATACAAAATTTATTGTTTATATTCTTTTTGTGATGGTTTCAACCATATGTTACGTACACCTACTATATGGTACATACCTAAAAAAAATTTGTTTGTGTATATGTGGTACGTATAATAATTATTAAAGAAGAAAAATAATGAAAAACTCTTTTACCGCACATATACAAATTCATGTATGATGTACACATTATGTATCTATTTGCATAACAGAATATATGAATGAATGTTGGTACCAAGTTGGTACATACAATAGTTATATACACAGTGTGTGAAAAAAATAAATGCATCATACATAAATATAATACATATTCACATTTTTATGTCTGCCACCTACTAGACCATTTTTTCTTTCATCATCGCATCTCATTTTTCTTGTCTTCTCTTCCTTTTTTTGTTTTGTGAATGAATTTAACAACATTTACTGAACAATTTCAATTTTTCTGGAATTTTGATTTTTCCTTCATCCTTTTTGGTTGGTTTTGTTCATTTTGAACTTTTTATTCATAAATAAAAAAAAAATACAGTTGTTTTTATAAATTTAATCCTCATGCAAAAAAATTTAAAAAAAAAAAAACAAAAATTAAGGGAAAAAAATCAACAAAAATTGAATTTTGTTTGTAATGAAATAAAAATTTAAAAAAAAAATATATAAATTAAAATAGGTGAAAAAGTTCATATAAATGATGGAAATTTAATATTCGTCCTAGTTAACTTCATTTTCGCTCTTACATAGACTTTAGAAGGACAATTACACAATAATCATTTTACTTTAATTTTTCTAGTTTTCAGTAAACTTTGAATACTTTAAAATATGTTACGGATAAAAATAATTTTCAATTATAAACAAAACAACAACAAAAAATTCAAATAAAATTAAATTATAAAGTGAATTAAAAAAAAATAAGTATATTCAATAAAATTATTGAAACATTTATCCTTAAAATCAGTTATACAAAAATTTAATTGTCCTTTAAAGAGTACTGTTAAATTTTTTACTTTTATTCCTAAACATTTTATTAGATTTGAATAGATGCTATATCTAAATAAATGATCCTTTCATAAAAAAAATAATAAAAAATGTAAGCAAAAAATAAGGCAAGAAATTTTTCAAAAAAAAAAAAATATTATGTATATAATCAAAAATCATATCGTAACTGTAAAAAGGATAATTTATGTATGCAATAAAATTCAATTAAATTTGTAATAAAATAACAGTAAAATTTATTGATAATTCATGAAATGAAGATTTCAAAAAAAAAAAAAAAAAATGTCTATTTTAAAGTAGAAAACTTTACGATCATTTTTATAAAAAGGGCCTGAATGTATACATACTTATATATAATAATTGCATGTGTTAAGGTACATGAATGTATATTGTTGAGTTTTTTTTGTTTTTCTTATTGTTATCGAACATTATCATGAATATCGAATAAATGAAGAAAACAAAAACACTCTTGTACATATATATAAAAAGGGCGAAGAAGCAGGCGAAATTATGAAATTTAAAAGAAGTAAATGTATAATGTAACTATAATACCTTCTTGTATATGTGTTATATGTATATGTGTGTTATGTAGACAATTTATTTTCATCTATAAAGTACATTGTCTATATAATAAAGTGATGAGATTGGTGGTAAGTCGACAATATAATAAAATACACTTTACAGCAGGAATTGTATATACATATGTATATGTATATATAAAAATATCACATCGCACATAATATAAATATAATATACAAAAAGTACGAGAAAATGTATTAAATATAAGTGTAGAAAAGAGTCAGACTATCAAATCATTAAGTACATACATACATACAATCATATATATGTACATTTAGATATGTAATAGGACGTATTCGTGTGTATTATATTTATGTAGTTGAACAAACCCTTTTTTTTTATCAAACATTTTGCAACGATTTGCGGAAATACGTGCTCAGCATTTTCAGTAATCGAGACATACACAATGTACTACGTACTATAATACGTACAGCATCATCCACTTCTGATTTCTTTCAAATACACAAACAATATAAATTAAGTGTATGTGTATGTATACAAGAATATATGATAAATACAATCGAACATACTCGTGTGTAGTGTGTATAATGCACACGTATTTTCAGTACGTATTCTATCGTAATTTTATTTTATTTATTTATTCTTTTTTCTTTCATTTTTTACAAACCCATGCATCGATGTATGTACGTACATACATGTATATATTTTTCATTCACTATTTATTATTGTTTTATATAAAAATAGAAAGTATAAAGGATATAAGATTTTAAAAATAAAACAAACATACAAAACAACCGAACAACAAAATTTCTTTTCCCTTAAGTATTATTATATTGTTATTATTGTGTTGCTATATAAGTAATATTAAATACAATAAAAAATTTAGATGAGAAAAAAGAAAAACAAATAGGAATTGAAAATAAATACATATATGTAAATAAATAACATATAACATAAAAATATGAATGAATACTTATTTACGTGTTCGTATGTGTTTTTTATAAAATATAAACTGTCATATACGATATGTAATAGATGCTTTTTATAAACATTTTTCAATGCTTATAGTTTTTTTCAGCTTAAAAATTATAGAATTTTTATCTTGATTTTCATTTAACTTTAAATGTGTACATACATATGCACTAGATATAACGTATGTAATGTACAAAAATTGATAAGAAAATACATATGGATAAACCGCTAGAATAATAATTGCGAGTGGTAAAACTTTTCCAAAAAAAAGTCTACAAAAATAAATTAAAATTAAAATAAATTTCATAAATTATTTGCCTCTAAAAAAATGTATGAAATGAAGCAAATTCAACAATTTAAACGTATTCGCAATTCATTTTTTTTAAAAAAAAAGGAAAAATTCTAAACAAAAAACAAACGAAAATAAAGTCTAGATAAAATCTAGAATAAAGTAAATGACATTGTCATAAAATTAATATCACATTATGTACGAGTATGTAGCTAAAACTGATACTAATCAGTATCAGTATACATAATCTTGTAAACAAATACAAATTATAATTAAAATTCTCAGTTATTATTTGAATAAAACAAACACAATCAAATACACATACAAAATCATAAATTTAGATTGATGTAGAAATATATTATATACATATATAAATATTACAAATATAAATTATTGTTCTAATATGCATAAATGCATAATGTTAATAGCGGTACAATAACATTATCATCATCATGATATCATAATCAATGGTAAATGTATGTATGTCTTATATAGTTGTTAGTTATATGTTTCCCACGAGATTATGTTTCCTTAACATAATAATCAACATTATCATCGTCATTCACATTTACAACATTATTACATTATCATAAATATACAATCACATTTATTCGTTTGTGTTGGTGTTATATACGAATTGAAAATAATATGATGTGATGAGATGCAATTTTCACCTCCATACAATGTATTATCATTCATTTTTATTGCAAATTCACATTTATATCGTTTTATAATTTTTATTTTTATTTTATTGCTTTCAGTTAGTGTTTTTATTAAATATAAAATATAAAAAAAAAATACAGTAACTAACAAAATTATTCAAACCAAAAAAAAAAATATATAAATATAAAATATTTGCGATTGAAAAGCATAAAAGAAAAATAATGGATATTTATCTATAGAATCTTATATACATACCAAGAAATTTCTGATTGAATGAAAATTAGAATTTATGAGAAAAGGTCGACGTGCAATAGACTTATAAATAGTGTTTGAGAATTATTTTAATAATTTTTATTGCATTGCTTGATGGTTAATTCATCTCTATAAACATAGATACGAACATGAGAATTCTTATTTTCTTGGCCACAATTTTCTCAGATTTCATTCATTCATTCATTCACTCATTCATCACTTAACCGCACACTTTATTTTAACCGACATATAAGTAAATACACTTGCATTAAGTATTAAATGTTAGTTTATACAGTCGTACTCGTGTATTATAGTCGCACGGTCGTACATTTGCCCATCATTAATTCAAAATGGAAAGAAAGCACTGGCAACATATATTATTAGCTAATTGCACTACAGTATAAATGACTTATAAATATTCAATAATAATAATTAGCAGTAACAGTATACACAGAATAAAAACCAAAATAAATTTAAAAATAAAAAAATTATAAATTATTATTTAGTTACTGAATTATCTTATTTATTATATGTACACGTACTCTGTACCACACTGTACTTAATGTATACGACCACAAGAGTATTTTTCTTGCATATCAGAGATGCATTACGTAGTAATATACCTACTTCATTTTATGCTCGTATAAGTAGTAATGTGTTATGTAGGTATGTATATAAAATGCATATCCTCATTAGTCACATTTATTATTCCACATAATTTTTCAGATAATGAAAATTTCGTCTATAAAATTAAAATAAATTTATTTGATACTTAATTTGTACTACGAAAATGTTGTACAATTTCTAAATATTTTCTCAAAAATATTTATCTTTTTGGTAGGTATATATTATTGCAGTTTGCTTATTTTATTTCATTTTGTTTCAATGATTGTAATTTGTAAAGAACAATGCTACTAAAAATCATGAAATAAACAGAAATGAATAATATATATACATATATGAAAACACAAATAATAAAATAACAGATTTAAAATTTTTAAATTTAAAATAACAAAAAAAAACGTTTTTTTCTTATGAATGAGAAATTTTTATTTTTTTATTTTGTCATTTTGCCAAATGAAATTTATAATATTGTCACACGAAAAATTTTTGAATGCACTCATTTAAATGATCTGTATTCCATTCTTAATATTATTTAAAATTTTGTATTATTTTTTAACGTATTTTTATGAAAATATGTGTGTATATAAATATTTAACATTATGAGTATGAATATGCATTAAGTGATATAGGAATAAATGAAATATATTATAAAAATAAAAACAAAAAACAACATTTTTTCACTTTTGATAAAATATTTTATACGATTTACTTGAAATATAAATTAAGTAAACACTTGCTATAATTTATAAAAGTCTTAAAGTACAGGAAATTTAATCTGTATAACTGTGAAATAAAATGCAATTTAAAGACAAGACTTGTAACAAAAAATAAATAAAGGACGCACAATGATAAACAGAATAATTGGAATTTGTATAAAATGTTCTTTGTCATTTTTCAGAAAGTAAAAAAAAAAAATGATGTACATACATACTCGCATGTATATAAATTAAAATCAAAATAAATATCATCCATGATTATAATATAAAAATCGAAATGAAATTTTTTTTAGCAAGAATCTACTAATAAAGTGATTATTCCAATTTTATGTGTATGTATGTTTATTTTTGCTTTAATATTTAACAGAAAAATTTTTTAGACAATTTTAACTACATAATATGCATATACGCATAGGAACATACGTGTACAAATATTATCTATGTGCGAATTTAAGTTATGAAATTTTTACTTTATGTTATTCAAAATTTTAAAACATATTTTTAGACCTTTTCCTGGTATACATATGTCTAGATCTAAAATGATAGAAAATGATTTTATATCTAGATATGATAGATCTAAAATTTTGGACAATTACCAACGAAATATAGCAAATAGAAAAAAAATTATTTTGTTTTAAAATTAATTATGGCTGGGTTCATTTAGTAATCATGATTTTGCAGTGTTGCAGAAATGTTGTTTTAATGTTACTGTAAGTAACTTATACGATGTAGTACTGTTACGATGAAGTAACTTATGCATTTTACGACGTTTTGACATTTGTGTTAAAAAATTTAATTTTTTTAAAAATTTCTTTATTTTGAACAATATTAATTTGGAAAAAAGAACTAAATTCAATATACTCAAATTTCAAAAGTTTAGTCAAAGTAGTCGTCGCAACATCGAATTTTATGTTGCAATTATTGTGTTTAGTGTTACGTTAGTGTTACTATTTAATGTGTTGGAAAAATTAACCAGATTATTGTAGTCATGAGTACTTTTTGAACGCTTGATTGGATATGTTGCCGCAGTGTTAATGCAGTGTTAACTTTATGAACCCACCCGTAGGGTTATAAACATGGGTAAACAAAAATTATACAGTAGTGCGTACACTGTATAGCAGTGGCGGATTTCTTTATTAAACGCCTGTAGGCATCACTTGTAGTTTCAAAATGAAAATTCAAAAATTAGTACACATGATGTGTGGAATACTACTCGTATTATTACAGCGTATACTATAGGTGCTGTTAGAGTAAACTATAGACGGTTGTTGGTTGATTTCCTGTGTTTGGTATGTACAATATTTGTATCCTCTACTAAGAGAGAAAATCAACTTTTTTCTAAAGAACCAGAATAAGAGAACAGAAGTTGTATGAAAAACTACTCGTATTATCGTATAGTGTATACTATAGGTACTGTTAAAGTCAATTAGCTTCACTGCTACAGAGTGTGTATAAAGGAGAGGAGCAAGTGTTAAATGTTGCTGCTTGATATTCCATGTTTATCATGTACATGCAATATTAGCAGAGAGAAAATCAACTTTTTCTCAAAAATGAAAATGCCAGCACAGTATGTAAAAATGTACAAAGTTATAGAGAAATGCAATACGAAATGTATAAACACATCACATCAATAAAAATGTGCAAAAGTTTTATTTATTCATCCTTGATATGGATTTACTGTAGAATATATCTACACGCCTATATTTCCCATTCTATAATTATTACATTTATAGTAATCATAAATATTCAAACACCCTTCAGCCTCCACGTTATTCGAGTAGTCAATACCACCCCAGAAAATAATTTTTATAATTGAAAATTCCCCGAATCATTTTAATTATTTTTCATTTATTTTTTCTAAAAACAAAAAAATGTCTGGACTTTTGTTTATCTAATCAAAATATCTGTATGTATTGCAATCAGATTCTTCAAAAATAATTTGCCTGGAAACTATTTGTTTTCAACGCTAATAAATCCCAATAATAATTTTAGATACATACTCTTGTACTTTTAGATAAATACACTGAATTTGTACAATAAATGAACTTTTGGCTAAACAGTGTTCTAAAAAAAAGTAAAAATAAAAGAAAACATATTTTTCTGTTCAATTTTTTTTTTTTCTAAAATCATGTGCTAATAATATTGATACTCATAGTCTCTCGTTATAGAAATTGGACAAAAATTATTTCGAAACTGAATTTGTCATTTTCCAATTATACAACAATTCCAATTGTTACAGATATTTGAATTGTTTTATTTTATTGTTTTCAGTCCTTTTTAAAATAGATTTATACTTTCATTCATTCGATATTTTTATGAGGATCAATGTATAGGTAGATGCAAACACAGATAAGTACACAGGCATATATAAAGTACTTACGTAGATGGATTTTCTTTTAAATTATTATTCACTGCCCTCTACATTATCATACATACATACATATACAAGTATTTTTCTTGAATTTTATTTTTGTATTCGTTTTTTTTTTCTTACATTTTTTATTTGCTTCAGCTTCAGTTTTTTTTATTTTTTTTCTGTTTGCTTATTTGTTTAGAAAATAGAAAAAAAGCGGAAAATTAAAGAAAAATACAATTGGATATGTTCTGTTTGCTTCGATGAGCAAATAATTATCTCTTTGAAATCAGCCTTTTTTACATTTTTACTTATTTTTTTTCTTTTCTTCTTCTTCTGAACAAATTTTCTAAATATAACAAAAATGAAAAAAAAAATAGAAAACTGAAAGAAGAAAGCAGAAAATTGTACATGATAAAGAGCAAAAAAACAAAAAAAAAAAAACAACAACATCAGCAACCAAGAACAACGGCAGGATAAACTGAAAGAAAATAGAGCAAAAACAAATCTTCTTTATGCCTTTTTCTGTTTTTTCGTCTTTTTTTTTTTTTGTTGTTCTCTTATAAACTTTTTCTGTTTGTATTTTTATGTTTTTTTTTTTAGTTTTTTAAGATTTATCTAGAACAATATTATACACAGAGAAAATAACAATCTGTGTATATGATGTACATATTTATGTACATCTAGCTAGATGACTATGAATGGAATATGCATGTATGTCTGTATATGAGAATAGGTGTATGTACGTATATGAGTATGTAGTACATTTTGTGTGAAAAACAAGCAAATTTTATTTTTTTTGTATTTCAAATTTGCCTTCTTATAATTTTTCTCATTCTTTTTTTCTTGTTTTGCCTTCCCGTAGACATTGTAAGAATTCAAATACATTTAGTACACAAATTCAAGCATACACAATCAGTGCATGCACATATACATACGTATATTCATATGTTTGCGTGTATACTATTGAAAAAAATTCTTTTAAAATCATCATCTGTATATATACACACTCAAATATGTACTAAGCTTGTGTTGTGTGTGATCACATGCCTAATATGTACTATCAAATTAATTTGCGAAAAAAAAATTCAAAAATGTCTACCAAATTAAAGAAAAATTTAAAATTTTATTGTAGATATTGATGTACCTGTGCTCCATAATAATTTTCTAAACACACATACAGAAATTGCGCTTGTATACCTAAGTATAATATGTAGCTTTTATTTTGTATCAGTTTTTAAAAATTATAAACATTTTTTCTTCATTTTATTTTCTCTGTTCTTCAACATGCATATTAAAGAAAAATAAAAGGAATAGATACAACAACAACAACAACAAAAAATAAAATAAAAAAATTTTTTGTACATTCAAAAACAAAACAAAAGCACAACATTTATAATAATGTTCAATTATAGAATCAAAGAATTTAATGTAGCGGCATATGTTCCTTTATTTATAATTTAAATAATTACTCTCTATTATTATTGTATGTATATTTAGAAGACGATGACTATATAGTTTTTGCATACATATGTACTCATATATCATATAATACAAAATTACGCAATCATTTTTATATGTGTACATACGTAAAATATAATTTACCTATACAAATATGTATGTATGTATGTATGTATTCATCTATAGAATTATGTTTGTATCCATATTTATATGTAAGAGGATGTCTTTATTTTATGTATTTAGTATATAGGCATATATGTATTATGTACAATAATATTTAAGTAGAATCAACTATGCAGATGATCCTGAAATTGTGTATTATTTTATTTTATATTTTCTTCTTCTTTATATTATCTTAAAATCTTCCATTTTCATATTATTTTTTTTTTTTTTTTTTTTTTAAATAGGAAATTAGGTTAATAGGTCGACTATCCTATTATAATAATGAAAATAATATAAAATATACAGACATAATTAAGGCATAAAATGCAACTACGTAGCTTCATATAGGCAGGTGTATCAGATATTGTGCAAGTAGTTAAAGCATATCTAGGCATGTGTATATGTGTATTTAAAAATTATTAATAGCATTACAATAATTTGTCATTGATACAAGCATTTAAGAGTATGCATTTATCTTTGATAGTTCAGAACAAATGCAACAAAATTTGAATTTAAAAAAATAAATAAATTAAATAATTAACGTGTAAAATAAATAAATACGAACATATGTAAAAAACAATCGCATACATAAGCACATAAGTATCTACATTACATACATATATGTACGTTGTATAAAAAGCTTATAATATAAAATGATAACAAATTAATTCACGATAAATGCGTTCAGGATAAAATGTAATTTCCTTTTTGATCTCATAAATGATACGTGGTACTGGTACTATATTTAGTAAATTTTATAATGAATTAAAGATTTTAATTTGTTTATTTTTAAACTGAAGCTACATATATCTATGTACTTAAATTAAATCAATACATGTGCATGAAAAGATACACACAAATATAGTATAGAAAGATAAACTTGATATGTGTATAGTATACGCGATAAATACATATAGGAGTATACATACTCATTCTCATTCATTTATTTCTCACTTTGACACATTGTATATATGTATGTGTACGAGTATGTGTGTAGTTAAATACCATTATGTAGCATGGAGATAAGCACATGTTTGTTGACATTTATAATTTTAAAATGAAACAAAAACTAAAAGACTATAAAAAAAACACAAAAAAAAAAGACTCCGAAGATAAAAAAAAAAATTAAAAATTATCTCTTTTCCATGAATAACATATGGCACTTATCATTATCATGTATGTACCTTATAAGATTTTTTAAATATTTGTTTTTTTTTTTTCTTCAACTTCTTGAGGAAAATGAATTTTTTTTTTCATCCACAATTTTTTTTTTTATTTTCTTTTTTTACTTTTCATTTTTTTTTTTTTTTTATGAATCTATTTTTGTCAAGTGAAACCGCCGCCGACAAAGTTAGTATGTATTTACCATGTATCTCATCTCGATACTATACGAACAACAACTAAAAGAGAAAAGCAAATTAAAAAAAAAAAAAAATTATTTAATGTTGTAATCAATTTACAATTTTCATGATGTTACCTACAGCTCATAAAAATAATGTTACATGTTACGTTGTACGACTATATGTAGTATGTAGATACTTTATACTATAAATGTATATTTAGGTTACACACATTATACACACAATTATTACAATGCATATAAATACATAACGTGGTGAAGATACTTCCGAAGAAATTATAACTAAATGAAAACTATATATAGCTATACAATAATAATAAGAAGTAAAGTGTTTTTTTGTTATATGCATAGATGAACATAATATAATTACATAAGAATGTATATACTTATGTTTATGTATAAATACATAATATAAAAAATCACAAACATTTGTAGACATAACAATAATAAGTATGTATGTATTACGTTTTACTAGTATTACACATCAAATTTATATAGATATTTTTTTATGTATATTTGAATGTATGTATATAAATGTGTGTATAGTGCACATACTTATTTTCAAAAAGAGCAAAACCTAGAAAACAAACAAAAATTATCATGAAAAATATGTGTGATATATACATAAATATAAATTCAAGTAAATATGTATGTACATATACTAAATGCATATACATACATTCATCTATGAACATACGCGTCTATTTTATAGTCGTACGTTGTACATATAAAAATTTTGATTGATGGCTTGATGATAGCATTTACTAAGAAAATATAAAAACATCATGTCTTCACCCATATTTTTTTGTTGTACATATGTATATGTATATTAACACAAATGTGTATATTCTTAATACACATTTGAATATTATGTACAATCATCCATATAAAATGTACAATATCATGGTACTATATGCGCGTATATTTTGTATATAAATATGTACATTTTCATATGTATCTCTAGAATCGTTTCATTAACATTAACTTCATATAGTAATTAAAGTTTTTATTCATATTACGATATTTATGTATGTGATATAGCACATTGTCTCATACATAATATATGTACATATTTATATGAAAAAGTGATTTTCAAAAACATAATAAAATACATATGTACATACTCATAACTATATAGATATTACGTCAATTTATTTCATTATTTTTCTCAGAAATAAGGAAATGTTTGGGATTTTTTTTTTCTCTTGTTTTCATTTGTTTTTTTTTGTTGCATTTTTTCATTCTTTTTTTTTTTTTAATTAACTTCATTTTCTCACATTAATGACTTTCTAACATCATTTTTACACACATGTATCATGTAAATACATTTTTTATGTTCAATAATTTTGTACTGGCATAACTATGCAACATCTAACAAAAATATTTTATTAAAAATAATATTATATAATAAAAAAAAGATATTTTGTTTCTTATAAAATTTTTTTTTTCGTTAATTTTATCATACAGTTCCTCACAAAAGAACAACATACAGTCTGCAAATAATTATTAATGAATTAAATTTGTAACAAAAAAAATTAGTTTTTTTGAACAAAAATTATATAATCCTGCTTTAATATATCAAGAAACCATAATCCGTTTTTCGGTTTTTATCTTTCTAATTATACAAAATCATAAATGCAAACACGTATATACATACACATATACGTATGTATGTACTTTACTGATTTTAGGTGTTATAACGTACAAATTTTTGCATCCAGAATTTATATATTCAGACAAAATAAGTACAATATATGTGTATAGATTATAATATAATTAAACATACGAATATAAACACACATACATATATATGTATATAAAACTATAGAAGAATATAAAGGAAAATATTGCGAATTTATTGTGTATAAGAAGTTAAATTAAGAAATTCGAATATTTATTACAAAAGAAAATCCTTATAATGTTCTGAATATGCTAATATGATTATAGATGCATATACATACATATACACATTCATACATATATGGTATGACTACATATTTAATAATATATTCCATTTACATGTAGTACACTTTAAATAAAAATAAAGAAAATAAATCAAATTCTATATTTGATATCAAATTCACACTCTATCTTATACATATGTAAACTAAATATATTTGTGTTGCTATAAACAGATATTATGCATATGTGTAGTATTCTGTTTATAGATGATTCGAAAGTGTAAAATCCTTTTTAATATGAAGTCATAATACACACAAATATAATACAAATACATATAATAATATAGATGTGAACATCATATACTTATCTATGTAAATGTGGATTTCAAATAATATCCTTATCATATCATATACGAATATGTGTATGAAGAAGTGGTTATATTTTTTTTTTTAGTAATGCAAAGAAAATCTTAATCCCTTCACATATTAAAGTATAAATTAAAAAATATCTTTTATTCATTCGAAAAGTGGTGCTGCACAAAAAGAAGTCTTTTGTATGCACATATACAAATGTGTAGAAAAAATATTGATAATATGTATATGAAAGAAAATAAATATGATATCATGACATTTTCTAATACATACAAAAATACAAATGTTCATATTTCTATAACATTGCAAAAGTAAATGTATGTAATGTACCCGTGTATATGTTAAGTTACTACCTATCTACATTATAAATCAAATCAAAAACTGAAATAATCAATAATCTTTCACACATTTGTATACATTATAATATACTCATCTTCTCGTGTTGGAGGAAAATAAAAATATGATGGACGTACAAATGTGTGTGCATATGTATATATGTGTACGTTTTTATGCAAAATAAAAAAATATATATTTTTTCCTTTTTAAATTAAAAATGATTACAATTTGCTTAAAGGATTTGTAAATCTCTAACAAAAATAACATTCAATAATAATTCAAAATTGAAATTTATCGTAAAAAAATTTGAAATCAACAATAATTTATTTTCATATTATTATTTATCGATAAGCTTAACACATATACACACTCATGTGAATGTATACAACTACACGAAATATAAATCCATTTTTTTCTCTATGTATTTTTATATTAATCAAAAATAATATGAATCGAATGTTATTATAATACTTTCGTATTCTAAAATGAGAGTTAACATGAACGATATGAAATAAAATATTTGTTCTGTAACGATATTATTTAGTGAATCGTAAATTAATTACAACCACGCGTTTACGATTATAATAAAAAACATTATTTTATAAATTTAAATTCAAATTTTGTTCAGGCTTCAACCTAATACCATTCAACTTATCTAATACCCTAATACCATGCACTGCGTATTTTCATTCATGAGAAAAAATCATTTTCTTCGTACATCTGCTTTTCACTACACACAATAAAAAGTATACGAGAAAGAGACCATATAGAATAGTATAGGAATGAGGTTATTGGCATCTAACTAATAATAGCAAGATATGCAATAGTAGTGCCTCGCATGCCATGTAGTCGTATTTTCATTCACGAGAAAAATTAATTTTCTCTTTATACTTGCTTCGGTACTACACATCATAAGAAGTATACGGGAAAAAGAAAGAGACAGTAGATGGTGGCAAAGAGATTATTGGTTTATACACACCGCATGCACTCGATTAATTTTTTGGTATACATATTGAACACAAATTAATTCGTTCATTCTAATATTTAAATTCAATTTGAACTAAGTTTTGTGTGAAAATTCTAGCGTGAATTATTTAGGCTAGAATATTATCCTGTATGACATGCTGATTTGTGCAATACTCGCGTATATGTACACATAAACTCTATACTATTTCAGACATAAGTATCATAACAGTAAAATTAGAAACATCATCATACTATGAATTTTATTGAAAATTTTGAAATAAATATGAATCGTTTACAAAACAATGAAAACTCATCGTATGTTATCATAAATTTTATTGAAAGGATAATGGAATATATTTATTTATTATGTGTCTAGCGAAACGATTAATGAAAAATGAATTAAGTTTTCTATGTATATATCTACATATTGTATGAATGCAATGATGTAAAATTCAATTATATTGTCTAAATACGGTTTGTTATGTTTGAAATGAAATTCCTTTTTGAAAATAAAGAAAAAATTTCATTTTCTCCTAAGAACAAAATGTAATGAAAACTAAAACAAACTAAAAATTCACAAAATTAATTAGAAAATTTTCGTCCTATTAATCACTTTAATATACACAAAAAAACTTTTCTATTCTTTGCATTTACGAATATGTGGTAGGTACTCTAAAGTTTTCAAGACATTTGTTTATATATATGAGTATGTGTAATATACTACGTATATTATATGTTACGATATAACGTAACCATGTTTAATACTTTAATGTTTATATACACACAGATACACACGTTTATGAATGAAAAAAAATAATAAAATATTTATGATAATAATTTTAAACTTTCAAATTAATAGAGTCTCAAAAATTTATGATCATTCACAATTTATTTTTTGTATAATGTTCAAGTATAGATATACATACAATTATGTATGTATGTAACGTGTACATAAGTATCAATTTGTCCAGACTTTATAAAAATTTTTTTTTATACATAATGCTTGTACAATGTATACCACCCACATATTATGTATTATTTTATGTATATCCTTGTACAATTTATTATGTTATTGCTACAAGCTACAAGTTAGTAATAACATAAATTTATAAGAGTAGAATATATCCATTATCGAATATCGCATACATGCAAAATTATTACATATTGTACGTAACCATATATGTATCTACATACTAACTGTGTGGAATTAATAATTATTTTAAATCACAAATAAGAATTATGTTATAATATGAAAAACTACTACTAGCACTGGAATAGATGATATAGAGGTACCAAATGTATTACACAAATTACACATATATGTATACACACATTATGTACTTTTGTACAAAATTTTTACTATACAATAATGTGCAAAAAATACTAAATGTATGTACATTTATGTACATATAATAATAAATAAATTTCGATCAGAATGCAATGTATACAGATGTACATATATGTATATGATATATGATTATATAAAAGGAAAATAGAAAAAAAAATTAGTAAAAATCTACTTTATTTCAACAAGGATATCACTTCTTCATCAAAACTATAACTACTACAAAAACATACATACTTTATCTATTTATGTATATATTGCACAAGTGCATATAAGTTATATGAGTATAAATTTAAAGGAACATGCATGCATGTATGTATGTGTATTTATGTTTAAAGGCATATAAAATTCTGCACTAGAGGAAATAGTTTACAGGAACAAGTTAATGTCATCAAGAGATTTTAAATTGATTGTATGTTCTGTTCATACTCGTATGTATGTATTATACGTTAACATAAATACATATAAATACAACTAAGTACAAACATTTATGTTTGTAATAGAAAATTCCAAAGAAGAGAATAAAAATCTTGAAAGATTGTTGATGTGAATTTTCACAGCAGGTTCAAGGCAAACAAAACACAAAAAAACAAACAACAATAATCAAGATGATGATGATGAAGAAGAAGAACAAGTGAAATGATAAAAAGAAAGAAAAAAATAAAATAAAGAAAATAAGAAAATAAATGAACATAAAAGTATATATATCATCCATGCAACCATCGAAATATATGTATGTATGTACTACAACCACATGTAAATACATATGTATAATATAAATTATAAATGTTAAAAGGATGGTATTATTTCTTTTTTCTTTCAAGGATACATGTTGTAGGTATGTATGTATGTACTATATGTATCACGATTGAATTATAATAAAGAAACCCAAAAGTCCAAATGAAAGTGATGAAAATCAAGTACATGATCGTATAAAATCTACAACAACAATATGAATTATATGTATGTGTGGATGTTTGATTATTTTTTCTTTATGTAAAAACCTAATAAAAACTATACTCGTACATATATACTAATATTATTATATAACCATGTATATATGGTACAGAAAATTATACTACTCAAACATATATCTAAATATAAATATCCTTGTATTGCTTTGCTGTAAGAATATGTACAATATAATTTGAAGTCTTTTCTCATTTTGGTGTCGTTTATTTTATTTAACTATATACATACATTATACATAAAATATGTACAAAAACAAAATCATGTAAACGCATATGTGTACATACAAAATAAATCTGCAATCAAACTGATGATGATGATGACGATGATGCCATCACAAGGATATTTGTACAGATTAAATTGTATATACAGAAAATATATTAAATATTTATAAACATACATTATATACATAAGTACATACACATAATAATATCTATATGAAGAAAATGTGCATTTTATACAATGCGTGTACATTCCTATATATTTATCTATACATATGAATGTGTAAACATGTATGTACTTATATTATGTACATATTTTTATATATATGCATTAATATTTAGAATGGAAATAATAATATATGTACATACATACATATTTTTATAGAATTTTAGACACTTTGGTATTTATTTTTGTATTTTAAATAATAATATTATATACATATATATATGTGTGTACATTAGATGTTTTTACAACGGATATAAAAGTATATTCATGTTTGTATATAAATACATATACGTATGTACATATGTATTTACTTCATGATTACATTGTACATGCAACTATAAAACAAAAAAAATTGTTTTTGTTTAAATTTCTATTTTACTGCTTTTGGGGGCACTTTCTACACATACATAACTACGTTCGTAATAAGAATGTGTTGCAATTGCAACTATAAAAATCATATTTTATATATGCATGCATTCATGCAACATACACTTATATTTAAAGAAACATACACAACAAAATAAATGTGATATTCATACATACATACACACATATAATACAAAATGTAAAACTATTACAATGACATATCTATTTATGTTATGCACATATGTATGTACGTATATGTTTTAAAATATAAAATAAAAATAACAAAAATACCAGCAACAAAATACAAAATTTACAGAAACAAAATGTACAAAAAATGAAATAAAAATACATTCGTACTATAGAAAACCGTAATACAGAAAATAAATGATAGCAAGTAATGTATATTTATATATACATATGTATATGTATATACGTAGCAGAGTTTATATGTTGTGTGTATGTAGGTAATGTTTTTACTGCAGATATACCCTTCGGTTATGTTGCGTTATTAAAATTTATTCCATTCATTCGTTTATTCATTCATTCATTCATTCATTTAATTCATTTGAAGTGTCACATATACTCGTATACTGCATATGCATGTGTTTATGTAGTATTAAATCAGTTTTAACACAAATACACATTTACATTTACACATATGTATTACATATTTACGAGTAACATTACAATGTTACAATAGTACCAAAAATAGATTATAGAAACTTTATAAAATAAACAATAATAAATGTATAAGACATAAGACTTTTATAAGGAAAAAAAAAAAATTTTTTTTTACTTATTCAACGAAAAACTTTGTTTTTCTTGCACATATTCCTGTACATACGAGTATGTATGTATACTCATGTGTACATGAAATTGAATCAATTAAAAAAATTCCATTAAAATCTATATTAAATTCATTGAAATAAACTTATTTGTATACAGTAAAATATCCAAGTACATATTACGTAAATAGAAAATAATTTTTATTATTAAAACTTTAATTCTGAAAAGAATTTAAAAAAAAAAACAAATACATACGAAATGTTAAAAATGTTTTAAAAATGTAATCAAAACGCATCTATCCTTAAAAAGTAAGATCAAAACAAAATTATTTTTTTTTTAAATGAATTAAAAATTCTCTTGACAATAATTTATAAAGGAAAAATTTATAAATTTATTTTAAGATATTCAAGAAATTATTTAAAATAATTAAGATTTGATATTTTTGCTTCACTATACTTAAGCGAGTCCAAGGTAAAAATAAAAAAATCAGTTAATTTTTATATTTAATTTATATTTCTTTAAAAAAGAATGAATCTGAGATAAATTTTCAATTTTATTTTATTTTATCTGTATATGAAATTTTTATCAATATGAATGAAAAAAAAAAATGAAATGTAATTTTATTTTAATAGCTTCTTATACATTTTTTTTTTTTTTAGAAATGATATCAATGATTATTCTTGTCTTTTTCGATTTATTTATATCCATTCTCATATATTTGCATTCATATACATATGTATGAATATCTAATTCCTCTACAGATTCACATTTTCTTGTGTACACCTTTCCTATGCAATATACGTATACATATATTTTATATTATTTAATATAATATTTTTTTTATAGACATATACAGATTATATAGTCACATCACATCTAAGAAATAAAAATGCATTTACTTATCACAATCTCAAACACACACGCACACACAAATCTATACCATATCAGAATGTTTATGAAAATCTTACCATACTCGTAACGATATCAATGTGTACTTACTACTGACAAATATCTATATACGTATGCACATATTATCTAGTATGCACGTAGTAACATTACTTATATACGAGTATGTACGAGTATATGCATTCATAATATTTTTTAGGAAAATATACATAAATAAAAAATGAAAAATTTCCCTCAGTATTTTTTATTAAATTGTTGCATATACACATGTGTACGTATGTAAGAGTTTTAATATAAAGAAAAAAAAAAATTATCATAATTTTCTATTTCATTTTTGCATCTTTTTGCCCTGAAAAAAAAATTTTATTTTCCATAATTTTTTTGATTTGATTTTTAGAATATACATTTTCATTTTAAAAAATATCATTTCATATTTTGAATTTTTTTCGAATTTATTCTCTCAGTTTTTCATACATAAAATATGTATGTACATACGTGTATATATAGGAATACATATTATTTACATGCAGTTATTACTTTGTACTTTACACCTAATCGTAATAGAATAATCGTTTCGTTGTATTTGAATGAACAGTAATGAATATAACGAATCACTATCACTATACCATTACTTTAGCCCAGCCAATATCAAACCATTGCATGTATGTATGTACGTATGTGTATGAACTTAAACGTATAAAAGGTCTTGCAAAAAAAAAAAAAAAAAAATATTTCAAATCTACACATTACACACTTATAGAGTGTGTGTAAAAAATCATATCAAACTGATCGGAATCGCTTTTATTTGTTTTTATTTTTTTCTTTTTCTTTTCGAAATAAATGTTTTTCATACAGCAAAAATATTTTTTCACCTGTCACATTCAACTATGGTGCAGTGGTATTACAAAATGTATAGATACTACAAAATCTATTTACTATATTTTTCTGTATTGTATGTTTGTTTGTGTGTGTGTGTATATATTGAAAAAATTCCTTCTACACATATCAATGAATTACATTTAAATACAAACATAAATATAAATGTAGTACTTACATTCATAGAATACATTAAAAGTACGTATACTATATATGCCAATTTTTAACTATACAATCCTACTTGGGTATACACGTAGTACGTGAATAAGTTTTAATATATCGATTGGATGTGTAATACATTCGCATTCACATAAATATACCAATTGAAGTATATACACAATACACACATTTATATGTTACAATATATTCTGTAACCTGTTTCGAATGATAGGAAGTTAAGTAGACGTGATTTGAATATTTTTTTTTTTTAAATAAAATGCATTTTTCAAAATACAAAACCAAAAAATGAAAATACAACTATACGGTGTCGGTATATAATACTCCAGAATTTGACTTTTTATCCTTTTTCTCGATTTTTCATATTCATTTTTTTTTATTTTTGTTTTCATTCCTAAAATATTTTTTTTTTCATATTTCTGAAAGCATCCTTTATTATATACTTTGTCTATTTCAATAATCGTAAGTACTTTAAGTGTGTGCTTTATTAAATCAATTGTTGCTTTTAAAATTTTTTTTCCCAAAAAATACATTATTTACATTTACATGAAAAAAAAATTTAAAAATATAAAAATTTTGTACAAAAAAAAAATGATAAAACTTTCAAATATCTGAATTCTAGCCAAAGAGGATCTTATACTTGTTATCATTTTTGGTTTTGTCTGAATTAAATTACGTGTTATTAATATATTTTGAATAGATCATAGCCTTTTTCATATTATTAATGTTTCGAATTGTATTCTTTGTCTATGATACGATGTACGTATATATATATATATACACATACATAAAAGTAAGAAAAATGTTAATAGTTAAAAAAAAATGTGAAAATGTTATAAATTCCAAATAAATTTTCAACAAAAATTTCATTTTTACACTTCAAAAAAAAAAACATAGAAAAAAAATACATATTTCTATGAATTGTTACAGTAAACTAAAATACCGTAATTATTGTTGTAAAGGAGTGAAAATGAAAAGGAAAAAATTGTAGAAATTCTTTAAGTTGGAAAATTATAGTTTTCGCTTGAGATAGCTTCCATTTAAATTTAATAAAATTTTAGTGTAAATATTTTTTGAATTTGTAATAGAACATAGAGAAAAAAGCGAATTCTTTTTTAAAATTAGTTCGTTATAAGCAAATGCATAGTAAATTGTTCAGTATAGTGAATACCGAATACATACAGTACAATTACATACAGATAATATATGCTATGTCTCTGTCTATAAGGTTTTTCATTAACATCCTGTCCTGTACGTAATTGGATATTATATTTGGATGCATAATAAGTAGCGGACAAGTCTTGTTTCAAAGTTAACATTACAAAAACCAGTTACGGAAAACCAACAAAAACATTTTCCCAAAGGATATTTTTCTGTTTTATAAAAAAAAATTTATTTGTTTTTTTTTCAATTTTTTATACTCTACATTTTTCTCCAATTTCTCTTTACCGTTTTTGGTTTACATACATTCATGCATTATTTTTATATTTCTGTGTGTAAATTCTGTGTTGGAGTTTTTCTTTTTTCTTATATTGCATGTTCTTTATTTTGAATGTCATTTATAAATCTTCTCATGTGGTCATGTTTCTCACTATTTGCGTGAATTCCACTGAGTACTTTTTGCTGATATATATACATTGTATTATACTACACGTAAATGCCTCCACGTATATTTGTACTAGTACAGAAGAAATTTTATAATAATATCATTTCGCCTATACTTGTGTTCATTCATTTCACTATCGTTGTTATACTATAGAAAAATATTTTTAGTTTTTTTCAATTATTATCATTTTATTTCGTAAGCAATACGTGTATGTATGTATTTCATTTTTTGGTTATCGTCTAGCGGTATGAAATGGGAGATACGTAATTTT
This sequence comes from Villa cingulata, assembly GCA_951394055.1. Lineage (NCBI taxonomy): Eukaryota > Metazoa > Arthropoda > Insecta > Diptera > Bombyliidae > Villa > Villa cingulata. The sequence goes on along the minus strand of OX596021.1, from coordinate 33,455,735 downwards.
ATGTACTGGTAAAGTTTATACCATACGGAACCATCCGGGAATTTTATGAAGTCTTTCGTAACACTGTATAACTAATTACATATACACAATATGTAAAACACGTTAAAATATGTAAGTACATGTATATTCTACAAAAAGTACAAAAACATATTTATAATACCCTGCGTATGTACCCTACAATATGTACAAACATTTAATCAAATACAAATTTATTATGGTAAACATATTTTTTTTACTATACTGCATAATGTGTATACGTACACCACATACTGGGTACTTACATTAATAGAATCGTCGTGAAAATACATATGATACCAACGAAACACACACACACACACATAGATAGCGAATAAAATCCACACACTATATAGACGTGTACATAAATAAATTCATTAAGTTCATACATATACTTATTAACATTGTGCATATTGTGTATTGTACTAATTTTTAATTCACTCATGAAATAAGTAATTGTGAATATTTTCTTTTTATTCTCATTCTTCCATCTTTTTTTGCATTTTCTCCATTTTCAATCTTGAATGAATACTTTTTTACCATTTTTTCGTTTTCAAAAAAAAAAAAAACCAGATTTTCATATGCATTCGTATTTTATTCTTCTGCGTTATTTTATTTTATCATTTTCTTTTAAATGTATAATATGTACATATGAAAATGTACATACGTTTTTCTGAGTCTAGTTTTCCATCTTTATTTTTTTTTTTCTTGTACGTGTATGTTTTTGTTTGGATGTTATCAGTTAAAATTTAGTACCATTTTAAAAGAAATAAATGACTTGGAAATTTATTCGTACATTTTTTTTTTATAGTGATAAAATGTAGTATATGTTTTTAGTAAAATTATAACTGAATAATTTATATATGAAAAACGAAATACATATGTATGAGTAAAAAATAAATTTATAATCATACTATAGTAAAAGTAAAATGTATATACAGTTGTAAAAATATTTGTAGTAGCAATGTGGATGTAGTGGACAATTAAAAACCTAATTAGTAAATGAAAAACTGCGAAATAAATGTGCTTGAATATGTATAGGTAGGTACTTAATATGAATTTAATAAAAATTTATTTGTTTATGAAAAAAAACTCGCGCACAAAAACTCTTGAAAAAAATAATCATTAACATTTTCAATAAATTAATGATGTGATCGTTGTTAATCGATCATTAAATATAGGAAATTTATGTATATGACTATTAAAAAAAGTGTAAAAAATAAATTATTTATTTTATATACATATACTAGTATATTTTCTTTTGATTATTATTATTATCTAACATAATGCGGGTATTCAATTCATTAAAATCTGACACAGTTATTATGAATGATTGTGTAACAGTGACATAGTAGTTCATAATCATTATTTTTATCGTCATCTTAATGTCACAAAACACTTTTTTTTTTTATTGTGTACTTGTACTATATCATTTTGTATCATCACGATCACTGTGTGTATATACACATAATAATATTTAACATGAATAACGCCGACGCCGCTATCCACATATTCGTAAAAATGATCATCATTATTTTACGATCAAGATGAGACACATACCGAAGAAGACATGAGTGTATGTACATGAATGTATATATAGTCGTACTCGTACTCGTACACATGTATATGACATTAAGTACATACAAATTCATTTATTATTGTAGATAGATTGATAGATAAAAGGCAAATAAAAAGAATAAATAAATACAAAAATACTATGATATACTGTAACTTTGAACAGAGTGTACGAGTACTGTACGTACTACTAATTATACTACATATTAAACAAACAACAAATAATAATACAAATAAATTTGTAAATAAGTATGTGGATATACGTACTTCAAAGGAAAATATGAATTTTTATAAAATATAATATGTATGTATATTTGTTGTTTTCATTTGAATTATTATGCCATTGATACACATTCAATTAACTTCAATACAAATGTAGCATATTATTGTGATCTTCTGTTCAGTAAGTAATCTGTAATTTTTATTATTTTAACTTTGAAATAATCATAAAATTTTCATTTTATATAATAATAAATTTTTGATATTATTTCTGCAACATGTTTTTGATGGGTATATAATATATACTATCTAAAATTTGCGATAAATAAAATTACAAAAATGTTTATACAATCAATATGCAATCCAAAGAAAAGAATATGATTATTTAAAAATAATGAAAAAAAAAAATGAAATTACTTGCATACAAGTTTTAATTTGTGTTTCTTTAAAAAACAAAAAAAAGGAAATAAATAAATCGAAAAACACAAAATGAATATGTAATTGTATGTATATCGAATGATAAATAAATTTCTTTGTAAGAAAACTAATTTAAACTTTATAAAGTCTTATATACATACATATGTATGTACGATTATTTCTCATCATAAGTACATATATGTATGTATATATCATTTTATTCATTTTCTTATAATTTTATACGTTACTATTAAATGTGGTAAAAGCATTTACACACTTGAGTTACATATTAATATTGTGAATGTAATGTATGATAGTAATTAATTATGAACGTCTGTATTTGTATACAAAAAAAAAATTGTAATAAAATATAAAATGAAATTGTTCAAAATATATTTTTTCCTGTATTGTCATAAGTTTATAATCGCATACCTACGTATACAACACATACATATACGATAAGTAGTGTAGTGTATAATCTACATCATAAAAATGAATAAAAACATTTTATATGAAAAATGACTTTATAGTTGCATAATTTATTTATAGATATTAACAGAATAATTAATTTTATTAGCTAAAAATTCATAATAAAAATATAATATAATTTTTAGCTGTTTTACAAATTGTTATTATTAATAATATTATTATAATATTTTTATGTATGTATTTTGCATGTTTGTTTGATTTTTTTTTTTTTTTTTTTTGTGGTTATTTTGTATTTACATTCCATACGTAGGATGTAAGTAAGAGTTGTGTATGTGTGTGTGTGTGTGTATGTATAAAATAAATAAATAAATTTTTGTTGTTAACGAAATGTTATTAAATCTTTAATTAATTATAATGTGTAAATAACAAAAAATAAATAAATGAATAAATGCATTTACGTTAACATAATAATTTACAATTATTTAGTACAGATAGTTACATTATAATTTACAACATGCACATATAGTATACGAATAGATAAAAGGATTTAAAAATCCAATCAACAACATCCAAAATTTTGTAATATAACTATACAATGTAAAAAAAAAGGGACCACAACATTATAATATTACACAATCATGAGTATAATTGCGTACATATACATACTTACATGAATATAAAATGTAACATGATATTATAACTAACCGATATAATTATAAATGAAAACCTAATAAAAATGCTAATTTTATGATTATCATATTAACAGAAAATAATTGAAAAATTGCATATATAGGTACTCGTCGCAATATAACGTATAAAAAAAAAGGAAAAAAAAATTATAATTTCATTGTATAAAGTGTTGGATTAAAATTATGTATTCTGATTTATGAGTACTTAAATGTATGCGGTTAATTTTTTTTTTAGTTTTTTGTTCATTATTGTTTTTCTTTTTAACCATATAGACAAATTTATTATGTGTTAATGCATATGTACACATCTATCTAAAGTACTTTATTTGTGCATTGTGTATATTAAAAATTTATGTAAATTTTTACATTAAAACTAAAACCATGATGTAATAATCATATTGCACACTTAAGTATATAAAATGTATTGACGATTTATTATATATATATTTTTTTAAACGAATTTGTTGAAAATTTGTTGAGAAATAATTGAAAAATTAAAAAAAAAAAAAGAAATTTAATAGGAAAATCAGTAGAAAATAATGTTAATCTTCATTTTACAAAAATAAACAATATTATACTCGTATTAAATTTTTCGTTTTTAGGTAAAAGGATAAATTTCAATATTTTCTAATATTTTCGCCATATAATAACCATAGAATGTAAGTAGTACATACTTATGTAGGTACATGTATGTTTATTCATGCATATTTACTTTTCCATAAACTCATAATTTACGTATGTAATTGTACGTGCATAATAATGTAAATGTAGGTAAATAATGATATACTCTTAAACGTGTATATATAATATTGAAGTGATGGGCTAGAGAATGTTTATAGGTGTATGGTGAACCATGTATGATGTATTCAAAATTTTCTGTATTGTAAATTGTAATCATAACTTTATGCAATACCTATGTACATATATCAACATAACTATATGCTACAAACCATACATACAACAAACGATATATGTACATATGCATAAGGAGATGATGAGGATAAAATGTAATATTAATAGTACTATAAGGACATGTTTTTGCTGTCAACGATAATTCTTTATATTCAATGTATATGAGTATATATCTTTTTGTTTATAAAATGTATGTATATATCGTTTACATAACGTACATAAATTCATACACATAATATGTACGTATACATACCTTTGGGTCTATTTAATATTGAATCAGATTAAATTAATTACAATTGGGATAAATTTTATGGGTATATATTTACATTGTTTGCATGTATATTTATGTATCTACAATTGTTTTATATATTATATGAATTTTAAATATACATACTTATATACACAAATATACTTAAATCTTAAATTTATATGTTATATAAATACTTACTTATATGTATATACAAAAAAAAAATAAACAAATATAAAATGACAATTCAACACTTTCAATTTGAAATTATTGCAAATTATTATTTTATCATAAATGCATGTTATTTTTTTTTTTATTTTATTTAATATTTTTTTAATATTCACACATAACACATAATAATGTATTATCATGTATTATTTAAATTTAAAACGTACACTTATACACATTGCACTCATATATTGCATATTTATGTATGCGTATCAAATACAATAATTTTCCTTGTTTAAAATAAAATAATTACAATGGCTGAGTTTCAAAACGTTTAAATATACCTCCTCGATGCATAATCAACAGTTTCAAAACTATATAACACTTAAATCGATGACAATGTCTACAGTTTCAAAACTCATTGTGAATGCATCTGATATGCATCTGTCAAGCAATCTGCGCATCCAGAATTTTTATGATGCAAAATAGATTTGAATAGATTTTTTTCTCAGTAGCATTTCAATGATTTATTTTATATGAATTTTGTTATATGGAACCGAAGATCAATCTGTTTTTAAATTGAATTTTTAATGTGTAGTGTTTTAATATTAATGACAAATTCCAAAAAAATGGAGAGTATTATATGATACGATCACTTACACTGAAGGTGTTTTTGCTCATTCGAAAATGGCTATAAAATATGTCCATATTGTTTAATTTTATTAGAAAATTGTTTCACCTTTTTTGATTTAGTGTAGAGAATGAATTAATTAAATTTTAAAATTATGTACTGCACGAGGTGAATAATTTTTCTTGTTGTCAAAACAAAGCAACAAATTCGTTTCAAAACGTCAAAGTTGTAGAGCTGCAATATCAATGCTAAGCATTAATGCTGTTTTAAAACTTTGCATCACGACTGTTTTGATGCCGTATCACAACACATTTTTGAGGCGTTTTGAAACTCACCCAATCTTCTGTAGTATTTATGATCATGAAAATTATGATTTTTATTAATTTTATATAATATACTCGTAAATGTAGACAATAATAATGTTAATATATTCGCATTAATGTTATTGCACATATTCATCTGATATTGTAATATGTAAATTATTTTCAAGATAGAAGACACAGATTAATAATGTACAAAACAAGTATACTCTGTAGATAAAATTAATTTACATAAAACTTTTATGTATGATTTACATGAGAAACAAATTTTTTAGAAATTCCAGATAAAAATATTCTAGAAATTGTAAATTGAAGTTTGAATACCAAAATTCATCAAGATTTTTTCATATTTTTATACTTACTTGGTATAGGACCAAATCTTTGACATGTGTACATGTACGTGTTAAATGATAAAAAGATCTTCACCTACCTAAAATGAAAAAGAAAATTAAAATGAATTTTATTATTCGTGATATAAAAAAATTTAAAATATGTACGGTTATCATTTTATGTACTAATGATGATTATAATCATCATTTTTTAATTTGTATCTAAACAAATCATCATTTTTACTAACCACTAGCCCAGCCCAGCCCGCATTAGTATCATCAGAATATAATAAAATATGTAAATAAAAAAAAATTGTTGCTTTTTTTTATTATTTTCATTTTATTTTATTTTGTATGTTTGTATGTTTTGATTTTCAGATAAAATAAACAAGATAAAAATTTATTTATTATAAATAAGTATTGTTGCATATACAAAAATAATATCAAAACAATAATTATTATATTCTACAATGATTTCAGTCAATAATTTCTTATTATCATTATTACTTATTTTGTTTGTTATTTTTATTACATCGTTACATTACACATTTTTTTTCTTTCTCTCAATTCTAGTTTTTTTTTCTTTTGTTTTTTATTTATTATATTTTATACATACAAACTATTTTACAAATTAATTCCTTTTATATGGGTTATAGATAAAATTTGTGTATATATATGTCTCGTATAAAGATAATTTTTGATTACAAAAATAATAATATTGAAACATTTTTAGACAAGATACACAAACACATCATATACATACATACATCATACAGTTTAAGTAATTCTCATTCATAATTTTGTTGTGAAGATTCTTTACGTTTATGTAAATTTGTATATGTAATATATAGAGTATCAAAAGTCATGATGAAAATGAAAATATATAAAAGTTGTATACATAGAGTAGCGCAACTTCTAAATTAAAATGAATGTATACTATCACATACATTTATGTTTATTTTTACATAAGATTTCACATGTATGTGTGTATATACAAATAAAATAATTTGTTTTATTGTTATTTTAAAAACAGAAACAAAAAAATTGTTTATATGTACTATATAATCTTTGAGTATACAACATAAATGTATATACGAAAACGAATATTTACATATAGAAGTTACGTAGTATGCATCATACTAGATTGAGAGTTGCTACTAAATAATGTATGAAAAGATAAAACATACATACATTGTACATATTTTCTTATCTATATCAGGCGGAAAAAAATCTATTTTTCATTCACATTCATCTTATTATAATCCATTTCATGTTTGGATTAATTAAAAAGTTTTTTTTTGTTTTTGATTTTTTTGTTACTACTTAAACAAACATTGTATAAATAATGTAACATAAAGATTTATATTAGATACACACATAATTGCATATCTTGAGAATATGTGTGTACTATAAAAATAAAAGTTATAAAATTTTAATTATCTGTGTACCTTTATGTATTTCATGTGAAATGTAGTATGTATATGATCGCTTAATTGACCATAAAAATGAAGTAGGCATAATTTTTAAATTTAACAACATACGATCATATTATACTTGTAAATATTAAAACAAAACATGTGTACATGTAATGTAGGTAGTATCGGAATATTAGTTCATAAAGTAAATTTTATTTTGATTAATTGAAAAATAAAATTGAATATAAAAATAACTTTATCTTATAATGTAGATATTCTCATATGTAAGTACATATTTCCATTTGTGAATAAATTGAAATTTTATAAAGGAAAGAAACTTTTCAAAAATGCAATAAATTTTTTTTCGATTTCGAATTATTTAATTATCGAACTATAAAAATATGTATGTATATGTTTTACAATTTTCATTTAGAAAACATATTTGAAATTTATCTCGGCATCGATGCAGTATACATACATAAGTATGTACATACATACATACATACATATTTATAGAGATTTATAATTAAGAATAAACTCTATCAATTCTCGATTTTAATTTCAATTATTTCTTTTACATAAATCGACATTCAATTACATTTTTAAATATGTATTTTGGAAAAAAGAAAAAATATGTATAATAATTTTTCATTAAATTTGTTAGGAACATTTTTATGCTAGATAAATACCTATAAATACATATTACCATATATTACAAATATTTATGTCATTATTGGCAAAACTTCAATAAATGTCATTCAAAAATATTTACAATCATCCATCATACACAATATACGAGGATATTCCTACATTACATAATACTAAATATATAAAAATGTTGTATACTAAATTCAAAATATGTACATCCGAAAAAGACATATAATCATATCGTATTCGTTAATTCGTATATGTATATATGGATTATAAAGAATGTTTAAATTAAAAAACTATTCTATACAGGAAATTAAATTGTATTTTAAACTATTTTCAATTTCTTCACAAATGTTATTCTTACGATATAAAAGAAATGATTTATTCTATTCTTTTTTTATTATTTTTGTTATTATTATTATTGATATGCATTTATACACATTGATGTATCTAATAACCTTTTATCTTTTATGTTTCAACCTTCCACCTATATTACCTTTAAATGCTATGAAAACAATTGTTATTGTATCATCATCATCATCATTATACTACATACACATATACGAGTATACGATGATACGAATATGTATGTGTATATCAGTATGAAATGAATAAAATACATTTATATGTGTGTGTAGATAATCACGTGTTCATTACAAAGATTTTTATGCCATTTTTTTATCGTTATACATATGTCACACTTCTTATACATTTATGTATATATGTATAAGTATTTCAATACTCATTTTATGTGGTTGTGTGTACGTATCTCCGAGTATAGTATGTATATTTATTTAGAATTATGTGCATTGTGAATATACAAATATCTCTACATCTACATGAGAAAGCATACACATACATATTTATGTTGAAATAAAAATTTATCTTAACCACATGTAGCTAAAAAAAAGAATGAATGTACATAGGTATACAATAAACTTCCTTCAAACTAAATAAATTTTATACATATACGAGTAGTATAATATACTAGATGCCTGTATATGATAAGTTAGGAAGTATATACCTACAATCGTATACGAATGAACATGTCCTTTTCAATAATGACAAAAATATATATACATATACATACATATGTATATACACACAATGATAATAAAATATAAAATCATTAAGAGTACTTCATTCTCTGATGTTAAATTATTTGTATATGTATGAACACGTCCACAAATACACATCAGAACACACATACATATACATATGTGAGCATATTATAAAATGATGAAATGTATATAGCGTCGAAATATGTTTCATGAAAATAAAGGATATTTTAGAGGCTAGTCAAGGAAGAAAAATACTGAAAACATATACACATCATACATATTTGTAATAATATATATATATATTTTTTTTCATCGTACACATTCTTCTTGTTCGAGAAAAATAAAACATCACATTTTCATTTCAACCAAGAAAGAAAAACTAACGAAATACACTGCTGCTGTACACTGTACACTACACTGACTGGATTGGCCTTCGCTTTATTTTTCGCTCTTTTGATTTTCTGTTATACATTTTCTTCTTCAAACATTTTTACATTTTTTTTTTTGTTTTGTTCTTGTTTTGTCTCCATAAAATCACATATGAATATCATTGCATGAAAATCGTATATGGCTATGTGTGTTTAGGAGGACATCATAACGCGTATATGATTGTGTGTTGCTGTATCCTTTTATAGTATACATTAGCTCAAAAACTTGAAAGAAAGTCGGAATGAGTAATTCGTTCATTTAGAAGACTATGTCAGGGAAAATTGAAAATTCTACTTCCTTTTATTCTTTTTATTTTCTCTGTAGTTGTTTTTATAATTATTTCTCAAAAAATTAAACAAATAAATGTATGAATACCATATTAAAATAGTAAGTATACAGGGTGTCCCGATTCAACATGTACAAATTGGTACCACGGAATTCCTTGAAATGTTTCATGAAAAAAATTGTACTACCAAAAATTTCTATCGACCCTATTTTCGACGCTATTTTTCGTTATTGAGTTATTAAGGATCAAAGGAGTGCAAAAATGGTAAAAAATGCCAAAATACGTAAAAAAATTAATATTTCGCAATGAAAAAATTTTACAAACTTCATTTAGGCACATTTTTGTCCATTTCTTCACTACTTTGATTCTTAATAACTCAATAACGGATAAAGATATCATGCTCTAGTTTTCTTTGTTTGAAAGAAAACATTTTTATACTTCGATTTCAAAAATAAAAACTTTTTTCGTAGTGCAAATATTTTTTAGGAACCCAATTTTTACACAAAATTTTTTAAAAAATTCGTCATAAATTTTGACTTCAGGATTTCTTTTTATTTAGAACCGAATTCCAAAATACTTGTTATAGTATATGAAAAGAAAGGTCATTTAGTTTCCTATTATTCTCTAGAACACTAAATTTTCCAAAGTATGGTGCACAAAAGGTTACACATGATTTTGTATTTTAAGGTCCTGCAAAAAAATCAAAATTTTCAACGCCCTCTAGCGTCGAAAATAGGGTCGATAGAAATTTTTGTAGTACAATTTTTTTCATGAAACATTTCAAGGAATTCCGTGGTACCAATTTGTACATGTTGAATCGGGACACCCTGTATATATGTACATGAAAGTATATGCTGAATATATGCATGTGTATATATGATTATCCTATGTCCGTTCAGAATGTAATAAAGGATGTATGTATGTATGCACATACAGCGAACATAGATGCATATACTTATAAACGACGATATAAATAGACAATACGATATTACATATGAAAATGAAAATGATGTGAGGGCGTATAATATGTAATCGTGTACATTGTCTTATGCTGTATGTGCATGTAAGTAAATACTTACCATAATTTGAGAATGTTCTGTTATATAGCTGTAGTAAAAAATAGTGAAACCGCATTGTACAAAATAGGAAAAAACCTTTAATACACATGCATAGCATAGCATACAGTTTATTATACAGTCGTTAGTGTTGCTAAGAGCTGATTTTGTAAAAAATAAGTGCTTGAATAGAATACCGTGGTAAGGCATACAAAAAATGAAGAAAACAAAAATTTAAATAAAATCATAATGTAAAAACTATCTTTCATTCAAAAACAAAAAAAAAGATATATACAAATTGAAATGATAGATATGCAAGTAAATGAAAAAAAAAACCTCTTAACAGACCTAGATTCATTCACTTCACTTCCAAAATAAAACAAATAAGAAGAAGAAGAAGAACGTTTTATTGATGATAAAAGCCTATTAGTATTAAAAACTTACAACAGGAAAAAACAAGAAGAATTTCTTCTTGTTTTTTTTTTTCAGTTTTTTTTTTGCAAAATGATACTTAAGTAAGAAAGTGGAACGTTATAAAAGCATTATGCAGTGATTTTGAAAAACAAAACAATGAAATAACAAAGAATAATGATAATATGAAGAAAAACATAAAAATCAGAAAAAAGTCACACCTCTGCATTGATTCTATAAACCACTTTATGTATAGATTTTCATTTTTATTCTATTTTTTTTACATTTTTTGTTTTTAATTTTATGCTTATTCCTTTTTTTTTTTCATTCAATAATAGCAAAGTATATTCTTCAGTAGTGGTACATCAATGTATATTGTATGAGAGCAGATATATGAACTTATTGTACGAGTACACAAACACCCATACCACCATCCTCTAAACGATGAACAACATCATATCATTACCAAAGTCTATATTACAATACATAATGTGTATACATTTTATGCTTATGTAAGCAAATTATTCTTTTCAAATATAATACACTGATTTTGTAATAATAATAATAACAATAATAATACTCGTATATCGTAATAAATATATTTTTTTTGCTTTTAATTTGCAAATAAGTAGAAAAAAATATAACATACGAGTATATTGTCAATTATACATGCTCACATCAATGGACTTTGAATATGTAACACAAATACATAGACATATCATCTATCTACGGATATAATATTTTGAGCATAGAAAAAATATATATAATATGTATAATAATAATAAATTTCTCAGAAGAGGAACAAATATGTATGTATATATGTATATGATTTTTTTCATCGTTGAAATATAAATCTAACGTTTTATGAATAAGATTACAGATTTTCATTTGAATTTAGGACATTAAACTCTCATACATATATATACACTTGTGCACACATTTTTTTTTGTCTTTTACTTATAGTGCAATAAAGAAAACAAGACAAGAACGTATAAAAAAAATACGATTCAAAGAATTTTTAGAACCATATTATTCAGATAAAATGATGCCTTGTGAATTTCTGTTATTTCTGTTATTTGGCTTACAAAAATTTATCAATGATGTCCTAAATTAATACTAATAATATTTTGATTATGTAATGTAACTCATTTCGAGTACAATGGACAGCGTTTGTCTGAGCGCTCAGGTTCACATCGTCCCCTAAACAAACTCCCCCTAATGTAACTCATTTACAAATCTCAGAAAAGCTCATTCTTTTCTACTTATGAACACAAAATAACTCAAGTCATACAAGTCAGTATAAGTCTGGATTTATTTCTTTAGCAAAATTTCTGTTGTCCCAATCGAAATCTGTATAATGAACACTGTATAGGTGCAGGTATATGACAGATTATAACTAGGAAGCATCCACTACAGTTGTTTGCGTCAAGCCTCTTTAAAGAGCGTAATTGCCTCTGTAAAGAGCGTTGTTTTTTTTAATTTACATTAAACTGAAAATTAAATGGATAAGATTTTTTTTAATTAAATCTTAATTAAATAAACCATCAGAGAAATGAAAAAGAATGATTTTTCTACATTTTATACACTCATGTATACTATGTATCTCGTTATTATTCAAAGACACAGACAAATTATAGAATAATTAATCTATGACACAGCAATAATTTATAAGCCATATGGCTGGTAAAAATTTTTGAATATAATATTACATAAATATATAAATGTATAGGTATGCATTCATCTAATATATTCTGCGCTTCAGTATTAACAAAGGAATTTTAAATATTTTGCTCAATAAAATTAGGTCATTTGATAACAAATAGTAAAAAATAATGAAATTTAAGTCCAACAAAACAAAAAAAAACAACAGCATTTATCATGACAATATACAAAACAATAATTCTATGTTTTAGACCACACATACTGACCAGAAAATATTTAATTCATTTTTATTTCTTTATTTCATCTCATTTTTTCTTTATCATTTTTTTTTTTTTTCTAAATAAAATTGTTTATATTTGACGTGTTAATTAATTAACATAATAATTTAGAATATCTATTCTGATCATTTATTAAATAAATGTATACAAATTTATTTTTCTATTTAAAAAAAAAAAAAAAATGTTATTGGCTTTACATTCATATGTATTTTCTTTATTTTGTATTTCATTTATTTATGTTTCTTTTTTCATTTGTCTAAGTTTATTTATTATATTTTGTTTTTTTTTTTTATTTTTGTATTCTATTTTATTAGTTTTTTTTTTTCACTTTTCTGTTTTGTTTATTCAAGCAGGATATTATCATCATTATTTCTATTTTCGATTGTTTACAAGACAATCATAAATTGGTCAAGATATTTAACTTTGAAATAAATTAAATTCAAAACATTAGCACGAAATGCAAATGTCAACTAAATACTTATATATATGTACATAATTATACATATTATACAAACATACATAATGACATGAGCATATTTGTATAATGGAATTTAATGTAGCTACCTATACATATACATCTATGTACATATACATGGATGCATTTTAAAATTACTATGTGAATCTACAATCATATAATGTATATTTATGTATGTATATCTAAATTTATATTCATATATCTGTAAATGTATTCGTATATAATTAATTTACAGAGATACCTATATACATTATGTGTATTTTCTATTTAGTTTTTATACAATTGTTTATAAAATTGATATTTATATACTATACATATACATACATGTAGAGAGACTCATATTCACAATTTGATTAAAATGCAGTATTATATTTTGTCTTTTTAGCACATTACATATAAATATAGTATGAATGTATATTTATAAATTTATACATATATACAAACATACACATACATGCATATATAATTGTTAATATGTACATAGGTACATTATTATTGTTATTTAGTTGCCAAAACTACCGCCCATTTAATGTTTAAACAAACATATTGAAGCCAATTATAATAATCAGAAAATTTCTAACAAGTTTAGGTTAAATATTTAGCTCCACCTTATATATTTAAATAATAAAATTGAATCTAAAATTTATATATCAATTATATATATATGTATATAAATAAATATAAATGCATAAATATTCTCGTATGTATTTTGTAGATTTTAAATAAATTTGATCACTAATTTTATATTGCATATATTAAATCTAAATTCATTACATCATGATTATATGTTCATTTAATTTTGTAAATAATGTACACACTTATGTATGTACATAATATATGAGTTATGTACATTGTATACATATGTATATATTTTAAAAATTAATTATTCATAATGTTCACAATTCATATTTTTGTACAAGTATGCAAAGTGTGAAATGTATTAATTTAAAGTACATTTTTTTAGTTCGTCCATTTTTATTACATTAAGTACATACAGTTTTTTTTCAAAAGTCTAAATAATGAATTAAAATCAAATTATTAATATTAAATTTTTCAAATATTTCGTAAAATTATGTAAATTATTTTTCTTGATTATGTAAATTTAAATTATGCAAAGGTCATTATTTTTCTTGATTTTTGTTTCAATAAATTAAAGAAACATTTTTTATCGTCACCACAAATTAAAACTATGTTTATACATATTTTGTTTACGTGAATTGACTAGATGTTTTTACGATTTCACATAATGAAAAGTTTATAAACATTACACCTATTCAAAAATAGATGACAGTTGTTTAATAGATGATCTTTACTTTACTCTCCCATCACAACGGAACGATTATAATGTACGAAAAATATATATATATACATATCTGGACTTTATTTACATATTTTTTAAATGTTTTTTTTTATTTTTAAATGATATTATTCCACTAAAAAATAATGCAGTCAATATACAAAATAAATGAAACGAATAATATGTAATTACATATCATAAAAAATAAGGATAATAATTATAAAACAACAGCAATATATTATAATAGTATAAAAAAAATGATATAAAAAATAATAAAAATAATTTTTAAATTTGTTCATTCATATTTTATCATATATAAATCTTAATTATACGAATTTATCTTTGTGAAATGTATGCCTTTACGTATACATTTGTATGTTATTTATATTTTATGTTGTGTTTTTCGAATGTTGCATACCATTTAAAGATGTAAATAATAATATTTTTGTAATATAAATGAAATTAAATTATTGTAATCGTGAATGCATATGAACAACATACACATAAATTTATATTTATTTATATGCACGTGTGTATATAATGTTTTGTATAAGATAGTAGTGCATATAAGTACAAAATAAATATATTTTTTTGTTGTACTTATATGCATTAAATACAAAATAAATTGCAATTCACTTATAATATCATCATCTAAAAATAAAATTTCAATATTGTGTGCATAACGAATAAAAATACCAGCACTTATATAGTACATGTATAGATTTATTGTCTATGGAAATGTACATATGTAAAAGTATGAAAGATTAAAAGCCACAACAATTCAAAAACCTCATTATTTCCACTTCAACAATTTCAATTCATAATATATACATAACTCATACACACACATTTTACAAAAATATCTTCTTATATTCATGAAAATCATAAACAAAAACAAAATCAACGCGAAACGAAAAAAAAACAAACTAAGCGTACAAAAATCCAAAATTTAAAATAGCAACAAAAAGAAAATATTGCACAAAAAAAAAAAAAAACAATAAGTAAAACTAAAAAATGATTAAAAAAAATATTTCAAAATTAAAGATGCTTTACGATGTACGAGTATCTGAAAAGTTTGCAATAAAATAAAATATCGAAGAAAAAAAATAAAAAGAACGAAAGGAAAACAAAAGAAATTTTCATAAAAAATAAAAAACTAGCTATATATAACATGAAAACGAAAAAGAAATTTTTAAATCTAAATAAAATTAAATAAAAAATAAACCAAAAAAAAAAAAAATACATTAAAATTTTTTTTCTTGTATTTTTATAAATTGTTATTTCTTTTTAGATTTAGACAAAAAGATTCGTTTTTCATCATCAAAATATATGTACATGATACATTCAATTACATGTATACAAGAGTACATAAAATATATACATTTCCAATTCAAATACACTATATATGTAGGTAAGCAAACGATGTAAAAAAAAATCTATTACTAATATCTATATACTGTTACAAATAACTATATGCATATAAGTACAATAACTACAGATATATATGCACATGTACTCAGATATATGTTTGTACATTAGATGCATCATTAGATACAATATAAATGTACTCATAAAATGTGTAATATATGCATATATTTTTACGAATAAATACATTATATGTATTTTTGCACATGCAAATATTCATTTCTATTCATGTGAGCAATATATAATATGTATGTCTAGATATTTTTATTTTTCATATCTATGATCAATAGTCATTTCATCTATTTAATCACAAATCAAAGATTGTAACCACAATTTAAAAAAAATGTTAAACAAAATAAAAATAAAATTATTTCTTTATCAATTTTTCTATTTGTTTTATTTTTTTATTTATTTTATTTTTATATTTATATATCATGTACATACATACGTATATATACGTACGTAAATTGAAATGATATACATACATATTTATTATAATATATTTTCCCGATTAAGCACCCCTAGGAATCATTTGAAGTTTAGAAATGAAAATTCAAAAATGTGTGCAAGTGATTTGTGAAATACTATACTCGTACTAAGGCAGCGCATACTATATAGATACTATTATAGAATCAACAATCTTTACTGCTTGTACAGAGAGAGAAAATTGACTTTTTCTGAAGTCTGAAAACACAATTAGGTACATATATGCATATGAATTATGTGAAATACTAATCATATTTACATTTACGTAAGGTATACTACAGGTACTGTTGGAGACAATGGGTGCGTTCAGTTCAATGCAGCGATGCAGCGATGTTTAGATAATCGCTGTATACAATTTACTGAACTGTTTACAGCGGAAAAACCCCGTGCAAACAGTTGATAGTTGGCTTTGTCTGTTGTTTAATTAAAATATGTCAAAATTTGTTTACGATGAATTTTAAAGCGAACTTTTTTTCAGCTGCAAAATATTTACATCGCTGCAAAGTAGCGATTATGCAGCGAAACCGTTCAGTAAGAGAAATTATTGCAGCGATGGAAAATTTTACATCGCTGCGTGGAACTGAACGCGCCCAATGATCTCCAATGCTCCGGAATATAATATAAAGAGGGGAAGCAAGTATTAAATGTTGTTACCTAATTGATTTTTAGTGTTTGTCATACACAATATTTGAGTTCATACATTTTTGTTTTTTTTTTCTTTTAGATTTAAGACGGACAATCTATGAAATATAAATTCCATTAACAAAATATTAAAGACTATACTAAAATTTTCCAAGAAAATGCAAAAGAAAATGGGTACCTACGTATTTATATTTTATTTTTAGAATAATTGCAAAATAAAATTAAAAATAAACAAATTTTTCTTGTTGTTATTTTTGACAAAAAATTCAAAAATAAACTTTTTGAACATTCCTAGTACAAGTATGTATTACTCATTTGATAAATAATTTCATTTCAAAAAGATCGAATACGAATCAATAATTGATCAGTATATAGTATCTACATGCCACACAAATGTTGTGTACTTACATATTCATGTGTACGAGCACATAATACATATTTTATATGTAGAAATGTACCTACGTTTATTATTTTTACATTCGATTCTTATAAAATGAATTAAAAAATATTTTAAATTCCATACAAACGATACTTACATACCCGTATGTATAAGCACGTACAAATTTATTCGTATGTGTACACTCACATATATACAATTTACGTATATTTGAAATGTAATATTCACATTATATAGAGTCTGGGCTAATTATAGGGCAATTGATCAATTCACGACAATTGTGACAATTAACAACAAATTTATATTGTATAAATAGATTCAATTCAGTTCAGAAACTTTTAAATTTAATAGATATATTTAACATATAGATAGATGCTTTTCAAATTAAAAATAAAATAAAATAAAGAATGAAGAGAAAAAAAAAATTGTATTTTTTCAGTGTCCAATTCATATAATATCTACTCGTAATATGTACAGAAATATTCTCGTTTATATTTACAACGTTACTGTTAACATTCTATACAGTAATGACTATATAACATACATTATCTATACATCGTCAACATCCACACAATCAACACAATATTCATATCATCTACATGAACGTACACTTCTAAATGAACAAAAATATTTATTACGAGGTAAATTACATTTTACTTATTTTTCATTTCATTTATTTATTTTATATTTTATTTTATTTGTTTGAGATCATTTTGTAAAAGAATTTCTGTGTATAGCATATTCATATGTGTGTACTCGTGTACATACATTATAATGATATGCACTTGAAAATCAGAAAAATAATATTTTTTATTCGTTTTTAGAAAAGTTTTTCATAACATCTACATTTTATTTTTTATTTGTTTTTTTTTTCGTTTATTTGTTTGATTTGCATTTTTCAGTGTATGAATATGCACATCAATTTTATACATTATATACATATTAGATAGCATAATATGTAGAAATTTATAGGTTTGAATCATTTGTATATTTCATTTTTTTTTTTCTCTGATTTAATGGAAATTTGAAATTTAATGAAAAATGAAAAAAAAAAAAAACAAATTGAAAAATTACAAATTCGAATAAAGTTTTGCAATTACATTCGTATATTAAAATTGACAATAATTTAATTAGTTTTTAATTACCATTAAAATATCTTTTTTAACCGAATAAAGATTTTAAAGAAAACGACATATAAATAACTACTCATGTATATTATATGAATGATCAATCTAGTAAATACAAGTGAAAAATTGTGCAAAAATTCATGAAAAACATTTATTATGTAAATGAACATGTTTATAAACATAATGTATGTATATAAACATTACAAGCAAGATAATTGTTTGTAAATAATATAAAGTAAAGTAAATAATATTTATATACACAATTTGAATATTTTACAAAAATACAAATCCTTATATTTCGGATAAAAATAAATTGTAAAATTTCTTTTTTAATATCATAAAACGATATTGAGAGATAATAATTTATTTTATATTGAATATATACTCGTAATTATGAATGTCTACACGTTGAAAATTTCAATTCGAAATTTCAAATGTAAATACATATTGAAATTGACAGTAAGAGAATAACCTTTTTATTTCAAAAAAAAAAAAAAAAAAAAAACATGTATTCTAAATATTCAGTTTTCTAGAAAAATAATTAGAAATAACAATAAAACCACAACAACTATTTAAAAAAGAATAAGAAAAAGGAAAACAATAATTTAATTAGATTTTAAGCTACAATAATTATTGCTACATGTTTGTTATTTATACTGTTAGCGATTTATAATTTCTTAAAATTGCATTTAAAAGTTTTTTAAAAAGAATGGCAAAAATAAAACAAAATAAAATGAATAAAAAATAAATATGCTGATACATTATGTATTTTGATTCAACTTCATTCTGATTCTTATCATAAAAAAATAACAATTTACCTACATACATAATTTACTACAAAAATCAACGTACACACGTACTATATGTACTCGTAATATTTTTTTTAATTACGTTCACTCCTACACATCGTAATTAATAAGTATACACGCTAATATACACGTTTCTACTATATACAGTGTGCATTTAGAAAAGTTGTTTTTAAAATTTTCATTTCATTTTGTGTATAGTATACCTACACGTTACAATAATTAATTCGAAATAAATAAAAAAAATAAAATTGCGAGCACTTTTAAGATTTCATTCATTTTTCATTAATTTCATTTCATTTTTCTTTCGTATAGCTCGATGCATTTTTGCGGGTATTTTACCTATTTTCATACACATACATATGTACAAACATGTACATTTTTAAATACTCAATTTATATGCATTTTAAAATATATGTTAGTCTACTAGAAAAAAAACAACCAATAACATTTTTTTTTTCTCTACGACGTGTTTTATTATTGTTATTGCTACTATTTTGTTCTTTTATTATTTCATTTTACTCATATATTTTACAATCTCTATTTACTAATACGTAGGTAGATAGATGTATAGGTGGGTATCCAAATAACAATATAATAAAATCAAGCAACCAATATACAACTGAAATAAATTGCATCTGGCAAACTTTTCAAAATTGCTGACGTAAATCCTATTTCACCTGAAGATTACGATCAAAATAATAAAAAACTAAATAAAACAACAGAAAAAAGAAATAGTTTAAGCTTAGCAACTAAGTATGTGTAGTACGTACCAATAGTTATAATAGAATGTACATACAGTATAATAAAAATGGTGTACAATTAATGGTAATAGATCAATGTTGAATATACATACATATGATAGAATATACTATACCATACTCATCCATATCCGTCCATGTACTCGTAAAATGCAAAAACTTTAAATGACCGTTTAACTTGAATTTAGTTTTTTATACTGAAGAGTAACAGAATTAAACTGTACGTTAAATGGCTACTACCTGGATACGTGCTTATATGTAAATTTGTACAAGTCGATTTTATATTATTGTTTAAATACACATTCTATAGAGCAAACATTATCCTTATGTGGATTAAATATTATTTACTTTTTTTTTTTTGGTAAAAGAAAATTAAATTATTTTGGTAAATTTATCATTTATTTACGTTGTATTATACTGCACACATAATCTAGTGTATGAATATTTAAATGAAATATTTGAAAAATTGAAAATTTTAATTTTTTAAAAAGAATTTTATTTCTAAATCTTTCCGTATGTATTGTATAAATATTTCCATATATTATATTTTTCCTTTATTCTATTCTAAAAATAATTCTGATAAAATAATCTGAATACATGTATAGTACATAGTACGTAGAAATATGTATAAAAAATGTTTAACTTATTTAATTCTAAGTAAATAAATATATGTTCTCTTAAAAGGATAATGTGTAGAAATTATACTGATAATAATGTAGAAACTGACATACGTAGTTTTTTTTGTTCTCTAAAATATATGATTTCTAGAAAAAAAAAATAAATATTTTCTCTTAGACATTGACTATAAAATATATGTAACGATTAATAATAAACGAAAACGATTGTGAAAAATATTTTATGGTACTACACTGCACACTGGAGTGTTTATAAAGGGGGGAGGCGCAGGTATAAAATGTTGATATTTGATTTTCCGTGTTTTACATGTACACTGTTCGCATTTTCTACTGATGGAAAAAATTAACTTTTTCTGAAGACTTAAAGTACGATTACTCTTGAATGTAAAATAATACTCGTACTATCGTAGCGTATTGCATTATTTTTTGTGTTATGACTTATATATTTTATCCAATATATTCAACATTTATTACAACTAATTTTACATTAAACGCCGTTGTCCTTTAAAAAAAAATTATTCTTTTCTGTATCAAAAGAAGCATGAAATATTATAAGGATTTAATATTTTCTAAGATTATTCTGCATATTCACTAGTGTGTATGTGTATGAATACATTGTCATCCTCAGTTTACTGTTAAAAAATTAAATAAATTAATGACTGAAAATAAATAAAAAAAATATTAAAAATAAATGAAGGAAAACAAAGAAAATAATTGTTTAAAAAATATCTATGTACAATGAAAAAAAAAATTCCTAATTTGTATTGTATGTGCAGTTTTCTTTTATACTTTCCGTTCTTAATTAAAAATTACATTTATAAAAGCTATTGAGTCTGAACAAAATACAAAGAAGATTGCTTCTTCAGTAAAACGAAATAATTTATTATGTGGGTGGGTAACAGCTAACACGTAGAAATTATTATTTCTTATGAAAAATGAAATATTTTACAGTTTTTAAGAACTATTGAAAAAAAAAATACATGGTAAAAACAAAATGATAAAAATTTAAATCGAAAATGCAAAGAAATTTTTAAAAAGAAATTTTTTATAATTACTATTTTGAAAAAGAATTAAAATTCCACACAATCAATTATGCGATAAATTTAATTGCATTAAAAATGTTTCTCTGAGAATCACTCAAAATTGTAGAACACTGTATACAAAAGTAATTTGCTCACTTTTATACGATGCATCGTTAAACATTGTAAAATTTTAGTACAATAATTTTGCTTTATCCATCCTGATATGCTTTTACATTTGAACTATTTTTTTAGTGTTTTCTTCAAAAAAACAAATTCTAGGTTAGTGAATATTCGAAATATACATACATATTATATACCTTCCTACATAAACAAACATACCCTAAATATAAAATGAAATAACAAAATTTTTGCATATACCAATAAAAATAGCGTCCTTATATCTTATATCTTATTGTATTGCATACAGCATATGCGTTTTGTATGTACATTACTACATGTATTCTCTATTAAAATATGAATTTAACATTTTCATATCCTTTTATATTTGCACAAATTTATCCATACATATAGATACCACATAATGTGTGTACCATGTGCATTCTAAAAATACATATTTTCTAATAAAAATTATTTTGTATATAATTTTATTCTATCTATAAAACTCTATAATGTTACTCTATATGTGTACTTTGTTCTATGTATATATAGTGGATATATATTACATTATTACATCACATACATAACATGTACACACAAGTATTTTCATATGTTGTTTGTGCTTTAAATTTTGTGTATTGTCCGTTTTGAAAATTCATTGAAAATAATGCAAAATCATCAGATTTAAAGTAACTGAATTTTCTAACTATGTATATACATACGTATTGTGTATTCTATTTAGTACAGACTACACAAAGATACACGCATATAAATACACATAAAATATGTATAAGTACAATATCACATGAGATTCATTGCGTTTTTATTTGCACACATCCTGATGATATATTCGATACGTGAACATATTTTTTTTATTATCCTTTACATAGTGTAATAGTATAATATAAAGTTTATAAAATGCTATATACATTATAATATGGTAAATGAAAAGGATATAAGAGGATAATCTTTTGGGTAATGTATATTACATAAATGGAAATATATATATACGCATATACTCGTATTCTAAAGTAAAGGGTATTTTAAAAAAATATTTATGATAAACTAAATATTACTCTGCTTTTAATATCATCATACTATACAATTACTATTCTATTGCTATAATACTAACGCAAAAAATAATAACGATAATATTGATATTATTATTATTTTTACTGTAATAAGGGTTTCAAAATTTTTATGTTATACATTACATGTAAAATATTTATGCAATTTAATATGATTGATATTCACAAAAATATTCATGTGTACATATGTATATACATATGAAAATGATAATATTTCATTTCTATTTAATTTAATGAAAAAATCGTCCTTAAATTATTTTACAAAAAAAAAGGATATAGGTACTATATGTAAGTTGAAAAATAAAAATACTTCATAAGTAAATATTTAACTATACATATTTTATTTTAGAAAAATTTTTATTTTCCTATCTGTGATATTGTTCATGTGTGTATGAGTATTAACGTAAAAATTATAATTTGAAATTATGTAATGGATATTGAATGATGATAAAAATGAAATGGAATGAAAAAAAAAAATACTGATATTAAATCATTGAAGTGAATATAGAGATAAAATTGAAAATTTATTTTTATCCTTATACATTCCTTTTCTAAATCGTTTTAAACGAACATAAAATTGTTTTAATGTGTGTGTACTGTACACCTACAAATACGAATCAAAAAAAAAAAAAAATCGAATTAAAGAAAATGTACATATACATACGTATGTATACACGCGTTTATTTATTCGTTTCGATTTATAATATTATTGAGAATCAATAATTCTTCTAAACAAATTTGACCTAAAAACCACAATTTAAAAGTTTAATAAGCTTATAATAAACATAACGCAAAGTAAATACGCATTTATATAAAGAAAAATATGTTTTCAATAATAAAAGAGAATACAATTAAAAAAAAAAAAAAATTCTACTTACACGCAATGAATATTTAGATTATTTGTATATAGACTCGTAGTATTCCTATTTTATTTTTTATTCATTTTATTCCACTTCTGCAACTAATATTCCTCCTCATATTCTCTTTCTATTAGAATAAAGATATTATAATATTCTACTGAAGGTAGCCATTATATTTTATTTCATTTTCATTTCATTCTTTATAATTTACATAAATAATAATAATAATAATTGTATGTGCATATAAACACTCATAATGTGTATAAGATATGAGTGCGGTGTAAAATTCAATGACCGTCTATTATTTATTATGATATACTTACCTTAAAAGTTTTACGAAAAATTGAATATATTCTTTATCAAAAAATCATTAACTCATTTCTGCTGAATAAGTTATACTATATACAAATAAATATTACACGAGTAGATATACATTTGAAAATTTTAGGCCATTTTTACTGTTATTCTTATATGGATATAAGTAGATATATGTATGTACATTCAACTTTTCTGTAGTGAATATATCCTTCGTAGTTGTCAGTAGTAATAATAATTCGTTTCAGTACGAATATGTATATAGATATAGTAAATTATATCTTCGAAATTGTAATATAATTTTTATATAAACGTTTATATATCTATATTAAATATAATGTAAACGTCATATACATATGTGTATATATACAGATGTTAGATTCAAAAATGATATAAAAACTTTTTAATTCTGACCTTTTTCAAAATGGGAGACTACATATTTTCTTTACAGTTTCTTTTTTTTTATTTTTTACTTT
Organism: Villa cingulata; assembly: GCA_951394055.1. NCBI lineage: Eukaryota > Metazoa > Arthropoda > Insecta > Diptera > Bombyliidae > Villa > Villa cingulata. The sequence continues at coordinate 33,430,607 of OX596021.1, read as the reverse complement.
TATTATTATTATTATTATTTTTTTTTTTTTGTAAAAAACTTTTTCCTTCAAATGATTTACAATTGCATTTAATTCATTTTTCTATTCTTCCTACTTAGTATGCTTTCCTGAATAAACGTTTCCGTTTCCTTTTTTATTTTATGCGTCTGTTAGTATAATTTATTATTGGTATTCAAGTATACAAGTTTGTGCATACTGTATCTATGTTTTTCCTTATTTACACACATAAATATGTTTTATGTAAATATATATAAAAAATAAAATTATTATATTTAATATCGTTTTTATATACTGCTCTGCTCTATGATACATAGTAGATTATTTTCAAACGTATATAGTATATGTAAATTAATGTTATACACATATTTCGTTTATTTATGTATATTACAGACGAATCATCATTGATTCTAAGCCTTTTTTTTTGCATTACAACAAATTGGATGTGGAAAATGTAAAAGACATGATAGCAACAACAAGAAAATGCGTAATGTAATTTAATTCGAAATTAAATTTTAAATATTTTCTATAAATTTTTCAAAGATCTTTAAGAAAATTCGTATTTACCATCTATACTATTTCGCAACATCTGTGAATACAATCAAAATTTTATCTATTTTTAAATAATTGGTCATTTCGTATACAACATTATAAGCATAAAACATTATAGCATGTTTGATGTAGCTATGGTGTAAATGAAAAATATTGTATTTTGATGTTTTCAATTATTTATATATGTATGTATATTTTTTTTTTCTTAGTTTTGGTTTTTCATTTTTATCTTTTGTCACAAAACTTTTTTTTCAGAAAAAAAAAATGATTTTCATTCTATTACAATAAATTTAGAAATGAAAAAGTTTTTAAATGAAAACCATATGAAAAATTTTTCTAAATGTCTGTATAAAATTTAAATCAATGAGTATAATGATCGATGCTATCGTAATCATCTGTATATGATATGATATATAACAAAAATAAAATAAAAATTTGTTCCAAATAAAATAAAATTAAAAATAAAATAATTTAGTTTATTATTATATATACGGTTACGTATAAGTTATAAAACGAAAACGACAAAAAAAAACACAAAGTTTGTTCACAATCACAATAAAAAAATAAAAAATATAAAAAAAAACAATAAACAAAATGAAAAGTTCAAAAAACATGACTTAACGATATTTTTTAAAAAACCATCATTTTTTTTCTTTGTTTTTTCGTCTAGAATATGACAAACAAATTTGATGTGACATCGAAAAAAATGAGAATAAAAAGAACCCATCATCATACAGTTAGCCAGAGTATATTGATATGAATAAAGAATGACATATTGTGTATAATCGCACTTTAACGAACTGAGTAGATACATTTTCAATAAAATACATATGTGATTCGTACAAATATAATGCATAAGTGTATAGTAATATGTAATATGTACAAAGTTTTTCATGAAAAAAAAAAAAATTAAATGTAAATAGATGTGTAATTGAACTATTTCGTTTCATCAATGATAAAAACTTTATTAATTTATTGTCGATAATTGAAAACAAATTGAAAGCATTACATTTATAAAAATTGGTATTATTTTTTATTTTCAATTTTTTTTTTTTTTTTAAACGTCTGTTCACATTACAAACATTCCCGGTTCTTTTATAGGGCGCAATGGTTTACTAAAACTAATGCCAAAGTGTCGAGGGCGCGAATAAAGACAAAATGAAGGTAACAAACCAGTTTTCAGAAAAATCAAATTCAATTCACAGTAAAAAAATAATATTTTCTAATATTTTCTATTTTTGGTACATGATTTTATTTGTAATTCAAGCTGTATCTTTCTACTTTTCTTTCTACTTCTTTTTGTGTTTGAGAAGAAGAAAACGAAGTAGGAAGATACGAGAATAGTAGTTTGTCTTCTTATTTTCTTCTGTATATTATGCACTGCACTATAGTAGCGTAGTAGGTATGTACGAAGAATAATTTTAAATTAAAAAAAGATCCGCGTAAACAAGAAAAACTTACTAATGTGTTGACCTATATTTTCATTTGTAAACAAATATGGTAATTGAACTCTTGAGCATTTATGAATTAGTGAGAAAAGTAGATACGCGAAAGTAGTTTCTCTTCTCCTTTTCTTTTCAAAATTACTTATCATATTGTAGAGAAAAATTTTTATATCAAAACTAAATAGATCTGTGTAAGCAAGGAATACTGATTAATATTTTGACCAATATTTCCATTTGTAAACAAATCAAATTAAATTTTAAAATAGTAAAATTACAACCTAGCAGGTGATTATTTTACAAGTGAACCGAGCGCCCAAAATGCTAGAACCGGCACTGATTACAAACATATGTATGCGTCTACAATATAAAAAAATTATATCATTTTGTTGAGAACGAAATAAAAAACTTACAGTTTTTTCATGTTTGTTTGCACTACTAAAACTATAAACAAATTATCAACAAAATAAATTAATAAATAATACTGAAACACTTTACATAATGTACAGTAGTATTTTACATGTATATGAATTTATCTACATGAATTTGTTCAGATTTTTAATCAAAAATTAATTGATAACAATAATCAAAAAAATAAGTTGAATGATTTAAATATTAAAATCAAAAAATTAACAAAACTTTCGGAATAAGAATAATTCATAAGTTACACTAGAGACGATAATAAGAGATCTTACACGTGGTTACACGTAAATTATAGAAATGTAGGTATTTGAGTAAATCAGTATATTTGGTATATTTCATATTGAGAAATTGAATTAAATTTTCTATTCAAATTTAATTTATCGCAAATGTAATTTTTTTTGTTACGATTGTCATACAGGTTGAGATGTTGTTGACACAGATATTTTTCTCTTTATTTAATTTTCTTCTAACATTTTTATGTGATCTTCAATTCACACACATGAAATTTATAACATACAAATATCTATATACTCGCGTAAAGTACACAATACAATGCAATCATGATAAATTCATTCATATAATTTGTACACCTATAACATGTATATTATATACTATTATATGTACCGAAATATACATTATATGTGTGTTTTAAGGATGCACAAAAATTAATTCAACTAAAAACTTTTTCAGACATCCAAAATGTAATCACATGAAGGAAAGGTGAAAGAAAAAAAAAAGAATATTTTCTTTATTTTTTACATTTTTTACGAGTCATCAATTTTTCCAAAATTACATCTACTACTCTATAACACATCTGATATGTATGTGTTGTATATGCTTACATCTATAACTAGACATATACATATGTACATACCTACCACCTATGATAGTTTGTACATTTTTTATTGTAGCTCATATAATTTTCATTTATACAATAATACAATACTCATGTACCTACATATAAACGTAACACTATATCTGAAGCTGCTGTTGCTGCTTATTCTTCTTACATGAAGTAATAGAATATTCTTCTTCGTGTATAGAAGATTTCGAAATTGTATATAAAAATAATTGAATTACTGAATAAAAACATTAAAATTTTGAGCACATATAAAATCATGAATATAATATACGAGTAGTACATATATAACGTAAATTCATATGTATTTGTATATATGCATAAATAAATAAAACTAAATAAAATTTATTCGCATATCTACTATACGTTATAATACGGAATGCACATTTCATATACACACATGAATAAAGCTTTCAGACAATGTCTGAATACTAGAATCTAGAAAAGATATATTTTTTACTTATTTTCCTCTTATTTTTTTTTTTTTATTAATTTTTTTTCCTTTTTTTATGTTTTTTTTTTTTGCTTTGTGCAAATTGAGTATGTCCTCTTCCTAATGTCAACATAATTTTCCTGTTTTTTTATATAGAAATTTTTATTTTATTTTTTTCTCGTTGAAAATATTATTCTGTTCTTTTGAAAGCCGACAAACAGACATATTATAATACGTATGCATTATTTCATACATAATTTAACATTTCAATCAAATGAAAAACTAGACTCTATAACAACGTTGAAAATACTTAATATATTCTACAGAATATTCTACAGCTAGATAAATGTACACAATATCTATGGTAGTATATAAAAGTTTAAATGAATACATTCATTATGTACATATTTTGTTTTCTTTATGAATCTTTAATTTTAAAATACGCATACATTTTGAATGAAAGTATGAAATTTTCTTAAATAAAATACTAATGCACTTATCTAACTCACTATACGCGTTACACACATAAAACTGATGGAATGCACGCATTAAACTACAGTCTACACTTCTACAGTATTATTTTTATATATTTTATTAGCATTAAATATTATTGTTCACTTAATATATCCTTTAAATTCTACATAAAAAATTTTAGTTTGATTTTAAATTCCTACAATTTTCATCTATGTATATAAGAATATTATATAAATAGTAGTTGTCTGCAATCATCATATGATTTAGCACTGAAAAGTCTTAAAATTTCTTGTACATATCCATACTAACATATGATGGTGTACATACATAGATGTAGATGTGCACTCATGTATTTGTAACGCGTGTGTAACACACATTTTATGTAGGTACTTACGATTATGGTGTTGATATTATACATTAAATGAAATAATAAAATACAGAGAAACTGCAATTTAAATAGTAATAATAATGTTGCAGATGTCTGAAGATTTCATGTCTGAAATATATGTGTATCTTTGTGCAGTGTACATGTAGATTATATACATATATTATGATGACACATATTTACATGTACATGTTTGTTAAACTTTCAATTACTTATATGTACTATACTACTAGTATATAATCATAGAATATGTATGATAAAATTTTTTTTAAACAATTTGTACAATAATAATTTTATTTTACTCATTCCTGATGTGTATCATATAAGAATAGTAGATACATACAAGTAATTCCTTTTTTGGGTTTTGTGTATAGTCTTTTATATTCTTTATTCAGATCTGTATCGAATGTACACACGTTCTTCTCATAGAATAAATCCATAATTTTTTTATGAAATATTATATGATTAAAATTTTCTTCATTGACAATAAAATGAAAATTATGATTATTTTAAAAATTTTGTAAAAAAAAAACAGTGCATTTGCTTTTATTCGGTTTTAAACTGAATATTTGAATGAAATATGTATGCGGGACAAGAAGAAATTTAATTTTTTTTTCAGGTTCTTTTTATATATATGTACATGCAGACGTAGAGGTATACATATAAGTATGTATACGAATCTATAGGTACGTGTAAATTTGAAATTATTAGGAAGGAAGTAATTTGAATATTCAATACGAATATTATCGAATATTAAAAGGAAATAACATCCTTTCAATTCTATATATATATATATTATACATATGTATGTGTGCATGTATATACATTATGGGTTATGCATATAATGGTATAACTATCTACATTATGCATATACTCATTGTACATAACTGATAGGATAGTAATGATTTGATCGTAATGATAATGGCAATATGTGCAGTAATAACATTCATAAATTTTTCAATATGTACTACTAAATTATTTAAATACATATATATATAGATATATGTATGTACGAGTATGTGCGTTTACATATGTGTAGATATATACGTATTTTTATATACCTATATATACATATGTAATTCCAATATGTTCCTTCAGGATACGAACGAACTAAATAAAATAATTTTCCAATTGCCATCTTTGAAAATCAGGAAATTAATTTTGCAAATGTTGACAGTTATTTCTAAAAATATGTATACATTTAAGTATGTGGTAGTGTATGTATGTAGGTACCCGTATATATGGATAGATTTTCAAATTCTAATAATCTTTTTTGCATATATTTGCATACGTAAAAGTTTAAATGATTTATTTAATACACATATGCAACACAGTACATAAATAGTATTAACAAAAAAAAAACATACATAGACATTGTGATTTTACAATCATATAATGTATGTATGTATTCGTTAAAACGTATATGTATTTAATGTAATTTAAGGATGTTAATTTTGAATGAAATTTGCTGACTGCTAACATAAAACGTTTATCTTTTTATTAATGTTATTAAAATGTCATACATAAGTATAATATAAAATGCTGTTATACATTAGTAGTACATTAAATGTAATGTCTATGCATAATCTAAATGAAATAATTTGATCTAGATAATTGGAAATTTTGAAATTAATTTATTTTATTTTTCTTTACAAAATTTTCGGAAATTAAAATATTTATAGTAAATCCGATTATTTTGATATTTACAAAAATTTCAAATTTTTTAAAGTTATCTAAAAATCTAGAAAAATTATTCGCAAAATATGTATGCCTACGATAACATTGCATTTATCTAATCTATACCATATGCATAGAACATAAATAATACATAATTTATACAGTCTTTAATTTTATTATACAAACCGTCTAATATCTAGAATTCAATTATTAAATCTATGTCATATAGATAACAATTATTTAGAAGATAAACATTAAATTTAACGAAAATATCAAATTAAGTATCTATAGTTCAATTTAAAAATAATATTATTTTTATTTCATTAAATATATCAATTTTTAAATATTATTAACTATATTATTTGTAAACAGAAATATCGAGTAAATCCATACAATCATAGAAATATACGCTTAATATAAGTATTTGAAACGATCGTATATTCGATATGTTCAATTCATCATAAATAAAATGAATATAAATGATTCATTATAAAATTTATTAGTATTTACAAAACACGCAAATAAATATAAATGCCCACGATACATATGTAATATTTTAATGCGTATGTACACATATACAAAATTGTATATAAAAAGGAAAGATTCACATAGTAATACAAACAAATAACTTTGTTATTTAATAAAATCGATATAATTTTTATTATTAGAATAAAATTTTTACAAACACAAATAAAATCTAAAAATTACATAAACAATATAGCATAATGTATACAAATAAAAAAAAAATAATAAAATTATAATTTTATTCTGAGACTATAAAAATATCCTGACAGAAATGTACATATATACGTATATACGTATATTCTAAATAATGATGGTAATTTAAAATCCATTATTATGGACATAACGTAAAATTTGAATAACATTATAACACGTTCAAAATCAATTATTTAAAAACACAAAATGAAATCAATTTTTAAATTATATAGCTATATATATTTTTTTTTCAATATTTATACAAATATTTTATTATTATCTATCTACCTAATAATATAACCGATAGAAAAAGTTACAATAAATAATAATAAAATGTACTTTCCTTGGGGGCATTAATTAAACGTTGTCAAAAATTTAATCAAGTATACATTATATATTGTACAATATTATTCATTATGTACGAGTATGTGTATAACAAACTATTCTATGTAATAACTTTTTGACAAACAAACTTAATTTTGACTGTTTTCTATAGAGTCTTTGAGAAGAATAATTGAAAACTAAAATATAAAGTTTATGATACTATATTCATATTATTTATAGGTACATGTGTATCTATACAAGTGAATGTATCTAAACAAAAATTTATACAATACTCATGATAACTTATAAATAATACATTAGAAATCTTTCAAAACAAAAAGTGTTTATTACAAATTCATCATCACATGTTATTTTTGTGATAAAATACTTGTATAAAATATATATTTACTATGTAGGTATACGTGTGTATACGTTTATTGAACTGTATTATTATATACAAATATACATATGTACATATAATGTTTTCCTTTGTGTATTTTACAAATAAAGTACTAATATGTAAATTTCAAAAATCTTTATAGTTTTTCCCATTTAAAATGTAAATATATGTACAAATTTAATGAATATACGCACGTGTACATAGATATACGAACTTGTATTTATATATAATATTATATGTAGATATGTATGTGTTTGTGTATCATTTAAAAATAAGTTTATTTTATTCAAAAGATAAACGTACACATGTAGTAATATATTGTTATTTGTGTATTATGTACGTAAGTATTTTAGTGTGTATCAATGAATCTTTAATAAGTATGTACAAAATAAATACATACATACATTTCATACATTTATAAATCAAAATGTAAAAATAACAAAGGAAACCTTAAAAGATATTTAAGGTATATACATATGTGTATTATATGTGTATACAGTAAAATTCACTCAATCCTAGGTTAACACCTTTAAATCCATACAAACATTAGAATACATACGAGTACTTAGTTTGTATAACGATATATGAACATGTTAGGTGTCACTAACCCTACTCATAGATACCTTACATAGTGCCATATACTACTTTAGAAATTATAATATGGTCTGTTTCAAATAAAATAAGATAAATACAACAATGAAACCAATACATCTACTACACTTCTATATACTCTTGCATATAATTTAGATATCAGAGAGATATTTTGAAAATTTTGAACTTTAAAAAACAAAAATATAAATTTTTGATTAAAAAATAAAACACAAACAAACTAAAAGATATACTATACCGGTATATAGTACGTATACGTTTTTCAAATTTTTCATTATAAAATTTTCTACATAAATGCATCATGTACATACATACAATGACATATAAATTTATTTTTTCAATTTCAAGTATTTGTACGAATATGTATTTTGTACACACATATTACAGTATCAAATTTTATTGAATCCTTTTACAATAGAAAACTGAAAAGATTACATATGCACATAAGTCTGTGTCGGTAATACACATATTTTCATTATCTTTAAAACAAAATTTTATGTTTCAATAACCAAATCAAAATAAAAAAGAATAATACTTAATTTTTCCAATTTATTTCTTTTTTAATGAATTCTTGTATACTCATCGTAAGGATATTAAATTTCGAACAATATCTAATGAAAAGTTTTATAATTTTTAATATATTATTTTTGTTTTTGTGTATTGATGTTTAAAATTTTCACACATATACAATACAAATGATTCAAAATAACTTGACCACAATAACAAGAGTAAAATATTTAATTAAAAGCTTTTTAAATAAAAATTAATAAAGAGAATCCTTTAATGAATAATCGTATTATGAATAGCAGTATAACAACGAGTATACCAAAGTATGTACGAGTTGTGTAATGTATAGTTCTCATCGAATTGAATATTGAATTACTGGACACTATGACTTCTAAAAACTGTTATTATTATGCAAAAAATATACCAAATTTTATAATCAGTATAATGCGTGTATGTGACACTTACCTGGACTTGTTTGCCAACTAAGACCTCCGATAAACATTTTTCTGGAAATAAAAAAGAAATATTGGTTAAATTTCAGAATACAAATTCATAACAAATATAAAACGGATTATATTTTCTTTTCATATTCTTAAAGAAATTTTAAAATTTAAACAATAAAAATGATAATCCAATATAGTGCTATATAGTACGTATATATGTATTTATGTGTATTCATAAATCACAAAATAAAATATTAAGTTAATCGATTAATTCTACTATAACTAATTTAAAATAAATAAATTTAACAAAGTAAGTATAACTATGTATAAATACAAATTTTTTGTATAATCAAAATTTTTGAAAAACAAATAAAAATGCAGATAACTAACTTCAAAACTGTACTCATATAATATTCTTTAACTGAATTTTCTTTTCATTTGAATATTATATGCGGAATTTTTATATTTCAATTATTTTCTGCTTTTCTTGTTTAATTTTATTTTTTTTTTTTTTCATTTTCTTAGAATATTATTTTAAATTATTATAAAATCAAATAGAACTTTTTAAATAAAAAAATAAAATACAAATAGCAGAAAAATTTATCTAGGTATAGAACTACGTGAATTTATGAAAGCAAATAAATGAATTATATTATTATCAAGAATATGGATTAAGAAATAATACATATTTATATTTCTTTTTTAAATCTTTTTTAATTTTTTTATTATAATTTTTTGTACTTTAGAGAGCTAATAATGCAATATTAATGATGATTATACAATGACGACGATAATATAGTTTATAACCATCATCATAATACTAAAATTTATATAGGATGTGTGTATTATAGGAACATAAAAAAAGAATGACAAAAGAAAGTCCATCCTTTCTTTATTTTTTTACATTTCTTTTGTTATACGAATATATTATTGGAATATTTATTTTATTATTTAGATTCTGGATTTTTTATACTTTCTGAACTAAATTTTCTAGAAATAAAAGTTTTTCTTTCTTATTATTTCTTTCATATTCTTTTTTCTTAATTTTCAAGAATAAAATTTGTATAAGAAATGAAATTAAATTTATTCAAAATTTATTTTAAAATTCCATTACAAATAAAAATAATGTATTTTTTTTTTTAAATTAGAAAAATTTAATATGGTACATAGAGTTTATTATTCTTTCTTGCATTTTGTATTTTTGCCTTTTTTTTTATAATTCATAATTCACTTAACAGGAACAGGCATGCATACATATACATATATCCTTATGAAAATGTGCTTATGTATGTTCAACTAATATTTTATTTTTGTATTTCTTTGTCAAGTGAATTCAATATATATGTACTCTTATGTATAAAACAATTTACTATACACAACAAAGTTTGTATACATTTATAATACAATACAATATTTTAGGTATATAAAATTTAAAGAAAAAAAAAAAAAAAAAACATTCAATAAACAAAATATGAAAAAAGAGAAAAAATTTAAATTAAACTGAAACTCTTAAATAATGAAAAAACAATATTATATAACGTAGTACATAGATTTTATTATAAAAGAAAAGTCTCTATTGTCATTTGTTTCATTGAAAATGAAAGAAAACATCAACTAAATATTATTATTTTATACATACAACACATTTTTCTACAACTTATATATATGTATATATATTGTTATCATGAATATGTATGTGTATCATTTTGATCTGTTGATCTTAAGATATTTTCAAGAATGAAAAGTTTTTTTTTTTATAAAACTTCTTAAACTTTATAATTATTGTTAAATAATTTAATCAAATTTTCAATACACTATATACCTACAACAAACAGCTTCTACTATCACTATTGTATCTGTATATAAACAAGTGTTGTATTTAGTATTATGTGATTGTATTGTACGTTTGTAAATTTTATGCAAACTATATGAAAATAATAATGAAATTTGAATGGATATGTCTATCAAAAATGATAAAGAATTTGAATAACTTTAATACCACTCACTCATTCATATTGTACTCGTATAAACAATATGTATGTATTAGAATGATTGTATGATACTTTATATTATGAAATTTTTTAAAAAAAAAAAAGTGAATTAAATATGCATTGTTCTCAAAATTTTAAGTTATTTCAATTTTCAAGTAATAAAATTCTCTTAAGAATTTCCTCAAATTTGATTTTCATTTTAATTATTTTATAAGTTCAACTTGTTTGTTTTATAAATCTGCATATGAAAATTGAATATGAATACGAGAATAAGTGTCCAAATTAACTATTCAAATCGTAAAAAAAAAAAAAAAAATTGAAACAAAATCTTTTACAATCATTATTACTATTATACATGCAAATAATTTACATTCAAAAGTATCTTTTTCCTTTATAAGAATTCGAAATTAAAAACAATTTCAGAATTTTTTGTAAGCATATTATCAATATTTTTCATTGAGCATAACATCAATGCTCAAATGTAATAAAATGTTGCTGGCCATTAAATTTTTATTTGTACTGCATTTATTTTTTTAAGTGTTTTTTACAAAATGTTGTTTTGATTTTACATATACATTTATGTATAAATTTTCTTAACGTTATCATGTAAAATATGAAATCTGTACATTACGTTCATGATACAATGCGCATAATAAGAAAAAAATAATATTTGTGTCATTTACAAAATATAAAAATATTAAAACAGGATAAAATGTATATATCATTCAGAAAATTTTATTTTCGTTATATGTTATATATACATATAATACATACGAGTACATACATATTATGTCTTAGGAACAAAAAGGATAATATACAGGACAGTATGTCACTACAATATTTTTATTTTATTTAATTTTTTTATATTATATGTTATATGAATATTATAATAATTTTCATATACATTTATATACCTTGTTTTTTTCATGTTATATTTTTTATTTAATATACATACATATTATGTACTTAAATAAATGTGTATTATGAATTTCATTGTTTGATCAAATGCAACACATACTCGTATATTATATCATATTACATCATGTATTTTACAAAACTCTATTAGTATTAAAATACTTTTATATGTATGCAAATATTCTAATAAATATATAAATATGTATGTATGTATATAAATATATGTGTATGTATGTACATACGTATATCAATTTACGACAATTGCGATTATTTAAGGAAATTTTCATGAAACAAAAACCAAAATTTAAAAAAAAAATGAAAAAATTATTTTTCCTTCCAGATACAGAATTTATGAAACTATGGAATTTTATATTTTTGTTATTATTTTATTTTTTATTTCTGTTTTCTTTTTTAAAACATAATAATATCGTATCCAAACATTATGTACAAATACAAATATACAACTATATATGAACACATTGTATAATACATAATACATAGATTTAGAAAAATAAAAGAATTTTCTATTCATCCACACATGCATATACGTGAATACACTTATCATACATACATATTATTGTACCATTTTATCTGAACATTTATAAAGATGCATTTTGCTACAGCATATAAGCAGTATTTATCTTTGTATAGTAGCACAGTGGTAGTATGCATATGTTGATAAAATTGCCTCTGGCATATATATATAACATTTCTTATTTTCTTCATTTCTTCTCAATCAGAGACCTATATTTTTTCGAATGTATATGACATATTTTTATATGTATGTACCATATATCTACATACCTTTAATACTATGTCTATTTACATACATATTATTTTCATTTTTCTTTTTCGATTTATGAGAAAAAAATTATAATGAAATGAATATTTTTTTTATCATTAATTTTATATTTATAATTTCATTCTCATACATATTGAAAGCACGTTTAGAAATTATACAATTTATTATGAAAAAAAAAAAAAAACAAACAATATATGTATACAGTAGAATGTATAGAATGTTTCACATTTAAATAATGTACATATGCATATACCTGCAACATAAAAATGGCAACAATATAAAAGCAGATACAAGAATGGAAAACAAAAAACAACTTCTTCAGCAACAATAACGAAAAATACGAAAGAAAATATAAGATGTAATATGTGTGTGTTTAGACACATACACATAAATGTGCTCGTAAAACCCTATTCGGATGAATGAAATAAACCACCAAGTGTATTGAAGTTTATTATGATGTACACTCCATAATATAAAATACATTTCTCTAGTTTTATATAAAACACAAACTTATGTATACTCGTATATACAATAAGAGCAACGGATAAAACATTGAAATTCTCTAATTTTTGTTTTTAAAATTTGTTTTTTATTTTTTCTTCTATTCAACATTTTTGGCCTTCAATGTAAAATCATTTTTTAGTCCTTTTTTTTCTTTTCTCTTTTATTTTCCTCTTTCTCTCTCTAGTTACTTTAATATGTTGATACTTGATATACAGTTATCTGTAAATGTACATACATAAATGTGTATACACTACATACACAATATCGTGTATTTTCTATGTTCTATTTTTCGTTCAACAATTTTTATATTTTTCTTTGCATATGTATCTAAATATGAATATGAACACCTAAAAAATGATGTATATTTATAAAAACTAAATTATTTGTAAGGACTTATGTATTCATAAAATTTTTAAATATACATTATTATATGTAAATATAATATACGAAATATGAAAGGACATTTATGTATTTAATTCGAACAAAAAAATTTTTAATACATCATAATAAATCATTTTCCATTTTTTTGATGATACATTTTATTTTGAACAAAAAATAAATAAATTACAAAAAAAAAAAAAAATGAATAAAATAATACTGTATGTTTTTTTTAAATAAGTATCACATAAATATATAAATATTTTTTAACTTTATTCATATATTTTTCAAATATTTTATATTTTTTTTTATGCAACTACATATAGTATATGAGAAAAAAATATCAAAACGTTAATATTAACTTTTTTTCCATCATTGGAATACTCCAAATTTTTTTACACATGGTATGTTGATGATTTTGTATATATGTGAAATTTTCCAAATATTTTTTAATAGCAAAATAATCAAATACATACTAAAAAAGTAAGTGGGTATATATATACAACAAATACCTATACATATAATACATATAGTCGCTTACCGCTTTACAAGTCAATTTACTCGTTAATATTTTAATAGGTATCGATTTTTTTAACTTTCAAAATCTAAAAAAGAAAACAACCAATAAATTGTTCTCTTTAATTATTCGACAATTTCTTTATTTTATTTTTTTTTTTTTTTTTTTTTTGAATCATATGTATTTCATGGAGACCAAATGTATATTAATATTTCATAAATAAACAAATAAATCGAATAAAACATATCAAAATATATATACATATTTTAAATGGATTGCAGTGTAGAAAAAAAAATATGTATATTTTTATTCATATTTCATGACAATTATTTACTATTTTTTATTTACTACATAATAGCATTTTTAGTGTAGACTGTAGAGAATATTTAAACATGTAGATATTAAGCATATACTATAGTATAGGTACAGGTATTTATCATTTATGTTTATTTAATATTCTATCGATAAATTGTCATTTCCTTATAGTTTTTCCTAAAAATACTCATTTGTATTGTGTGTATATGAATGCATGTGATTACGTGAATTCTAATTATAGAAAAATCCTTCCATGAGAACGAAACAAAAACAAAAACAAAAAAAAAACAAATCCTTATAAAATCAATAAATTAAAAAACTAAAATAAAATATTAATTAAAAAGAAGAAGAAAAAACAAAAACAAATTTATTTTTGTTTTCATTCCATTTCATGCTCTTTTACATTTTTGTCCATTTTCTCACCATGTTATAATGATTTTCTATTCTTTTTTCATTTCATTTTTACGATTTTTTAAAACATTACATACATAAGTAATATAAAAATATTCGTATATATACATCAGTAATATATGTGTATTTTTTTTTTCATTATTATTTTTAAGTTTCTTTCAGATATTCGTATACTTACTTGTGTGTACATACATACATGTGTATACAAGGAATATGAGAAATGAGCAAAAATAGAATATTAAAAATGAAATTGCAAAAAAATTTATCCTAATAAATTCTGTTGAATTTGTTATTTTTTTTTGTTCATATTTAAAATTTTTCATTTACAATTTCATAGTTATATTATATTGTTTGTATACAGTAACAATTATAATGAATAAAATATATCCTTGTTTCATAGCTTATAGTTACTTTTGTCATTAAGTAAAAGTAGCAAAAAAAAAAAAAAATCACAAGGACTTCTACCTATTACTACACATTTTTATCTATAGATAATTGTATACACACGTACATAATATATCTACATAAAAGTAAATATAGCCGTAGATACATATGTATGTAATGTACATGCATGAACAGTATAGGAAGATCAGTGTTACCACTCAAAAGAAAAAAAAATTTTTTAAAAAAGTCTTCTTAAATTCACTATCAACATTTTTTATTTTCTCGGAATAAATTAATATTTGCTGTCATTACCATACCAGTCAAGTAGTACGTTACGTGTCAAATGAATGGTAGTACAGCTCAATCATGCGACTATAGTTTGTAGCAAGATAAATAGAGTACATAAGGTATGATCGTTATTCGTATAAAAGATAGTTTTATTCTCTTGACTGACGTCAGCGCCAGTTAAAAATAATGAAATTCGTATTAGACCTAGATATTTAGCTTGCCTTTTAAATGATTTAAACCAAATTAAAAATTAAAAAAAAAGTAATAAATTAAATTTCAATTACTTTTAATAAGGTAAAACTTATATATATATGTAACACACATGTTATTAAAATATTATTTTAGAAAAAATGAATAAAAATTAAAATTAAATTATTAAAAACAGCATTTTAATTCATATTCCCATAATACTGTTGTGTACTTAAGAAAATATTTTACTCAATTTTACTTCAGATGACGTCACACTCTTTTAAAAATTTTTTCGATCATACCTTATAGAGTATTCTGTTTATCTTGGTTTGTAGGTTTCTAGTACCTCCGTACCTACACTCGCTTTTTCTAAGTAAAGTGAAAAATAATTCACTCTCTCTCAATAAAGAAATTCAAGTCATACACAAATATTCTAGATTCTAGTTATGATGTAATATAAACGTTGAAGAATAGAGTAGTTTTCTAGCTACATACATACACACAGGAAAAGTAAAATTCATTTAGTATAAGCTAAAGGCGCAGTGTAGGCCCTTCACGTTTTTCGCACCTTTCATCCATTGAGGTATGAGAAGCATGAAAGTTGAATGATAACGCATGAAAATCGTTTGAAGTCAACAACGGATGGAAGTTGGTTAACTTTCAACTGTTCATGCGGCAAAGCATGAAAGTAAGAAGAAGAAATGAGTTTCTAAAGTTTTTGTAACACTGGTAACGCGTACATTGGTCTACACCACAAAAACAATTCTATGCTGCAATGGATGAAAAATTTTTCTTCCACATTGCGCTTTCAGCTTAAGCTTGTTTTTCAGTACGTAAATGCGGTAGTTGACTAGTAGAGTGAATCTCATATACTTTTATATAGATAACTCACTCACTTTTTTTTCTTTCTTGTCACCAGTCACTTAAAACGAGAATATACACTTCAAATGAATTTTACTAGAGCATTGGTATCCTGCTATAGGTATGTAATACGTATAGTGTGCTACTGGTATCTGTATAGTAGCAAGATCATTCGTCATCGCATTCATGTAATTTTATTTTTAAAAAATTTGTAATTACTTTCACTGTAAGTAGAAAATTTTGATAAAATGCAGGTTTGGAACAATCGCAAACAACATTTAACGATAAAAAATAGAATTAAAACGAAAAAAAATAAAAACAAATTCATTAAAAATTTATTAGAATATTACAAAAATGGTAACGCTAAAATTGATATAGTAGGTAAGTATATTTAATACTTATGCTTGTGCATTCATTTTGTTGCAGTTTATTTTGCTGGCAAATATACCAGTCATAAAGCTGCATACATTCAGTTATCTTATATCCTTTATGTATTGTGAATGTACAGAACGTATACTATATATGCATTATCATTCATTCATTGTGCTTTACTAAGTTTTTTTTTTGTTTTTCATAATTTTTATATTGCATATAAATAGCATCTGTATTTATAATGTGATGATATTCTTGTGTAGATGTGCGAGAAATGAATCCTTTCTATATAGATGAAGAAAACCAACAACAATTAAACAAAAGGAAATGTCGAGTAATTGTTGTATGTATTTAAATTCATTTCTACTTTCCTCATTTAGTTTTCTTTTTTATTTCAATTCATATTTTTTTTCTTCAAATTTTTTATAAATTCATTTTTGTATGTGTGTACAGTAGTCATTCTTTTCCTATTATTATTTCGTTGATAATATTTTTTTTTTCTTTTTTTGTGTGTCAGTAATATTTTGGACATGTTTTTGTCTCCTTCAAAATAGCTGTACATGCATACATACATAATTATACATATATACAAAGATCGTACATAAAGTAACACAGGAAATAGTTCATTGCATTTTTGTTTTTGATACATTATTATACTCGTCATCGTTTATAGTCGAAAAAATTTATTATTATTTATATTAAAATTTCTATTTCGTTGATCAACACAAAAAAAAAAAACAAAAGAACAACAACTACAATCATAGAACAAATTATTTTTTTTTCTCATTTTTAGTAAATTATTTTTTGTATGTGTATCCTTTATATCTGAGCAAATGTAACAAAAAAATCATGTATATTTTTCAAAAGAAAATTTTTATTTATTCTGGTTTTATTTACCAATATTTTATTATATTCTCTTATAGTTATTCATGCATTTATTTGACTCAAAAAATTGCTCACCATTCTTCTAACACTGATAATAATAAAATTGTCTTCAAGAATTTTAATACTTTTTAAAAACTGCCTATAGAATACTTATATCTATATTTTAAACGTAGAAGAGTAAGTATAAAATGTTGTTAGTTGATTTTCCTTGCATTGCTTTGCAGAATATTCGCATGTTCTATTGTGAGAGAAAATCAACGTTTTTTAAGAAAAAGAATTCGAGTACACATGATGGTGTGAAATACTACTCGTACTACAGTATAGTATATTATAGGTATTGTAATAAGTCAATGACCTTTACTGCTCTAGAGTATGTATAGAGTAGAGAAGCAAATACAAAATGTTTTCAGTTGCTTATCATTTCCAATATTAGCATTCTTTAAAATATTTGTTTTGTATAATAATTTTATATTTAATATATTTGGCAAAAAAAGATAAACCAAATTACCGTACAAATAAACCAATATACATATGTATAAAATCTAATATAAAAAAATTGAATTTACCTAAAAGAAATCATAGAATTTTATTCAATGAATGTTTCATTTAATTCTTGCAATTCAATAAATTTTTTCCACATTCTATTAAATGCAAAAATAAAATGTTAAAAAAAAAATAAATTTAATTATTGTCTCTGTATGGAATAAATTTTTTCTAAATTAATAACACATTATGTACGTCAGTCATATAAGTATTATAGCCGCATAGTTATGTATGCGTACATTCATAGATTTTTTTTGCTCTCTACAATTTACCTTTTAAAATAATCTTTTCAATAACATTTCACAAGAGAATCATCGTTCACAATTATTGCAAAAAATAGAAAAAAAAATGACTTCTAAAACAAAAATCCCCTATTATCATTAATGCATTACTAAATAAAATATTTACAAAGCTTTTCAGATTCAATCATGTGATATTACATATTAATGTATATCTTCTATCTATCAAATATATTCAGTTCCCTATATACATTTACCGTATACAAATACTAGGATATACATTTGTATATGTATGTCTGAGCTTATACAAACGTACATATATTAGATAGTTTAATTAAATAAAATCAATTCATATTATTCCTTTAATAAATCAATAAGTCAAATACTTTTTATAAAAGATTAAATTCATAATCGTATAATCTTTCAAAGAGAAAAGAACCTTTCATACACTTACTTAAGATATTATAAGATATACGCGTACTAAACTTATACACATAACTATGTATGCATGTATGTTAGTATGTTTTTATATAGAGAGCGAAAAAAAAACCAGAAAAATTAATATATGACAACTTTTTCATTAAAGTGGTTTTCATTTTGTATTATTTTTTTTGTCTGTTTCAATTTTTCTTTCAGCTTTGCTTTGGTTATTTTATAGTATACACACATACATACATATTGATATATAGAGAATACTGAATGAAATACCTGTTAAGAATCCCTGCCAAAAATTATTAAATTTAAAAAGTTTACATCATTTTTGTATTTTTTTATATAATTTCTCTCAAATAAAACCGAAAATACGTAACACATACAAACGCAAACATGTATGTAGACGTGTTAATATAAATGTATTTAAGTCTATATATAAGTGTTTGAATAGATATTATACATATGAATGTATATATTATGTACATAGTAAATATTTTAAAGATTTTCATAGAAAATCATACCGAAATTTTCATTATTCATTCACCTTGAAGCAATCAAATCAAAGTAAAATATATGTACTCGTATTTGAACGAGAACGAGAACATAAGAAGTCACATAACAAAAGTGAAGTGCTCCTCAAACTTTTGCTGACATCAAAATTCAATTAAATCTTAGAACATTGTCATTTTTATCATTTTCATTTTTCTTCATTCATTTTTTTTTTCATCTTCCTTTTTTTTACAATTTATCTTTACATTTTTCTTTTCTATATACATACATAAGTATACTATATGTGTATATAGTATATGAATTTTTGCATAAATACATTTATGATATACCATTATAGTACGTACATATATATTCATTCGTGTTATGAATGTTCTCGTAAATAAGAATAGAAAGGACCAAAAGATATTCTCGAGAGGCCAACATCATCATTATTATCATCATTCATTCATTCATTCTTTCGTTCGTTCATTCATTCATTCATACAAAATTATTTATCTGGTTTTATTCGTCCACACTGTAATATACATATTATATATTTTACATTTTAAAAAAAAAGATCCAAATCGATTTTTTGAATTCATCTATATTGCAATACGATTATAAATATTTACATCATTATATTTTGTATTCTTCTATAGGATATTTCAATTAATTGGTTTTTGAAAAGATTTATTTTTTACATTTTTGATATTTTTTTTAAAAGATCATAAACTTCATTTTAAATCTATTTATTCACGAAAAATGATTTGAAAAGAAATTATAGCTCATGAGTGCAAATGTACATACAAGATGCAAGTATATGTATTTACAATTTGTACTAAATGTCGAAAAATAATATCTATTACGAAATTTATATAGAGAAGAAGATAAAAAAAATTACATATTTCCATATAATAAATATAATTTATTCTTGTATTCTTCTTATGTACACGTATACAATTGCTGAATGTATAAAGCAACTAAAAGTATTAGATTAACATTAATTAAAAAAACACAAAACATGTATATCTTTAAAAATAATTTAACATAAAAAAAATATCAGTATTGAATTTTGTTAAGTGTGTATATGTGCAACACTTTTTTAAGTGTATCGTTACTAATAAGTAATACATGCCTTGTTGTAAAATTCATGCATTAAATACATTTTATAATACGTTTACGTATAAATTTAATTTTCACAAGTGATTCAGAGTGTTAGGAGAATAGAAAAAAATATTCCAATGTACTGTACATACATGAACTAAAAAACATTATTGCATTGTTACAGTAATTTTTTTATTTTTCTACACAATTCATTCATTTTAATCTATATGTAGCTATTTTTATTTTTTTATTTTTTTTCATCCTTTGACTAACTGACTTACTAATTTATGAATAATGTTTTATGCAGACATTCAATTTTCACACCTTTACTTTGCATGCAATATAATTTGAGAAAATTCACTTAGTGCAATGTAATTCGCATAACATCTAAACAACACCTCATTTTTGTACGTTAAAGTATTATGTGCATACATACGTATATATAGGTACATATGTACATAATATTCAATTGTATCTTACAAAATTTACATCAACATGAATCTTATTATATTAATTTTTTTTTTTACTTTATTTTAACCTAATATTCTCTTTGATACGTATTATAATATTTAGTATGCAAACCTAAATGTTTATAAACATTTTCTGATTATTAGATATAGGTATGTAAAGAAATTTATACTTGACTATTGATTTTCGATATGTGTTTTTGTTTTATTAGATTTATCTTTTTAACCTAGTTAAAATTTATTAACATTATTATTACATATAAAAGTTTATCTTCGTAGTTCTTTTCGTATTTTGTATGTATGCGTACATGTATATATATATTTGTGTTCTACTCAGTTAAAAGTTTCGATACTCGTACATATATTCAAAATTTAAATAATAGATGTGACTACTAAATATTTTATTCCTATCTATATTATTTTTAGTTCAATTTTATAGTGCATGGTTACAGTGATATAAGTATGTAAATACTCTTACATACTAAGTAGTTTCCTATATAATATTATAACTAGAGATAATAGATATGTACTAGTCAAGTAAGTACATTATGAAATGGAATGAATAGTATGTAAAATACCAGCACTTATAGTTCTTCTATGGATACAAAAACCTTTCAAGTAAGCAAAAAAACTTTACAAAATAAAAAAAAAATTATTGTTGTATTTTCATAGAATGCATTTCTCTTCCGTTCTTTGCATTGTGCATAGAAAAATAAAAATTTGCAACAGTCATATAATTTTAACCGTCATCTAATTTTTGTTTACGTTTTTTTTTCGAAATATAACATATTCAAGACGACTGTCTTTCAAAGTTGTTAAAACCACATTTGCGGTGATTATTCTTATTCTTTGGTTGCTGACATCATACCGTGGGATTTCTCTACATATTACATTCATTATTTTTTTTTTCCTTTATTTTTCTATGAAAGGTGATCCAATCTTATACATAAGTTGTAGGTACATCATGAACATTATCCAGATATACGATAGTATGTACATACATCAACATCCACATATTACTTGGTATATTTGCACCATATAAAAGATGAAAGATGGCTCAGTTTACGTATTTATACGAGTATTTGTTTGTATATTATTTGTTATTCATATACATATATGTATATGGTGAGGGAGTTACCTGTTTCTTGTTCGTTTCTTTTGTTCTTTTACTACTAAAATTGTTTTATTTCTTTTCCATCTCAATGTACACAAGTATTCGTCAAGTCATTGTTTAAATGAATTGTACAATGCAAAAATTGCACTGTATACGGTGCATACTCGTATGTACATGTAGTATTTGATTCCGCTTCAAAAGGTCATATCGATGCAAAAATAAATATATATAATACATAATCATAAAACATAAAACAAAACGAAGATGAATATGAAATGAAAAAAAATAAAAAATAAAAATATAAAAACAACGACAAAAATGTAGAATCAAATGTTTAAAGAAAATATTCTGTTAATACACAATGGAGAATAAAAAAAGGTGAATAGCCTCCATTATTCCATATATTATGCAACTCTTCACCGCATACGCTAATGACATAATTGAAATTATTGTAATATAAGGAGTATTTCTATGTGTATGATGTGCATATACTATACATATTAGGTTTTTGTTTTATTTTATTCTATTTTATTATTTGTATGTTTCAAAATTAAATTATTTATTTCATAAACAGTTAAAATTATATTTTCAAAGATAATTTTTTCTTTTTCATTAAATTAAATTTGTATTTTTTTTTTTTGTATTCACTTGCAATTGCAATTTTTTGTTTTATAATGAAACAATTGCAATTATTTATTGTCGTATAAGAATAAAAAAAAATATATATAGGAGAAATATTTTTATTAGATTTTCTAATCGTCCACGAGTACATACATACATACATAAATGGATGTGAATTTGTACTTTAGTAAAGTCATAAAATAAAGACAACAGAAAATAATTGAATATAGTTACATACATTTATATCATTCAGTCATATAATATACATATATGTATTTATGTAATATGTAATATTTTTATAGATATTATAAACCGATTTTATTTAAAATATAAAATGAATATATGTTGCAATTTACATAAAATGTATGTATGTATGTATGTTTATATGCATAGATAGATATAGAGGTAATTGCCCTTTAAATAGAACGTGAGATTTCTTACATAAATTACTCTTCTGCATATTAAATATATTTACTATTATTTTTAAAAGTATATGAATTTACTTGTGCGAGTTTGTATACATCTCATGATGGTATTAATTTTAACTATACGTTCATTAGTTTTAATCAAAATTCTAAGATATTTTTTTTTTATATAAATTAAAATAAGAATGAGAATTTTATTTTTTAATTGAAACTTATTCAAGAAGAAATTATTTATTTATGTAGTACGTACATATGTATATGCAGTTTGGTTTATATTAATATGCATATACAGATTATGTACTATATTATCATATACTACATAAAATGTTTGTATACATATAATTGTGCTTTTATAATTAACCTAGAAAATATAGATAGATATAGAGTACACTGATAGTACGATACGATTATTGATAGTAGCATATACCTATGTGTCTACATACATACATACATACATACATACATAGAAACTTTCATTACACTTAGGTATTCGAATCTGTATCATTAAAATCTTTGAAGGTTTTGCAAACTACATATATAATAATTTTTTTATATCTTCACAAAATATCCAATTTCAATTTTTTCCATATAAATTATACTCTAATTGTACTCAATATATACATACACAAACACGATATTGCATATAATATCATATATATTTATGTATGTAAATATTATGTATTTATAAAATGTACATTATATAAATATTTTCCGCTACTATACAAATTTTTCCATTATTAAAAATTATTTATTTCAGTCAAAGCACAAAACTATATCATCATGTGCATATATGTACATACATGCGAGTATTATAGTATGTAGATACTAGATAGGTAGTATCTATGAATATATTTTTTTATATATAATAACTTTACTATTATTATGCATTTCATATGAATGATTATGTGAATATAATATTTATTTGTATACATTTTTATGCTGTAAATATGTATATGTATTTATACATATATTTAACTACCTACCTACTGTACATCCATATTTTATTTATTCTATTTTAATAAAAATATCATTTAAATCACTAGAGATGTATACATTTTTATGTCAGACTCAATTTAATTCAATTGAATCCCATGATTTTTGCGTATACAAATACAATTTATATACATACATACATATGTATACTTTTTTCTACAAATACATACATAATATTTACATACATTTGTATGTGGTGTACAAATAAATGCACCATGTATTTTTAAAATAAATTTTTTAGTACATATCATATACACTACCTATAATAATTTTTTTTTTTTTGCTACATATACCCATACACATATAGAATGCAATAGACGTATGCATAAATTTTAGTTGTAATATAAATTTATAGTTACATCTATCTATTCACATTCATATACCATGTACTGTGTGTATACTATACTATATGTTTGTTTTTATGTGTATTTATATGAATATTTAAAAATGTATTTTTGTTATCAATATGTGTACACATACATATAAATTATTATATATTGTGTACATTTTGTAAAAAAAAAAATATTTTTTTGTTCTCTAAAAAAATATTATTATTTTTACAAGATTATTATTATATACAATCAAACATCTATATATGTATACTGCATGTACACATGTCCGTACATATTATTTATTATTTAGTAATATGAATTTTTTATTCATTCATAATTATTATTATTTATTCTGAATTTTTATTTTTCTCTAAACATAAAAAAAATATACATATTTTCATTATGCATTTTTTTGTGAATAAAAATTAAAATGAACATAAAAATAAAATAATATACAAAAATATGTATAACAAATATAAAATGTTTATATGTATTTATGTATTTTATCTCACTATAATAAATGTGATCGTACATAATATATTTTGAATATTAATAATTGTCATAATTTAACGCTCAGTTTTGTTACTAACTGTAAAAATGATAACAAAGATGATGATTAATTGAAATTACAACAGACATCTGAATGCATATATTTACGAGTAGTTATAGATAATAATTGTTATTATTATTGTTACAAAAATAATCATACATTATTTATTTATACATATGTACATATTTTACAGTATATAATGCATGTAAAATACAAGTAAATATTCATGAAATATCCACATAATACAATACAGAATAACAATTAGATATATTATGATTGAAAGATGATGAAAATTAAAATAAAATTTTGTTACATAACATTTTCATGTTTCATATCATTAAAAAAATATATATTTTATAATTAAAATTGTGTATACAAGTAAAATTTTTGTACAATACACATCACACATCACATCACATATTATTTATATAGTATAGATACACTACTCATATGTCCGTTGTTTTAATTTTACAATCATATCGTCTCCAATATCTTCATATTAAATACTAGATAATTAGAAAATATTTTTTTTCCATTCATCAATAAATTTTCAAGTGCTTTCAATTAATTAAAATTCCAAAATAATATGTAATATGTATATATTTCAATGTCTATAGTTCTAGACATTTAGTTTACGATAAACGGAAATTTCATTTCGAATATTGAAAAAATAATAATTAAAAAGTAAAAATTTTGTTAAAAAAAAACATTTTATTTTTTTTTTCTTTATTTTAAATGAATTGAAAAAACCAAATTATTACAATATTTAAAAACAGCGGCACGATCTTTAAATTTCACACATTCTTACATTGTACTGTTTTCATAATATACTCATATATATATAGATCATAAATATACATGCTTGTAAATACATTACTCATCATATGCATGAAAAATCGTAAAAATATCAGCAATGATTACAATTTAATATATAAGGTACACTATTGTAAACTGTATTTCTATATGTATAATACCACATTGAAGAAAAATTCAAATTTAATTTTAAAGTTTTCTCGTAAAAATAATTCTTCTCATTTTTATTTAACAAAAAAAAAAGTAAAACGAATAATAATATGGTACTATTCAAAAAAAAATTTTTTTTTTCGAAAATACATTCACAGAAATGCATATTTAAAGTGTATACATACATATGTGATGTGCATTATATGTGGAAAATAATAATCTAAAATATAAAATTTTATTTAAGATATTTTTAATTTTTATATGTTCTTCAAATAAAAAAGCATACTTCTTATATACAGAGTATACATGATACAGAGCACTCGTACATCTGTCACAAATTTTATGTTCTGCTGATGTATAAAAATATTATAAATAAAACCACAAGAGAAAGATAATATGAAACACGAAACTATATAACGATAATTAAAAATATTATTAAAACTACATTAATGTTACAGACATTACAAAATATTAAAAAAAAAAATAATAAAATAAAAAAAAATATAAAATATGAACTACTCGTCAACTTACAGATATTTTTATTTATTATTTATACGAGTATGTGTAATATAACACAAAAAAAATAGATACATACAAGTATATGTATCTATGTGGACATGCACATAAAGGTTGTTTTTTTTTTCAAATCTAAACCAAGAGTTTTTCAATCAGAAATTTTACATACAAGATAATTTTTCGACACATAAAATTTATGTTTACGAATGTACATAGAATCTAGTTATTACTTATAACAACATGTCTGTAGGTACAAACGTACATACATTTATAAATATTATTTTATATTCGTGTAAATACTTGTACATATTTTATGCCACAGATTTATTATTTTTGATGAATACATCTTCATATTATGCATCATATGCAATGTATATTACGTATATAAAAACACATTTATATACTCGTATGGGCTAAACTTCCGAATTGGGGCCGCCAGCTTTTGAAACGAGACCTTCCGATAATGATACTTTGGAATGTATTATGTCTCTGTTGGCGTAAATTCATCTTAAGGACGCAACCTACCCTTAAAAATGTTTGGTCCAAAATGACGTGTTTTACGAAATCCGTTATTTCTCCAGATCAAGATCTTGGATCGGATTAGTTAATATACCATTTTAAAGATAACTTCCTATTCCATTTGTCACAGTTTATTTTATTTTGATTGGATTAGCGGTTCCCGAGATATAAATTGAAAAAGTGATTTTTAAAAAACACGAAATTTTCAATTTAAGTCCTTATATCTCAAGAATCGCTAATCCAATCAAAATAAAATAAACTGTGACAAATGGAGTAGGAAGTTCTCTTTCAAATGGTTTATCAATTAATCCGATCCAAGATTCTGATCTGGAGAAATAACGGATTTCGTAAAACACGTCATTTTGGACCAAACATTTTTAAGGGTAAGTTGCGTCCTTAAGATGAATTTGCGCCAACAGAGACATATACCACGTCAAAGAGGACATTCCAAAGTTTCATTATCGGAAGGTTTCGTTTCAAAATCTGGCGGCCCCAATTCGGAAGTTTCCCCCTCGTATGTTTATATGAATTTACTTTTTGTTGTTACATTTTTGTTATATCATTGCACACGTTTTTATATTGCTGCGCAGTCACAACACAATATTCAACATTATTTTATATATCATACGACATATTGATGATGATGACGATTATAATGATTCTGATACACGAATAAGGAACAACTACAACACATTTTATTTCGGTTTGTCATTTGAATTTTGATTATCACAAAAATATTATGTAGCTGTACAGAGAAAAATTATAAAAAAAATATATGTACATTTAAAAAATTTATGATTGGCAACAGGTCGTTCACATAAACATATCACATAAATGTGTATTTAAACACATATTATATAAGTTTATATACATTCATATTCACATTATGCATAGACTTATTTCAAACATTAACATATTTTTATCTATGTATAAATTATAAATACTTTTCATACCTGTGACGTGCATACATGCACATGTCAGTAAAAGTATCATATCTTGTATATGTATGTAAAAAAAAAAAATTGTACTCACACTGTACAAAAAATATTTGCATGAAATTTTTTCAATAATTTTTCTAAAAAAAATATTTTTTTTAAAGTCTTCTTAATAATATTAATGAAGACAAAATAAAAAAAAATAAAAAAAAAACATCATCATTTTATTATGTATTTTTGCGGTTATTGTACTCTCCTTTTAAAATATTTTATTATTGTTTATACAATATATACACTAACTGTACAGCTATTCATATAAAAAGTGATTACAAATAAAAGAAAAACGTATAACGTTTGACTTATTTTTTGGTTTTCACATTTATTTATACATAATTTTGCTTTAAAAATATTCTCATTTCTCTTAAAATATGAACATTAATTTAAAAACAAAAAAAAAAATAAATTTACAAACATTAATTGTAAACAAAACATAAATTATAAAATTGTTGCAAAAAAAAAATGAAATAAAAATAATTTTGTATACATTATATTGTTGATCTTACATATACATATGTATATTATAATATTATATTTGTGCATCAGTATATTTTGTTTTTTATAAATCGAAATTGTCATGTAAAAATTGTAATCATTTAATACAAAAAGATTTATTATGATCAATATATCATTAAGAAAATTATAACCACCTACATACATATGTATACATATACAAATATAGATTGAATTTATATGTATGTGTATTATGTGTATTCGTGCCTAAATTGAATTACAAAATATGTAAAATGTATCTGATTTGAAATTTATAAATAATAATTTAAATATGACATTACATAAATTAATATACTTTTAACCACTAAAGTTTATATTTGATGAAAAATATTTTCAAGATTTTTTTTTTGTGTTTTTTTCAAATTTAGTTTTCGTAATAAATTATTTAAGATATTTTATTACATGACTTGTTAGGAAATAAAAAACATTCAAATATTGCAAGATTCATAACTTAACGTGCATATACATTTTTAATTCATCATATACATACATATACATATTTAGCTATTCCATTCGGAATTAATGCATATTCTTGTGATGAACTTTGAAACATTTCCAGCAACATCTGATATTCATTTTTATAAAAAAAAATTCTATATTTATTTATTTGTTGTCGATCATAAATAAATGCCATAAAAAAA
The DNA here is from genome assembly GCA_951394055.1 of Villa cingulata. Lineage (NCBI taxonomy): Eukaryota > Metazoa > Arthropoda > Insecta > Diptera > Bombyliidae > Villa > Villa cingulata. The sequence goes on along the minus strand of OX596021.1, from coordinate 33,401,100 downwards.
GTGACTTATTTAAATTTATCAAAATTCACTATTCAAATTACATATTAAATGGAAAATAATAATAACTGATCAGGAATCAGTCATTGAATTTAATTTAAAATAATCAATTAATGCATGAAAATATTTTCAATATATAATACGATTAGAATATATTTAAATTATATACTCTAATCTAAAAACATATTTGATCATGCATGTATTTTGTAAAAAAATAAAAAATTGTTTCTTTATAATTAGAAAATTTGCAATGGGTAACACTCTATTTTTTTTTTTAACTAAGTATGTAGCAAATTATCTACAAATGTACATATGTACGTGCATTACATGCAACGAGTAAGTAGTTGCTATACCTTACTATACAAATTGCTCGTGATTTTCTATTTAGATCTACACCCCGCGACAAAATAATAACAGACCCATGAATGAATGCCCGTCAATTCCTATCTCTAACTGCACGTGGTTGTCTAGTACGTCTTTTCGTCCCGTAGTTTTTCGAATTCTTTAAATAATTTTTCATTACTTTCCAACACTTCTTAAAAAATGTTTGCTTTTCTGGCTATTGAAGAGCCTTCGTTTCTCAAACCGGTGATAGTTTCAAATTCTGTTTCAACAAATAGCTTTCCGCGGCCAATCTTAGCAAATAAAATAACAATAGTAATTAATACTTAAGAGCAAATGAACAATATTGAAAGAAAATCGTAATATTTTGATGTTTATTGACTGAAAACTGCATTTAAAATAAGATACAACTTGTTTTTTGAAGGATTTTTATACCATTTGATATCATTTTGCCGGACCGATTTTCTACAAAAAATCAAAAGAATCGCTAGGAAATACCCAAAGGATTGGAATTTTATTATGATTTCTATTAAATGAAAATGTTGTTTACGATAAATAGGTAATAAAATTTAACTGATTTTAATTTAAGTCAGGTAAACTGTAAAATTTCATGGGTCTGCTTTCATTTTTTCGCGAAGTGTGTAATTAAATTGAATACATGTACATAGTTTATTTGAATACTGTAGACTGTAGCAGTTTATCAGTTTGGATGAGTTAAAAAGTGACTCCATGTTATCATTCATATTTTCATATATTATGTCGTGCATACATATAAATCTATTTAAATAAGTATGTATACATGCACATGTTCACAAACATTCATATATATGTATTTATGTATATTTCTCTAATCAGTAATATGTATGATTATGTAAACAAAATATGAAAAGAAAAAAGCAAAAAAAAAAAATAGAAACAAACATTTCCCCTTTTTGATAACATTCATATACATTTATACATCTGAAATCTACAAATAATAATTATGTATTTATATGTTTTTCTTATTTTATTCTAAAATTGATAACAAATCTCTTTAATTGGAGCATTGCCAAAATATTTGAACAAATGCTTAAAATCATCATCATTCACAAAAAGACGTCATAAAATTTTTGAACATTACGAATGCATTATAATGATCTATATAATTTGTTATACATTTAATAATGCAGTTCAGTATAGAATATACATACAATAATGAGTATATCATAATTATTTATACACTATACGTGTACCAAAAAACGAAAAAAAAAATAAATAAAAAAAAAATAAGAGAAAAAAAATATTAACTCTCATATCTGTGTATGATGATGAATCTGATAAAAGTATAATATGCGAGTACATTCAGTTAACAAATATACGACTAAATATTCATATAGATATGATATCAAGAAAATATAAATTTATAAATAAATAAAAAGGTGAATATAGATATTATAAAGGTACTACTACATATATACTATTTATTTGTATCACATTTTATGATACTCATTGAAATAAAACGAAAATTTAAATTACTCGCTTGTATATGGAGTTATACAGTCAGAGCTGAATTAACGCATAAGCATAATTTTTTTGAAGCAAAATAATATATGTGTGCCATCGTATTATGCAATACTAGTACGAGTAGTATTTTACACATTATGTGTACTATTCACAAAAAGTTCATATTCTCTCTTCGTAGATTACGAATATTGTACGTGACAAAACACGAAAAATCAACTAAAAAACTTGCTCGTCTATAGTCTATACATGTTCTAGAGCAGTAGAGGTCATTGACTTATTATGGTACCTATAGTATACGATACTATAGTACGATTAGTATTTCATACATCATGTGTCGTATTCTCTTTCTTAAGAAAAAGTTGATTTTCTCTCATGTAGAAAATGCGAATAGTGTATACATGAAAAATACGGAAAATCAACTAGCTACATTTAATATTTGCTCCTCTCTTTTAAAAATACTCTCGAGCAGTTGAGATCATTGATAATAACAGTCCCTTCAGTATATGCTACATTAATACGAGTATTAATTTCACACATTATGTGTACTCGTATTTTTGGTCTTTAGAAAAACTTGATTTTCTCTTTTCGTAGAATGCGAATATTGCACATAATAAATCACAAAGAATCAACTAACAACATTTTATACTTGCTTCTCTACTCTGTATACACTCTAGAGCAGTGATGGTGATAGACTAGTACAGTACTTGTAGTATTACGCGAAGATAGTAAACTTAGATATTTGAAACTTAGAATAAAGGTGAAATCCGCCACTGTATACATGAGATATGCTATATGTTTATAGATACCATTCTAATGTTATTTTTCCTCATATAATATAACACCTTTATATTGGTTCATTAGTTAATTTATAAGTAATCTTTCATCATGAAATTCTTTCTCATAAATTTATCACACATTCGTATAATTTTTCTTGAAAAAAATAAAAATAAAAATAAAAGATAACACACTCACATAAGACTATATAAAGACATATGCATTTATGTATACCTAACTACATATTTATAAATTAAATGTATATTCTTGCATATAAATTCTGTATGAACTTTGTACATATAGAGTTTCGTTTCTCTAAACATTCATGTATATATATGTATATGGTACATATGTACATATAATTGGACTTGTAATAAATTTAAATTTATTCGATTTTATATATGTAATTTATATGATTTAATACATGATTTTTAATTGAAAAATACAACATAAATAAGATAGATTTCTTGAGTGTATAAAATGTTATATGGTGATTTTTATTTTATTCTTTCTAGAATTTTATGAATGTACATATGTATGTAATTATCTACGAGTACATCTATCAGTTTGCGAATATACTTTGGTATTATACATACTTATATGTGTTTGTAAGTAAACATTTTTTAATTTAACACTTCAAATGTTTGTATGATGGTGTTATTTGAAAAATTCAAATTTAAATAGATTCTTGATTCATAATATGTGAAAAATTCGCAAATAAATATACACAGAGTATGTTAGTTATATGTTGTCAGAATTCATTAAATTTTATATTTATTTAAAATGAAAATAAAAAAAAAAATCAAATGAAATTTAATCGGATGATTTTTCCATATAAAAAATAGTGAATACGTGAGTGTACAGCATATACGTTAGAAAATAATTTCAATTATTTTTTTTTCTTGTCGTAATAAATATAATGCATACACATATATGCTGTGTAAGATATAATCATTTCTACTTTTACGAATCAAAAATTCATGACGTAAAAAATTCATTAAATAAATAATAGAATGATTGTTATATGAATTAAATCATTTTAAAATACTAACTGTGTACATACTATATACATATGATATATAGGTAGATAGTTTCTGGTATATAAGTATTTATTTACATTAAATTTGAAATTTTTATTCAACAAATTTTATTTATCACGAATTTTTTGCAATTCATATACATACTCGCATACTCTATCTATATGAACTCGTATATACATTCATGCACAAATATCAATTGAAATAATGTAGTAATAACTATAGACACATACTCGTATGTTTAGTATTAAAGCATCTTGACGTCAATCATCAGCCGATAACAACTACATGTCATATAATGTACATAAAGAATGCATATAAGTATGTACATATGTATAACATGCAGTAGGTAACGAACAATATCATCTCATTTAGACGTACTGTTTGTACAGTACATAATGAATGTACAGATTCCATCACTTTGCTTGCTTACGCTATAAAAAAATTTAAAAGAGAATAAAAATATTAAAAAAAAAAAAATAAGAAAAAAAAATAATATAACATAAAAAACACGTACTCTTTTTTCTTCTACTACTAAATTCAATAAAATTCAAGTAATTTTGGATTCAGATTTTAATGTAATATAATATACGATGTGCATATGATATGTACACCTACAACATGTTTGAATTAATTGAAGTGTACAGTGTACAGAATATGAATGCACAATAAATTACAAATATTACGTATGAACAGACTTTAAAAAAAAAAAAAAAAAAAACAAAGTTTTCTTATCAAATTACTTATCTATTTTAAATTCTGAAAAAAAAAGCAACGACATTTCCAAATTACATATTTATTTGAATTAACTGGAATTATATAAATTAAATAAATACAATATGTCTGAATATCATATCAACGCGTAATATGTATTTCGTCAAAAAAAAAATATATTTATAAAAAAAATGCATTATAAAGTCTTAAATAATGGAAAAAATATGTATGTATATGAACAGTAACAATGTTGTTTCAAACTTTAAATAATATTTCAATTAAAAAAAATTAAAAATAAAATTAAGGGATTCATTTCATTTTTCAGTTCACTATAATTTTTCAGTTTTGAAGTTTCGTAATTATGTTAAATTGAACGAAAATTCTTTCGTAGTTCACTTATCTCGTAGTTGTTTTATTTCATCTGTTATATTTATTTTTGAATATTTTAATTTCTATGCCAACAGCCAACTAAGAACTGTCAAACATTAACTAAATGAAATGAACTACGAAAATAATAAAACTGAAAAACTACGAAGACTACGAAGTTTACGATAGACTGAAATGTGAAATGAATCCCCTAAATATTTTGTTGAGAAATGTTTTCAAAAATGTCCTACGAGTTTCATGTTTCAATTAGAATTAAAGTTTTGACGAAATATATAATCAATTTGAACGAATCGTAATGTGAAATATACTTAGATAAGATAGTTTTGCGCTATGTATACAAATTTTGTATTCTACTGTACTATCAGTATGTACTGAAGATGTGTAAACAGATTTTATAATTTAATTTTCATTATTTGTTTTAAGTAATTTGATGTTGTTTTTTAAGTAATTTTGTAATTTTCAATGCAAAACTATAAATATCGGTTGTTTTCATTTTCATAAAAAAAAAATAATAATTTTCTTAATTTGACAATTACAATGAACTCGGTATAAATAAACGTATAAAAGCAATAAAATAAAATAAGTATAAAATTTCTTGGTTGACTATTAAAATATAAAACAACGTTTTATACAAACGTGTACATGAGTGTATGTACAGTCAATTTATGTAATTACGTGTATATAAATTGCACCTATATGAATAATACATACGTACACTCATATTTCATTTTTTTTTTCTACAGAAAAATAAGTAAATAAAAATATTTTCATCGTAACGTAAATTCATATTTGATTTGCATATTTTGTAAACAAAACTATATGCACTCTGTTCGTTTTAAGACAAAATATTTTTCAAACAAAACAAAAAATTAAAATAAATAAATGAAATACATAAAATAAGGATAAAATAAAATCAAGTATAATCTATAAATTTTATCGTATGTTCCATAGTTATGCTGTGTACAGTGTACATCATACAAACAGTAAATTATTCAAAAATAATTTCAAATTTTTGTTTAAATAATCTAAAAGTATATTTAAATTTAACAAATTTAATGAATATTATGCGAATAATACAAGAATAAAAAAATTTTCATAACAAAACAAAGTGTATAAATAAACTTATTTAAAAAACAAAAAAAAAAAAAACATCATTTTGCAATATCATCAACAAAATTATTTTCGCTTAGTCATTCACAAAATTATTATCATCATTATCATCATTATTTTAGTAGATTTACAATATCATTTTATATACAAATATGTACTAATATATAAATGTTCTCGTATGTACGTTATGTAGTCATCTCATTACCATTATAATAATTACACATTTGTTTCCTTTTCGTCACTTTTAACTTTTTATGTACGAGTATACGAGTATCTTAGCACATTATATATTATTACGTACAGAAAATTTTCATCAACATAATTAAAAAAGAAAGCCGATGATCGGAAAAAAATTTAAGAATACAACAGAAGGAAAAAGGATAAAACTATTTCATCGTAATCAGTAAACAGAAATTTTTTTGAAAAAATGTATAAAAAGATAAATAGTTACGTAAATGTATTTATACTAGTATAGACGCGAATATATGAGTAGATATTATAATTTTGAAAAATTTTCAATTTTTCAATAGATGATCAATTCAAAGAACATTATTATTTTCTCTTGGAAATTTTTTTTATGTTTATTTTTTCAATCTTGGTAATGTGATACACTGATGACCTACAACCTCTTTGAATATTTTTAAATTTCGTACGAGTTAACACTGAAAGAAAGAAATGAATGAAAAAAAAATGTTATTTCATGCTTCACGAGCATATACAAAAAAAAAATTGAAAACTATACTTATACCAATACACGTACATATGTATACATCCATTCAAATTTGTATATTTATATTGATGTAGTATGTATGTCCTTTTATAGGATTTTATTCAATTACGTAAACATTGTATAGAAAAAAAAAAAATAATTTTGTCAATATTTTTTTTTTCATTTTCTTATTTGTGCTCTCGAATAAAGAATTTAATCAAATAATCTGACCTTTCTTTCACTGTTATGTGTACTTGTATGTACATATATTAATTCAAAATAGTAAAAAAACTATGATGTATCTGTGCTTATTTCTACCATTAGCTGCTGCTGATGTATTATTACACATAGTGGCTATTCTATTTTTCTTCCGTTAAAAATCTCTTAGAGTTCATTCCACTGTGCATATCAACTGATTTTCATTTACCTATACATACATACATGCCAGTTTGTATGCAAGCTATTACTACTCGTCGTACAGCTACAGTGTTCTACAATCAGTTAGTGAGCCAGCAGTCAGGCAATATCAATGAGAAAAAATAAATTTGATAAATAAACGAGAAAAAAAAAATGAATATTAAAAAAAAAAATAAATAAATATAACAAGTCGAAAAACTCATTCAACACCATTTATTGAATTGCTTCTAGCGTTACTCCACAACGTTATCCTACTTCATAAGTTTCAGGATATTTGCAAAGTACTCATCTGTTTATATTCATCGCAGTATTCATGTACATATGTACATATATTTCGGTGTTCATATAGACAAATAAACATGCAAACTTATTTCAATGTTTCATATTATATAGTCATATATTGCACATTTTTGTGCACAAATTTATGTACAATACAAGTGCATATTCATACAAAATATCACATCATAATAAACTATAGTCCTAGCTATAGTATACTCGTATATTTTCGAATGGATGAGACTGGATTCAATGAAATGCAATCGAACTATATGTACATGAGATTGTATACCGTCGTCATACCTGCATTGCAGTAAATAATTTTTGGTTATGAATGAGTGGGAGAGGACCATATTATGCCTCCTCGATATAACCAATACTATATGGATATCCTATACCATATCCTCCAATTCGTTTTCTTTACTATATGATTTTACATATACATACATATCTTCCTGTTCTATTTTACGAAAGTTAAAAAGTGAACTTTTCACCTTTTTTTCATAAATTGTTTTTTTTTTTTTTTGTACATTTCATACATATATATGAATCTATTTGTGCGATTGTATGTGTCTCGTCCTAACTCTGGAATTGGAAAAAAAAGCAACGATTTGACGGTTTAAAGAAGCTCTATGCCATGTCTATGATAATCGTATTAATAGGAGATATTCAATATAGGACTCTATATTTGTACACAAGATATGTATGTATACTTCCGTAATCCATACACACATATTCTTACATATTACATACTATCTAAAAAAAAAAAATTTTTTATGTCCTTTGAATTCTTTTGTTTTTATCCTGTACTCTTTTTTTCAATTTTTCTATATAAGTGCATAAGTATATAATACAGACGCGATTACATTTTACTTTATATAAACTACATAAATATACGTAAGTACGAGTATATATGCATACATATCAGAATATAAATGGAGCTTATAAGAATTTTATCGAATTGTAATTGTGGTTGTTGCCAAATTATTGCAGTGGGAATATAATAACAACGATACAAACAATACAAACAAAAAATAATATTATTGGTACTACACGTATATGTGTGCATAAATATATAGATACTTATATACTCGTATATTCTATATACAAAAAGATATAATCAAATTGGTGAAATTATAAATGCAATAAATGTATTTAGGTTAAAATAGTATAATTTCCTTTTGGTAGAAAAAAAAAAAGTAAAGAATAAAGTAAAATCCTTTTTTTGTTTTCATGTTTTATTGGTTTCAGGATATTTTGTTTATCGTTGATTTTCTTTTTTTTTTTTTCAATATTTTTTTTTCTCACATGGTGGAAAACATGAATAAAAAAATCCTCTTTTTGTTTTCGTTTATGTTTGTTTGTTTGCTTTTATGTTTTTTTTTTTTTTACTGTGTACTTTTACCTGTAAAATATTCGTATTTAGTTTGTGGTCATGCTTTAATAAAAATGTATAAGAGAAGTTTATTTTTAGAGTGATTGAAATCGTGTTATCGTTGTTTTTATTTTGTTATTTCTTTTATAACTGTATGTTTTCAAATTTTTACTGTACCACCAAAAACATATACCATTATGTACATATGCATATTATATCTATGTATGTTTTATATGCGATATTATTCAATTTCATTACTTATATAAATTATATCACTGCAGTTATGTACTCACAAACATACATATACATATACATACATACTTGAAATTGGAAAAATTTACAACAAAAAAAAAAAAAAATAAATAAAAATAAATGAAATAAAAAATTAAATATAATTGCTCTCACATGTTCTAGCGTTTCGTTGTTTAAAATCTGCATTAAATATGAAAACACATCAAATATTTTATTGATACATCATATAAGGATACAAATACATATCAAATATATATCAAATAAATGTACACATGTAGAATGTAAAACTAAGAAAAAAAAAACACATTTAACGCACGTTTTCAGAAAATTTTATATATCAAAGAAAAATATTAAAGCATACCTATCCTAATTTGTTTTGTTCTTAGAAATTTTCAAAAACAAATTAGTACTAAAATATTTATTTAACTATTATGATGGCATTATTATGATTTATAATTTTGGTAGTTTTCATTAATATATCCACATTATAATATTGAAATTTTACTCATTATTTTCTGTGACATTATATGTTCAAGTAATATGTATGAAAAATAAATTAATACAAATGCACAATAATATAAATTGGCATTATAATGAAAATTAAAAATAAATTAAAATAGATTGCTGCATTCAAAACTTGTACATATTCTCTAAATTTCATTCATAATATATCTATAACTTATAAATATACTACTATACACATACATATAGTACAGAATTACTATTACATAAAGTAATTGACAACTTGTACAATTCATTTAACCAGAATCAATTCTTTTCTTTTTTTATTATACTATTTTTTCATTTCAAATTATTTTTTTTTTTTTCTTTTTTTTAATACATACATACATACATACATATGTATGTATATCACATTTTACACATTTTTCCCATTTAAATTTGAAAAAAAAAAAAAATCAAAATGTGAATAAACGTCTGTCATTTGTCCATTGAAATTTTTGTTCAAATGTTGAAAATAATTTCAAATTTTAATTAAAATTTTACACACCATAATTATACAAACATGGTAGGGTATGTATGTATATATTGTACAAATATCTGAGTAATAGTAAAAATATGTATACAATTATATTATTATATCTAGTTACCAACCACATGGATTATATTTATGTACCTGATATCAATAAATAAAGTCTACATTATTTACGAGTATATGTATACACTGTATATTTGTGATTACTATACTTATATGTAGTACATACTCTATATTTTATATTAATATACATATATTTAGTATATAAGTATTATATGTATATTGTATACAAATGTTAGTAGTTTTTTCAAATAATAAAACATAAAAATGTATAAATACATATATTTTAATGGACAGATACATTAATACATTAGTAATCTATTTGCAAATACATATGGGTAAAATATTATGTATATTATAAAAAAAAAAAAAAAAAAAAATATGTTATAAATATTCATATTCACTCATGTGTATATACACGTATTTATATATGAATGTAATCGTATATGTATCTATGTATATGTAGGTACACATTTAAACCGATCTTTCTTATCAAATTTTTAATGCAAATATTGTAGATTTAAAAAAAAAAAAAATTAATGAACTATATGTTGTACCTATGTATTTGTATGTATGATTAAAAGAGAGAAAATTCTATAAAGATGAGAAAAATACTTTTCACATAAAAATTAAAAAAAAAATAACAACACAAACAAAAAAAAATAAATAAATTATAATGTGAGTATTATACTTTTGGCAATAAAAACGTGACTTTACAATTTGATAAGAATTAATAATATATTTTATGAGTTTTGAATTTTTTCTTATTTATGTATAGTTTTCTTCCTATATATGTATGTATAATGTGGATTTTGTTCATACATATTTATGTTTATTTTCACATATGTATATAATATATGTACTATGTATGTACATTTCACATTATTATATACTCGTATATTTGTATGTAGTTATATAAATGTTTGTCTCTTTTTCTACTCATATACATATGTAATATACGAGTATGTATGTACAAAAGTATTTAATACGAACAGAAAATATAAAATAAAGAAAAATATAACACAATCTTTTTGAGATAAAAATATTGTTCTATGTATATTACGACTATACATTCACATAACATGTACATATATAAGTACATATGTATGTATACAAAAATACAAATCTATTCAAGATTAGTGGTGTACTCTTTGCAAACAACTGTATATGTGCATACATATAAATATAAATACCTCTACATATAGCCTTATAGCTTTGTATTCGGTAAATTACATAATATATTATATACCTATCTATCTATACATAAAGCTATATTATGCTATTTATACTTATATGTATATAATTACTGTATTATCTGCAATTATTTCAAAATAAAAATTTAAAAAGTCATAGAAAATTTATTTAATAACACAAATAATAAATTGTTTAGTTTTATACAATACAAATAAATATGTACATAATGTATAAATGTACTTACAGATACAAATATAATGTACGGGTATTTTTATTATATTTTCTTGTATAGATATTTTGTTACAGAATATTATATATAAAAAATTTATATTTATTATTTATCATTAAAAATACTAAACGTTTAAATAACCAGTACGAATAGAATATTATTTAATAAATATAATTATCGAATTCTATATAAATTTTTTTTTTCCAAGACATTATCATTATTATTATTTTTGCTTTTTTTTTAAGTATGTTTTTTTTTTCAGTATGTAATTTTTTTATTTAGTTTATTATTTTTTGTAAAAAGCACTGATTTTATTGAATTTTTGTATTCATACTTTTTTTGATGAAAATTGTCAAGTCCACATTCAAGTGAGATTTTACTGCTAACCAATGTACTGAAAATGGACATTAGGTATTTTTCACACTCTCAGTAAATCCTAAGCATTATATAGGAGCATCTGAAGAGTTTTCGCAGATATAATATGACTCAATTCATATATGTACAATGTAATGTAACTCATTTTCAGCAAAAATGGACTTAGTGACTTTTCACAGAACGACGACAAATGTTTGTATAGAATACATAATATGAAAATATATACGATTCAATTTATAATCGTATAAGTTATAAAGCTTTAAATTGATGTAAAATTAAAATGTAATAGCATATATATAGTGATCATATTGCACATACAAATGAATGTATGTACCTATACATATACGAATACGAATGTAGAAAAAATTTGACAGGCATGACCATATACACACATAATATGTAGGCCTACACATTTCATATAAATAATTGTATATGTATAAATTCTTTTCATTGCAATCTTTTCAAAACAATCGACTCTTTTATTTATCTACACACATAAATATTATATTAAACTAAGCACACGTCTGTATGTAAGTATATATACATATATGTATGTATTGTTTTGTTTTTCTCGTATTCTTTTGGTTTTTGGCTTTTGATTCTCTGTAAATATTTTTCATTATCCATTCTTTTTTTTTATTTTCATTTCATTTTGTCATTTACAATTAGTATACCTATCTTCAATTTATTTTTTGAAATGAATGCACGTGAATTCAATAATATTATCACGTTTCATTGTTATCATCATTACCATATAACAACAATTTTCATATGCATATAGTATTTTTATCTATTTCCGTATTTTTATCTCCATTAATATGCATGTTATAACTATTTAACTACTTACATAGACATAGCTACATTTTATACAGAATCTCTGCTTTTTTGTTCATCATATACTTACTTATATTGCACACAGATTTCGTGTGAATACAATTTTTCTACATATCTTATATCTATTAACACAGTTATAGGTAAGTATATGTAATTACAAATGGAACGTACATATTATAAATTTTATTTCCTAATGCAACGCCGGTTTTAGTCTTTTGGGCGCCCGGAGCACTTCTAAACTTTTCGCGAAATAGAATGAAAATTTACTATTTTAAACATTAATTTAATTTTTTTACTATAACAGCACAAACTTCAAATTTCTATGTTTTTTAGCGAAAAAAATTACATCCTTTTCATGTCCTCCAAAAGGAAGGATTATGGACACGTATTTCTCATTGAAGTTCAGGTTCTCTGTCAGGTCTAATTCTCTTTTTCATAAACTAATGCAAGGAGATACATATAAATATTCGTCCGAGGAACAGAGCAACAGAACATAACTAAAAATATCGATAATCTATTTATTTATTTATTTTAAAATATACATATATACAGTATATACACGCAATGTATACGAGTATAGTATATATTAAGTGCACGCGGATCCATTATGGCACCGCCGATCAGTAATTTATGTCAGATATATCATCCAGTTTATCATCAGTAATCAGTTATTGGTGTACATTGCTGATGGGAAAAATTAATGATCGACTTGGTCAAGAGTAATGCGCTGGCTGGGTGTTCGAACCGGTGATCTCAAGATCACAAAACCGACACTCAACCATCGAGCTATTCGAACCCCTATCGATAATCTAAATTATTAAAATATATATATGAAATAAACTCGAAAATTTCTATAATTAATACAGATAAATACAGATTGATGTAGATAAATACTATAATTTATAAAACAACAAGAAAGCTACAAAATATGAAGAAAAGAATGTCTGATTTTCATTTTGGTGAAATCCAATCTTTTAGAAGTTATAATGAAAGTAGCACAAATTCCGAAAATCATTCTTGACTCATTCAAGATCTTAAATAGTTTTTAAAAAATTTTAATATTCAAGAGTTAAATTTATTTTTCTAAAATCGGATGTGTGCCTTTAATTCTATCCTTATTCGTATTCCCGAGATTTGGCGCCCGGTTTTTGTGAACCACTTCAGCCTATAATAGAACCGAATATGATGATGTGGTAAAATAAAATCTATCATTATTTCTAAATTTTATAAGCCATTTTTACATCATATCAAGTATAATACGATGAGTATACATATACATGTACAAGTTTGTACAAATATGTAAGTATTGTGTCTATATATGATCGCGTATATTATGCAAATAAATCGATTCTTTTGTAATTTTAAATGGTAAATTGTGAAAGAAATTATTTTTGTTTTTTTTTTGTTTAATTTTCGTGATCATATACTTACTTGAATATAGCTAGTTAGCTAAAGATTTGCATGCTCTAAGCTTATGTTGTATAAAAAAGCAGTTGGAAATGACCAATTATCACTTCATTTCAAACAGCATTGCAAATTTAGAGATATTAAATATGTATGAAAGTAGAATTTATGCACATATGTATATAGATATCTCATTTAGATATGTATACAGATATCATATGCTAGACATTTAGATAAATAATTCCAACAGAGTGGTATGAAAATTTATATAAATTCACTTATCCAGAGTGTATTTTACATACTTTATGTGTTCAAGCACAGTTATATAGGCAAATTTTACATACCAGGATACAAGAATGTACATTAAATATATATCTATATGCATATATAAAAAGTCAGTTAAGATAATTATACACGTATACTACAAGGATATTATTTAATTAATAAAAAAATTTTCAAGTGTAAATTTTAAGCAGAAGAAATTTAAATTAAATTTCAACTTTCAAAATTATTTTCAAAATAGTTTGGAATAAATTTCACAATATTTATGTATGTAAGTATATATAAGTATATACTGTATTACGAGTATGTATTATTGTGTTTTTTAATTACATATTATACCATACTGTACGCGTATACAATGAATAAATTTCGTTAATATCAGGAAGAAAAAATCTTATAAAATTCTAAATTAATTTTTTATATGAAATTTTTACCTTGTAAACGTGTGTATCATGTGTACAACATAGTATGTGTGCATTTTTTTCATTCTTTTTTAAACATTTTATACAATTACACACGTTTCAATCATAAATTGTTATTAAAACTCTAATTTATTGTTTTTAATTTTTTTTTTTTAATTCTCTAAGAAAATACATAATATGTGCTCGTATACATCTAGAAAGAAAATGTCACGCGATTCCTTATACATCCCTTTCACACATAATCCTAACAATAGAAAATTTTCAAATTATTTCAGTTTAAAATGTCATCATAAATATTTTGCTTGTTATTATATTATGTATGTAGTATATTTTTAAACTTTTATCCTTTTATGTAAGTACATGTACATAAAAATTTTTCTACGAACGAGTATATAAATGTACAAATAGTATATATAGGTAGTATTTACATTCTTCTCCTTTTTTATTTTGTTTTTTTTTTTAATTTTATAACACACATTTTTATAATATACATTTTATTACTAACATTTTTTCGTTTTATTTAAATTGAAAAAGTAAAAAACAAAACACGAAAAACACAAACAATTATCTTCTTCTTTAAATACAAACAGACACACTAAAGTAAAGTACGTATCATTTTTAAGATAGAAAAATAAAAAAAGGAAAAAAAAAAACAAACTTTTTTGATCCCTTTTATATTTAAATTCATTATCGTATCACAAATTTGTTTACGTAATTTTTCCTACCTTAAATCTTATTCACATACATATGTATATACTCGTATATACACACAAATATATATTTTTATTTTAAAAACATTTATTTATATTATACAAGAATATACTATTTATATTTGTTTGTATGCACATCAAACTGTAAATATATGCAGATATCGGAATGAGTGTGTATGTATTTTAATGCTCATTTAAAATTCTTAAGTTCAATCTTCCTCAAGCAAATATACGAGTATATAAACTCTTTTCACTCTTTTCTTCTTTTTTTTTTCGTGTTTTTTTGACTTTTTCTTTGATTTTTTTTTTTACCTCAATTTAGTGTAGTGTAAATTTTTAGTTACATTTTCTCTTATGTTAACACACACATTTACACCTTTTATATAACTATAATCTTATCTGAATTCATATACATACTACATGTAAAGAGATATATACGTATGAATATCCATATCCATATCCGACATCAATAAAGTTAGCGATCAACTTTGTATACGTCAAAAATAAGATATCATTATATGTATCTGTATATCTATCTTACATGTACATATATGTGTATTTATACATAAAAAAATTTACATGTTAATATCATTCTAACCATGATATAAACTTCATTATACAAGTTAAATAGATTTTGCACATGAAGTTTTATTGGATAATGACGAAAATTGCAAGTATTTTACTAAAAAATGAAAATGAAAAAAAAAAAAAAGAAATAATAATCAACAAAAAAAAAGCACACACAAACTTTTCTATTTAATTTTTATTATTATTATTATTTTTATTTTTTTTTTTTGGTGTGTGAGTTATAAATATATTTTTAGTGAATGAAATATAAATTTTTTGTAAATATACATATAAAAAAACATACGATGACAAGTATATACATATGTGTATATGTCTAATATCAAATATATCTACATACATATATACATTTATGTCGCAAAAAAAATTTTCACATGAATACACATATACAAAACGATTATGCAATAAAATTACGAGTAAAAATTTAATAATTGCGATGATAGTGATATAAAATCCGAACATATTAAATAGGATACCTTTAGGTGCAGTATACATACATAATTACATACATACATATGTATGTACAAAGACTGTGACTTGTATTAATATACGAAGTAACTACAAGTAATATGAGTATGCAATCAATTCAACAAAATTCAGAAGTGAAAATTTTCTAAATGGTTTACATATATACATATAGTACCTCGGTAAATTTATTTTTGAATGACATCTAGTTCACATATAATATGAATGAATATATTATTTTGTAATTCGGTGATATTTATACATTTATGCAGTACATACAATCAACAAATATGTGCGGATTTGTACACATGTTTTTCACATATATTTGTTGAATTTTAAAATGAACATAATGTATGTACATAAATATATTTAGAAAAGTTAAAAATAGTGCAATCAAAAAAAATAATTTTTTCTTTTTTTTTTTTTTTGTTTTTCAAATAGTCAACCATAGTAGTATAATAATTTTGCACCTGTATAGCAATAGTATAAATTTTTCGCTGAAAATATTAAATTTAATTATACAAATGAAAAATTTATTTAATTAAATTTTATTTTAAATATATGAAAATCAAATTAAACAGATATTTTAAATGAATCGGAAAAATCGTATACAATAAGTGTACATATATGTATTTTATAATCGATATACATATATGTACTTACGAGTGCGAGTGTAAATATATGTAATACAAGTATAGGCATATTCAACATTTAATTTTTAATATTTTTGTCTAATTTAATTTTCAGAGTAAATATTAAATAAATTTTTATTTCATTAAAAATTATAAAAATTTGACAAAATTTTTAATAGACTTTTTTTAAATTTTTTTTTATTATTATTCTTTGTAAATTCTGGTGAAGGTATCATTTGTTCGTATCTTCAATAATATTTAATCAATTTTGATCAATTTCTATATGGCGAGTAAATTGCGATCAATGATATAGTTTTGACAACTGATGAAAACTACTTTTCAGAAATTAACAAAAATAGGCTGTTTTCGGTAATTCAGATCTTTTCTGACTTTTCAGTTAGATATGACTTAGTTTAACACTGATGAAAAAGCATATGTGAATTTATATAAAAAAGTTCTGTCTATTCAGACAGTAAAATAACATCAAACTCAGATGTTCAATAAAAATCTAACTTATCTGTCTTATTGCTACCATACATATCTGCTTTTTCAAACAAACTTACCTTTCAGATCTAGTTTACCGAACACACTCAATATTCATATCTGACTTTTCGAACAGCTTTACTACTAAGATCTTATTTACCGAACACGTTGAAATTTAATATCTAACTTAGATCTGAATTACCGAAAAACAGCCATATTTTCTGTAACTACCTTTTTAAGAAGAGATCATCATAAAAGCTATACTTATACATACACAATTGAGCGTTAAACGAATCCAGTACATATTATGGTAACTTAACTTCATATTAACGTATAACATAACCAATTACTATCAAATTATGTTGTATGTATAATGAGACTGAATTTAGTTGAATTGTATTTTCTTTTCAGAAAGTGAAATGTTACAGAATTAAAAATCAAAATAATAAATTCCAAAATTATAACATAAAATACAAAACATAAATTATAAAATATAGGTGCCTATATACTTATCTTGTAAATAAAATTAACAGGTTGAAATTTGTATTTATTTTATTTATTCACATAAACTAGTATGCATATGTATAGGTTTCTATGTAAGAGATTTATTAAAATATACTCTGTAAATAGTATAAAAGATGCTATACAATAATAATACACAGAATTACATATATATAACGTACATTCAAAAAAATTTATAAATAAAAAATGAAGATAATAATCATTCATTAATATAAACATAACACATTTATGTAAAATAATAATGAAAATAAATAAATTTTTTTTTTTTTGTTATATGTACTTAAATACATACACATACATAAATGTAAAGAACACACTTTTTACAATTTACAAACGTTATAGCATACATTTGGATATTTAAACGTAAACATGTATTATTTTGTACATCTTAAGTGAGAATAACGTTTATGTATTTGATTTTTATTCATTATATATTTTATCTGAAGACTTTTTTTTTCCGCACATACACATTCTATATGAATTATATGAATGTAAATATGTGTGTATGTATAAGTATAGATAATTCATTTTCATTCATATACCGAACATTTTTTAATTTTATTTTCTTTTCTTTTTTTTTTTTTTGTATTTTTATATTCGAAAAAAAATCTATGTATAAGTTTATCGGTTACATTATGTATGGAGACAAATAAGTTTTTATATTTTCAAGAAAAGAAAAAACAAAAAGAAGAATAATATATATGTTTATATTTTGTGTAAATACACACATATGTCTTTATAAAATCATGAAAATGTATTTGTAGTAATTACGTAATTAACAAAATTAAGATGTTTGTTTTAATTTGAACGAGAACAATTTTACCAATGTAAATTTGTGTACATTTCATTTATATATAAACAAAAAATGTAAACAAAAATTAATTAACTAATTTGAATTCGATCATGTATGAATTTGTATGGCAATTCATATAAATTGAATATGTATGAGTTCAATTAATTATTACTGTTCATATGAATAAATAAAATAGCAAATAATATGAAAAAGTCATATAAAAATATGAATGAAATTTTACGTGAACAAATTTTTTTTCAAATACTTAATTTCTTATTATGTTTCCATCACAATTTTTATAAAATTTTTTTCAAGTGTATATACCCACGTAAATATCGAATGCATGTGTCTTTTCATTTATTTTTCTTTGTCCTTCAATAAAAATTTATGTAACACAACATAAGATATCTTACAAGATTGTTATGTTACTTGCATGGGTATTATAATGTATAATGTATAAAATACTACAAATGCATAATGTAGATCTTTAGTCTTTATTGATGTCTTTTAAGATTTAGTAAATATATAAAAAAATTACATAGACAAATGCATATATGTACACATATTTATACATTAAATGATGCTCACGCATAAATAAAATAAAAGGTTCAAAAGTCATGGTTACAAAATATGTATTATATTCTCACACACTCATACTTATGTTCATATATTTATACATACATTTTTTAGTTTTAATTTCCGTAGATACACAAACATATAATTCCGTAGTACACAAATATGTAGATACTGGTATTCATATGTATTTATGTATGTACATATAAGTGATAAGAATTCATAAGTAGTGTACAGATCATGTATAATACGGTGTATTTAAGGAAATACATTTGTTTTTTTCTTTTTTCCTTATTAATACTTGCATTATATTATGAGAATGAGTTAAGATACTTTTTAATTTAAACTTTTTAGTTGTATAAAATTAAAAAAAATAAAAAAAAATATGTACACACATGTACATATATTATTCTCGTATACAAAAAGTCATATTTGAACAGTAAAATTCACATAAATACGCATATTCTACATATTATACGAACATATACTCGCACACGTATTCAATATGATATTTGTGTTGTTGTCTAAATAGATAAGTAAACATTTTTTTTTTTTTTTTTTGTGAAAAAAAAAGTATTAATTCAAAAACTCTATTTATCTATATAAACGAATAGCTACATATACTATAATATCTTTCATTATGTTACATATGTATATATTTTTATTTCAAAAAATTTAAATTTTCTTTATCTTTACTTTTTAAAGTTTATCTTCTATTTACTATACACTCAACGTATATATGTACATAATAGTAGATTCTCTTTTCTTATATTATTGTATCGTTTTTTTTTTGTTTTTCTTGTTGTGTTTTATGTACTTATTTTTAATTTAGGAGGTATCTACATATATCGTTTTTTATTTTACATTCTGTTGTTGAAAGATAATCAGAGCATTTTTATGACTACAAAAAAAAAAAAAAAATAATAATAATAGTAATAAATAAAATAAATAAATAAATGCATATTATGATATGTATGTATACATTTTTATTTAACTATACTTGCATATAAAAATAGAGATATAAATAAGCTCATATATTTCAAAAGAAAATAATCTTAACATTTCACTATATAGTATGTATATGTTATTTTTTTTTTAATTCTTTTCTTTCCATTTATTCATATGAAATTATTTGTGTTTGAATGACGGAAAAATATGAAGATAGAATAAGCAACAAAAAACATAAAAATTACAACATACAAAAATAATAATAGTCATATACGTATACACAATGCAAATAAAATGATTAAATGATACAATAGTATATTAATTATTGTTTGTATTATCTCTCCCATTCTCTCTCTCTCTCTCTCTCAGTATGATGTGATTAAACTAAATGTATCTAAACATTTGTTGCTAAGAATTTATTCATACAAAAATTTTTTTATATTTTTTATATTTAAATTTTTATAAGATTCTAAATACCACAAAACTCACAACCATTTACTAAATAAAAATGAAAACAATAAAATATTTTCGTTACACAATATTATTTTTTAGAATTATGTATGTATAGTATATAACTTACCCGGGATCATTTGGAACTTCAGCTGGAGAACCAGTAGCACCCATCTCTTGTTTATTTTGATGTTCCATCATTTGCATTTGATTTTTTATTTTATATTTTTATTATTTTTTTTTATTTATTTTAATTATTTTTTAAAGCACAATTTATATTACCTATTGAAAAAATTTTAATATCACTTTTTGAGAATTTTTTTTACCCTTATTTATTTCTTATGATCAAACTTAATTAAAAAGTTGTAAAGTATATGTATATGTGTATAAAAGTAAGTTTAAAATATTATTTTACTTGAGAATTAAAAAATAAATTTTTGAAAAAAAACTAAAAAAAAAACACTCCGACAACAAGGCGAATTTAAATCAATAAATCACTAGTATATGAACAATCAAAATTATTACTTATATTTATAAAAGTAAAGTAAAACACAAAATACAGATCACACAAAATGTAACCGTTACAATATTATACTTAATTGAAATTTAATTTTTTTTTTTTTTTTAAATACGGTATAGCTATATGTTCTTAGCTTATTTATATTTTATACAAAAACTATATTAATATAATAAAATATTTTTATATAATATTTTTTGACTCACAAAATATATATATATATGTATGTATATGTATATATTTATGTAACGTATCAATCATCAATAAATGTGTATATAATAATTATGTATACATAATTTTATGTATATTTTAATTAATTTTTTTATTATTAATATTTTTAATTAAAATTATTTTTTTTTTGTCAATTTTTTATCTTTCTTCAACTAAACTTTAAAATATATTTATTTTTTTTATTTTTTTTTTTTTTTTTGGTTATGAACACAGCATTATAGAATTTACCCTTTTTTTATTCCTTAGAAATATGTGTAGTGTATTATATGTAATATGAATTTATATTATTACTCTTGAATTTTTCTTAGAATTTTCTTTATTCGTATATTTTTCAATTTTTATTTTTATTTTATATAAGTATTATTATATTGAATATTTATTATTTATTTATTATTTATAATTTTATTTATTTTATTTTTTATTAATTATATATCAATTTTATAATTTTAATTATGAAACAAAATTAAATAATTTCATTTATGAATTTCTGTTTTTTTTGCGAAAAACAAATTTTCGTCCTTTCAAATTGAAAAATTCAATAAAATATAAAATAATTTTGTTTTAGTTATTGTATTTGATTTATAAAATTTTAATTTAAATTAATATTTATTATGTATAATCAGGCAATCACGTATATAAATACATAAATAATGTTTATATAATGTAATATTAAGTATATTTAATAAATTATTGTATGTACATCATATACTATATATATACGTATATGTAGTATATGTATATTATGTTTTACAATATAATGTATATTTTATATCAATTTAATATTGTGTTTTATTTTTCTTAACTTAATTTTTATTTGTTTTTTTACTGTATGATAAATGAATAGATTTATTTTAATTATTTATAATAATTGATAGATATAAATTGCACTTGAATTTAATATAATAATAATTATTTGACACATACAATAATCATTTAATTATATTTATGAATATTCATATGCATACATAATATTTTAAAATTTTTTACGTTATTTTTTGTTTTTTTTTTTGTATTATAATTTATTTATTTATACGAGTATATTAATTTATAAATACAGAAAATTACATTTTTTTTTTCAGTGTTTTCTTGTTTATAATATGATGTTTCTCATGTAAATTAGAATTATGTATTATTAATTTTTCGATTTTGATCTTAACAAATTATTTCCTTATTTCTTTTCATAAATTATATAAATTTTTATTTGTTTTCTTTTTTGTTTTTTTTTTATCAATTAAAATTAATTGTTTCAAAATAATTATTCCAAATTTTATATTCAATTCGTATTATTATTATTAATATAATATACAGCAGAATTAAGTATGAATATTAATGCACATAATAATGTACCTATATACGCATATTCGTATATATGATGATAAATTTGTCTGTGATGTTATTCCTTTTTTTTTGTTTGATTTTAATTGTTTTGCAAAATTTTATATTTTCAAATTTTTAACCTGCATATAGTATATATGTAAATTTATACACGATATAAATAGCTAATTGATCTGATGTGATCAATCAACTATATCAAATAAGAATAATTCTTTAAATTTATATTGCTTTTTGAATATTATAAAATTTTTCTTTACATGAAAAAACAAAAATCAAATTATTTGTAACTGTTACCTTTTATTTTTTTATTTTTTTATTTTTTTATTTATAATTATATATACGATTTAGTAATCGTATATTAATTGTATATTAGAAAATTTTTTTTTTACTATATACCTTCTAATTATTATATTATTGATTATTTTAATTTAATTTTTCTTTTATCTTATACACAAATTTCATTCATATGATTTAGGCCGAAAATTAAAAACAATACTTTATTTTTTGTAAAAAATAAAAAATTTATTTCCTCCTTTCTTTTTCGTTTTAATTTCGTAAAAATTTATTTTTTCTAATTTAACAATTATTTAACTTGTTTGTTTGTTTTTCTTTCTTCTTATTTTAAATTTCTATATATTATAATGTTATGTTTTACATTAATAATAAGACGGACATTAAGTGATGTAATCGCATATATGTATATATGTACGTGAATGTATTTATTTTTATTGATATTATTTATATGTAGATATTACTATTTATGATATTTGCATTATTACGTATGTACGTATTTATGTAGATATATTCATTTATCTACAAATGATAATATTCATTCATATTTTTCATTTAAGTATTTATTTATTTATTATATTTTTTTTTTATTTCTCTGCTTTAATGTCGTAACAAAACGAAACAAATAACACAAATTTTTTTTTACTATTATTATTTAATTATAGATTTTGTTGGATGTTTGGTATCAATTATTTTCTAATCGAATTTAAACTGCAAAAAAAAAGAAAGAGAATAAAAATATAAAAATAAATAAGAGATAATTACTTATATTATGTAATATTCGTATTTGAAAAATATATTTGCAGATATTTAAAGTAATAGAAAAAAAAATATTGAAAGAAAATCTTCATTTGAATAATTAGAGAGAGAAATATGATATCCATTCCATAATATACTATAATAATGTGTATTTTCTCAAACAAAAAAAAAATTTTTTTCCTTGAAATTTTTATCTTTTTTTCACATTATTAATATTAAACATACAATTTAAAATGTAGGTACAGCTAAAATCAGAATGAAACATTTATAGTTTTGTCCTTTCTTTTTGTTTTTTTGTTTTTGTTTTGTATATTTAAAGGTTCATTTATTTTTATATTCTATTTTTGTTTTGTAAATTCTAACGAAAATTTTCTATTATATTAAAATATAAAAATTCATTAACATATAAATTACAGAAAATAACATCTTTGCATATAACTATCAAAATATACTATCAGACATCGTTTTAATTATAGTTTTTTTCGTATTACATATATACATGTTTCAGTATTTTGTATAAATATTATTTTTAGTTTTTCATAAATAATTTTAATTTTATAATTTATTTATTTTTATTTATTTATCTATTATTTATTTTATTTTTTCCAAAATATATAATATGTTATTAAAAACTTGTAAACATTTTAAATTACGATAGAATGTCATTGTCATAATAAATTATAATAAATTTAATAATTAACGAAGACAACAACAACAACAACAACAACAACAACAACAACAATGACACTTAAAAGAATAAAATGGAAAATTATTTTCATATTTCATTTCATATTTTAAGGTTTTCGTGATTCATTTATTTATTTATTTTTTCAATTCATTTTCATATTAACAACAAATTAAATAAATAAATAAAATCTGTAATAATTTAATCAAGAATTACATGGAATATGAGTATACGTATACGTAATTTTTTATAATAAATGTAAATGTGTATGCATAAAGTGAAATATGGAAGCAAGAATAAAAGAAGAAAAATATTGAAAAATTGAAAAATTATATATTTTTTTTTTGTTATAATTACAATTAATTTCATATATTGTCAATTTAAATTCATTTATTTCTCAATAACACGGAAAAAAATAAAATTTAAAAAAGAGAATAAGTGTGTAAAAATGTAGAATAACAAATAAAAAAGGATTAAAAATTATACACCCGTTACTTGCATAAATAGTCAGATAATATATGTATATGTATATGTATATGTGTATGTATAAGAGTTGTATATGATTTAAATTTTGGATAAATTGGCTTTTAAATATTCAGAAAGAGAGATAATTTGAAATGTATGTTGATTAATTACTTTTAATTGAAAAATGATTTTTTTTTTTTATATTGAAAAATAATAAATAAAATTTCATTGTAAATAAGTATGTATGTACATTATGTATATTGTCAAAAATTTATACACAGATTTTTTCGACACGATTGCTATGAAAAAATGTATTTTCTGTTGTTGAAATTTTTTTTATTTTTCATTCATATTTTATATTTTTTTCATAATGGTCGTATATGTGTGCTTTCCGTACCTTTATACTTATAATAATTGCAATTCAACGTACGATCATATTAATTGAAAATAGTGTTTTTTTTTTTTTTTTCTTTTAAAATTCTATGTTTACAAAATGACAAATTTTTAAATTACATCATAACATATTTCTCAAATATACAGTATAAAATAGTCCAAATATCTACCTATAATTTTTATAAAATTATAATTATATCATGTACCTATATATAATTAAGAAAAAAATGCATACGATATTTTCATGTGATATGATCATTTATACTAGTACATAAATACATAGATGCACATAAAATTATTTCAAATACATTATATACTCGGTACATAATATGTATGTATAAGAATTAATATAAAAATTACGACACAATAAATTGTAATAATAATTATGAAAATTTAAATTATAAATAGTATACACGTATAGTAAATATGAGTGTAAGAGTGTAATTAGTGTAGATTGTCTTAATTATTCAAATTTAATTATCAATAACGAAATTTTGAAATTTATGTATTATGTGTAGTAAAGTACATACATATACATACATACATATACATACATATATAGAACGAGATACCTCTGATTATACAGCATTCACTCAATAAATGTGTAAATAAAATACTCATGATTATTTAATTTGACATACTTAAATATGTGTTCATATGTACTATATATTATACTTACAAATTTGTGTATGTATTTTTGTATCTAACGTATAAAACATATAGAAATTTGAATATAAAATAAAAATGAATAAATAATATAAAGACCAAACATAACAGAAAATACTGAAAACAATGATGCACAAATTAAAATTAGTATATCCATATATGAATATGAATGTATATGTACATATATTTATTTATAATAATGTACGTACAGGTAATACATATACAAAATCATATAGCTATATTGTATTTGTAAATAAATGTACGCGTATTTATCAAATATCTATATAATATGTATATGAATGTTTGTTTGGAATTCGTTTTATACAGTGTTTTCTATATTGTAATATATATGTACTTACATATTTATGTGCATTATATTGTGTGCGTTATATAAACATTATTCGTATACATTTTTGTCTATATATTCGTATTATATATGAATATGTGATGAAGAGAGTTTTACTACAAACTTTTGAAAAAAGCTCAAAAATGTATAACACTGTTACAATTTTTTGTATGTATTTAAAGTTTTTCAAAGTAGAATTTTTTATGTGCTTTTTAATTACATTTTTTTTTTCTTATTTTTTGTATTAATTAAAAATATTGCTTTTTACACTATACATGTACACAAAATATATATAAATAAAGTATTTATATTTATAATCGTCGCGTATGTATATCTACTGAACAAATGATCCAAAAAAAAAAAAAGCTAAACATTTTTATTTATTCCGACAACAGAAATATCAGATTAAAAAGCGCTGAATAATACATATATAATCTAGTTAAAGATATATTATTAAAAATCATTACAAAAACATTATAAAAAAAAAAACAATAATCAAATATGAAAAAAAAAAGAAAAAAGGAAACAACATTTTGATAAAAATAAAGATACCAATTAATAAACTTTTGTGATTTATGTACATAAATATACATAAATGTATGTATGTATGTATATCAAAAAGCCGGTAGTTCAGTCAAAAACATTATTTTCATCATCTATAATTATCCATTTCATTTATTTTTTCATTATTTTCTTATATATTTTTATTTTTATTATTTTTATTTTCATACAACATACACATATTATAACGTAATGATATGTATAAAAATAAAATAAAAAAAAAAAACTTAAAAATATGTAATCAACCGACAAAAATTGCAATTCATAAATAATATAAAACAAAAGTCAATGCACATTAAAAACTATACATATTATAGTATAAAGTAGAGCTAAAAACCAAAAAAATAACAAAAAGAAAATATTGTGTAATGCGATTTTCCGACGGGCGCGAAAAATATTCATATTGATATTATCATATAGAGACTAAGAAAATGCATTTAAATACAAAAATATAGCATACGCATAATGTGTACAGTACACACAGTGTATAGTGTATTCTATGTACATTTTTTAATGCCGAACAAAAAATATAAAATGACAACCAATAAATCCGTCGCTACAGTATATGTATGAACAGAATGTATGAGATAATGTTGATATTTTATGCATACATATTCATATATTATATTCTTGTATTAAGAAAAACAGCATTCTGTATTCAAATTTCAGAATATTTCGTTATACATTTAATGACGATGAAAAACAATACACTTTAATACTGTTGTTAAATAGATATATTCTCAATTTAATGTTGTTGTTTTTGTCATTGTTTTGTATATTTTCTATTTTAAGTTTATGTTTTGTTTATTTTATTTTTCTATTCTAAGTATATTTTATTTTTGTGTTAAAATATTTTATAATTGGATTGCAAAATTATATAGTAACAGAGCCTAAATGATGCAAAATTATTGCACCAAATTCTAAGCAATTAAATGCAATAATTACGAATATAAATATTTATACACAAGAATATTTTTATAATTAATTTTTTAGTTTTTTTTTTTCATTTTCTCAATTTATTTTCCACTTTCATATTATTGTTTACTTATGCTTCTACATTGTTTATTTTTTTTTTTTTTTTTTGAATTAAATACTTCATTATTAACTATAAAATAATCATAGTTTTATAATAACACTGAGAAATCACTGAATCAATTTTTTCAAATTTTCATGTGACAAAAAAAAAAAAATTTATAAATATTTTATTTCAACCATATAGTATTTTATATAAACTAATATTATTAGCTATTTCGTAACTATGACTGAAGTATGGTGAAAGCGAAGGGACGAAAAGGATGGAACGAATGTGTACATCGTCATAAGTATTGTTCGTTGAACATTTTTAGGCGCTTTTTCTATGTTTTGGTTTAGTTTAAAAAAAAAATATATTATATATTTTTTCATGAATAATATTACAATATTAAAACTATAATTTATAGATTATATATACTGATGAAATATATCAAAATATAACATATGATTACTTGTATAAATATAAATAAAAACAACAACAACAACAACAATAAATTGTTAAGTTACGAAATAATTTACAGATAATATGGTTTTGTTTATATTTTGATTATTACCTGCGTCTAAAATTATTTAAAACTACCGGGTTTTTACGGAAATTTTTATTTATTTAGATTACGATTCAATTCTAAAGTCGATAAATACTCGACAACTACCAAAACGACACTGAAAAGACTCTAAAATGAATTTAATAAAAGCTGAAAAACTTCAAATGTACTCATTTCTATATACAGACTACATAAACTGTCACTGAAAAAAAAATACAAACGACTAACTATACTAAGAGATACGTATACGGATACGATACGAAACACGACTATTATATGAGATACTGACTGAAACTCAAACTATACTATCTGCTGCTGTTGCCGCTATATAATAGGTTAATATACAACACAGTATTTATATTTATAAATGTAATATCTTGTATCTTATATTTTATTTTCATATTCCTCTATACTATATGCATATAATATGTTCAATCTATAATATAACCAGCTAAGCAAGAGGAAAAAGAAAATTGTGGTGACGCTAACGATATGTGTTATGTTTGGTTACATGGTGAGACATTGGTGAGATGAGATGATGTGAATATACAATTTGAGAGCATATAATATATGAATAAGTAAATGATAATGATGATGGGTGGTTTTCAAGGAAAAGCGCTAGCCAGCCAAGATGAAAAGTACTTGTAAGTGTGGAATTCAGTACATCACATGTAACTTATGAATCTATCATAATAACCATAATCGTGCATTAGTATAGTAGATATGATTATTTTTCATATCATTCTATTAAGGTACTTTTCTCATATATTCGATAATATGTAAGTAAGTATGTAGCTAGATTGGTTATGCACCTAACGTTAAGATTCATACCAGAATTATTAATATGAAGAGAATTCATTTTCCCAGCTTTTAATGCACACATATAATTTTTATTTTCATAAATGTTTACATTTGAAAAAATGTATTAATGTATGGGTAAGTGAGCGATGTGCTTTATAATTATATTTTAAATTTACAACAAAAATAAAAAATAAAAATGAGAAAAAAAATTTTATATGACTTTTCTAAGAAAAAATTTGAATGAAAATTCAAAATACACATATGAGTACTTATCTATGTACTACACAAAAAACATATGATTTTTCAAATACATGTGCAATTCTATATAAAATCTAAATTTTTTGAAGAGTTATTCATCAAATTTAAAGAGTGTAATGTGATATAATGAGGTGCTTCAATTGAAACTCTATGTTATCCATCAAAATACAAGTATTATTTACCAACTAAAAATAAGTATTATATAAATTTCAATTTTATTGTCTTTATGTTTATTGAGAAATATTCAAGAGAACAGTTAAAGTGAAAATTTTAGGCTCATAACTTAAGTTATGTACACAAATTTTTCTTTTTCTTTTTTTGTTACGGGCAAAGGCTACAGTATTAGGACACATTTTAGAAATATACCTACATTTTCTTTTAGGTTAAGATGAATATGTAGAATTTACAACATACTCATAGATTATTAAATGAATTTATTTTTGAGTCTCCAAAAAAATTTCTGATTTATTTTTGGTTTTAATTTAAACATAATTTACGTAATAATATTTTCAACACATTTATTTCTTGAATCGAAACGATATTTTTTTGAATTTTAAAATGAAAAATAATTTTATCTAAGAAATTTATTTAAGAGAATCGAAGGTAATTTTCTTTTTTTATGTACTCATTACATTAAGTTTAAAAGTTTTCATCATTCTCTTCAAAAAAGTAAAATTTAGAAAATTGGAAACACTTACATGAATAATAATAACTGCACGAACACAACTACGACCAATTCATATTCATTACTCATATTCTCTGTTACTGATTTTCTCATTTTAATGTGAAAGCTTTTTTCATTTTATATTTATTTCATTATAATTTTTTGTAATTTTCTCATGTATTTTAATGTGCACCACACGTATATGTCTTAATGTATTCGAAAAATTTAATGTTTGTACATACAAATTCAGTAAAAAAAATATTTTTAATTGTTTATTATAGACATCGCAGACATTTGTATGCATACTTAAAAAACATTCGGATATTTTCACTAAAACAAATATAGTATATTTCTTGCGATGATTTCTTAGACAAGATTTTCCATTAAATGATTTGAATATTTTGAATTCCTTTCGATAAACTACAAATTTCTTTTACGTGGATAAACCAAATAAGGAAAATGACAACCGGAATTCTAATAAGTATTACACCACAGATTTTTGTGCATGTATAATTATTTATTCATGTATTTAGTTCAGACTTTTATTGTGAAGCCTCATCATCCTTTTTAATAATCCCAAAACTATATGTACCATTACATTATATTACATAAATGAGAATAGTTTCAGTTTTTTTATTGAGAAAAAATGGAAAATTTGAGTAGAGAAGTTCTAAATATTCTCTTATATTTACGATGTTACATATCTTTAACTCCTCTTATTCTTTTATTTTGATGACTGTATGTTGTGTACTTCCTTTCTTCTCATGATTTCTTTAAAATATAATTTGTTCACTTATTCAATTATAAATAGTATATTTGTGTATTGAATCTTCAGTCCCTTTTATTTCAATTTTAGATTCCTAACATTTATTTTTTTTTTATTAAATGCATTATCTGAAATTGAAAATTGAAAAATATTGAAACGAATAAAATGATAAATTAAAACATTTTCATGTTTATTATTGTTTGTATTTTTGTTGACATTATGTTGCTAAGAAACACAAGAGATACACAAAACATAATTTAAAAAAAATAATAATAAAACAAGAAAACCAAACATCCAATATAACATGCGTATATAATAAAGATTTCCTTTCTCTCGACCTTGACATTGAAATTTAAATATCCTTACACAGACCAAAAAAAAAAAAAAAAATGTTTATTCAGAATAACTGTACTGTTACCGTATTTCAGATTTCAGGAAATTATCATCAATATCCCAGAAAAACGAGATGGAAAATCAGATGAAAAAAATTGAGAATATAAGAGATACATATATGTATGTAATAAGGATATACACTCTGAAATTTTTAAAATGTAATTTCATTTTATTTTTTATTTTGACATAATTATTTTTATTTTATTACATAAAACGAAATACACTTACATACATATACACTCACATTTAGAATTCACAAAAAGCACATAAATTAATAATTACAAAATTGACAAATTTTTAAAATTTAATTTCACAATAAAATTTAAAATCATCCAGTATCACCACCATTATTCCCAGACGACTGTGTATTTTCAGTATTCTGATTTAGTAGTGCTGTTAAAGTTGCATGTGATGAACTTAAAGTACTCTTCAATTTTGGACGTTCTGAATTTATTGCTGCTGTTGTTGAAACAGAACTAACATCATTATTACCATTATTGGTTGTAATCGGTGTTGTTGTCGACGTTATAATTATATTATTATTTCCAGTACTACTGCTTATGCAATTCTGATTTGTTGTAGTAACATTATGACTGTTTCCGTTCAAATTGTTATTGTTGTTATTACCCGAATTATTGTTATTATTATTTTGACCAACACCATTGTTACTATTACCACTGATACTACTTCTAATATTACCATTACTATTATTATTGGCATTATTATTTCCAGATGTATTTTGACTACCTTGTAGTAGGGCATTCCGTAAATGATTACTACCGATTAATGCTGAATATGAATTCGTAATTAGACCACGACTTTTTATATTCAGATCAATGAAAAATATTTTCATTTTTTGTATTATAAAATTTGGTATTTTGAATGCATGCAATATATTCAAATTGAGATTATCCTTATTACGATATAAATCAGATTGTCCTAATTTAATAACCTCATCATAAATTAGAAA
Organism: Villa cingulata; assembly: GCA_951394055.1. Classification (NCBI taxonomy): domain Eukaryota; kingdom Metazoa; phylum Arthropoda; class Insecta; order Diptera; family Bombyliidae; genus Villa; species Villa cingulata. The sequence continues at coordinate 33,368,574 of OX596021.1, read as the reverse complement.
TAGAAATCTTGAATTTCGATTTTGTTCTGGTATAATTTTCTGTGTTACCAACCAGTCACGATCTTGTCCGTCTGGTAGGTAACGTATTAATTCTGGATGTTTACTGGCTAAACGTTCTCTACCATCAGTACCAAAACCAAATGCCTGATTAGCTTGTACGTCTAACAAAAATTTTGTTTCATTCGATATGTTTGCTGTGTTCCAAAAAATTTGACGACGTTGATACTGATGTTGATGTTGAATTTGTTGTGATGATGTTGACATTGGTAATGCTGAAGAGGCTGAAGATGATGATGATGATGCTGATGTTGATGACTGATTTGAATGTGATTGAATTGTAAACGATGAATTCGAATTTGATAAACGTTGAGTTGTTGAATATTGTAACAATGGCTTTTTAGACATGGGAGACCGTTGAATCGTTTCGGTCGACATTATATCGATAATTGGACGTTTCAATAAATTCACTTGATCAGGATATATGTGTGATGATGACATTGTCATAATATTTGGTTCATTCTTAATCAGTAAATTTTGATCATTATGTGTTACCAGTGGTAAGATTGTTGATTTCAAACGGGTATTATACTGAGCTTTTGAATTTTCCAACAGAGCACAAGCCATTTTTTGTAACTTCAAAATATATAGCAAAAATTATAAACACATTTGAAAATCGTAAGTTATACACAAAAACAAAATGAAAAATTTTTTTTTCAATTACCACATCATCAGATATCACATTTTCACCCAAATTTTCCTTAATATTTTTAAATGCTGGCTTAAAATACATCTAAAAATATGTAAAATTAAATATTGGAATACATTTTACAACTTTATAAACAATTTCGACAATTTTTTCTAACCTCCATAAACTTTTTAACTACAGTATCGATTTCTTTATCAAATACCAACTGCACGTTTATCCTTAACAATTCCAAAGAACGCATAAGTGCTTCAGATGATCCTGTAGTTCCAGTAATTTGTGCACTAAAACGTTGACGAAGTCTATATAAAATGTTCTCAGCCATTTGTGGAGTCGTAACATATCTCTGTACGTAAAGAAATTCAAAAAAAAAAAAGAACTGTGAAATTATTTTTGAAAAAATAAATTTTTTTCTTTTAAGGTTTCATCTACTTACAATATTTTGACTTTTCGATGAATTCGTATTCGATGATGAAACTGTTTGATTCGATCCATTCGAATCATCTGATGAATTATTATTGGATGAATGCTGTAAATTTTCATTACTACTTTGTAATTTCCAAGATCTTTGAATCACCATTTTTTTTAATTATTTATTAATTTTTATTTTCCAAAAACAAAATTTTTAATTAAATTTCTTTATTGTTCTTTTAGAATTTGTAAACAGAATTTATTGTCCTGTTATTGATTTTTTCTGAAAGAAGAAAATAAATTGAATAAATGCGCATGACCATTTCAAAATGTTTATAATGTTTTGCACATGAAAAAGATGTCGCATTTGTTGCCTGAAAATTTTTCAAATTCAAAAAATTCTGTTGATAAATACATGCACATTTACAATACATATACATTTGAATTTAAGAATTTGTCAAAGTGTGTTGATATAAAAATAAAATAATAAATTTAGAGAAAAAAATTCTAATAAACATTTCTTATACAAATATAGATTTGGAAAAGAGGTCATATAAAAGCTTTTATTCATACTCTTAATTCAATTCATGCTATTGTCTCTCACATTATCCTGAAAAATTTTTTCTATATAAATTTTCATGAATACCTATATTCGTGTTTTCTTTTCCTTTTACCAACACAAATAAATGTATCTATGCTTTTACATTATCAAACCTCAATATAAATGTGCAAATATACTGCAACCTCTTAAAACAAAAATAATAAATACCACAAAGATTCTACTTGAAATAGTCAGAAAAGTAATTTTATCTCATATAATGTATGATTGCATCAGGCATATACTAATATATATGTAATGTACATGTGTGGTTATAGTCAAAATACAATGATAGAGTCATAACACCTTTCTTGAGTACCACGGTACCACCAATTCACTATTTCACTATATATATACAAATTTATATGCAGTTTACTGGTGCTTCACCTCAATCATCACCATTATACGAGGAGGTCTGTTAATAAAATTGTCTGCCAAAATTTTCACAACTTATTTTATTTTTGTTTTGGTGCATGTTTTGGTATAATATTGTCATTTTAATATGTACTTATATACTAGTACATATGACTGTATTTTTTTAGCTTTCAATAAGTTTGTTTAAAGTATTTTTCAGTGTCGTTTTGATATTTGTCGAGTACTTATCGACACTAAAAATGAACCGGTATTTCGATAATAAGAAAATTTCCAGTATTTTATTTGTAGTAAATTTAAACAATAAATATCAAAATACATATTAACAAAATAATAATTTGTACATTTGTAGATTATAATATTTTTATTAAAAATAATAATTTAACATCAAAAATGTACTATATAATAAAAGTAAAATTATTCTTGCAGATTTTATATAGGTAGTTTAAGGATAAAGTGAACAACAACGATATGTGGATAATTACATCGATTATATTTATACGTATACATAGATATATGTATATCCAAAATTAATGTAGTAATACATACCTATAACATAACTGAATATACTACAAAAATTAAAATAAAATTTCAGTCTGTGATAAATTTTACACCCACTAAAAACCATCCATAATTATTGCATGAAATTTATGTTGTGTAAAATGTCATTTACAATTACAATATTTATAGTTTTATTTTTATATGTACATATACTCGTATATATTCTGAATAAAAAAGAAAAACAAAAAAAAGAAAAATATTTTCAGTGCAGAACGAAATATCAAATGTATACACATCTAGAAATTTATTGCTCTATCTCCGAAAGATATTGAATATACATTTATGTAGTTTTTGTTTAGAAAACATAAATTTAAAATTTTTTTTTATTATTATGTTCTCAATTCAATTCAAAACTTGTCAGTTTGTCACATTCATTCTAAATTATATGTGATTTTAGAAATTGTTGCATACATTTTTCTTTTATACATTTTACTTATGCTCTTATGTACATGTATTAGTTTTAAAAATGCCAACAACAAAAAATTTGGTAAAATTTTTAAATATGAAAATATATAAGAAATAGAAAAATTTATAAAATTATTGTCAGTAAAGAAAACAATTAATGGTATTATTGATATATAAAATATGGATAGATAGATGTTTGTCTATTATATGAAACTATCTCCCACTCATTCATAACCGAAAATTATTTACTGCAATGCAGGTATGACGACGGTATATAGTATAATATACAACAATAATATAATTTGATTGCATATTGCATTGAACATAGTCTCATTCTATCGAAAATGTATATGCTCGTCAAAATTATATGACGGTGTTATATGAATGTATTTGATTGCATGGTAAGCTTGTATGAGTATTATATGTACATAAATCGTTTATACTTGCATGAAATAATAAATGAATATTGAAAGTTTTTCATTATTTTTTGTCTACTTTATATTCATTCATAGATACGGATTGATACTTTGTAAATATCCTGAAACTTATACTAACAGGAATAAAATTAACGTATAATAGTAAAGTTGAAATGAATTTCGTAAATTCATTACAAAAATAAATTTTCCAAAATATATGTATGCATATCGAATAAAATGAATTTTATCGATCATTAAATTGAATTGAAAATATTATAACAGATGAATATTTATTTAAATTATTATTAATAAGTATGTCAATGTATACAATCGTATATGAATATTAAAATTCAAATCCATTAAATAAAAAAAAATTATCCGAATTACCTTCAATCTATTACTCTATTATTTTAAGTACAATTTTATATAAAAATCTATTATTATATTGTAAATTTATTTGATTAGATTAGATTTCATATTATAAAATATTTTTTTGGCTCCATTCCAATTAAATCATTTAAAGTCTGTTGTTATCATATTCTACTAAAATGTATGATAAATAAGAATAAAATGCTATAATGGATACAAATTACATAATATTTCTTTTTTTATTTTAATTTCTTTATCTAATTGCAATATGTGTTATGTTTAGAACATAATTTTTAATCATGAATGTACTATATTTTTAAAATTATAATAAAACTGTTTAAAAAATTAACTCATATAATATATTTTTAAAATTAATTCTACCAATTAACATTTTTTTATATATTATTTATGATCATAATTAAAAAATTATTATATTTTTGAAAATTCATAAAATTCTGATTATACGAGTATGCATAGTTTTTCATCTTTATAAATATTATTATGAATTTATGAAAATGTATATATTTCTATCAACATATTATGTGATGATAGATACTCTAAAATGTGTGTAAATATCTTTATCACATAAAAATGTTAGCATTTTCTGCAACTGATTTACATATACACATATACTATATTATTATCGTAAATATAAAATACATAAATAAATAAAAGAAATAATGAATTGAAAAATTTTTAATTTCTCATTCGTCAGAGTCAGAGATGATTTACATATTAGTCTATAATTTCACCAAATAAATATAGACTAATGGAATAGTGTTCGTGAACTGAGCAGATTTGATAGAGTAGTAGTAGATATGTACGATTTTGATTCGGTGCTTATACAAATCAATTCCATAAGTCCAAAATATATTATCTTGTCAAAATTTCTTTACAGCGTGTAATTTATTGAATCCTATCACAAATAAAGCGGAACGCAAAATGCGAATTTTTTTCGCCTTCGACATGATTTAACATTTCAAATTTATATAAACTCAAATCAAACAAATAACCAATTGACATTTGTCGCTATTCGTGTTAATTTTGTTCAGCATGCGAATTCTGAATCATTTCACAATCACCTTTGCATTCGCAATTCGCATTTCACGTTAGTTGTATGGTTGTATTTATGTTATAAATATGTAGTATAAAATGAATTTCATATTTCATGTAGAAGTAAAAGGATAATACATACATACATATGTTTCCTGTACTTAGTTCAATTTATTCATTTTTAGAGAAAATAAGATATGAAATAATCTGAATAAAAGAGAAATCATAAAAATGCATTTAAAAATATATAATTATTGAAAACGACGTGCAAATAAATGCTTCATGTTTTATTTTTTATAAAATACGAAACACTGAATATCATTAATATACTTATGTAGATACGAAGTATCATGTACTTATATTATAAAATTATATTAAAGCATTGTGTATCCCTAGAAGCTTTTCGATTTAATGCAAGTAAACACCATCAAATAAACAGAATAATGTGTAATCTTGTGCATCATTTTGTTATAATTGAAAGAAAAATTATACTTATCCCTACATTATACTATGTATATGTAATCCGATTACATAAGCATCTTATTGTTAAAATTGGAAAAAATAAAATAAAATAATATAAACAAATTTAATAACTTTCCATAATTCTATATGAACATTGATAACTACAAATTGAAATAGAAATCATGATGATTATTATTAAAAAATTATGTAAATTATATGAATGAATCTACAATAAAGAGAAAATAAATTGAATTGATCTTGAGAAAATGAAAGATTTGTGCTTTAAATATCCAATATAGAATGCACACAAGTATTGCAGATCTTTTCCATGAATCTTGAAGCATTTTTATAATAAAGGACTTTTATTTTTTATTTTCCTTGAAGCGATTACATTTAAGTCGTTTTTATTTTAATCATTTAAAATGTTGATTAATGAATAAATAAATCTTTTGTACATTTTTTTATTTATGTGATGCGTGTATTTATAACATGTAGGTACATAAATAAATAATTTTTACATTGTGTACTCGTATTTTCATTCTTGAGAAAATGTTTAATTTTTTCTCTCTAAGCAGAATTGCGAATATTGTACATGACAAACACGGAAAATCAACTAACACCATTTTACTTTCTCCTCCACTTTATATAATACACTCTTGCAGTGGAGGTCATTGATTATAACAGTCCATATGCATAGCATACACTACTTAAATGCGAGTAATATTTCACACATCATGTGTACTTGTATTTTCAGTCTTCTGTAAAAGTTAATTTTCTCTCTCAGTAGAAAATGCGAATAGTGTACATGAAAAAACAAAAAAAAAATCTACTAACAATATTTATCTCTTACTCCTTCCCTTATATGTGATCTGAAGCAGAGCAGAGGAGGTCATTAACTATAACAGTACCTATAGTATACGCTACGAAAATACAAATAGTGTTTCATACATCATGTCATGTGCATTCTTATTTTCAATTGATTTTGTCTCTCAGTAGAAAATGCGAATAGTGTACATGAAAAAACAAGAAAAATCAACTAACAACATTTATTACTTGCCTCTCTATTCTATTAAAGCAGTACAGAATAATTATAGAGGATTGAAACAATTAAATTTCTGATATAAATTTTGTTGAATTCTTGACCACCTTGTTTTTTAAATAAAAACTGTAAACATAAAAATGAAAATGTTTATCATTATTATTCAAATAATATTTTAATATTTTCAAAAAATTTTCCAATCCAACAAAACCGATATTTCATATGAACAATATTAAAAAATATATTTTTATTTAAAAAACGAAATAATTTCAAAATCATAAAGGTGGAGCTAAAATATTTGACCTAAATCCTAGATGCAATAATGAATAAATGGTTTTTTATTTTTTCAAAATTTTAATTGGCTCCAATTTATATGCAATATCATCAAATAATAATATTCAATGGGCGGTTAGTTTTTGGCAATATAATTATTATTTTTATAGAATTATATGCATATAATAATTATATGTATTTATGAAAGTCATTTAATGAATGGTGTACAATCATACTTATGTTCATTTTGTATATCGCACACAAATTGTACATTCGAATATTCTGGTCGAATCTGTTGTTCGAATAATTCTAAACATATAACGTAGATAAATTATATTATTAATTTATATTTTTAATAAATAAAAAACACTAAAAATTGTACAGGAATATACAAGAGTTATACATAAATATATTAGGAATTTATGCACATACAAAATATTTAACCCAAATTTATGAAGTTGTATTTCATTATTACTTTATTATATCATTTTAGACAAGAAGAAGGCAATAATCTCATATATTAAGTACAAGAAGCTACATAAATAATCATTATATACATATACATATGTACGAAGTACGAGTATATAAAATTTAATTTTTATATATTATTATTAGATAGATATAAATGACAAATTTCTTATGCAAATAAATCCACTAAAGATTTTTATAACTACCAATGAAATATTTGAAGAATATTTTTATGTATCGTGCTTTACTTCTAACAAATACCTCATGCTCATGTACTTCTAATTGTTAAACTGATTAAAATTATTTAATCTTAAACAAGTACGAGTAAGTTCAAATATACATATTTTTACATTTTATTTTTTTTTTTTTTCTTTTTTCAACACATGACAAATTCAAGATAATTTTTTATTCAATTTGTATAACGACATTTTTTTCTGTTACATCATATATTATGTTATAGGGTTATGTTGTTATAGTCATTTAATATACATTTTCAATAAAATAATTTATTACAAGAAATATTTTATTTATTTTATTTTAGCATGTTCTAACTAATTAGTTAATTCAATACAATATGTATAATCATTATAATATTTGCATTAAGTTATGATGATTATGATTTATTCTGTTACACATGTATTCGATTCAATAGAACATAAATAAAAATAAAAATGAGAATATTTAGAATGGTTTATTAATTCGAATACAATTTTATTTATAAATCATACAGAAATAATATTCACGAAATAATACAGTAAGAGCCAATTTGGATAGACGCAATAATATTTTTGTAAATAAAAACCAAATATGGGCAAAATAAAATAAAAACAGTACCTATTTTTTTTGTTTATACTTTTTTGTAATTAAGACTTTTTTTCATTCACAAAATATGACTGGGTATTTTCAAATTGCGCTCACTGTAATTTTTATTTTTTTTTTTCATTTTGTTGTTGTTTTCTTTATTTTTTATTTTATTTTGTTTTAAATATGTCAGAGTCAAATTACCAATTAATTTAGCAGCGCATGTAATCGTGACTAATTAATCATAAAATATTTATATTACACATCATTATATGAATCCAAATTAAAGAAAAATTTAGCAACATCTGTTTATGTGAGTATATAAACCAATTATATATTATATGCATACGTAGCAATAAATAATAAAAATATTTAGATATTTACAAAACTAGCTATTTTGAAAGAAATCACTAAATGGAAATCACTAAAACAAATAAAAATGAGTATATGCTTGTAATATAAGAATGAACAGTTTAAAAATTTATGAGACTTATTCCTTATAAATTAAAATAAAAATAAATTCAAAAATTTTTTTTGCAAATTATTTATATTTCACAAAAGAAATGTAAAAATATAATTCAGATAAAATTATACAAAAAATTTTATCGAAATAATTACAAAATGCACAATTCATTTACGTATACATATCAAAATCTATCAATCTTTTTACATAAACAAATTTTTGATCATATCAATAATTTCACGGGCATAATTATTTACGTCTTCACCAATTATTTTATTTAGTTGATCTTGAATTTCGCCCGAAAGTAAACCATTTACATTGTTTTCAAGGTGAATATTAACTTTGCTATATGGGAATGGATTCGGTGATGTTGTATTACTTTGTGCCAAAACTTTATTAAGGCTATCGAAACACGTTGAATTACGTACTATAGTTTTCATATCATTTTCAGATGTTTTTTCTGTAGCGACACAACGTACAGAGTTTTCGGGACATGCTAAGTGACCGCATTGAAGTTTTTCTATGAAAATTTATTTGTAAAAAAACCAAAAACAAAATATTGTAAAAAGAAATTAATTAAAATTGCAACTTAAAAAAAGAATTTATTTTTATTTCAAAAATTAGTATAAAGTAAACACTGTAACTTACCTCCATCATAAACTGTATTTAAAACACCAGCTTGATTAAAATGTTTCATTTCTTTTGGACATATTTTGCCATCGCATAGCCCTGTTTTTCCTATAAGATTTAATTATAAAAAGACGAAAAAAAAAAATTTTGTAAAAAGAAGTTATCTAAATTTACAACTTAATCGTAAAAAAAGAATTTTTTTTTATCTCGAAAATCAGTATCAAAGGCAAACACTATAACTTTTTTCCCATTTGAAAAATACCTGAACAAATTGCCAATAGTCCACAGATAGTAATTGTAAATAAAATTAATTTATTATTTTTCATTTTCTTTTAGTTTTCAATTTTAATTAATTCAAAAATTTCTTATAACACAATTTTTAATATTTTTCCTTATTTCGATTTTGACTGTTTAATCACTTTTGAACTTTTTCAATATTTTCGTACTACTAATGTTATGCGAAATGATTTTCATAACTTATATACGTGTTCTTAGTTCTTTCGGTTCAATTAAGTATATGTTTTTTTTTTATAATTCTAGAAAATTAATTAAAATTTTTATTGTTTTTCATGTTTCTAGAAAATTTTTTTACGCATTTGATAAATACAAACATATAAAAATTGCTTACTGTTGAATGTATATTATGTACTACATATTTAGATACTTAAAAGTCATTTGTTTTGTTTGATCAGTTGTTCTCAAATACTTATTGACATACATTAATTTTGTTTTTTACAGGTTTATATTATTGCATACATATAGCTATATAATTTTGTTGATTTCTCACCATTTTTTGTTTTCGTTTTTCAAATAACGTAATTTTAAATATATTCGAATGTATACTACATACACGAAATAATTATAAAATCTAATTAAGTGATTCAAAGATAATTTAAACAATTAAATTTAAAATAATATCTAGAATATTCCTTTTGTATTTTTATAGAAGTAAAACATAATGTTTTTTTAATATTTTTTTATTTTCTGATAATGAATCATTTGAAAAATAGTTAAACAAATGGATTTGCACAAACAACAGCGATATTTAACTTAATTAATTCCATAATAATTTTTTCTTCAATTTTCTTCTAGAATTTTTTTTTTATTTTTAGATATACGATAATATTTTACATAACATGGCATGTAATAACAAATATTATTATAAAAATTGTTTTTCTATATGGTAAATAAATAACAAATAAAATACTTAATTTATCGAATATAAAATAATAAAATTCATAACTAAATTTATATTTCGGTTGAATATAATTTAAAATACAGAACCAAAATACAATTCAATTACATATATGCATATGTACACATATTCAGATAAACTTTTATTACACCTTTTATATTTTAATCAAATTTTTAGGAAATTAACAATACATACTCGTACATGTAGAAACAGATTTGTATACAAAATTCAAAAATAATAATTTGACCATACAATTCCGCAACTATTTGAAAGTTAATAAAAAAAATCTCAGACTGCCATCGTATTTTGTACGTACGATATTATTCTGTCTCCATGTGTATCGCTTCATAAATTCAGTATAGCTATATGAAAAGTTTCTAAACAAATATCTAATTTTCTAAAAACATAACCACAAATCCACTACTACTACCAGTAATTATAACAAACAATCAGTAATACTAAACATACAGAACTTTTGTGAATGCACATATGTATACATAAACGTAATGAATATTGTATTTAGTATGTAAGTATATACTAATACTCATACATATAGTAAGTTGGATAATAAAAACTACTCAGAAAGGCAAAAAAGGATTTACATTATTTGTTTTTTAACAATTTTTTATGCAACCAATAACACTTTACTATATTAGCAATGTGCATATTGTATATCTTTATCCTTGTTAAAATAAGTACGAAACGAAGATATATATACGTACATAAAAGTATATTATGTCGCCTTATACGTACGAGTACTCGTATATGATATGCTAATTCATTTTCTGTTTAGGTAAGTAAGTATATGTGCATAAATGAAAATAAACAATTGTACAATCACCAAACTGTCCTTTATCATTTTATTATAAGAATATAAAAACAGCAGTAGAGAATATGTTGATATATTACTTAGTTTGTATGTGTGTACACACATATACACAAGCATTTATAGTCAATCGATTTTCTAATACTTTTGTATACATAATTTGAAAAAAATTTTAGTACACAAATTTTACAACTTTCTCTTTAGCCGACAATGCATGAATGCATGCACATTTTTAGATCCATATCCATTCGCTCGTATATAAATAATATACTCTTTATATTGTGTATTTATAGATTTTCATATCTTGTACTTTATATACGTGTATGTATGTATAGTCCATGCACCTTATTCATGTTTTGTGTACATTTGTATATAGGATAATGCAAAATCCAATCTTGTTTTTATTTAAATTCAAAGAATTTTATAGATGCATAGATATCTATAAATGTCTAAGGATTATTACAAATAAATAAACAAACGAATGTGTATACGGTTAGCAAATACTCGTAAACATTTAGGAAAACTTTTGAAAAAAAAATGAAAAACAAAAAATAATATTTATAAATTTATGCGTTTATCAGAGACCACAATCGAATGGAAAATTTCAAACACGCATTAAATCAAAATACACTCATGCATGTTTTGAAATTTTATAATCAATTACAATATAAACCCAATAAAATATTATACAGAATTTGTGTGCTTGTGTTTTTAATTAAAAATGTTCGTTCAATATTTAAAAATTGTTGAATTTGATTTTTCAAAATTATAAGAATAACCGAATTACAAAATAATCGAAAATAATTTTCGAGACAGTTGTTATCCGCATATAAAACGAAAATCACGTAAATTACACTCTTGGTTATAAATACTCTAAATTAATGTTTTTAATGGACTGTGAATATTTATTTTTACATATAAAAATATTAAAATTAAATGTTTCAATTGTATAATTAAACTTTTAAATTTCCATACTGAAAAAAAAAAACTAAGAATTTTTTCTTCAACTGATATTCTCATAATTTATTAATAGCCTCTAGGAAAAAGTGGTCGTATTTTAAAGTATGTACGTAGCTATGTGTATTTAATTAGTTGTAATTTGACTTAATGAAGAAGTGTATCTATACAGAATGAAAATTTAATGAGAAAGAAATAGTACTGTTAAATTTATTTCCACATTTTTTTTTTTTTTGATTAGCAATGGTTAGTTAGTTAGCCCCAGCAATCTAAATTTAGAACTTCAAGAATATGAAAAAAAAAAAGTTTCTACAGAGCAAAACATAAATCTATTGTTATAACAAGACTGAAATTTTTTACAATCATCCAATTCTTTTTTTTCCCTCCGTATAATTTAAAAAAAAAAAAAAGTGGAATGTAATTTACCACAATTTTCTTCCAGCTAAAATTACTAGAATGATATTTCGTGATAGATAAAAGAATGTCAAAAGTGATGGAAATACTAAAATGTTTTAAAAGTTTGAAATTTCTCTAGAACTTTTCCCTCAAAATTTTATAAAGAAAGTGTGAAAAATTGTATACATAGAAACTCTTTGTAACCTTATAATTAGGTATACAAGTATATATGTATACATGTGAACAACAAAAACAACTCAACAGCAGTAACAACAACAAAATCATCGATGTATCGCTTATTGATTTTGAAAGTTTGAAATAATTTTCAAAGTAAAACAAAATACAAGAGAAAAAAAATTAATTCCTTTTTTTTCTTGCATAAACAAATAACTCCGTATTATCGGATACAAAATTCAAATATTCTTAAAAATATATTATTGCACATTTAACAGCAACTAATCCTTCTAGTAAGAAGATTAAAATAACATCAACTGCAAGAAAAATAGAAAAACGAAAATATGATAAAATTAAACCATAAAGTAAATATTATATTACATACATATACATACATAAATAAGTTTAAAAAAAATTCATATACTGCATATGTAAGTACAGGATACTTATAGTTTTTATTTGATTATAAAAGAAAAAAAAATTTTTTTTAAAAACAAGGATTAGTATTATGATGCAGATTTTCTTTATGTGTACAAGGAAAAATAATAAAAAGGATTTATAATTTTTTTTTACACTTCTTTCTTTAACCATTCAATTTTTAAGGATTAAATAAAATTATTGAAATACGAGTAGTTTATCAAAAAAATCAAATATTTAATATTTTTTCTTCGTTTTTTTTTTTTGTTTTATTAAAAGAATATCAATTTTACGTAAATTTGAAAAAATATCTCACGAGTTTTTAAAAACAAATTTTGCAATTATTAATTTCATATATAACAATGTTTCCATAATTAAACTAATAGAAAATCTACCATTTAAATACACATATAAGTAATTCCTTACAAAACTATACATATATTTAATTTAACCAAAAATATTTACTTTCAAAGAAAAAATTCAAAATAAAAAATAAAATTCATTTTTTCAACTTTTATAAACTTTATATAGAAAATTTATAATTTCCCATAAGAAACTTCTGATATACCATATACACATATCCTCTTACATATCCTTTATTCATACTTACCAAGTAATACATTAAATTGTACGAGTATGCATTTATGTCTTCTAATATGTCTTATATATCTACTCATGTATAAGAGATTTTTAATTATTTAACTAACATTTTAAATATATATATACGAGTATATATACTCGTATATCCTGAAATTACATTTTAGAATTAAAACCACTAATTTTCCAGTTACACCACGTATTATCTTTATATCCTGTCTAACATATACATTACATAAGAATTTAATTCTATATTATTAAGTATGTACTATATGTTGTAGTATCATTTTTTTTTCTTTAACTGCAATATTAATATAATAGTAATTAAAAATGTTTTCTTTGCAAAAACAAAAAAAAAAAAAACGCTTACATAATAAACAACTTTTATGGAAAGAAAAAAGTTTGAAAAAAAAACCAAAAAAAAAATCAAAATAATGAAATTTACAAAACAAAATTTTAGTTAACAATTCAATTTAATTACTTGAGTAAGTACTATAATAATAACATCGAAACAACTTGATTCTCCAACGTGTTTCAAATAAAAATATTTTGAAGAAAAATATAAAAAGTAAAAAAGGAAAAATGTGTACAAAATAAGGATAATATTTATACACAATATGCAGGTGCATTGAAAATAATAAAACAATAAATATACATATCTATACATTTGTATATAACTATATACTTGATTACTTGATACATGCACATATATACATACGTGTGTGTTTATATAGATGTAAATGCATAGATAAAAACGTATCGTATATAAATTGTATAAATGATATCATTACATAACTAAATAATAAAATAACACGTCCCGATAGAAAAATAAAAATATAACTAAAAACACCATATACAATTGGACAGAATATGTATACACACAAACAAACGTATATATTTATATGTAGACATATACATATATTAACAAATATTTATGTTATCTTCATATGTATGTAATATCTTTTAAAAATAAGTATACTAAACTAACTATACTGTCCTCTACAAACATTAACATTTTTTGAATTTTAAATGCAATTTATACAATATAATGTAGTGTAACTGTGTTAAGATACGTGCAAAAAATAATTGTATTGTTTTATCAACTTGTATACGTGTTTTTAATGTTTCATATCGTTTATACATATGTCTATAAAAGTAATATGACATCTAAATATAAAATTTATCTTTACACTGTAATATGTACCTACATTATAATGTACCGAAATGTATAAGATTAAATGTAAGTATATAGAAGGTACATACTTATAGAAATATAGGAAAAGCGATTATTTTAATTCTTATTATATTATTGTAGGCATATAAATAAAATTTTTGAAAGCATTCTGCTTTTATATTATCTTGAAATTTGAAAACATAAACGTCACGTGGATAGAGGATGTGGTATAGAAGATGGAGAAAAGACGAAATCATGAACATTCATATAAAATTCAACCCGATATCGAATAGATTTCTTGCTGTCTTGCTTTCATGTTTTAGTGTTGCAATTATTATATTGAAAAGCAAAATTATAAAAATTTTGTTGATAATATTAATGAAATATGGCTCCACCACTAAAACAAGAAACAAAATTAACACTAAAATAAGGAACAATAACATGAAACATGAAACATGAAAGTTTATAGTATAAATGCTTTGTTCAGTTCCATCGTTCCACGAACAAAAACATGAACTATATGAACATGAAACAAGGAAATGTAAATACATCCATTTAATTCAATTCAATTCAAAATTGCAATAAATAATTAACATTGTTAACTACAGTTATACTAAAAGTTATTTAGACGATGGTACTAGACCATACATTATCACACTATAATTATTCCTGCATTTATCATATAATATAAGAATTTATATAATCAAAGAAAATATCCTTAAATTGAAATACTCTATAACTAATATATGTACAAATGAATTATAAATTTTTGATAGTTTCATATACATACATATTAGATTGTATATACATTTATATAAGTAAGAATATTTAATTAAAATGTAAATAAGAGTATTGTGTAAATTATTGAATATATGTATATATGTACTAACAACACTAAGTACCTTCATTAATGTGTGTATGAGTATACACAAACACTCTCAAAACACAATATATTAGGTATGATAAGTGAATATTTATAATGTGGTACAAGGTAATGTACACTACACTAATTCATGATTATACTCGTAAGTTATAGCATAGACTAGATAGTTATAGGTTAATTGAATTTTCATTATTATAGAAAATAATATAATATGATCGTAAATACAAATTTATTATAAAATATAATTTGATATATTAAATACAGATTTATTTGTACACAAATCTACGAATATGTATATGAATTAAAATTTATATACTATACTATCACTTGTATACATCTTATGGCATATACATATAATGTGAATTGTTTTTGAATTATTTAATATAATGTATAGCTATGAGGATGAGCATACATTATCCTTGAAATATATAAGAGGACTATGTAATAATGCAATGTAATTAATCGTAAATATTTTGAATATTTAATTCCAAATATATACTACACATTATATACAAAGGTCTACACACATATTAATGTAAGCTGATTAATAATTTCAATGATGCACAAAATGATGTTTTAATTAAATTTAATAGGATATGAAAATATATTGCATGTAATATGATAAAATTAAATTTTTAATTTGTTGTTGAAATGATTTTATAAATAAATTAATTAATTATTTAATAATATTTATTTCTTCAGCTTCGATTAGCTTAAAACATCATATGTACATGAAATTCTACTCTCATTTAATACATTTTAATTTCAAAATACGCAAGCAGTTCATTCATGTACAAAATAATATTTACCAGTTTCCATTCAATGATGCTTTTCGTATGTTTTGTACGTTTATATTACGTACAATTTTCAAATAATCCCATTGATCTGATATTTATTGACGTATTTCTTGTATCATTTAAGCCTTATATTTATATCCACTTAATTGCCAACATTTATATGCTGACTCGTAATTCTCTCGCATCATATGTATACTTAATCGTATATGTATTGCAAAAATTATTTATTTTAATCTCATTCAACTGATTTGTTTTTGAATAAATAAAAATGTATAATTCAATATCTCAACAAAAAAAAAAAAAAAAACAAAAAAATTCATTTCTCTAAATTCATTTATGAAAATGTAATTTAAGCGAATTCCTGATGTAATTTTAATTTTTTCTTTTTTAAATTATCTATAAAATCACAAAAATTCCAATCAAATTTTCTTAATTTTATTCTTAATTATACAATTTGATTTTGTTAATTTCATTTTAATTATTGCTTTAAGTCTTTTTTTTTTATCTAATAAATATTTAAATACAGAATTTTGAATATTTCCTTTTTCATACAATCGTTAAATTCAACATTCGATAATATCAAAAAAAAAAAAATTCAAAAAAAATTTTTTTACTGTGAAGTGATCACATGAAAAATATTTTATCAACTAATACTATTTTATTTACCGGGTTAAAGTGAAGCTGTGTTATACAATCTACCACATAAAAACGTGCTCGTGTATCTATCATACCACATCATACACAGAAATTATATTGTATAGAAATACATTTTCTACACAGTTAAATACAATTATTATTGAATATTAATACCCAACTAAAAAGGAGTAATATGCAGCACAGTATGTCAATATTGCGCATGTAATGTTTTCCCATAAGAATATGTAATATAATTTTTACCTTTAACACTAACACAAATACAAATCGAAATAAATATATTTATGTTTGGATTTGTAAAAAGGAATTGGAGAAATTTTATTTGTATGCGATATAGTAAATATTAAGTATTTTAAATATTACAATTTTATGTACTGAAAAAAGGAAAATTATACTTTATCAGACACACACACACATATATGAACACATTATACATATACAAACTGTGCGGTGTATTCTTTATGGATATATTTCAATGGGCTTATGATTTAAAATTTGATTTTATGCACACAAAGTTTTAAAGTAAATTTTCCTTTTTTAATTTTAAGGATTTTTTTAGCATAAAAAAAGGAAGCGTAAATTACCAAAGTATCTAACATGTAAAAAACAAAGCTACATACTACATTCATTCCCCATTATTTTTTTATATTATTCAATTCTCTTTTGTTTATACTACATTTCATATTCATATGTGTGCACCACTTAACATTGAAACAAGTTTTTTTTTTAACTGATGTGCGGTTTCGTTTTGTTTATCTAGGGAGAAATAATTATAATTGAATAATAAAATATGCAAAAATCTAATTACCTGTTTTAATTGAATCGAATTAATTTAAAACTTTCGTGATTATAAACAATTTAAATAATGGAATGGTCAGAAAACGAATACACAAAATACATGAAAAAAAAAAATTAAATGCAACTTTAATAATGCTTTTAACACTTCCATTATAAAGAAATTAAATTCACGGAAAATAACGTTTCAATAAGAGTGTAAAATGATGCGAGGGCAAATAAAATTAGAGATAGAAAAAATTTCATATATTTTTTTCTTTATTTTAAAATTTTTTTTAAACTTATGTAACTCTGAATTTGATTTATTATACGAATATACTATAATGTCCTGCTGATTGCGAAATTAATTGCACACACTTTTGAAAATTTAATCAAAAACAAAAAAAAAATCAAATTTAATAACAGAATTTATTTACTTATATCCTAAGTATAGATACATAATACGTGTAGGTATATGAGAAAAATTATGTTGTTTATTTTTATACCTTTTGATGTTCTTAAAAAATTACTTAATTTATGAATGTATACTCGTATTTGTTTACTAAATCATTTATATTTTCTTTATATACACATAAAACTTCAGAATGTTATTTGTCCTTTTATTTTCTTTATTCATATTTATTTTTTTAATGATATTAAATAAAATTCAATATAAAAAAATATCTACTATTATATATCGAACACCAGTCATTAAATAATATTCAATAAAAAACTGAAATTAAATTAAATAAATAAATATAAATTAGCATCACATAAAAAAAGATAAATAAAAAACGCATAAAATTAAATCGAAAAAAAAAATATTCAAAATTAAATTACGACAGGTAATGTACGATGGTACGATTCTTCGATTTTTTTTTTTTTTCATTTTGATAAATTCCTTAAAAAAGGATCATAAAATCCAAAATAAATTTAAAAATGCTATGAAACAGTATTAAATGTGTTATTAAATTTTTCACTTTTCAGATCAAATGATTTTGGCTATTTTTTCGTTTTATATTTTTCTTCAATGTTTAACGTGCTGTAAAAAAATAATTTTAAAATATACATATATGAGTATACTCGTATATGAGTATTTACTTTCATGTAAATTCTTATATGCAGATTAGATGTGTACAGGAAATAAATTTAAATTTGATTTGTTTATTTATTCATTTACTTCAGTATATTTTTCTCATGTTTCGTCATCCAGAAAAATCCATTTTTTTGTGAATTACAAAAAATGAACAAAATTTTAATGTTTTCTTTTCTACTTTTAAGATTTTAATGTCCTTTTTATTTTATTATAATTACATAAATTTGTATTATTTTTTTTTCTCTCTCTCTCTTTTTTTTATAACTCATCAAAAAGTTAATGTTAAAAAACGAAGAAAACAAAGTTAAGATTATAAAAAATTTTTTGTGTTATTTTTCATTTGAAATATTTTATAACGAAATTCCTCATGATCTAATTGAAAGTAAGATAAAATCACGTGAAACAATTTTCTTAATTCTTTATTATGTATACATATATGTATTTTTTTTATTATTTATTTTATTTTTACAAATTAAATTCTGTGTATTAGAATGCATGCTATATTATGTTGAATAAGAAAGTAAAGTGAAAAATATTAAATCATAAATGGACCCATAAACATACGATATATTTGACAACTTGTCGACAGATAAGCTGAAGTCGTTTAGTATCTAGTACTAGTATACATACACAAGAAAAGGAGAATATAAACTATACTATTCGCGTATCTTCGTACTTTTGCTTCTACTTCTCTTTATCTTTCTGTTTGTGATATAACAAATTTGTAATTTATGTACTGCACTCGCACTATAGTAGGCGAGTACGAAGAAGAATTTCAGATCGAAACAAGATCCACGTAAACAAGAAAAACCAATAAATGTTTTGATTTTGACCTACATTTTCATTTGCAAACAAACATGGTCATTTAACTCCTGAATATTTAATAAGCAGGAAGAGAAGTAGAAAGATAAGCGATAGAAAAATACTTTCTCTTCTTCTTTTCTTGTGTAAATTATGTATCACTGTAATATGCAAATACGACGCAAACTTTTTAAAAGTTGTAAGTAAACCATTGACATTGGTTGCGCGTTTCTATATTCTATAAAAAAACCAAAAAAAAAAAAAAAAAATGGAATAAACAAAAAAAAGATAATGTTTGCTTGCTTGTTTTGTAAATTTTTTAATTAAGAAAAAACACACGTCTTCTAAATTCTAAGTTCTAAGAATTGTTTGTTAAAAAAAAATAAATAATTAATTTACACTTGTGCTATTAGTTCTTAAAATATATTATATATTTTTGTACAAGAACATATGTATTTACCTACATTATTTTATATTATACGATTTTATAAAAAATTTACGTATTTCCATTATTTATTATTACATTGTAGAAGAACATATTCATATAATTAGTTTCGAGACCAAGTGCGTCCTCTAGTGGTACCTATTTGATGTGGCACGTTAATGAATACACCCAATATAATAATATGAAAAACAATATTATTCCAGTGGCAATGAAAATCATTCTATTCGATAATAGCATTCCAGTTCAATTTAGACATGTTATCGTTATCAGAGATCATATCTCTTCTTTGCAAAATGTATTCGATAATATTTAGAAAACCTTCTATGTAAGTACATTAAATCTGTTGCCATCCATACAACAGAAGCTCAAAAGATTTGAAAATATAATTTCGACATTACATTTATCTCTCTTCACTTGAAATGTAAAGAACTATTTTTTTTTTATTTTTTTCAAATTTCACATATACATGAGTCCTTTCAAATTTTATTGCATCAATCTTCAAACTTGTTTGTACTTAAATTGTTATGTTTGTAATAAAGTGAATAATTTATATCTATGTGTTAGAAGAAATGAGTATAGGTATATATAAAAGAAAAATGAATATAATACAAATATTATGTTAACATATTCTAAATTAATTTTAGTACAGAACAACTGGATGAGAGCGGAAAAGCCTTTCTCTCATTTCATTCTTTATTTTTTATAGTAAATTTGTTTAATAAAAATAAAGAAAAGAAAAGAAAGTTTAATTCTGAGAATTAAGACTGAGAGAACATATGAAAATTTTATTTTTATTATTTTAGAACAAATATATATACCTATGTATTTTTTTTAATTTTTAACAATGAAATTTTACCATTTTTATTATTTGTTGTATTAATGTATTTTTAAATCCTACGTCGTAAGTCGTAAGTTCGTTAATAGCCTAAATAGGGGAGAGTTCTGATCCTGGTTCGGATCGTGAAGTTCCGCCCTATTTATAGTCACAGTCCCTATTGCCGCCAATTTAGTTTTTATCGCTAGGCAGTCTAATAAGATTCGAGTCGCGTTTTTGTGTCCGTCTTGATTGCAACAAGGGCAAGTTAAACCATCCCTAACGTTAAGCGGGAAGGGATGGGTTAGCCTCGTATGTAATTTGACTGTCGTTATAATAATTCGTTTATATTTTTTGATTGTGTTAAATTTGATAAACATATAAGATTGATAAATAACATAAAAATATTAATTTTTTCAAAACAAAATAAATAATATAAAGCATATTTTTCATATTAATGAACAAACAAAAATACAAAAATACAAAAATTATTATACATTTTATTTAAATTTTGTTTTAATTAGTATACCTAATACAATTAAATTTATTTTATTTACATATAACAAACGTAGGAGTATAAAACAACGTAAATTATGAAAACATGTTATTATAAATTTGTTTGAACACGTTTTTAATATTTTAGTTTATTTAGAATTGACGACAATTGATTGGTAAAAAACAAGTGTATACGCATTATTCAAGAGAAAAAAATAAATATACATACATACTTACTTATGTATAAAGTTTATGAATAACAATAATGAAGAAAAAAAAAATTCGGAGTAGAATTAATCAACTTTTGATAAATTTGCGTCAAAATTCTTGTTAAATTACGTCAATTATTATTATATAAAACTTCAATATAAATGTGTTGAATGTTTTTAAAAAATTTAATAATTTCGAAAAATTATTTTTAAACAATTTTTTTCGTATTTTTTTTTTTTTTCATTTTAATACAAGTTGTGGTAATCTTCTTATTGACCACTCAAGGAAATGCTTTATCCGACGAAGAAGATGCAACATTCGACTTGAAATTGGTCAAGGTGTTTTATTCTAAGTATATTTAGTTTATTCATTCATACATACCTAATGATAAATGTTTTCTTTTTATTTTATATTTTTAAAGGCAGTTTTAACCAACGAATGTCAGATTTGTAACGTTATAACGTCTCCATTATCAATTAAACTACTTTTATCTTTAACTAGCAATGCTATTAATCCTGCTTCTCTTTCAAGAGAAGAATTATCAATTCTTTTTCCGAAATTGAATACAGATCAGATAAATAAATATTGGCACGAAATAATTGATACATTCAACGTTAGTATAATTAAATAAATTATTGTTTCAAGATGATTACGTGTATTTCTAAAATAAAAAAAAAATATTTCTTATTTATATAGAGTTCTGAAACTGTATCGATGGCTTCTCAATTATGTGTTGATAAGTCAGTTAAAATTGATTCTACAAGTAATTTTGAAAATATTGCTAAAAATGATTACGCTGCAGTTATCAAGAGTCTTGATCTACAGGATACTAAAAAATCAGCTGAAGATATAAATACAGTCAAATTCCTCTAAGTCGAAATTCCTGTAATTCGAATTTTCCTCTATCTCGAATTTTACAGACATTTTTTTGCGTTCCCTTGAAATTTTCATAGTTAAATCATCCTCTAAGTCGAAATTCCTCTAAGTCAAATATTCCTCTAACTCAACATTTTTGTCAAGTTTTTGCGATTTTTAAATTCCCTTAACTCGAATTTAAACATGAAACAGTGCTTTAAATTTCTATACATACATACATATTTGGATACATTTATTTCTAGTTAGCTTAACACTTGTTCTATGATGCAAAACATGATTATTCATGTTCACTTTTGTTTGGCTTGTGTATATACAATATGCAAAAATTACAATGAAGAATCAATATCTGTTTGTTTGCGAATTCTGTAATGCAAAACATGATCATTCTGATTTAGAAAATGCCATTCAAATATTACAGAATGCTATTGAAATGACTCCTGGTGTTCCTGATGAGGTGCATGTTAGCTTGTATAAATTAGAAACCTTTTTTAAGCAAAAAAATGTAAATCTTCAATCAAAAATAACTGATTTTTTCTCAAAATAAATTAAATAAATATGTACATATCTAAACATGTATGCCCGCTGTTTTTTTTTCATATACATACATATTTTTCAAAAAAAAAAAAAACTTATTTTTTATTTATGCCATTTTTGTAAAAATTTATCTAATAAATTGTACGAATTTTATTTATTGATTTAATCCACCTAAAATCATTTTTTTTTTTCAATTCCTCTAACTCAAAATTCTTCTAAAATCCCTTTAACTCGAAGTAATTTTGATGGCAGTTGACGATTCGAGTTAGAGGAATTTGACATTACATGTATGAAAAAACAAAACATATTATAAAAAATTTCATTGAGCCAGGTTTGTATTTGATAAAATAAAAATATATTCTTTATATGATACAATAATTTTGCTCATGTTTATGTGTATTATCATTATTACAAATGTGATTATTTGTGTACATATATGCATTTATATTTTTTAAAATTAAGCAGATAACCTCAATGATGTATCAGTGATGTTGTTGAATGTATTGTATTTTGAGTCTGCATGGGAAACACAATTTAATTCATCTCATACAAAAAATGAGAAATTCTATGTTACTCGTAACAGAGAAATTCAAGTTCCAATGATGCATAATTCTGATTGGTATTATTTTACAATTTACAAATATTTGAAATCATTCATTCTTCGTTTGAATTATCTCGTAAGTACTTATTTATTATTTAAAATTCATATGATTTTTTAACACAGTATTATTAAAAAAATCAATGTTTGATTGATTTGAATTATTTTATAGGATACGCAATATGCAATGTATATCATTTTACCTTTCGAAAGATATGGCTTACAAAGTGTTATCGATAAACTAGATAAATTCAACATGTCAGAATTGAAAATTGAATCTGAATCATTTATAAACCTGCAAATTCCAAAATTCAAATTCGATTCAAATTTAGAATTAAAGAAACATTTTAAAACTGTAATTGAATTAAAAATTCTTATAAATAACATTATTAATTATTTTAAAAAAAATTCATTAATTTTTTTTTCTTTTTACATTTAGATCGGTATTAAAACATTATTTACTCAAAATGCAAATATTGAATCATTAGTATCTGGTTCGTCATTATTTATTTCAAATATTGTACAAAAATCAGGAATATTTGTAAATGAAACCGGTTCTGTAGCGTATTCAGCATCAGGTACATATATTTAAATTTCATATAATTTAAAAGTTAAAATTTATTTAAAATTATTTTTCGAATTTTTGCTTTAAGTGCTGCAAACAGAATAGCGCAAATCCTTATCGATGTCATTATTGATCATCCATTTATGTTCTTCATTAAAAACGAAAAGAATGAAGCATTACTTTATGCCGGAAAAGTTATGGAACCCAATTTTGATTAAATAGAAAAATAAAATCATTTTTCGATAATTTGTAATAATTATTTATGGATTCGTGTAATACAATATTGCAGTAGATAAATTATAATTGTAGCAATAATGATAATAATATATATAAGTATAGCATTAAGCCAAACAAATATATATACCTATGTATTTTTTTTAATTTTTATGTATGAGTTCGTAAAAAAGCAAAATATATGCTATAAAAATAAATAATTAAAACTAGTAGTATAATTAATGCGTATCATATAGTGCAATTAAATAAAATATGGTTATCGAGCTTTATGTCATGTAGAAATAAGCTGTACGTATTTTTAACACCATAGCGTGAAATCAGTTCTGTTGCATATGGCTGTGAAACATGGAAGTAAAATGAAACCTGGATTAAGAAATTACAAATATTCGTAAACAAGTGTCTACGAAGGATTATTCTGGCCTGAAATAATCACAAATTCAGAACTGTTACGAAAAACAGAACAATCATCAATCTCAGTCGAAGTTAGGAAACGAAAATTGAAATGGATCGGGCACACGTTGCGCTCTAAAATAATAGTATCGCTAAAGTGGCACTTGAATATAACTCGCAAGGAACTAGAAACAAAGGTCGCCCAAAAAATACGAAGAAGGACAGTAATGGCCGAACTGAATAGTGAATAAACCCGGATATATGTACCTGGGTTGATGCAAAAAGAATAGCTAGTAACAGATAGTTCGATGGAGAAGTCTTATTGAGGCCGTATATGCTCCACGGAGGAGCTAACCGGGTAAACATAATGCAAATTAATATTTTGAGGAAAACATAAAATTTCTCTTTTACTTCCCAGCAGTTACATGAATATTAATGAATTCTCGTATATGGTGATGTGAAAGCAGGAAAGATTATATGGAATTCATTCTTTACGTATATACACAATGAATGTGCATTATAATATGTTTATTAATTCCACACACCAATCAATCAATCAGAACAAAAAAAAAATTATTCAAAATATTTTATTGAAATATAAACCAATCAAATCCGCGTACAAACTTAACATATAAATATTCATTTTAAAATTCATATTATTCATATACATACATGTATTTAGCGAAAGCGTTATTCATATATCAACAACTATCATTTTGCTACGCGTAAATCCTTCACATATTACACATTATTTTTATGTATGTACTCATATATATTGTATATTGTTTATAATTATATACGAATATATGTACATAGTATGTGTACTTCATAAATATACAAAAAATCCATATTAATTATTGAACAATAATATAATTAAACCAAATATTTGATAAAATAAAAATATATTCTTTATATGATACAATAATTTTGCTCATGTTTATGTGTATTATCATTATTACAAATGTGATTATTTGTGTACATATATGCATTTATATTTTTTAAAATTAAGCAGATAACCTCAATGATGTATCAGTGATGTTGTTGAATGTATTGTATTTTGAGTCTGCATGGGAAACACAATTTAATTCATCTCATACAAAAAATGAGAAATTCTATGTTACTCGTAACAGAGAAATTCAAGTTCCAATGATGCATAATTCTGATTGGTATTATTTTACAATTTACAAATATTTGAAATCATTCATTCTTCGTTTGAATTATCTCGTAAGTACTTATTTATTATTTAAAATTCATATGATTTTTTAACACAGTATTATTAAAAAAATCAATGTTTGATTGATTTGAATTATTTTATAGGATACGCAATATGCAATGTATATCATTTTACCTTTCGAAAGATATGGCTTACAAAGTGTTATCGATAAACTAGATAAATTCAACATGTCAGAATTGAAAATTGAATCTGAATCATTTATAAACCTGCAAATTCCAAAATTCAAATTCGATTCAAATTTAGAATTAAAGAAACATTTTAAAACTGTAATTGAATTAAAAATTCTTATAAATAACATTATTAATTATTTTAAAAAAAATTCATTAATTTTTTTTTCTTTTTACATTTAGATCGGTATTAAAACATTATTTACTCAAAATGCAAATATTGAATCATTAGTATCTGGTTCGTCATTATTTATTTCAAATATTGTACAAAAATCAGGAATATTTGTAAATGAAACCGGTTCTGTAGCGTATTCAGCATCAGGTACATATATTTAAATTTCATATAATTTAAAAGTTAAAATTTATTTAAAATTATTTTTCGAATTTTTGCTTTAAGTGCTGCAAACAGAATAGCGCAAATCCTTATCGATGTCATTATTGATCATCCATTTATGTTCTTCATTAAAAACGAAAAGAATGAAGCATTACTTTATGCCGGAAAAGTTATGGAACCCAATTTTGATTAAATAGAAAAATAAAATCATTTTTCGATAATTTGTAATAATTATTTATGGATTCGTGTAATACAATATTGCAGTAGATAAATTATAATTGTAGCAATAATGATAATAATATATATAAGTATAGCATTAAGCCAAACAAATATATATACCTATGTATTTTTTTTAATTTTTAACAATGAAATTTTACCATTTTTATTATTTGTTGTATTAATGTATTTTTAAATCCTACGTCGTAAGTCGTAAGTTCGTTAATAGTCTAAATAGGGGAGAGTTCTGATCCTGGTTCGGATCGTGAAGTTCCGCCCTATTTATAGTCACAGTCCCTATTGCCGCCAATTTAGTTTTTATCGCTAGGCAGTCTAATAAGATTCGAGTCGCGTTTTTGTGTCCGTCTTGATTGCAACAAGGGCAAGTTAAACCATCCCTAACGTTAAGCGGGAAGGGATGGGTTAGCCTCGTATGTAATTTGACTGTCGTTATAATAATTCGTTTATATTTTTTGATTGTGTTAAATTTGATAAACATATAAGATTGATAAATAACATAAAAATATTAATTTTTTCAAAACAAAATAAATAATATAAAGCATATTTTTCATATTAATGAACAAACAAAAATACAAAAATACAAAAATTATTATACATTTTATTTAAATTTTGTTTTAATTAGTATACCTAATACAATTAAATTTATTTTATTTACATATAACAAACGTAGGAGTATAAAACAACGTAAATTATGAAAACATGTTATTATAAATTTGTTTGAACACGTTTTTAATATTTTAGTTTATTTAGAATTGACGACAATTGATTGGTAAAAAACAAGTGTATACGCATTATTCAAGAGAAAAAAATAAATATACATACATACTTACTTATGTATAAAGTTTATGAATAACAATAATGAAGAAAAAAAAAATTCGGAGTAGAATTAATCAACTTTTGATAAATTTGCGTCAAAATTCTTGTTAAATTACGTCAATTATTATTATTTAAAACTTGAATAGAAATGTGTTTAAGAATGTTTTTAAAAAATTTAATAATTTCGAAAAATTATTTTTAAACAATTTTTTTCGTATTTTTTTTTTTTTCATTTTAATACAAGTTGTGGTAATCTTCTTATTGACCACTCAAGGAAATGCTTTATCCGATGAAGAAAACATTTATTTTAATTTTGTTTTTTTATTACTTATTATTTTTTTATTTTTATATTTTATTTCCAATTTTTAATTCATCATTAGTTTTATTTATTTTTTTTTTTTTCGATTGATAATAATATTTTCCGGTTTACATAATACAAAAAAAGAAAAAATTAAAGGATAGTCAGAAGTTGAAAACTGCTGTATTTCTTAATTGCAATACGTTTAAAACTCCAAATCTGCCCATGCAGCTCGTCTTAACATGAAATTACAAGTAAGTATAAGTTCTTCAGCAAGTCTAAGACAATCACTCAGTTTTTGTTTTGCTGATGCATGTACTTAAAGAACGACATAACCTAACGTTTTGCACTTTCCAATTGTTCAGATTTTGTCCATCAGTTTTCTTGTATGATTATATAATCAAAATAAAGAAAATTTCAATATCAAAAAGAAAAAAAAAAATATTTTCAATTATAATTATATTATACTTATCACTACAAATCACAGATCATAGTGTAATGTATAAAAATTCCAATTATAATATTATAATCTTAGATTGATTTTTCGTATATCAATGAAATTAAATATCAAATCATTTAAATAATTTAATATTTTATGTAAATTCAATAGACATAGATACAGATACACGCATATAAACATAAACGGTCTCAATTCAAATAAAAAAAACGCTTATGTAATGTAGATAAAGTGATTTTATAATTTTGTTTATTTATTTATGTATTTACATAATTTAATCAGTATTCCACTTTTTATATCAATATTCCAATGTACCGGATACGTGTTGTGTATACATGATATCCTTATTTTTATTTTTATATTTTAGTTTTTTTTTTAATTTTATTTATTTTTTTTTTTTTTTCTATATAAAAGCATTACATATATATATACATATATCATTTATTATAATAATAAATGGTATAAAACCTAATTAGAGATAATTAATTGATTACTATTTAAATATTATTAGAATAAAATTAAAATGAATACCACCCCATATAATTACTATACGATTAATATTCGTATATTTGTATCTAACATACATACTATATATGAACATATATAAATATACATGAGTGTTTTGTGTTAGATATCAAAAACAAAATTAATTGAATAAATAAATAAACAATCGCACTCATTCCAAAATATATATATATATTTACAGATATGATATGGTGCCCATTATAGTATCTATATAGTATGTGTATGTCTATGTATGTATATATGCCTTATGCCTGCGTATACATCCTTGCATATTTTATGAGTGAACAATATTTTAATTATTATTTTCGTCTAATTTATATTATGAAATTACAAATTTTCAAAATATACATATACCTATTCTTGTATGTGGCCATCCATGTACGAGTGGATAGGTATGTTTTACATACGAACTACAAAAAAAAATTTTTTTTTGTTATTCTTTTATTATTGTTTTATGTGAAATGAACAAAATATCATGGTAAACCAATGGGTAAATGAATATTTATATAAATTAATAGAAAACCATAACAAAAATAATAATAAATTCGAAAAAAAAAAGAAAATAAAAATGAAAAACAAATTGTATAACAAATTAATTAAATTATTAGTAACAAAAAAACACAAAAGGAAAAAAGTATATTTGTTTATTAGAAATGAATATACAATATGTATACGTGTGAATGTAGAAATATAATTTAATTTCATTTCATTTCATTTTTTTTTTTTTGTCGAATAACACATTTACATTATTTGGATAACATTATACGCTTTTGCTTAGATTTAATTTTATCAATTTATTAAATTTTAATTATATAATACAAATTTCGTGTACTCACGTACAATTTTTAATGTATATTTTATAGAAAATGCTGCAATGCATGAAAATAAATATAATTTATGTTTCGTGATATGATTTTTTGTTATACACTGTTTTATACTATGCATATACTTATATGTGATGTATGCGTCCGCCTATTTTAAACTGCATTTATATATTACCTTATTACCTTGAACGATAGATGCGTTTTTCGAATTTTCAATTCAATTTGTATGTATGAGTTCGTAAAAAAGCAAAATATATGCTATAAAAATAAATAATTAAAACTAGTAGTATAATTAATGCGTATCATATAGTGCAATTAAATAAAATATGGTTATCGAGCTTTATGTCATGTAGAAATAAGCTGTACGTATTTTTAACACCATAGCGTGAAATCAGTTCTGTTGCATATGGCTGTGAAACATGGAAGTAAAATGAAACCTGGATTAAGAAATTACAAATATTCGTAAACAAGTGTCTACGAAGGATTATTCTGGCCTGAAATAATCACAAATTCAGAACTGTTACGAAAAACAGAACAATCATCAATCTCAGTCGAAGTTAGGAAACGAAAATTGAAATGGATCGGGCACACGTTGCGCTCTAAAATAATAGTATCGCTAAAGTGGCACTTGAATATAACTCGCAAGGAACTAGAAACAAAGGTCGCCCAAAAAATACGAAGAAGGACAGTAATGGCCGAACTGAATAGTGAATAAACCCGGATATATGTACCTGGGTTGATGCAAAAAGAATAGCTAGTAACAGATAGTTCGATGGAGAAGTCTTATTGAGGCCGTATATGCTCCACGGAGGAGCTAACCGGGTAAACATAATGCAAATTAATATTTTGAGGAAAACATAAAATTTCTCTTTTACTTCCCAGCAGTTACATGAATATTAATGAATTCTCGTATATGGTGATGTGAAAGCAGGAAAGATTATATGGAATTCATTCTTTACGTATATACACAATGAATGTGCATTATAATATGTTTATTAATTCCACACACCAATCAATCAATCAGAACAAAAAAAAAATTATTCAAAATATTTTATTGAAATATAAACCAATCAAATCCGCGTACAAACTTAACATATAAATATTCATTTTAAAATTCATATTATTCATATACATACATGTATTTAGCGAAAGCGTTATTCATATATCAACAACTATCATTTTGCTACGCGTAAATCCTTCACATATTACACATTATTTTTATGTATGTACTCATATATATTGTATATTGTTTATAATTATATACGAATATATGTACATAGTATGTGTACTTCATAAATATACAAAAAATCCATATTAATTATTGAACAATAATATAATTAAACCAAATAATTGGTATACCAAAACGGTTCAATTGACACTTGTAAATAAATATTATTATGTAATTTAATAATTCATGTGTAAATCATACATACAATTTAAATACATTCATATATATTATATAAGTGTGTAAATTATAATAGGATTATAGAAAATTATTATCCTATTTTTGATTATTTTCTTCTGTAATTTTTTTTTTTTTTTTTTTTTGAATTTTATTAAAAGGGTTTTTTTCGGGAAAAAATATAACAATCATAATAAATAATATTTTTTATAATTTTTTTAATTTAATTAAAATATAATAAATTGATTTTTTTATTAAAAACTCATCATTTAATAAAGAAAAACACAATTACCAAAATAATATTTGTATTATGGTACATTAAAAAAAAGAAAATCGAATATAAAATTTAATAAATAAATGTATTATAACGTAAATAAAAAAGGGCACATCATCACTCAATCTTTATTATAAGAAATAAATAAAAAGTTTCAAAAAACAATTATTAAATGTGTTCATTCATGATGAAAGCATTAATGGTGTTCTTCAATTTTATTTATTAATAATAATCATTATGTTCTTGTAAATTTTCATTTGAGTTTTAAATTTTATATCTCCTAAAAAACAAAATGTTTTTTAATAAAAATTAAAGTACAAAAAGAATTAGTTTAGTGTAATTTAAAATTTTTATAAATTAAAAAAAAAAAAAATAACATGTACTCAGGTTGATGTTTTTTTCTAAATAAATAAATACAATAAATAGCTATGAAACCACACTGAACAAAAAAAAAATATATTTTTCTTTTATTTTTGGTTTTTTTTTTTTTTTTGCTACTGTATTACCGTATCACTTACACTTTCAGTCACGTTTCTCAAGAGATTTTATAAAAGAAAAACAACATTATCATTCTCTACATCAAATACATCAAAAAATCAGCAACAAAAACAAAACATTATTAAAAGAATAAGGGAATAAATAAAAACTCGCATTTATAAAGTATATATATACATAAATATATATGTATATGCAGATATATATGCAGATATATATAAGGATAGCATATATTATGTAGTATATATGTAAAAAAAAATCTCTTAAAGTATACAGGATAATAAAATATTGATTTCAAAAAGCGTTTATTTTTTCACTTTAACATTATAATGATGATATAAAATTCATGTATATTATGATTTCTTTTCTTTTCATTTTGTATTTGAATTATATACATATATATGTATGTATATTTGTATCAAACTATACGTAAGTATATTAGAATACATACATCTTTACTTCGTATATAATATTCGTTCGTTTACTATCATATACTTATATGGCATAGACTACTTAGGATACTTAATATGTAAATTTCATTAGAATCCTTTTGGGATATTATTTTACGATATTAACACTTTTGTACATCAGGTAAGTATTTCTAATATATATGGAATATCTTTAGTGTATTTTTAATGTATGCGTACATATTATACTATCGTATTCGTAGTATGTATATCATCTATGCATTGTCTATAACTATATATATTACTATACGAATTATTACATGCAAAACATTATAAAATCATGAAGCAAAAAAGAAAATGAAAAATAATACAGATAGGTACTTATATTGAAATATTTATTATCAATATTTTACTTTCCCTTTTCCTTTCTTTCTTTATGTTTTTCTTTTGTATGTGTATGCGCGTACATATGGGAATAAAAAAAAAAATTGATGATGAGAAAGTTACTACATTGAGATGATGGAAATACTTTAAAATTGTTTTGAATATAAAGCACATAAAAGAATTAACAACATAATATATTTTTATTCTGAGAATCCTTTTAATATAATTTAATATGAATACTCGTATATTCTTTAAATACATAAATATGCAGACAATCGCTGGAATGGAATCCATAGAATGAATGGAATGGAAGGCAATCGTCCCCGAAAGTCGTCCTCAAAATACCTGGACGCGTACAATTTTTCAAGAAGCAAAAACCGAAAACAAAAATGCTGGAATATTAAATTAAAGAGTCGGCTCAGAAGAAAGTCCACTGGAAATTTTTTGTGACGGCCCTATGCTCCTCATCAGAAGTTAAAAAGAAACTAATAATGATAATATTTTTTATAAAATATGCAAGAAAAATTTATTAATTATCTTCCTAGAAAATACATAATTTATGCAATCTAACCTTTTTGCATGCATACTGTATGCACATAAAAATAAATTTACACTTTTATTCTTTCTTTCATTTTTTTTGTTTTTTAAGTTTAACCAAAGTTCATTATAAATGAAAATGTATTCCTCGTATTAAATTGTTTTTATCATAAATTAAATACATATAGGTGCAAAGCTTTTCTAATTATTATAGTTGTTTACAAACAATTTTATTTTTTTCTAATTATGTACATACTTATAAGCTAAGTTTTTTTTTTTTGTTTTGATTGCAATTTCTATTTCATAATTAACATAATCAATTAAACATACACGCTCGTACATATTTATGTGTGTTGGTAGAGAGAGGTAGGTACCATGTATTCACATTCTGTAGACATAAAATAATTTAATATTCCATATAATTTGAATATTTGATAAAATAGCAAACATATTATACATATGTATAGGTACATGTATGTATTTACATGCAAACGAGTACTGTGTACGTATATTTGTTTTTATAATTCACCTTTGCACACATATTACATAGTTTATGTGTGTTATATGGAATGTTTATGTCAACACTTTGAAACCAAATACCACATTTATGCAAAATATACTATACCTAAATTACACCCCTATACAATATATAGCGTGTATATATTTTATATATAATATATGATTATATATGATATACGAGTATTTACTATGTATTGTACTTGTGTGTTGTTTAGAAACGTTTAATATATAAACATATACATTTTATGATTTTTACACAATTTACTAAAGCGAATTTTGTTTACTAATTTTCATTTTATTATTGTTGTTATATGTAATATGTATGTGTGTATAATTTTTTTCTTTAAATGTAAATTAATAATAAAATATTTAATTAAGTATTTACATCAGATACATAATATGTATAAATGTGCAATGTGTATGTAAAAATATACGTCCTATATGTACATAAAATGTACATAATAAAATATTAAAGTTAATTTTAATAAGTAAAATACACATTTTATTACGGACAGAATATACTCTATGAGCGTATATGAGTATGTCCTTAGTGAGTATAATACAAAGAGCACGTTCTTTACCTTGCTATAGTCATAACAATGTAATGGTTTAGTGAAATTATGATGTGGTTATGCTAGTTTACTGTTAAAGTTATGTTGATAGTTTTTGAACGCATATATTTACCATCGTATATATTACCGAATCTACACTGAAGGCGGAGTAGTCGGTGGCCCATTATAGGTCTCCATCAGTCTATCCAAAAAATTAGAAGTAATGTCTAATAATGATCAAATTTTACTGATCAACGGTGCCATATAATGGACTGAGTTTCCTTGTGCACTTAATATACTACATGTACATTATATGTATGTACATATGTATGTATATCTATTTATAATAAATAAAATAAAAAAAATTTCTAATTTACGCCCACAATACAAAATTTTCAATCACTAGACGATTCCTTCTGAAGGGGGTTTTTTTAAAGGTATAAGAACTTTGAAATCTAATAAAGCATGCAAAAATCGTGTTATTGACCAATGAATTGATTTTATTGGAAGTTGTGAAGATAATTTTTTCTTCATTTGTGTACAAATATGACTTCTTAAATACATTTTCAAAGTCAAATCTATACAGCAACTGAGGCCCTATAAACACGGATAATTTTAGCTTGCATGTGGTATCATTCTACTATCAGCTGTATAGCTAAAAAGTATCAGTTGTCAGAATTTTATATGTAATAAATAATAATTCAATCATTGCAGTCGAAGATCTCTTGAGCATTTTTAAGTTTTTAACGACCATAGTTAGAAGTAATACGTATACCATTGCAGTTTCTAAACGTTTGAATGTTATATGTTGGTATAGTTATGCTCTTTTTAACTACTGCATTTTTGAACGACAAAAAATTATCAATGTTTTTTGGAACACGTTCCAAATATGTAATTATATTTATGTAAATTATATATGTAAGAAAATTTAAAATTATATTTTATAATGTTTGTACTCCATAATCCAGTAATCCATAAGTATATTTATGATCCTTGAAATATTTTAACTTTCTCGATATAATATCTTAATAATTGAATCTGTCATATGTATAATTTTAAATAATATACCTACACAAATTATAATCGATGCACATAGTTCAATTATATCTTGAAAAATATAAATGTACGTATATATCTGTATGAATATAATTATTTTAATTTATCAGATTACATACCACTTATAATGTCACTCGTATAAGCTGTTATACGGAAATTATAATTTA
This sequence comes from Villa cingulata, assembly GCA_951394055.1. Taxonomy (NCBI): domain Eukaryota; kingdom Metazoa; phylum Arthropoda; class Insecta; order Diptera; family Bombyliidae; genus Villa; species Villa cingulata. Next base: position 33,332,964 of record OX596021.1, on the reverse strand, counting down.
ATTATTATGACTGTATACACATAATTATTATTACTATCACATAAATAATACTCTATAAAAAAAAACTATTAATATAACATTTCATAATCTCTATGCATACTGATATCAAATCTTGATACTATAATCATGATAAACAGATTTTCTACATAAATAATTATGATTAATATTCCCATTTAATTATGTGAATATCTTTAAGATTATGCTCTGATTTTAATACGTTATACTGATTTTATAATTAATATAATATACATAAGTACATATTTAAGTTATTGGCAAAAAAGATATTGAGAAAAAATTTTAAATGGGAATTGTGGCTGATAGAAGACGCGAAGCCAAAAAATATTTTAGTTCTTTTCTCATATTTTGGTCAAAATTTCAAGAGGATCGGGGAGAGCACTTTTTTAAAACTCCATTTGATTTTATTTTAAATTTTAAGGAAAAATTATATGATAATTAGTAGAAGTGATCGTGTTAATAAATATTAATATACTATTTTATTTTGGTTTTTTAAAGGCATATTAATTAAAAATTTATTACAATTTTTTAAAATTAAATGTTTAAAGATTAAACGTTATCGTACATCTGAAAATATAAAAAAAAAAAATTTTTTTTTTCTAAAGAAAATTCTAGAAAAAAATTCTAGGAACTACTATCATCGCAGTTCTGCAAATAAATACATATATTAAAATATTTTACAAATAATATTAATTAGCAAGAAATAAGAAATATTAAAAAAAAAAACAAATGTTTATGTCTTTAAAAATACGAAACAAATATTATAGATATAATTATAAATTTAATTGATTGAAGTATTTTTGCGAAGTATATACATTCGGTCATATTTAAAATTACGTTATTTTAAGAACGAAAACAAATAATGAGGAGAAATCAACAAAATTCTATATTCAATAAAATAAACTTTAATATATGTACATACTTACAAACTGATCAAACAAAACATAAATGTACCTTATAGATATAAAATAACATTAGTATTTTACAGTATATCTACATATTACACGCAATAACTTCAACTGTAAACAATGTTTAATTACTTTTATTACACGCATAGAACATTTTTTTAGTAACAGGTAACAGGAAAAACAGTAAATATTTATATTTTTGATTTTATTCCTAGAAGTTAATAAATACCATATATACTCGTATGTACCATGTACATAATCGAACCGAAAAAAAACCTAGAAATTATGTGTATACAGGGTGATTCTATTCAACATGTACATATGTACATATTGGTACCACGGTACTCTTTGGAGTGTTTCATGAAAAAAATTGTACTAGCTTAAAATTTCTATCGACTTTATTTTCGACGTTAGAAGGCGTTGAAAATTTTGAGTTTTTTGCAGAACCTTCTACTACAATATCGTGTATAACTTTTTGTACACCCTACTTTTGGAAAATTTAGTGTTCTAGAGAATAATAGGAAACTAAATTACCTTTCTTTTGATATAATATAACAAGTAATTTGGAATTCGGATGTAGATAAAAAGAAATCCTGAAATCAAAATTCATGACGAATTTTTTAAAAAATGTTGAGTATTAATTGGATATTTTAATTAAATATTTTTATTTTTGAAGTCGAAGCACAAAAATGTTCTCTTTGGATCGCTTTTAGTATACCCCACCAATTGTGTAGACCTCCACAATCACCAGATGTGAATCTTATCGAACATCTCTCTGGAGTGTATTAGAAAAACAAGTGCATGAAAATTTAACTTTTGAGACTACAGACACATTAACAGACGCTTGAAATAAATTGAAACAAACGCGATAAGTTCTGAATGAACTAAAATAGATGCTGCAGTAACAAACAATTTGGTTCACTCAATGTAGAACAGATTAAGAGAAGTTATTAAATTGGAGGGATACGCTACCAGGTATTAGGATGTTATTAGAATGTTCTCCATCAATATTTTTGAAGAAGATTCATTAAAATGTACCAATACTTTTGTCCAATTGAATTTTGTAGTATTTTTAGTTTTTCAATTAAAAAAAGAAACTCAATTGAATGTAATATTGATTTTTTTTTTTGTAAATACGTTGGAATTTGATTAATAAATAAATATGTATAAAAAAATTCAACGATTCTTTCATAAATTCTTTTGTAATCAGGATTTAATCTTTAAATTTTTAGCATTGCCAATACTTATGTCTATCACGTAGATAAGATTCAATGTATTAATACAAAGTGAATAACAATAAAATGAATAAAATTCGATTTTAGTTAAAAATTATGTTAAACATTATTTATCCCTAAAATTGTTTTATCCTTGTGTTGTATTTTGGATGTAATTTTATAATGATATACAAAACTAAAATAAATTTTTTTATTTTTAATTTTTTGTCAATTTTTTATTACCACAAACTAACTTTTAACTTTTATCTTATAGGTAGTCAAAAAAATACATAATTTTGGATAATTCGTCAGTACATATGTAATTACATCCAAAAAGAATTATATAAAAAATTAAATACATATATTCAGTGTAAAATAATTTAAAATCTTCCAAAATCTATGTCATCTATTGATTTATCTTCTAATTCTAAATTTTTTTCAGCACACAAAGTATTCATTAAATCATTATCTTCATGATTTTCTCTAAAATGATCATCATAATCATCATTATTATCATCACAATTACCGCCATAACTTGTAGTAATAGTACTTTGAAAATCAATCGAATTCTGTTCATCAACATCACTACTTGTATCAAATTCCATTTTTTCATTTCTTTTATGTTTTCTTGCATTTCGTTTATTATTTTTTTTAGCAATACTTTCATCGAATTGTATCATATAATTTAAAAAATCGACATAATCATTCGGTTTTTCGCCAAGATATTTTTCATGTACATTATAATGTAATACTTCTGGTATCATAAAGCCAAATAACCATCCAACCAATGGTGTTGTACCGCATGTATAACTGGCTTCTTTATGATAAAATAGAAAACCATCTAATTCGATATTTTCATCATCCCATTGTGGATATCTATTGAAAAAAAAAAAATATATATATATATGTATATGTATATAGAAAAAGTTAAGTTTAGAAAATAAATTGTTAATGAAATTCATAAGAAAAAATTGTGAAATTCAATTTAAGTTGTGTAAATTACCTTGAAAAGCAATTGATAATTGAAAATTCATCTTGAAAATCATAAAATGTTAATGGAATAAATTTACAATCATTCATATCATTAATCTCAAGCAGTGAATCATCTGAAAATTTTGATTTTATCCAAAAAAAACGAAATTCTGTTTCACAATTAATAAAATCTTGATGTCCATACGCAAGTATATCCAATACATAATATGTTGGTGAATTTTTTATAAATATACAATCTAATATTGTTACTTGTGACTTACTACAGAATCTATCACCGGGTAACATTGTATGAATTTTTTTTATAATATTACCACTTTTTGTATAGACTTCTGTATAACCATCAGATGATATGAGAATGCAACGTTTACCTTTTGGACAAGGTACCAAATACCATGATTCCATATCATTTGGTTTTTCTTTAAACCATTCAGATAATTGCAAACTAAAATTATTATTATATTTTTCTGAATATGTTTTAGATTTTGGTTTAAATTTTTGTTTATGAAATTTTTTTACAAAATTTTTTATTCCTCTTATATCATCCTGTAATTTAATTCGATTTCCTTTTTGCTGTTGTAACAGTAATTGTCGTCTTTTCTCTTGTGGATCTTCTTTTAAATTTAAATTATTTGATTTATATAATGTTGAGAATTTTGACAATGAATTATTATCCATTCGTATAATATTTTGAATGTAATTCTTTTAAATTAAATTAAATTAATATGCATACACAAAACATTTGATATAAAAATATTTTAAGAAAAAAAAATTACTTATTATTTTACAATATTGTTTATTTCATTTTATTTATTTAATCTTAATCTAAATCAATCTTAAAATTAAGCTGTATTGTAATGAAATTTTAAAACCCTGAAAATTCCTTAAGAATGCTCCTTAAAGAAAACAATATCTTCAGCTATGATACTAGTACTCGGCCTGGTTTTTCCTTCTTGATCTACAATTTCACCATACGTTATTTTACCTTGTATTAGGGCACGTTGACCTTTTTTCAAATAATCTAATACAGTATCCCTTAAATTAGGTTTAAATACAACAATTCTGTGCCAATCAGTACGCTGTGACCAATCACCAGATTCATAACGATAATTTGAATGTGTCGCTAATGAGAATGTAACAACTGGATGTTCATCATTACCACGTTTCTGTGGATCAGCACCGACTCTACCTAATAATGTTATAGAATTTATTGTTTTCTCAATTTTTCGTGATGTTTCATCAGAATATTTTCGTGTAAATATTGCATTAAATAAATTCAAATTTTTATTTATGCTTATTTGTTGTGATAATTTTAATGTTTTATTTAATAAATTTCGATAGAGCATTTTTATTTTTTGTATACGAATATTTTCTAATTTTAATTTATGCAAATTTTATAGTAAATAAATGAAAATATATTGCTTGAAAAAATGAAAAATTATAAAACATAATCTGCAAAAGATGGAAAATAAAATAAAATAAAATGTAATGATTTGTTACAGTTAGAGATACAAAATACATAGCTGTGTAAACTAGGAATAAAGGACAAATAAAGAAACACTTCAATAAAAGGTTATGTTAGTTCTTAATTACACATGGATATCATGTTACAGTTATTTTAGTTTAGAATATTAGAAAATAATCATACATAAATTATGTTAGTCTACCTAATTGAAGAATTTTAAAATAAATAAAAGCAAAAAACATTTGTATAATACAAGAACCTATTGAAATCCAGAAAACACGAAGTCTCAAAAGTCAAACTTTGTTCTTTCAATTTAAATGAAAATTTTCACTTTTTAATCGTCAAATTATTATAAAATATCTACTAGGTGTAATGAGTATTAAATTTATAAATTATTTTTTACTCACCTCGTAAATTTTACTTTTCAAAAAATATATTCTTAATTTAAATAAATTGTATGCAGCTATTTATTATAAATTGAATTAGTAAACCAATCTAAAATCTAACCTTTTTCCTACTTTCTGATAAACGAGATGAGGAGATATACAAATACAACATACTATACAGATTTGAAAGAATTTGAAATATATCAAACTGTCAATGTCAAATTCCAAATGACATTTTAAAATTTTAGTGCTACCATATCAACCAATATTTCATTCTCTTCAATTTCTTCACTTCCAATTATCTTATTGCTAACTTTAGCGGTAAGGTAGCAAAGAGATTTGCATTTCTTCACCTCTGATTAGTACTTAGCTGCCACCTAACTTTAGTGAGAAGATGAAGTTCTGATTATTTATTTAGGTGTAATGTAACCTAACTCGAGACTACCGCCGACTAGCTGTCTAATTGGAAAACATTCAAATAATTAAACTTTACATGAAATTTTACATTGAAAATTTCGAGTATCGATTCAAAAAATTCGATTTTAGGTTTGAACATTAGCTAGTTAGCAAGAAAATTGTGTGAAGAAAATTAAACTCGTTGCTAGCTGCCAGCTAAACTTAGGTGACAGTCACTGCAACCAGCTAATCAGGAGTATGAAGAAATCGGCCATAAATTAAATTCGGATTTCGGAATTTCGAATTAATTTTGATTTAATATTTGCAAATTGTAAGTCATTTTCTTTGTACAATATTACCATTTTATAATGCGATTGTACCATTGTATAATCGTGTGCCACATGGTGTGATGTACAGAATAATAAAATTGACTTTTCCTGCTCAGTTCTGCACTCCTCTTGATAAGTCTACCTTCTTTTATAATTGTGCGATGGCTGTAACACTTATATTTCTTATGCTGTTAGACACTGGCTTAATTTTGTTCTGAATTTCATTCTTAAAATTATCTAATTGTGTGACATGGACAGCATGATAAATGAAAGAGATGCATAAAGCTTTCGAGAATTATTTCCAAGCCTATTTTGATATTTTAATTAAAAAAAAAACTTTAAAAACCATACAAAAGAAGATTAAGAATGTAAACGCCACAAATTAACATTGACTGTCAAAAAACTTGTTCTTATCTTCGAACAATTTTATCTTCTAGATGTGCAATTTTTCGAAATTTAGTGTGCATAGTTTTTACTCTTTCTAGCATAAATAAATTTATAATATAAAAATTTCATCTCTTTCAGTAAAAATTTTAAGAATGAAATTCAAAACAAAATTAAGCCAGTGTCATAATAGCATAAGAAAAATATAAGTGTTACAGCCATCGCACAATTCCGGCGATAACTACAGCGTATCGCCGAAAGTTCGGCCAATTCGGGCGCAACTGCAGCGTAAAATATATATGAATTTTACATTAGTGCTTCTTGCGAATAAATTACTACTATGCTAAATCCAGGTCGTGAATGGCTCGTTGTTGCTGAAAAATAGAATAGAATCTATTTGGGCGACAGCGTAAAGTTCAAGTAAAAAGCCTCATTTAATTACTGTATAAGTGTATCTCATGTAGTTGTCGCCGGAATCGTGCGATGGCTGTTTTTGAAACAATTTTCAATAAATTGTGAAATAAATCGAGGTCAACGAGTAAAATCTGCTGTTTTATTCAATTCAAATGAACCTTCTTTGTTATTGTTAAGGCTCGAATATTTGACGGTGACGGTGGACCATATTCAGACCTTTAAGGTAGAACTATAATCGATATTGCTAACATGGGTAACATGCGAAATAATAACGAATGTTAAAACGTCACATTTGGTTAACTATAATAACATAGATAACATACTAAACATAAGCAATACGAATTTCACAAAATGAGCTTATGGCTTATGTTACTTATGTCATGTACGCTTTCGATCGAACTGCTTATGTCGAGCTTATGTTAAACGAATTTTTAACGAATGTCGGTAATGTCAATTATAGTTTAGCTCATTGATTTGGCTGTGTTCGGCTACGACATATGTCATAGCTTATGTCAGCAATGTCGATTATAGTTCTACCTTTAGTAGTATTATATGTTATTCCATGTTATTCTATGCTATTATTACTACTACTACAAATGATTTTCATAGAGTTGTCATATGGTTATATACACACTTTTAATCAATCTGTCTATCTTTTTCTTCACAGATTTGATGTCATTGTCATGTCACATGTAATGTCATTATTATTTACCTTTAAATTTTTTCCTTCCAGTTTGATTTCATTAATATATTTTAATTATTTATATTTATTTTAATTTTCATCATTACAAAAGGATAATTACTATTTAAGGTGAGTATTTTTTTTTTTAAAAATACTAAATATTACGAAAAAAAAACATGAATACACCACTATTGCTGTGTTTGTTTATAAATTTATAAATTTGTTTATAAAATCTTTGAGTGCATTCTAAATTCCACGGTCGTGTGATTTTTGGCGCCAAAATTCATTTTTCAAATTAAAACTTTTAAATTAAAAAATGAACTCAATAAAATCTCAGAAAAATGTTACATTTTTAATTATAACTAGCAAAAATATTTTATATACTTATATAGGAAAATTCGTAGTTTGTTAGACCGAAAATTTAGGTTAAGTTTGCTTGCTGTTGTTTTCATATTGGTGCTAAGTGCTAACTAAATTTATTTTCAGATAATTTACGAAAATGGATAATGATTCTTCTGAGAATAAAACTCAAAATTATAATCCAGAATTATTGAAGGATCTATTACCAATTTATTATAAACGTTTATTTCCACATATACAATTTTATCGATGGTTATCATATGGGCATTGTTAGTCATACTGCTTTAATAAATCACTGATGCAAGAATTAAATTGTTGAATAAAATTTATTCTTATCTCTTTGTAGCTGAAGCTTCGATTTTTACAAATAGAGAAATATCTTTTACCCTTGAAGATGATATATATATTCGATATCTATCATTCGAAGATCAAACTGAATTGCAAAAGGAAATCTGCAATAGGATTCCATTCAAAATTGATATTGGTGCTATTTTTAATACCAGGTTCAACTATGCACATTTATAATTTACACAAATTTTTCAAATATTTACATTTTGTTTTTGCTTTTAGACCAAAAAATCATCGTGCTGTACGTTTATTGAAACCAATACAAAGAGAATTGGTATTTGATATCGATATGACTGATTACGATGACGTTAGAACATGCTGTGATGAAGCAAACGTTTGCCAGAAATGCTGGAAATATATGACGATCGCATTTAAAATTTTAGATGCAGCATTACGTGAAGATTTCGGTTTCGAACATATTCTATGGGTATTTTCCGGTCGTCGTGGTGTACATTGTTGGATATGTGATGCAACAGCTAGACATCTAACAGTTAAAGGACGACAAGCGATTGCTGAATATTTACAAATAATGCAAGTAGGTGGTGAAAATGCTGCACCGAAAATATCAATAAACACAAACGATAAAATACACCATAGCATTAAACGTGCATTAAGCATTATTGAACCAGTCTTTGAGGAAATTTGTATAAAAGATCAAAATTTATTTGGAACATCAGATGGTATAAAGAAAATGCTACGTTTAATAAATGATGAAAATATGAAAAAAGATTGCGAACAATATTTAAAATCATATGAAGGTAATTCGAAAAATGTATGGGATGCATTTGTACGTTACATTAATTCACAACGTGTACAGAATTCATTAAATCGTAAATTAAAATATATTATTGAAGAAATACAATTGCTATACTGTTATCCACGTTTAGATATAAATGTAACAAAAGGTATTAATCATTTATTGAAAGCACCATTTTGTATACATCCAAAAACTGGTAAAATATGTTTACCATTTAATTCGAATATAATAAATAAATTTAATCCAGATAAAGTGCCAACAATTAATTTATTATTGGATGAGATAAATGCATTCGATGATAAAAATAAAATTGATGATTTACAATCCGATGAAAAAATGAGTCGTATTAAAGATTACAAGAAAACCAGTATGTTCAATGGTGTACTGATATTTGAAGAATTTTTAAGAAAATTAGAAGATAGTTTTAAACAAAAAGCTATAGAAATAAGTGATACAAAAATGGAATTATAAAATTTAACTTTTAAAATGTATTTTTAATTCAAATTAAATCTTTTATGTTTTGTATATTTTTGTAATAAATCTTTTTTTTTTTTTCGTTTTTCATTTTCTTATTTTTGTTCTTAAAGTTCAATTAAACATCAAATTATTATTGTTATTATTTAATAAGTCTTATATCTAAATCGAATAAAACAAAACAAAAATTCTAAAAACAACGATTCGCACAAAACGTTCAGATATGCATGCACACAATTATTCATCACAATTCATCACTTTTTGTACATTGCATTCGTAACTTGTACAATTACAATGAAAGTCATAAAATAAATAGAAAATCATTTGTTTTATATCGTTTATCCTGTTGAAACCTTAGTATACAAAAAAAAAAGAAAAAGTAAAAATGAATTTTTGTATTCGTATATAAATTATAAAACACACCCTTTCTAATATTCACATTAACATTTTATACATAGAATAATAAGTCTACCTACAGTAGTAAAGTTACAATACTAAAATTACAAGTTACATATTTTTCTAAAAAAAAAATTTTTATTTTCTATTTATTTTAATGTTTTTTTTTTTCGTTTTTTTTTGTTTTAGTTATTTGTTTTTTGTCCCTCACTTTCTTTCATTCTTTGATGTTTTAAGTGAAAATTACTTTTTTTTATTTTATTTCATTTTTATATGGCTTCATATTTACATGTAAAACTCATGAAGGTATGTCGTCGTCGTAGTATATATGTATGTAAACATGAAAAAAAAAATACAAAAGGTAAAATATAAAATAAAATAAAATGAAAATTTGAAATTAAGAAATAAAAAGAAAATACATATGTACATTTTTTTAACAGAAATAATTTTCCTTTAATTTCGATTCAATTCGATTTTAAATTTTATTGTGAACGGTCGAAATACTAAAAAACCAAAAACATTAAAACTCAAAAAAAAAAAAATACAATTCTTATATTTTTAATATCAAAAGAAAAAATTCTGAATAAATAAAAAAGTTTTGAAAATTTTTACTTTTTTAAGAAAATTAAGAAAATAATTTTTTATACATGCATACATACATGAGATGATTTTCAAATTAAAATAATAAAAAAAAACATTTTTTTTTTAGAAATTTTAATTCAATAAATCTCAAAATAATTGCGATAATTTTTTCAGAGGCAAGACAAAATTAAAATAAAAAAAATATTTAAAAAAGGATAGATTTATTTTTTACGAATGGAATTATTAAATCACAGTCACATCCATATAATAAAAGTGATATTTAATCATATTACAATAATAATTTTTATACATTTATTAAATTATATTAATTGTGCATCGAATATTCATAGAGGTTCTGATATATGTAGCCATTGGAATGGTAGAAGACATTTTTTAGAATTAGGTGAACGTGGTGAATTGCATGCATTTAATGTATCAGCATCAGCAATTCGAGTGATTATTATTCCAATTATTATTAATTATTTTTTATTGTTTATTTGAAAACTAAAAAAAAAAAAAAATACATATGTTTTTTAAGTAAAAATTCTATAGCAATTTTTTTACATTTTTATTTTTTGTTCGTTTCTCTCTGTTTTTTTTTTATTTCATTTTTTAAATTTCATTTCGATAACCAGACATCAATATATAATCCATCATTAAATTTAATGAATCGAACAACAAATAAATTGGATATATGGTATCAATGTAATTTAGAATTAGTTACATGTGCTGAATGTGTTATACGTATTACATTCACATATACAAATTTTACAAAAACATGTGATAGACCAATTAATCAGCCAGCTATTAATATTGGTAATAATGATATCAATAATCCTGGTCGAAATATAAATAATTTAAATAATAATAATAAAATTAATAATGATGATGTACTACAATCATCATCTACAGCAACTGGATCAACATCATCATCATCATCATCATCATCATCAGCATCATCAATATCGTCTACAAATTGCCCATGTGAACAAATTCATTTCTCTGAACCACCATATGATCCAAGCATATCTGGACAATATTATTGTGGTGATGGTAAAGTTTTTCGCAGTAAAACCCGTACATTATTACTGAAATTTTTTTATCGTGCATTACATTCGCATATATTCTCGTTACAATATTTCTCAGAAAGTAAGTTTTTTTATTTTTTTTTATTTATATTCTTTTTGAAAAATTTATTTATTTATTGTTTTTCATTTTATCAGTTTTTTAATTAATTTTTTTTTGTATTTTTCCTGTTCATTTCTTTTCATCTCTATATTATTTGTATGTATTACTTGACGACTCTATATAACATTGTATATCTAAAATTAAATTGAAATATAGGAAATGTTAGAATAATTAGTGGTTCACCAAAGCAATCAATTGTACGTAATTATTCACAAATTGTACCGCAAGTTATATCTACACCATATTTTCCAGTACCATATCCAAGGGATTATAGTATCGAGCATATATTAACATGTGAAACAGATAATTGTCGTGTTCGTTTAGATTTTACTGATTTTCAACTTGGTTTAACATCTAAAATGGAGGTAAAATCAAATGTACTTAATAAATTTTATTTTTTATTTTATTTATTACATTTCCCATATATACATACATACGAGTGAATACGATGAGGTTTAGTATTTCACTTTTAATTAGAATTGTGTAATAAAAAAATTAAAAAAAAAATCAAAAATAATACAAATAGAAAACAATACACTCATATAAATGAACAAATACGAATATAAACAGTGCGTAAAAATAAACCCCTACACCCAGCAAACATTTGGGCAATAGTACGAGGATGCAATAAAAGGGCAATAGTTTACAAAGATAAATGGGCAATAATTAGGCAATCGTTTGAGTTATATACGAGTTAGCGATAAAAGCGCAACATAATAAACCATGAACCAGCAACATTAATATTGCTTTCTTATCGCCATGCCTATTAGAATCAATTAGAATGCAACCGTACAATTAGAGTGCGCGTCAACCTTTTTCCAAGCACATCGTATGGCATTCTACTAGAAAATCCATATTGCGTCAATAGGCGAGACTTGCCACTACGATAATGTTTCGCTATTGCTTTCTTATCGCAATGTTTGCTGGGTAATTATGTGTATGCGGGTATAAGTAAAAATCGTAGAAATATAATCCTCATAAAAATATACATACATATTATTATTGCATCATAATTTTTATATCCATACACTAACACTTTGAATACCAGTACATGAATATATGTATACGTAATCAATTTTTATCTATAATATGTCAGTATTGATTTATTTGTTTATTTTCATTTTGTCCACTTACAACATACCTATCTTTTTTTTCGTCTACTTTTTCCTTTTTTCAAATCTGATTAAATATTAACGTAATAACGTTACGAAAAAATTCGTTTGAACTTTAAAACTCATATATGTAATAAGAAATTGGTATTAATCGCATTGCATTGCATAATATAATACGATAATAAATTATTATATGTCTCACATTATTATTTTAATTATTGATTATGAATGGAAGCGTTATTACATAATAGAAGCGTAACCATTACATAATAGCCGCTTTCGATTTAGCAATTCCAAGTACTTACGAGTACAAAAATATGTGTCTCGGACAAATTGTTATAACGAACCACACAAAAATTATTCGTAATGACTTGTATATCTGGCTTGAAAAATTGTTCATGAGTTAACTGCGAGTAGATGGTTTAGCACAGACATTTACCTTATCTACTCGCAAGTACTTGAAATATGATTAAATCGAAAGCAGCTAATGCAAGTAGATGGTGTTTTTCGAAAATGCAGTCAAATAGATGTGACGATGACGATCATCGGTTGCATACAGTCATCGTATGTCTATGCTATCAGGTACTATTAGTTGATTCTAGAATTGCATGTATTACAGTCTACATGCGCTGATGCACGCTTTTTAGCGATCGTATGCAATCTTCATGCATTTTTGAACTTCTGACATTTGCATGTAATGCATTTTCGAACATTTGACGATCCAGCTGCATTCTCGAAAAAGGCCGATGTCTTAAATGAAATAAAATAACTTCCTATATAAGATATTGATATGATTTGAGTTAAAGAATCTTTTAGAAACTATGACCGCAAGCACTGTATAAAAATTGTTTTAATTTGAAAAAATAAAAGAAAAAAAATGAAACATGTTTAGAAAAGTAAAAAAAATACTCATATTTTTCTAATTAAATTGCCTTTATTATTTCTCTTAAACTAAATTAGAAATTCTCTTAAATTATATAAGTATTTCAAAAAATATTCGTCCACCTACTACATATAACACTTTATACATGTATTACATAATTGTATGTGTTTACGTGTATAATTATAGGTATTTGATTCGAATGGACAAATGTTAGATTCTTATACTGGAGAACATTTTCGTCCACCAATATTGGTCAGCACTGGTAAATCATTATTAATACAATTTCGTGGTAATGGTGTTACTGGATACGGTTTCAGAGTTGAAGTAACATTTATATCTGAAAAGCAACTCGATGAAAAGGAAACAATACCTTATACAGGTGAATTTACTTATTTTATAATAATACTAAATATATTTCTTATTACATTTTTTTAAATAAATACAAACTCGTATTTTGTATTTTGCATATACATATATGCAGTTTTATCTACATACATTACATTTTTTTTTAATTTTATCATTCATTTTAATAGAATTTTATAAAATGTTACACATTTACTCGTTCGTATACCCCCCCCCCCCCCCCCTCCTTAAATTTATTTTATTAAAACTCTTTTGATTGTTTCTATAATAATAATAAATAATCAAATACTACATTCTGTAAGTTTGCATTTTTCATTTGATTTTATAATTCACAAAGAAATTTTTTTTTTTTTAATTATTTTATACCTTTATATATTGCACATAAAAAATGTACATGTAAAACAGACAAAGTAAAAAAAAAAAATAAAAAGAAAATAGCAAATTTTGCTGAATATATGTAATTATAAAATAAAAAAGTAATGTTAGAAAAAAAGTGAAAGAAAATATAAAAAATAAAAATCCCTTAAAATAAAATCTGTATTCAAATTCAAATTGAATATTTTTACAATTACTATGGTTTTGCAATTATTCCTATAGTAACCTTATTATAAGCATTTATGTATAGGTATATACATATGTTTGTTTATACATAATGTAGACGTGGAGATAGATACATAGTGAATATATAGATTAATTTATGTGATGGAAAAGTTCATTATTTTTTCTCTATTTTGTTTTGTATCGATTTTAATATTGATTTCGACACATACATATGTGAATATAATTATATTTATGTACAATTATACATGTATATGTGTATGTATGTATGTACATACGGATAGTTTTATACATATAGGTAAATGTAAAATTTTTTTAATTTTCAATTTAAAAAAAAAGTTCACTCCAGAAAAAACAATTAAAACGAAAATGCATTCTAATTATTTTTCTTTAATTTTTTTTTTTTTATTTTTGTTGCAAAAATCTTGAATTAAATATTTCTATGTACTATATGATGTATGAATATACATATATACAAATCTATACAAAACGAATTGTATACATAAAATAAATATTTTGTATAGTATATCGTGTGTCGTAGCTATAGTTTCATTGATCATTTTTGTTTACATTTCAGTTTATTTTTTTCCCTTTTTATTACTTAGTTTTTTTTTTTTTTGTTGCTTTTTAAATATGCACACATGTACATATCATATTTGTTGTTATTTTTTAACTTTTCTTTATTTTATTTTTTTTAATTTTTTATTGTAATTTACCTTGATTTTAAAGATTTTTGAGGTCATACATATACTTACATTATGTATTACGTATGTATGTACATATGTATTGTGTATTGTGTGCATAGAATATAGAATATAGAATACATATATAGATATTCATTTATGTATAGAAGATTTTTTATTGTATTTTTTTCTACTTTATTTTTGTAATAATAGTACATAGTATATATTAATAAAAAAAAATAATAATCCTCATAAATAATATCTTAGAATATTTACACACACATATATAACATATACGAATACATATTATAGAACAAAAATAAAATAAAACAAAATATATACGTAGTAAACATTAACAACGTTTTATTTCTTATAACTTAACCTTCGCATACATAAGATGTTGTTCGCTATTTTTTTTTTTCAATTTTTTTTTTAATATTGAAATAATATTATTTTCTCTTTTTATTTAGCGTGTTGAGTTTTGTTTTTTCCTTTTTGATATAATTATGAAATTGAATACATATATTGATAGATACATACTCGTACTATAATTGTAACAGAAAGAAAAAAAAAATAATAGACGTTTATTAAAACGGGATAATGCATAGTATAACTACAGATGTGTGTGTGTGTGTGTACATTTGACAATATCGGAACTGTGAAATATGATACACTTATTCTGTCCAGTTACATGTAGTGAAAGCTTAAGCTTATGAAATGTTCTGATTTCACATGTGGTGGTAATTTATGTTTTAAACTCAGCTTAATCAACAGACTTGAGCCATACCATAGTTCAGTTTTTAGTTTAAGCAAAACCTTTTCTTTTATGCAGACTTAACTAAGCTTAAACTTAGGCTTAAACTTTCACCTTTCACTGTGAAATTGGACAATATACTACTATCTACTATATATAATATTCATTATGTCCACATAAATAATTTTTTAATAAAAAATTAATAGCAAACTTAAACTTGAACAGTAAGGTATGCATATAAGCAAATGAAATACATACGTGTAGATATATGCATGCATATATTTGTAAGTTAATTTTTGCACATTTTTTACATACGAATGTATTCAAATAAGTATACACATTATACTTGTTAATTTTGTACGAGTATGTGTTTAAAAAAAATATTTCTCTATATTGATTCATTTTGTCACTTGTAATTATTTGCTCACATATAGAATAGTCATACATATGTATATATATACATTATGCATGTACTTATAATACATATATGTACTTTGTAATTAAATCCAATTAATATTAATTATAAGCCTATATGTACGTATATATGTGTATGTATTATGTATTTTTATATAAATGTATTTGTAACGCAAATCGATGCTTAAAAGACACATTAATTTACATTATACCTAATATGTTCATATGAGTATAGACAGGTGATTTATAATCTAAGTATATATGTAATGCATAAGTCACAATAAGAAAATACATACAACTACTCGTATATAACAAAAATTAGATATATAGATAATGTATATGTACGTAACGTATGTAAATTAAATTTCAAAGGCAAACATTTTTATGAATACATATTATTGATTTTTCTAATATAGCGAAAAAAATACATACATACATATGTATATGCACTTTTATGTACACATTATAGAAGAAGGTGTGAATTAATAAATTTTTTGCAATCAATTTACTTAATGTATAAATACTACATAATAATATATGTATGCACATAAAAATGTGTGTATAGAGTAGATAGATACAAGTGTGAATTAATGTCCAACTATAATTAATTGTAAAGTTTACATTTTAATTTTTTATTCACTTTTAAATGATAAGTATAATGGGGACGTATTTAGTGGATAATATTATATAGATAGCATTTGTATGCTGCTTACTTAATATTTCGTGCTTACATATGTAAATTAAATTTTATTCCGTTTCAATTTTTTTTTTCTTAAATGAATAAATTCATATTCAATTTTTAATGTTCATGTGTAAAATTTGCAACAAAAATTATAATTGTTCACGATTTTAAATTTAATTAATAAATTTACATACGAATCCAATCAACACTTCGCATTATCATATAATGTTATGCTCATATTATAGATACTGCGATTTCACCCTGAAGAAATAAATTATCATTTAATAAATTTTCCATTATATGAGTATCATACATATTTGAATTTAAAATTAATTTAAAAAATAAAAAAAACACACACACATTTTCAGATTGTGGTGGTATGGTAACTGGTATGGGTGGTGCTATAACAATGATGAATATGATCGAGAATACAACTGAAGTTAGATATTATGATTGTATATGGTTAATAAAACCATCTAGTAATTATATGGTAATGAAAACTCATATATCATTACGTGTCGATACATTACATGGTATGGCATCAAAATCTGAATTAGTTATACGACAAGGTATTACATCTGATTCACAAGAATTAGAAGCAGTTAGTTGGCCAAATAAAGGAATGAGCAAAAAAAATCATATAGTACCAGTATTAACTGGATATTATATACGTTTAAAAGGTGTATTCGGTATATCATCACGTTTAGCAATCGTATACAGTATTTTCAATTATATGAGTAAGTTTATTTTATATAAATAAATACTCGACTCGTATATACTCGTACATTTCTACATTCAATTTTCTTATTTATAAAATTATATAATTTTCATTTACTTAAATGATATCTATAGATTGCTATATTGGATCTGAATTTTTATGCCAAAATAATCATTGTATATCGATACGTTTACATTGTGATGGTTTCGATCATTGTGGTGATGGTAGTGATGAACCAGATACATGTAATGATGAATGGGCGCAAAGAACTGCTAATCGAGGATGGTATTCACATAAACCAAATTATTATTTTCCAAAAAATGAAGAATATACAGATTTGAAGGCAGCTACCGGTATATTTATATTAAGTTCACTGGGTGTTTTGGTTGTTATCTCGATGTGGATGATTGTTCTGTATAAAATTGGAATACGAGCCAGAAATCAAAGAGATTTACAAAATCATTTACAGACAATAAGTGAGCTTCTAGGTAAAATTTATAAAAAATGAAAACAAATGTTTATTAATATATTTTTGTTTTCTCCTCTTTCTTTCTATCTCTCTTTCCTTTTTCTATTTTTCTTCTATTTTCTTTGATTTTGTTCTGACCATATATGTATATATATATAGACCGACAAGATGAAACGATACCAATCGACGAACCACCAGTTTACGAAGCACCACCAGATTATGAAGAAGTTATTAAAATTGGAATGGAAGAACAGATTAGAGCTTCATCATCGTCTTCAGCTAGATGCAATCATTCAAGACGACATCATGAAAGAAGAAGACATCGAGATAGAAATTCATCAACATCATCAAGGTTAAAATTCAAATTTTAAATTCAATATAGTATAAAGAGAAAATCATATATTTTTGTATATTTTCAAAAATTTTTAGAAGTCATTCAGCCAGTTCTATATCATCGGCTAATCCGAATCGTTGTAATAACAATTTCCTGACGGTTCCATCATCGTCAACATCAAGGGGAGAACCACCTGAAATTTATACTGAAAATTTACAAGAAATTGCCGATCGAGTCTTACAAGCAACAGCTGCATGTGGTAAATTTCATAAAAATTTATTTAATTTTTTTTTTTTGTTCTATACATTGTGAATTTTAGTAATATGAATGATCATTTCAATATTCTAATAATGAAAACTTGTTTATTGATAAATTTAAGATAATCGATTACAGATATTACAGAAACAAATACGAGAACAATCAGACAACAATTGTGGAAGGATCAGAGTGTCCAAACTGGGTCGATATCAAGCTACACATCGATACCCATATGGAGTCAATTACCCGGTCCCAGTGGCCAACAGAACAATTCGTAAATAAAATTAATTTTTAAGAATTTAATTTCATAAATTGATTTATTATTACATATATTAATTTTCCTTTAAATTTATTTTTGAAATATTAAGAAACTACAGTATCGGTACCGTTACACAGTTCGAGGAATCATCGGCTGAATTTAGGGACCAATCGTTCGATCTCTCGCTATCGCTTGCAATTACGCCGACATTAAATGATACAAGCACTGAAAAATCTGGTATTCATAAAATGATTTCAAATTATTTACTGCGATAACATTTTTTTTTGTACCTACTTAAATTGTGATTTTTATTTCTCTTGTATTAGAACAACAACGACCACAAAGTTCTGTATATCCTGGAAATGATCAGCAAAAATCCATTATTATTTTAAATACCGGCGAAACATTTATTAAACAAAAGAAATTACGTCATACATTTTCAACACCAGAAACATGGTTATTCAGTAGTATATGTGCACAGGATAATAATTATGGATCTAATTTACATGTTAATAGGTATACATTTTAATTCTAGTTCTATAGTCAATGAAAGTTGTCTATACATAATTCCTCTTTTATTCGTTTTTTCTTTTTTTTGCTGCAGAAACTCATTCATTAGTAAAACAAGTACATTCTGCTCAGACTTACCAAAAGATGAATCTGATCCATCGCAACATAAAGATATATCGTCTTCATCTTCGTGTTCGATACCAATAATTACATCACCACAAATCTCATCCGAATATGAATCATGTGCTAATAATTATTTAAATAATCAATCACAACAATATCAAAATCATCAACAGCAATCACATCATTATCAGTCTCAACAGGAACACCTACAACATCAGCAACATCAGCAGCAGGAACAACAGTACAATTTTCAAAAATGTGATATTGCGTCGTCATCATCATCATCAACAACAACAGCAGAAGCTGCTGCTACTGCAGTACTTCTTCTCAATGAAGAATTCAGTAGTTTTCAATATTATAAAGATGATAATTTACCAGTACATCCAAATACAATATTACCTCCATCATTATCAACATTATCATATTTTGAAAATCTCAATAGACTTTTTATGGATAAGAAACAAAATCGAAGAATCGATTCAACTAGCTCATTAGCAGCAGCAACAACATCATCAACAATACAATCAGAACATGAATTAGAAACAACTATCAAAAAACGTTCGTTACGTAGCAAATCATTTAATCAAAATAATTATGATAAACGTAATCATATGAAATCTGTGCATTTACAAAGAAGTTCATCATTTGATTTACTTTTATTAATACCAAATTCATCGAATTCAATGCAATTGAATAGTGCTAAATAAAAAAAAAAAATTAAAATAAATTAAACAAAAACTGAATAATATTTATTATATTTTAATGTGTATCATATTAAAGAAAGAAAATATTGTTGTCATATATATATACAGATAAAATGTTTTATTTTCATAATAGCTTCTAGTACAGAGTAAAAGTGAAAATAGGTAAAAAACACCAATAAAAATAATTCTCTAAAAAAATTTTTAATTTACAATATTTAGGTATGCAGATATTTTTCTTTGAAGTAAATTAAAAAAAAAAAAATTAATTTGAAACCAAGCCAATAGAAGACTCCAATTGACCAGAATTCCAAAAGATAAAGTTTTTGATTAAAAAACAAAAATGTATACATGCAATGTGTAAATTCTAAAAGTTTTATCGAAAGTGTCAATTCCAGAGAATTTATTGTCATTCTGTATCCAATAAATTTTATATTTATTTTCTAGAAAAAAATAATGAAAAATTTCATTGAAACTGCCAGCTAAGGAATTGAATCAGGATCATATTAGAAAATTTTACGATATTTGTCGAATTAACATATCATAAGCATAAACATTCTACAAAGGTGAATAAAAATCTCAATAATAATTTCGAAATGTTCTAATGTTCGAAATGCTCTATTTTATGTTTTTTTTTATTTTCTTGTTAAAATTTTTTTTTTATATTATTTCATTCAATTTTCAGCCATACATAATTTTTTTACTACATAGTAATATATGTATACAAATATGAAAGAGAAGAAAAATACTATATTTATTGGAATTCATTTTTTTATTTCTTTCGTTATACGAGTACATATTATTTTTATTTATTCTTTTTTATAATTTTCACAGATCATTTTTTTAATTTTTTTTTCTTTTTTTTTTGGCTACACATAATACTACATTTTTATAAGAAGCATATATGTATAGGTACTAAATATAAATTAATATTTCTTTTTTCCTTGTTTGTTTTTTTTGAATTTTTTTCCTTGATTAATATAAAATAAAATATTATGAGCATATACACATTAATATGCGTATAATGAGCTATTGTAAATGAAAGTAAAATAAATTCTATATACAATTGTTTCGTGATTATAATTTGGTGTAAAGGAACCCATAAACATACGATATATCTGATGACTGTTTTACCGACACCGACATACAAGTTGAAATTGAAATATGTAAATTTCTTTACAGACATTGTAACTAGCGATTCGACTTTATTATACACACTTCATTCGGAAGAATACTTTTTGAAGAATTTGGAAAAATCGAAATTTTTAATTTTTTGATTTTGTTACAAAGACTACAGTCGTCTGATTTTCGAATTGTCTATCAACCAACCAGTCTTACAACTTATCTGCGAACAATACAACATTTGTGATTCATCCGACTTCAAGTTATCTATGTCGACCAAATCGTCAGACATACTTATGTATTTTAAGTTTGTGGGTGCCTTAAGTATTTAATACTCGTATCTCGTACATTTATTTTTTAACACTTTCACATCTTTAAGGGTAGTCGCGAAATTTCAAGAATTCCTTGCAAAAAAACTTTACATAATAAATAACATTTGTAAAAATGTACTTATATCTTATACAATACTTTCAGTTATACAATAGCTCATGCACATTTTTATATAAATTTTATTGTATGTAATTTAGTGTTTATTTATTGTGTATATACATTATGTCTATATAATTTTATATAATTTATTTTTCATTTAATTTTGTTTCTTATTTTTTGTTGCTTTTATTTTTGTATCTTATGTACATACATATGAATATAGCATAATTATAAATTTTATTTAAAATTATTAAAATTTAAATATACTCGTACATATTTTATTGATTATAAATATGTACATATACGTAAATTTTGTATAATACTTAATATATGAACATAATGTAAATAATAATATTTTAGTAGTAAGTGTTTCGTTTATGCGCGTGTACATATGTACGTTTTATTTTAGTTTATTTTGTTTTTAATGTTCATTATATGAAGTTATTACGATCAAGGCACCAATATTATTATTTTTTTTTATTAATTTACGTATGTATATATATTAGATGTATACATCATATTGTGTCCGTATATATTGATCACAAATAATGATCACAATTTTTTATACATATAATTATGCATTATTCATTATTATTATTTTTTATTTTTATATTTTAAAGTGCATACGGATACTCAGTCCATTATGGCACCGTCGATCAGTCAGTTTTTATAGCATTTTCAATTTAAATTCAACTTTTTCCAACTTAAATTAAACTTTGTCCATTTTAAATTAAACTTTGTCAATTTTTAATTATACTTGAAAAAGATTGAAAATGTGAGTGATACATGGATTATTATGGATAATGCCAGAATCCATGAAACATTGAGTTGATATATAGGGTTGATTTCATTGAGAGTTCAGTTGGAGTACTTGCCACCATATTCTGCAATGCTCAATCCAATCGAAAAAGCATAAAATGGGCAAAGTTTAGTTTAAAACGGACAAAGTATAATTTAACTTGGACAAAGTTTAATTTAAGTTGGAAAAAGTTTAGTTTAACTTGGACAAAGTTTAATTTAAGTTGGAAAAAGTTTAGTTTAACTTGGACAAAGTTTAATTTAAGTTGGAAAAAGTTGAATTATATTGAAAATGCTATATATCATCCATAGTTTATCATTTCATCAGTAATCAAGTTTTACTTATAGTACATTTTGCTGATTGAATTAATGATCGACTTGGGCGAAAGACAGTGGTACGCTGGCTGGGGTTTATTGAATTCGGTACTTTGGGTGTACCACTGCACCAGTCCAACACCTCAATCTCAACTATCTTACTTTTCAAGCCCTTCTATTATCTATTTATTTTTGTTCTACATTTATGTTCAATGTAATTCTATAATCACAGAATATTAATTTATGCATCTTAATTCATTTTTATTATATATTTTACATTAATATACAATAGTAGTTTAAATTTATAATTAAAACGATAAAAATGTACATAATTGTGCTACTCATATTTACACACAATACCTATATGTAATTAATAATTAACGCCACCAATTATATTTTCTAATTTTATACGCAGATCGGGAAATCATATAACTTGCGAAAGCAGTTTGTTTCGAATCGAACAAGAAATATTAGTATTATTATTATTGTACTTTTTCCGGGTCAAACAAAACAAATAAACAATCATTGTTCGAGTCATACTCAATAATGTTCAAATTAAACTCAACACTTTTCATTCAAATGTCAACAGTGTGTTCAAATAAAATTCAACTTCTGATTGCGATTGGCTTTACTCAAATCGATTTCGATTCAAAAGAGAGAAAATTCAATTTTACAAGTCAATTTTATATACATTTACACTAGAAAACGATCTTTCGAATCGAGTTATATAAAATTTCGCATTTAATGTTATTTTAATATGATTTCTCTTCATCCTTTTTATACAAAATAATATTAAATTTTGATATTTTAATTTTAACTTTAATTTTAATATTTTAATTTATATTTTCTAAATATGTTTATGCATGAGCTATAAATAAATAATATTTATTGTTATACATAACTCGAAAAAGAAAGAAAGGATAGTGATAACTAAAAAAAAAAAAATTTGAATTACAGATTAATTAAAAATGATGTGACCTTATCGAAATGAAATTTAATTTTTCTACAATATAATTAAATATAAATTTAAATTTAAATTATTATATTTTTTAAATTAAATTCGGTCAATTTAACTTATTTTTTTTTTCTTTAATTTTTCCAATATATACATAAAATTCAATTCTCAATCCAAATACATAATTTCTTTCAGTTTTTTTTTTTTATTACATATTCACAAATTTCCTCAATCAAAATATAAGAGTATTATAATAATATTTGTCATTTTTTATTGTATTTCACTTTAGTATATTAAAGCTGAAGGAAAAAAAAAATACTGTCATAAATTATTTATTTATTCTGTCATTAATGAAATAAAATAGAAATCTTCTATAAGTTGTAATGAAGTTATTGAATTCATTAAAAAATATTACGTTGTTCTTTTTTCCACACAGATCTCACATTAAATCGTAATTACAGAATAATAATAACAGAATATAATATATATGTACATACATACAAATATAAATATATATCGACATTCATTGTATCACACATTTTCTTATATATAAATATATGTACATATGTATTATTCGTATTTACTTATTTTTATTTTGAAATGTCTATGTAAATATATAACTTACATACATACGAGTATTTCTGCTTATAAATAAAATTAATTGCTATTATAGGATTTTTTAAATTTTTATTTTTTCATTAGTTTTTCGTAAAATTTTATTTTTCTTTTTCATTAATCATAAATGTATTTAATGCATAAAATAAAAAATGATTACCTCTATCACAATAAGGATTCTTATCTGTGCCTCTATATTTATATATAGTTAACTATAGTTTTTTTTTGTTTTATTATGATTTTTGGTGTTTTATAATTATGTACATTTTTTTTTTGTATATTTATTTCTGAAGTATGTATAGTTTTATTATTATTATTATTTATTTTATCAATATTTTATTTTATTTTTAATTCGTTCATTTATTTAATTTTTAAAATACATTTTACTATATAAGTATAAGTAGTTAACATTATCGTTTTGTTTTGAATATTTAAATAATATAATAACATAGAAATCAAAATTTAGCTATAAAATTCAAAAACAAATTGAATAAATTAAAAAAAAAAAAAAATGTTATTACCGTATAATGATGTGCGAAAAATTTCATAGAAATTAAATACTACATACTTAGTTTATCCTACAGACGGGTTCTAGGATTAATTCAATATAATATGTATTTTTTTTTTAAATAAATTTTTAAATATTTTTTTGTACATCTAAAAATTTTCAATCACATACATATACATACATATATTAATGTAAAATAATAGAAGATTTAAAAAAAAATATATTATCCTTTCGGAATACGAAATTTGTTAGATAATCATCCAGAATTTGATGAATGAGAAGTTTTATTATTTTTACTTTTATTAATAATATTATTATTAATTTTATTTTTATTTTTAATTTTATTTTTATTGCTATTATTATTGTTATTATTTGAATATATACAATAACAATATTTTTTAGCACCACTATCTTGTAAACATTTTGAATCTCCACCATACCAATTTAAACGGCTTATACTACCAGTCATTTCAAATTCATCACTTTCTGGATGATATCTAACTGATGATTCGAATAAACCATCACCTGGTTTAGCTGTCATTATTATTTGATATGTTTCGATTGTTTTCATTTTTTTACTATTTGATTTTTTTTTACCGGTTGTTGTTATAGCACGATTTGCTGATTTTATTTTATGTAAATGTAATTTGGCACATAAATGTATTACACTACCATTTTGAAAATTATGTAAATAATCATTAATATAATTTATTGAATAATTAGCTGCACGTTTAACAATAACAGAATCTTTGTGTACACTTTGAAATGGTAAACATGTACACCAATGATCAGCAATCGATATATCTTGACATGAACGATTCTCTGGTACTGGTCTAAATAATGTTTGGCAATTTTCACAGTCTTCAGCTAATGTTACATTATCAATACGTCCAGATAATTGTAATATATGTTTTAATGTCATATGCATATCATATGGATTTGTTAAACGATTTTTATTTATATTTAATGAATTTACAAATTCTGGATGTATATCTTTTAGCCATGGTGGTAACCATAAAAATGCTAATGGTAATCTTTCTTCATAATATCCAGATTCTAAAACTCTTGTTGGTCCAAAACGCATACCATGATCACTAATAAATATTATCACACTACGATTTAATATACCACTATCTGAGAATTTTTTAAAATATTCAACTATACGATCATCCATCGATGATGAATCACTAATCGCATTATGACTGAATGTATTCATCCAAAAGAAACCAAAATATGGATCATCCTTATAACGATTACCCAATTCATATGCATAATCTAATATATAATCAGCTGAATGCTTATAACCGACACAAAATGTTAAACCATTTTTCATTTTAGTTGGTAATTTCTTTTCGGCAACCATTAATGATGGACGTAAATAATAATCGGTTGGCTGTTTTATAAAACCATTTTTTAAATAATTAAATGTACTTATGCTAGTTTCATCTTCAGCATATGCAGTCACATAACCTAATCGTTGAAATTCTTTCCATAATAATGGACATTTATCAAATAGACCAACTTTTTTTGGATTATAACGTTTATATACATGACTTTCAGTTAATCCAGCTAATATTGCCATTAAATT
The DNA here is from genome assembly GCA_951394055.1 of Villa cingulata. Classification (NCBI taxonomy): domain Eukaryota; kingdom Metazoa; phylum Arthropoda; class Insecta; order Diptera; family Bombyliidae; genus Villa; species Villa cingulata. The sequence continues at coordinate 33,306,525 of OX596021.1, read as the reverse complement.
TGGAAATGTATTGTCATCAATCTACATATATTCATGAATAATATTTGGAAAATTATATAAGAAAAATAAACAAAATATTAAATTTTCTTTTTTTTTTATGAAAATAAATGTGTGTTTTTTTTTTTTGTCAGTTTTCAGAAATTTAAAAATTAATATATTTTAAATATATGTATGTATTTTTATTTTTATATGTTCACAGATGTATTACATATTATACTAATACAAGTGTGTTACATGTATGCTTATATGTAGAAAAAAAATATTACATACCTTATTGTATCCACTCAATTCAAACCATTCATTATCATATACATATTGTGCAGTCTTTGGCATTGCTCTAATTAAATTAAGTCTTGATATACTATCGATACCAATAAATAGTATACTAATTGGTTTTTTACCAGTTTCATTATATTTCTTTTTCCATTCATTCAATCTAATACGAATTTCATCTTTTTCGGGTATCATCGAATGTACATTCATGTATATTTGATTATTGGTACTTTTACATGTTACCAAAATGAATTCAATTGTATTCGGTAATTCTGTGGTTTTTGGTAAATCAATTTTTTTACCTAATCTACAATGATATATCAAAATAATGAAATAAAATTATTAGAAAGAAAAATGGTAAAGAAATTTAGATTAAAAAAAAAGGATAAAATAAAATTTAAGAAATATTATGTAAAAGTATTTATGTTAAAAAATTATAATGTATCCCTTAACACTAAATCCTTTTTCTGTTCTTTCTATAAATTATTCATATATCATAAAAAATTATTATGTAGTTATACTACAACTAAGTATTTTTTTTTTTTACTTACTTATAATTTCTATCAGAATTTTTTCCAGTTCCTGATCTTTCGATATCCTGATAAAAACAGCTTAATTTGGCTCCACCTTTTGTATATTTTGTTATAATTTTATCATTTAAATGTAAAATATATTTTTTCGATGTATCATTAAATGATATAAATGTATGCGGTATTTCTGTTGTACACGGTTTATATGTTTGCCTCTTAAAATATTTCATAATTTCCGGATTAAATGGATCCATATTTGGCATTTTACATTTATCACTCCAGACTAGATAGCCTGGTGGTAGGATGATTTTTATGCTATTATTAGAATTTTTAGTAATAGATGATGGTATTGTTGTTGTTGATGTATTTATTATAATTAATGGGTTTGTAGTTGTATTATTTGTATTTCTAGTTGTAGTATTAATAGTAGTATCAGGAGTAGTTGTTTTTGTTATCATTGATGATGATAGCAATAATTTTGATGAAGGTAATGATGATAATTTTTGTGCAAATAACAATGGAATAGATTTTAATGATGTTTGTGATGATAATGGTAATATTTTTGTTGTTGTTTTTGTCATTATTCTATTCAATATTGTTGAATTCATAATATATGAAGACAACTTAATATTTTTAGTTGTTTTTATTTTTTTTGTAATGATATTATTATTGTTATTGTCATTTGTTTTGGTGGGATTTCTTAATAAATTATTATTATTATTATTAAAATTATTTATTGTCGGTATTATTGTATTTGTATTTTTTTGAAAAATATTATCAATATCATTATTATTATTATTATTATTATTACTACCATTAATATCACTATTCATTGAATGTAATGATTTCATTTTATTGTTATTATTGATTACGATATCATCATCAATATCCCTAATACTACTATCAATATTATTAATATTATAATTATTTTTCTTCTTTATCATAGATTTTGATAATTGTGATATTTTAGTTGCAGTTTCATCTAAATCCATTTTTAGTTACAACATATATATACATAATTATTTTAATTTTTTATTTTTTTAGTTTTATACATACACATTTGTTTATAATTTTGTTTTTCCAATTAAAAGGACGCAAGCAATTATATATATTATGTATAAGTAATTCACCCAAAATTTTGTAATTTGCCAATATATTTTTTTTTCAATTTTTTACATTTTATTTATGATCCCACACACAGCGTACAGCGCATATAATTTTTTTGTATTATACATGCAAATTATTATTTTTTTTTGTTTTTTCGAAAAAAAAGTGATATGTAAAAGAAAAGAAAAAAAATTAGAAAAAAAAATCATGAATAAACTGTGAAATAAATGAATTAATTATAATTATTATTTTAAATACAATAATCATCTACTTAAAAAAAAAAATTAAATAAAAATAATAATAATTGTGTTAAATATTTGTTTTGTGTAAAATATAATTTAATAACTAATAATAAAACAAACCATATATTATTATGTACAATATGTATACATTTACATATGAAATCTTGTTCGTTTATTATTTTCATATTTCATAGGATATGTGTTTTGTTATGTTTTGTTATATACAGAGTTTGTTCAATTTTACACCGATTAAGTTTTATTATTTGTTTTATTTTTTATGTATTTTTTTTAAATTAATAAATTTTGAAATAGCCTCTATAAAAAAATAATTATAAAAAAAAATTTCGTATAAAGCGAATATTATTTTCTTTCAATAAAAAAAAATTTATTCAAAAATTTCCAATCGAATTAAAAAAAAAAGTAGGTATAATAAAATGAAAATATTTTTTTGTAATTTTTATCCATTTTATAGCAACAATTATAATATGAAATACATGAAAGCATAAATTGTGTTTTTTCATTCAATCAATTAAATCACGTTTTAAACAAAATTTTTAAATCAAAATTCTAATAATTTTTTTTGCTTTTAAAAAAATAAAGTAAAAATAAAACGATTCCAATTTAAATAAATTTTTGATAATTTCTAAAATGAAATCAATTTTTTACAGTAATTGATTCTTGAAAGGAAAAAAAAAATATAAAGTGATCACAAAAATAATATAATTTAAGAAAAAATACATGTATCCGTATGTGAATTTTTTTTTTAATTCAAATCAAACAAACAAAATTTCATTATGAAACATTTAAAATAAAATTTTTCAAAACAGAAAAATAAATTCATATCAATCATATTAGAATGCAAACAGGCAAAAAATACTGCTAAAACAAATTCTAAAACATGCTAAAAAAATTTTACATTAAAAAAGGATTTTTATCTAGTATTCACTTGAAAATTTTAAAAATTCAAATAATTCTATGCGTAGAATAAAATATGAATCATCATAACTAGTTACACATATTTGGAAACATTAATAATATAGAGAGAGTGAAATTCTTCTCCGTTCTCGCCTACAAGAAAATAAGAAGAAAAACTACTATTGACGTATTTTTATAATTTTCTTTTTATTTCTCTTTCTACATTTTACATACTCAAGAAAGAGTTGAATGAGTCCTGTATTGTTATTTTTCGTCACTACCTCCCCGAGCTGGGAGTGGGTAATTTACGCGCCTGCTGCCTTCCTTGATCGTGTTTGTTTACATGTGAAAATGTTGGTCAAAACATTTATCGGCTTTTTTGTTTTAATCTGTAATTCTTCTTCGTACCAGCCTAAAGTAGTGCAGTACATAATTTAAACAAGAAAAGGAGAAGATAAACTACATACAGAGAAGAATATTAGAACTAGAAAAACAAGTAGAAAGATATACGAATAATATAGTTTCTCTTCTCCTTTTCTTGTGTTAATTATGTTTTGCACTGTTGAAGACGAGTACGGAGAAAATTTCAGATTGACACTAGATCCGAATATAACAAGAAAAACCGATAAATGTTTTGACCTACATTTTCATTTCTAAACAAAAATGGTCATTGAACTTTTGAGAAAAACAAGTGCATTGTGTACGTACACAGCAGCAGTGAAAAAAGTATACTTTTTTTCCAATACTTTATTTCGAATTATATGTACATATGGTATTTGAGGACAATGAATTTATCCAGAAAAATATGATAAGAATACTACAAAAATTTGTAGAGTGAATTTTTTCTAATTCATTCATAAATGATTACTTGAAGATGATAACAGTCCTAAATGCATTCTTTATTTTCCCTTTTTTTTTCATTTAATTTTTTTATAATTTTTATCATTATTTGTAATTCAATTTTTGTGCTTGTACGATTATCTTTAATTCATATATGAAAGGCATACTTATGTAAAGATATGACCAACGAAAAATTATTACATTTTTTACAAAATATTTTTTATTCTGACCTAAATTTTTTAAAAATGTATTCGTTTTTTATTTGTATTCAAAAACAAAAAACACAAAAATGATAAATAAAAAAAATTTTTTTTTTTTGTACTATGTATGTAAGATAAAATAAAAATAGAACCGGAAAAAACAAGTCCAGACTCTAGTAAAAATAAATAAATAAATTTTTTCCAAGAAAAAAGATAAATTTACGCATAAATAAAGTTCAAGCAAGGGCATTACATTACCACCTACACAAAAAATGCAATAAAAAAAAAATGATAAATAGTTGCATACTTATGCGCAAGCAATTATACATTTTGTGAATGGTATTTAAAATCGAATTATGTATGATACTACACATGCATGAAAAACGTATAATTTGAACAACCAAAATTAAAAAAATAAATTGTAAAATATTTATGTGGAATGTAAATAAATTCAAAATAAATACGAGCTTTATAAAAACTTTCAAGGATACAATATACATTTATAACAAAAATAGTATAATTTTATATTTAGTATGTACTTTGATAAATCCTTAATAATTAACGCCATTCTTATAAATACTATATAAATGTGTGTAAACATTCTACACACATGCACTTGTTAATATTATAAAATGTATAGCTACATAGTCGGATAAAAATTAAGCAACATTCAACATCAAACAACTAGCTCATAAATGATATAGGTTTGGTAATGGTTCGGTGTACATAGATATAGGTTTGGGCAGCAGAAAGGATTTACATTTCTAACTATGTATGCATTGGGTGCGTTCAGTTCATTGCAGCGATGCAAGTCAGCGATGAAAATGCAGCGATGTTTAGATAATCGCTGTATACAATTTACTGAACTGTTTACAGCGGAAAAACCCGCTGCAAACAGTTGATAGTTGGCTTTGTCTGTTGTTCTAACATTTCTGTCACTTTAGTTTATGTTGTGTTGATATAAAGAGTTATTTGTTTTATTTTATAAAATTTCAAAATAAAAATATTTTTTAAATATGTCAAAATTTGTTTACGATGACTTTTAAAGCGAGCTTTTTTTCCGCTGCAAAATATTTACATCGCTGCAAAGTAGCGATTATGCAGCGAAGCCGTTCAGTAAGAGAAATTATTGCAGCGATGAAAAATTATACATCGCTGCGTGGAATTGAACGCACCCATTGTTATAATGGTGTAAAAGTGTATGTATAAATAAGGATATACGTACGTAGATTTGTGAAAATTTTACTTTAATTTTTATTATTACATATATACATACATATATACATAATGTGGAGTGTATGTATGTATATGTGTGAGTAGATATAAAATAACAACTTACATACTTATTTGCGGTACATAGTATGTGTATATATATATATGTACAAGGTGTGAAGGTATATAATTAATATTTTTTTATATAATTCATATACAGTACTAATGATTATTCTCATATAACACTGCACATTTACATAAAAACATTAAATGTAATTATAAGTAAATTTTGAGTGTTGTATATCCTTAGCACAATTAGCAACAATTCAAATTAAATTCTCTAATTAATTAGAAAGTACATATGTAATTTTATATACATATACTTGACCGATTTTAAATTTATTTATTTTTCATGTACAAAAAGCAAACTTTATAAAATTAATTCTTTTCTTTTTCTGTTTCAAAGAGAGTTAAAACTTTTTCCATATAATGTAAATCGTTACTATAGTGATACTAGCTTATACATATACCTTACATATGAATTTACTCATATAAGTCTACGTACATACGTATGTACATATTTTGTATTTTCTTTTCAAATATATGACTCAATTTTTCTAATTGAAAAGTTAGATGAAATATCATACATATAATACTTTGCAAATATTTAATCTAATCTAATCCATTATTGGTAATTTAATTTAATTTCATTATTTTTTTTCTCGGTCTCGGTGGTTAAGCAATTTTTTTTTTTTTTATTTTCATAAGTTCGACATATTATTAGTACTATATATGAAGATTGTTATAGTTATAGTGGTTATTAGTCATATGAGTTTTATATTTCACTTAAATTACATTTTTATAACTTAAAATTATTTTTTATTCCTTTTTTTTTTATTTGATTTTTTTAATATACATATGTTCAGTTATCTTTTCATCATTTTAATGAAATTGTCTTGATAAAAAATCTGAACTTATGTCACTTTCAGAAAATTGAATTTGTGTATAATATAATAAAAGTAAATAAAATAAATTTTTAATTTTTAATATTGCAACGGCAAATTAATAAAATAAATTTATAATATATGTACATTTATGTATTTATATTGTACATAATTAAAAAATTACTTGTTTTTATTAAAAGGATATCTTACCTTTCATTCCAGGTACATGTGAACGATGATAAACTGGAATTTTTTCAATATTTCTTTTATCCCATATTGTTACAGATGAATTAAAATAAACCAATATTATTACCATTATTAATAATATAATAAATTGTTTTCTTTTACTAAATGCTGTTGTATTATGTATAATTGTTGCTGAAAATTCAATATTATCATTACTTTTATTATTATTATTATTATTTTTAGAATTATTTTTAATCAATTTATTTTTTGTAAATTTCTTTGAAGTAATTTTTGTATTAGATGTAGAAGCATTAGAAGCAGTAGAATGGGTAGTAGTAGTAGTAGTAATAGTTGTAGAAGAAGTAGAAGAATTTAAAGATGATGATGTTAAAGATTTGAAATTAATGTTTTGATTTAAAAATTGTATTTGCTGTACGAGTAGTATTTATTGTATTATTATTTCGTTGTAATTTTTTATAATTTTTTATTATTGGTATTATATAATTTTTGATATTTTTATTACCATATTTATCCTTAACTGATGCCGATGCATACGATGATGATGATGATGATCTATGCGATTCAGTTTTTGATGCAGACGGTAATAAAGGATTTGTACAATCGTCTTCGTCACAATCACTTTGTTTAACACCCGTCATAATTACAAATAATCATTATTATCTGATGTCTGAATGGCGATGATGATACAAAATCGATTATCATTATATAAATGAAGAATATGAAAATAAAAAGAAAAATTAAAAAATTAATTAAATTTTTAAATTTTTTTTTAAATTAATAATTATATAATCATGACGTTGTGTACAGTGTGAAAAATTTTATAATTGGAAAATAAATTTTATTTATTTATTGAAATAGCACTACAATTTAAGCAATAATTATGCTCTTCATCACACATCATATGCGTACACGTATTTTCGGTCTTCAGAAAAGTTGATTTTCTCTTTTCGTAGAATGTGAATATTGTGTTGTGCATAATTTAATACTTGCTCTTCTACTCTACACATTCTCTTGAGCAGGGGAAGTGCGAGTAGCTATTTTTTACATAATGTGTACACTGTACGCGTATTTCATTGTTGAGAAAAAGTTGATTTTCTCTTTTGACGACAAACACAGAAAATTAACTATAACAACATTTCGCGTTGTTATTTTTGTAAATAGAAAATTTTCATTGAATAAATAAATTATTTAAAAAATATATTATTTCGCAAATAATCACAAATTAACCAAAATATAAAAAACTATACTCACAATACAAATAATAATTTTAATAAAATTACATTATAAATTTACTAGTATCTTTTGATGAATAAAATAATTCTTATCATTGAAGGAAATTTTTACAAAAAAAATTATTTCCGTTATTTTATCCACATTCATATTTTTTTTTTTTCATTTAAAATAATCTTTTATTTCTTTTTGCTATTTGAAACGTGATAGTTTTTACACAGAGGTTTTTTTAATTTTTTAATTTTTATTTTTTGTAATTATAAACAAGTTTAAATATTAAATTCGAAAACACTCACATTAGAATTAAAAAAAATGAGTAAAAAAGTTACAAAATTTCACAGCGGATGTTCAGATACTTTTCCACATAATCACGTATCTAACATAATGTTAATTTATATTTGAAATGAATGAAAATATAATCAAAATTTCCGATTATTTTATGCTCGATAACAACAGCTCTTACATTATGTAAATGTAAATACGATAATACATTTACTACATTAATACTACATTTTAAAAATGTAAATTATTGTTTGCATAACAACAATACTTATAATTAAAAAAATATGTAATATTAATATAAATTGTAATAATAATAATAATCATCACTAGGTAGTTTTTGAATAATTGTAGTGTAGTGTTACTACATATTTATTCATTTTTGTGATACACATGCATATCATATTATACATATTTTATGAGTACAATGCGGAATAATAACGAATTTTTAATTATTTTTCAATTTATTTTGCTTTTGATTTTCGCTTATTTTGCTCTGTTACATAATAAATATTTTAATAGCAGCTGTGTTGATGATATCATAATTATGTTTGTTATGACGGTTATTTTTACGATTTATTTAAATTTTAATTTTGATTTTATTATCGTTTATATAAAATCGATACAAAAATAATAATATTTATGACAAACTGGATACATGATACACATACATACAAAATGTACATATGTATGCACTTGAAAATAAATTGCAATCAATATTAATAAATTTTGTTTTTTTTTTACCTTAAAAATATTTGAAATTTCCTTTTCCATATAATGTACAATACAATTTGCTTTAAATTGTTCTGTAAACTTGAATAAAATTCAGACAAAGATATACATAATGTACATATGTGACATTTACATTTTAACTGAAATAATTTAAAATTTATTTTTATTTCTTTTTTTATTTAGACTTCCTAATATACTACGCACTCGATAACAACAAATAACACTTACTTATGGAACGATTATTTACAAAATACACGTACAATGGAACGAAAATAGAGAATTTATTTAAAAATTTTAATTTTGTTTTTAATTTATTGTAATATTTTCAAATTGAAAAGTTTTACAATGACGATTACAATAAATAACAGACTCGTATAATAAATTCTAAAAAAAATTAATTATTACATATAAACATAGGTATCTACATATGCACATTATGTACAAAATACAAATATACTCGCATATAATTAATTTTATTTCATATTTTTTTTATATTTTAAATTTTATGCAATGCCTACTGCAATCTACTATCGTACATGAGTAATATCAGTAATATCGGAATAATAAAAGTTTAATATGTGTAGGTTTATTATTCCATGGTAATATGCATTCACATTATAAATCGAGTAATAAAATGAAAAAAATATTTTGTGATAAAAATTTGAAACAATTTTTTTTTTGAATGTATACATATTATACAATGTACTATATGTATATTAAAATGCACACGGATACTCAGTCCACTATAGCACCCTGTCGATCAGTAATTCTGTCAGATATTTCGTCCAGTTTATCATCAGTAATCAGTTACTAGGTGTACATTGCTGATTGATATTAATGAAAGACTTGTGAGAGAGTAGTGCGCTAACTGGGATTCGTACCGCGACCTCAAGAGCAGGAGACAAACACCATAACCATCGTGCAATTCAAGCCCCTCAAAATAAAATGAATTAATTTTAAATGATTCACTGTCTGTTATTTAAGAATTGTTCAACTGAAATTAACAAATGAAAGTACAGGATTTAAAATCTAAGTGAAAATTTTATGAAAATTAATTGAAAAATTTCATTAAATTAAAATTAAAATTTCCAGATGGTAGATGAAGACAAGGCAGACCGAGGAAGCGTTATCTCGACGCTATTTTGAAACAGACATCGCAAGTTTTGAACATCAAAAGAAAGGATGCGGAAGGAATTGTATCGAATTCTGAAGGTAGTCAAAGCATGTAAGAGATTGTAGCGCTAATAAGGATGATCTATATACGCACTGAAATAAGTATATACTTAATTATGAATAATTTTCAAGTTATGTAATCCAATCATCATATATCACCATTAAAAATTATTACCTTTTCGAAAATTTTCTTAAACAAAAATACTTGTAATATTTTACTCATAAAATAAATTACTATCCATAATAAATAATTTTATGGTTTTGAAAGAATTTCGTCCATATTAAAATTTAAAATTATTGTAAAGACGCTAAGTAAGTAGATATATACATATCTTTTGATTTTTATTTTTACTTTTCATTTGCAAACGCAACAATAAATCCAAAAATATATACTCATATGTACTTATATGTACAATTTGTTATTTACTATCGCTAATTCATCATTTAATAACACAAAATACATACAAATATACCTTTGGCAAGGTATAATGGCCTACATAAACTATTAACAAATCGTCAACGAAAATGTGTAAGACGGTGCGTAATTACAAAATGATTAATGCACAAATATGTATTTGTATATATGTGTGTTTCTATATATATAGTAATTAAGTAATGATATATGTCATAATTATTGTTGTAATTATTACAAAAATGTTTAAATCAAATAATTTATTTACTTTTTTTTTTTTAAAAAATTAGTTTTTATATTTTACTTAATATTTTTTGTTCTTATTATTGTTAATTTCAAGCAGTTATCATTGAACTTTTTACAATACAAAAGAAAATATTTAAACAAAAAAATAAATAAACAAACATAACTTTAGAAAAGCTTTAATTAGTATTTTTATGAAATTGTATGATCGTTTTTGTCTTTTTATTATTAAATTATTAACTTCAATATTTTTTTGTTTTTGATTTTTTTTTTTCTATATAATGAAATAGAAAAATAAAAAAATATTTTAATTTCCATAACGAATTTGGTATTAAAAATAATGATCAGTCATGATCATCAAATTGATAAATAAAATAGTTATTCAGTAAATATTTCATAGTATTATATTTCTTTTGTACATTTTGTTTGAAATTATAAAATCTGCTCGTAAATTATGTATTTATGTAATTATGTATGTACTTAATATACATATATATTATTATGTAAATTATACATATAAAACAATTTAAGTAAAGATTTATATTACATACATCTATATATTAGATAAAATATTATTTTGATTACAAATTTATAAAACTTATTGACAATAGAATTACCAATTGATTAAAATAAACATAACTATATTAATACAAAAAATGTGTGTGTATGTATGTGTGTGTTTGTATGTAAATAAAGAGATAAATTAATACTTTTAATTGATATTATAATCAAATATTCAAATAAGTTATTATTCTCTACAAAAAAAAAAAAAATCTTTTATTTTTATTTATACACTGGTTTTAATATTTTTTCTAAATAATTCTTTTATGATGGAATTTTAATTTTTTCACTAAATCAAAATTAAACAATAAATACATTACAGAGTTATAGTAATATTAATGTTTAATTCTATCAAAATTTACAATGAATCTTAGACAAGGCAATAATTATTATTAATTATACGATATGTACATATGATATTTATTTAATAACAATTATTATTTTTATGTTCTTCAAATCAACCATCAAAAGACTGCGGAGAATAAGAAGAAAATGAACAAATAAAATAATTTGAATGAATAAATGATTTATAGAAAATAATTTTTTTTTATTCTTATATAATAATTAGTTATTCATTGGATCCGTAAGTACATTATATACGAATATATTTACATATGTACTATAATATAAAATTAAATTGTATATGAAAAATATACAATTGTATATTAATTTAATTGATTAGTATATTAAATATATCCGTGTTATAAAATTTGTATATTTGATATAACAAATATTTATACATACATATTTTTCAAAATTAAAGAATATAATTTTTTCATATTTTACAATAAAGATGCGCATTATTTATAGTCTTAGTTCTTGAAATATACAATAATATTCATGTATCATTAATGATGTCATTTCATATTTTATTTAAAAAATATATATATATAGGGTTTTCCAATAGACACGCTCGATTTTTGATATATTGTTGTGGCATGGCAACACTAAAAACCGTCCATCAAAATTTTTGACAGATTTATTTTCAGTGCATTATACCATTTCATCATGGATAGATACACAACTGAACAACGCGTGCAAATTATTAAAATTTATTATCGAAATAATGAATCTGTGCGAGAAACGGTAAGAACACTTCATGAATTTTATGGTCGAAACAATCGTCCTGCAGAAAGCACAATTCGACGCCTAGTGAAAAAATTTGAATCAAGTGGTAGTGTTTCTGACACTAAAATACGAGTGAGACAAAAAAGTGCACGTAGTGAAGACAATATTGCTGCTGTTAATGCAAGTGTCCGTGAGAACCCAAATTTATCAATTCCTCCCCGATCTCAGGAATTAGGCATTTCTCAAACTTCAACATGGCGTATTTTGCGTAAAGATTTGGGTTTACATCCATATAAGATTCAGCTGAGTCAAGAACTAAAGCCAAATGACCATTCATTGCGTCACAGGTTCGATGATTGGGTTTTAGAGCAACTTGAGATTGATCCTCGCACTTTGCCAAAAAAATCATATTCAGTGACGAAGCACATTTCTGGATGAATGGTTTTGTTAACAAGCAAAATTGCAGAATTTGGGGTGAAAGTAATCCACAACAAATTCAAGAATTACCAATGCAACCGGCAAAATTAACAGTTTGGTGTGGTTTATGGTATGGTGGCATCATTGGTCCATTTTTCTTTAAAAATGATGCAGGAGTCACAGTTACTGTAAATGGGATTCGTTATAGAGCATTGATAAATCAATTTTTGTTCCCAAAAATTGATGATATCGATGCAGACGACATGTGGTTTCAGCAAGACGGTGCTCCATGTCATACAGCTAACGAAACAATCGAATTGCTGAAGGAAAAGTTTGGTGAATCCAATATTTCAAGAAATGGACCAGTCAATTGGCCCCCGAAATTCTGTGACTTAACACCACTGGACTTTTTTTTATGGGGTTATGTAAAGTCAATGTGTTATGCCAACAAACCCCAAACAATCGATGCATTACAAGACAACATTGAACGTGTTATCGCTGAAATACAGCCTAATTTATGTGAGAGAATCATCCAAAATTGGTTGATGTTATATTCCATACTTAATGGTATCGACCATTCTTTACATTGATTAAAAAAACTCATTCAAATTGTACTTAAGCTTTGTTTAATTTCAGTTGGAAGTTCCAGCGCTCTTAATGGAAAACCCTTAATATATTTTTTTTTATTGTTTATCTATTATTATTTTTAAATTAAAAAATTGCAATAAAATATCATGAATTTCATTCACACTTTGCAAAATACATATGTATGTATGTACATAAGTATATTCAATTTTTTACTATAAGTATATGCACGACTATAATGAGATATGAGCAGAAGATTACACACATTAATTAAGATTCATATGTGGTATAAGTTTATAATGCTATGAAATATTGAATGATATGATATGATATTTCTAATTTATAGAAAAAAAAAAAAAAAAACAAGAAATAATTAACATATATTATAAGCAATTATGTATAAATACAATATTCGAGTATTCAAGTACTCAACAGATAGCAAAATTTTATTTGATAATTTGATTCATTTAAAACATAATAAATAATTTTAATAAATTCTCAGTATATTATTGTGGATTATAATTTGCAATTATTTAATGATTAAAATATAATTAATGTAAGTATACTTGGTGTAACTATGATGTATGAATATTTTCATATAAAAGACATAATTAATTTTTTTTTTGAAAAAAATAAGTAATTATCAATTCATCGAAATAATTATTATTTTTGATGTGAATAATAATTTTGTTTTTATAAATTACGTAATATAAATAGTACCAGTGTGTATATATTTTAGCAATATCACGAATTTTTAACAATTTAATGTTTCGAAAATCGTGTGTAAGTAATTTATAGATTTATCTTGCCTCCACATTATTACTAATTAATTTAAATTTTGTTTTTAATATTTAGCTATATCTCTAATTTTTTATTGCAAAATTTTTGCCATCTCTAAAATTGAAACAAAACTAAATTATAATTACGCAACAACAAAAATAACAAGCAAAATACTTAAAAAAAAAATTGTTCTACCAACAAAATTTCCAAATAATCTTGTTTCAAGAGATTAATAATAAACAAATTATTTATTTAGGATAAACATTTTTTTTTTTTTTGTGTTTCACTTTTTTACAAAAATTAATTCCTATATATATTTTGTATAAAAATATATTATATCCTTTAAATCTTTTGTATACTATATACTGTAAACGTTTTTGTAAGTTCTTAAAAGATTTGCGTATATAACATCATATATTCTTGAATAATTTTCAAAAAAAAAAATATGAATAAAAACCTTTAAGCAGAATGAAGAAAAAACAAATATTCGCCAAAAAAAAAAAATATGTGTAAAAGGATAAAAATTCATTTAACGGAAAACTGAATAACAAAATATATAAAAGAAGAAAAATGAAAAAATAAATGTTTAAATACAAAAATAAGAACTGTATAAGAATTTAATGGAAATTGTGATTTTTGTTTAAATATTTATTTAACTGTCGCATATTTTTCAAACAAAAAAAAAAATAAAAAAATAAAATAAAAATCAAAATGAAAACAAAAAGAATATTAAACATGCATACACATACGAATTTATTAAATTTACCCACAAATGTATACTCATTCATATTTTTATACCCATATCCTACAAGTTATAAGTGCTTATATTTATTTTTCATACGCATATGCCACTTATATTCTTTACCTACATACAGATTCAGTAAATGATACATATACACTACGTGGCTACGTATGTACATACATATATTCATACATATAATAGGCCTTTATTTTTCATTAATTTTCATTTTCTTCTCTTTTTTGCTTACATTATACGAGTATACCTTTTGCATGCTTATAAGCTTATAATGTATCCCAAGAAAGGTTCCTCCATCCTTTTATCCGCACATTATCCGTATACTTTTTTATATTCATTCGTAGCTATACGTGGTAAAAGAAAAATATGTGTCCTACTTTCATATTCTCATATTAAAATGAATGTTTTTTTATTGATTCTTATTATTTTATAAGCTTATGTATCTATGTATCCTTTATAAACATTAGGTTCATGCATATTTACACATTTATATGTGTGCAGATGTAACTAACGTAGATACAATATGTGTGTATAATGTGGTTTATAATGCAGAGAGTACAAAATATAAATATTGGTGCGAACAGTTGGATACAGTATACAGTAGAGTCGATTTTATTTGAACGATTATTTGTTGGTCGTTTGTGTTATAACAAAAATATACGTAACTTGCAAAACCTATATACGTCCTTTGCAAGTACTTCATAATTAAAATTCAGCATCAATATGCCAAAGCGTTAACTTGTAAGACAAATTATTGTAACCTCACATGTAATGAAAAGCATTTGTTTATTGTAAACACAATTGATTTTAATGACTAGCATTTTATGGCTGCATGTTTATACAAGCTTGCGATTCATTTTTACCTTTATATTGAAAATTATTTTTATATTTAACACTTTTAAAATATTTTAAGAATTAAATTTTTTCAGCTTATTTATATAAATTAAATGCAAAAAATGATCGTTAAGTATAAAAAATTAAATAAATAAAGAAATACTTGTTATTGAAATCACAGCGTTATTGCTGTATACCTGAGGGATATTTGATATCCTAATTTATTAGCCCACATAGATTTATAGTTTATAGTGTATTATCATGAGTACGATTGTACGGTGCATTAATTGTGTCTTGTGTTTTGTGTTTTACTACTTTATTTCAATATACACACATATTCATTTACCTCATTTTATTATGTTGTATTATTGTTGCAAAAAATATTATCCTTTTTCTTTAATTTTTATATAAATTTATGTTACATTTATAAAGCATAAATACTTAAACAACATTTACGAGTGTAATGTATACATATTTTTTTTTTCTTTTTCAAAAAATATATATGATATTTTATTCTATTTTCATCGTTGTAAATATTTTAAATTTCTGTTTGTTGTTTTTAAATATATGTTTTAAAAATTCTTCTGTAGATAGGAAAATGTTTTTCCACTTATTTTATGTATATTTCTCTGTAATAATTTCACTGTTTTATTCACTTATTGGTATATTTATTATTTTCTAGTATATATTTATATTTTATATTTATTTTTTAATTTTTTTTTCTTTTCTTTTTTTTTGTTAACAATAAATGTCATTGCTTTATCGTTTAATTTAATTTTAGGTAAATACTTCTCATTACTGAATTTTTAATAAAAAAAAATAAAGATTTTCTTTTAAACAAAACAAACAAATATAAATCTTTAATCTTTCTTTAAGCACAAAAAACATTTATATGAGTATTTTGTCTTTCATTATATTTTTAGCAGTCATCTGTAGTTCATACTGATATGTATACGCATAAAAATGCGTATTTACTTTACTATATAATATATAAAATTCGAGTATTCAATAATAGAACACAAAAATAAAATACTCAAAAACAATTTAAGAATAACACGAGGAAAAATAATATTTAATTGAATGTAAATTCAAAACTGATATAAATTATAGATAGAAAACTGATGAATAAAAAGTGAAAGAGATAAAGTAAATGCGGTAAATTAAAATCAAAAAATTTAAAATATAAATTTTACAAGAAAAAAAAATTATTATTATATGTACGAATTAAAGAGACAAATGTAAAAGTAACAATTACATTTTATATACTATACATTTAATTGAATTTAATTTATAAATTTTATTATTATTATTATTATTATTATTATTATTATATTATTTTGTTCGTTACAAAAAATAAAAATAACAAAAAACACTGACATAGATACACACCGTAGATATAAAGTGTAGTAAGTACTAGTAACCTTCAAAAACAATATATGCGATTTCAAGATACAAATTTTTATATACACGTACATATAGTATGTATGTACAATTTTTTTTTTTTTTTTTCTTGTATATTTCAAATTTAAATTTATATGATAAATTATCTAATATATTTTATTATTTATTAATTTAATTTGTTTACAGTATTATACGCAGACGTACATATAATACACATTTAAGCGGTAACTAACTGAAAGTTTTCATCTTGAATGACCACAAACTTAATGTTTATGATGCTTTTCTTCTTATACTACTGTATTAGTACATCGTAAATATGTACCTCCAATACTATACACATAAATATAATATACGAATAGTTATACGAACGTACATAATTTTTAAACTTTTTTCTATATTTATACGAATTTAGTATATATTGTATTGAAAATTTGTATATACATACAATAATGATTGTGTATATATAGCATACAAAATAATCTCTTATGTATAAACACGTATAAATATAGATATAGATACATATAAAGTATATCACATGATTTAATACTGAATGAACGAACGAAAAAAAAAAAAATAATAATTTTAAAATGAAGATATATTAGATATATCTATACATATATTTATAAATAATTATTATATCTAAATAAAATAAGTATATAAATTCTTTCATATGTATTTAGATCTCTATTGCCATGGTGAAATAATTTTAGCACAAATCTTTCATCATATTATATCTTCAAGTGTAAAGAAAAAACAAAAAAAAAAAAAAACGTAATTTACATGTGTACTTATATATATATTATAATATGTGTAAATATAGATACGATACTATTAACATACATATATACATATATTTTACACGGATCTATAATGCATATATTGTGTATATATAGTATTCGTAGATATATTACGCTATAATTACACGTAAATTTATCTTATAGCAGGTGCTTTAAGACAGAGATGAGAAAAAAAAATTATATTATATAATATATCACCTATCTAGATACATACTGTAAATTACTTACTCTATTTAACAAAAAAATTA
The DNA here is from genome assembly GCA_951394055.1 of Villa cingulata. NCBI lineage: Eukaryota > Metazoa > Arthropoda > Insecta > Diptera > Bombyliidae > Villa > Villa cingulata. Next base: position 33,288,538 of record OX596021.1, on the reverse strand, counting down.
ATAAAGAAAAACACCGGGTGGAAATTAGGGTTTTATGTGTGTATCACACCGTTTATTCGAGAAGACTGACTTTTCTTTTTTTTATAAATCTAATTATTTTCTTAAATTACAATTAGTGTATACGTACAGTGTATATATTTTAGTATTACATTGTTCAGCAGGTATATGGGGTGATTGACTTAACAATGGACCATTACGGTTCAAATTGATGCGACAATACAATCATTTACGGTACGAGCTATTTTTAGATTTGTTAATTTTCTTCTTAATGTTGTATTACAGCATTTTTATGATTTTATATGTTTTTTACGTTAAATTGTTACAATACATTTATGTACATTACTACTTATATAAAGGATTTGTCCTATAAATGTAATCTTACATACATATAAGTAGGTTATGTTTGAAAATTTACTCTGTAATCCTCATTAAAAACAAATTGTTTTTAATAAATTTTTCTTTTTTCTATAGTATACTTAATTTTTGTAGTTTTTAGTGTATAGTATACGAGAATTTTTCAAATGTACATACACAAGCGTGAAAAAATTATGGGACATGAGTAATTTTTCATGAATAGAAAACGTAATCATACTGTCATAAATATACGATCTTTAGCGATTTACCACTCATATGAAAAGGAAATAAGTAATTTTTCTCAAGTGATGGAAGCACTTTTTTTTTTATTCTTTTATGAAAGAATATTAAATAACATACTTCTAAGTAGGTATATTTTATTAATCACAATGTGATGGGCTGGGCATCTCATAAAGACAAATGACGATAGAATAGTAGTTAAATGCTTGAAAGACTTGTTCTGAGGGGAAGAGAAGAAAAGGAAGACCGAGTTTGATCGTAAAGTTTGAAACTGAAATGAAAAGTATGAGAATAGATAATTGGAGAACGATAGCGAAAAATAGAGTCTTCTCGTAGCAATGTATTGCGGAGGCGAAAGTTCAGAAGAAGAAGAAGATGGAAGCATTTTCATAAAGTTCCGACTTAAATCAAATCGAACATCTTTTGTCATATTTAGAAAGACAAAACTTGCAAATTAATGTAACCATAAGTCAGCTGATGTTAAATTAAAAAATTATTACAAGAAACATCGAGTAAGATTCTACAAGATTTTATTAAAAATTCTGTAGAGTCAATGCGAAAACAATTTGAGGAGATCTATAATAAACGTAAAAGTTGTCAAATAAATTATTGAATTCATTTTATTTTATATAAATTTGAATAATTTTTTGTACTTATGTGAGTCCCACACGATTTATTCACAGTATATATTTGATATAATTTTGAATAACGGAATTAAAAATATTTCTAGATTCTATGTATGAATATGAATTGAATAAAATATTTTGTTAAACATTTTTTTTTTCATAATAGATGCTTTCGATTTGGCAATTTCAAGTACTTGCGAGTACTAAAATGTGTCTAGTATAAATTGTTAAAACGAACGACACAAAAATGTTTCGTATCTATTTGCATCTCCTTTGAAAAATTTTTCATGAATAGCTGCGAGTAGATGATTTTAGCACAGACATTTACCTTATCTAATCGGAAGTATTTGAAATTGCCAAATCGAAAGCACCTAATATAAACGTTTTAAAGTAAGTATGTACTTTATTATTTTGAAAAATTATGTTTGTCTAACAATTTTTTCACGTCTCTGTATATACATACGGGCGGATATTAAAATGAAAATTTTTTTTATGTCTGCCAAACTGTATACAGATGATAAATAGATTATTGCACAATTTATTACTCGTTTATATACTATATACGTATAAATGTATAGATATAAATAATTACTATATATGTAGTACATTATAGCAAGATGTTTAAGTAAGATGTGCATTATTTTTACATTCATGAAAGTGAAAATGTATAATAAAAAGAAGAAAAATTCAACTAAATAGGCAAACAAAAAAAAAGCAAATTCACAACAAATTTAAGTTTCATACTTTAATGTAGAAAAATGAAAAAAAAAAAAAAATTAAAGACAACAAATTTACATATCTTCATTTTTATTTTTTTTATATACGAGTATATTTACTTTTGTTATGCTTTTAAATTTCTCATATATCTAATTTTTTTATTGTTATATTTTATTACAATCATATATAGGAACTTAAAAATGAATGATAATTTCAATTCAACAAATGAACGATATCAAATGAGTATTACGCATATTTTTATAATATAAATATTTTTCACATATAATATGTATACAATTACATATATACATAATATAGATTTATTAATGGATACATATACATATACTATATATATTACAATAGAGATGTATACTACGTTACATTACACATTCAATATGTACATACTGGTATATACTTAGTTGTGTTATATCATTTTTATATTTTTATTTTTATTGTTTTTGTTTTTCACACATTTCTATATCTATAATCATAATAAACTCTATATAGCTATGTATATTTATACACACTGCATTTTTGATCATGTAATTTATTATCACAGAAAGAAACATCATCATCATCATCATTTTTATTTTATTTTATTTTATTTTTTCTCTGTTGAATGAAATTCTTTCTGATAATAATTAATAAATAAATTTGTTTTAATTCATTTTTATGAAAAATATTATTTATTCGCATTAATACTACTTACTATACACGTATTTATACGAAATAATTTGTAAAATTACTTTTAAAAGCATAAAAACTAAAAGAAAAACTACAAAAAAAAAATATGTACTAAGAAAAAAATTGTATTTTAATTGATAAATAGAATTAAGTTTATTGTCAAAGCTTTTTGTTACAATTTTTGTTACACGAGGAGATATAAATATATTCTACTTAGTACACAAACGTCACAAACGTATTATCACAGAGCTAAATAACTTACAGTATTATGTATGTAGATGTAATTATGTACATTTGTAATTTAAAATCATCTGAACTGATTTTAGTGATCACTGATTTTTTACTACAATAGATATATAGTGCTTTCAATGAATATACTGATGATGATCATGATGATATTATGTTGTTATACATACCCCCCCGTATACATAATATAATATATCACGTTCTCGTATATAATAATGATACTCAATCAATGAATTAAATTTTTGCAATAATAAAAATGATTTTATTTTATTTAAAAAAAAAATAAGCTTCTCTTCTATCATTTAATATTTTATACAAATATGTGTACATCTACATATTATGATACATAATATAAGTAAATCTCATTTTACATAAGGTACATATATGTATAAGTAAATTTTTATTATGATTTAGTTGATATATTTGTTGTTTCAAAGAAATAGTCTAAAAATGTATGAAAACAAATATAAAAATTTTTGCAATCAAATTTATCAACAATAATAATGATAATACTCGTGTAATAAAATACTGTATAATGCACATATGCATGTACATATGTAATGCAAAGTAAATAAAAGTTTAATTTAAACAATTTTGTATCATTAGTATAGAAGTATACATGTTCATATGAGCAAAAATCATATAGTATAGTATATGTGATATTTTATATGAGCTACCCGAGCCACTAAGTTGCAGTGCAATTACCTATACGGTATGTAGAACGCGAATAAAAATTTTTGCGACTATCGCTATATTTATATTCATTTTAATAATTTTACATATTATAGGGATGTAGCTATATAAGATATTATATTTCATTTTTATTATTATTTTAATATATACCTTATTCTCTCATTACTTATTAAGTACCGTGTATAATACAAATTACAAAACATTACTATTTGATATGATAAATGAATAAAAATTAAGAAATAAAAGACATCAACTATTGTGTACATATAATGATAAGACGTATGAGTATATGATGATACTATAAACATTAATATCGATAAATCTCTAAAGAAATTTATCTTTAATATCATTTATGTATATTTTTAGAAAATGCAAATATGTAACTACGTTCTTTTGTTTTGCACAGTAACACATTTTATTATTATATTATTTATTTTTTTTAATTATATTGTGTGGTACTGTATTGCATCTAAGTATACATATTAGGTGTTATAAATATAGTCGCACAGGAAAGTAATGAATTTTATTTTATTTATTTATTTTATCAAAATATTTACATACATAAATGACTACTATTTCGTTTGTCCCTCTGTTTTAATTCATAATTTTTCATTTTATTTTATTTAATTTTTTTTTAAAAAAAAATTCACACAATTGCGTGATAAAATTATATTTTTATTGCTCAAAATCAAAAAAAAACAAAAAGAAAAAAAAAGATTAAGCAAATCACTGTAAAACTTTCATTTATTTTTTTTTTTTGATTTTATAATTAAAAGTAATTTTTTTCGCTTGTAATATTTATTAGGTAATACTTACTTTGCAGTATTACAAATAATTTATTTTATTTTACATATTTATCAATTTATTTTCTATTTTATTCATTCAATATCTAAAACATCTGCAATTACAATATAATAATTATTGTACTTATTAAATATTCAATTACATTCATCGGTTAATGCAAACATCATTTTCCTTTTTTACAAGGGCGTATGAAATTTATAAACAAAAAACAAAAATTAATTTTTTTTTTTTGTATAAAACACATATGAGCATTTTTTACTATTTTTATATACGGAAAACATATCGATGATACACACACACACAAACAAACAGAGAAATAAATAAAATATAAAACATAAAACGAAAATTTATACTAAATTCAGAGAAAAAATTGATTTAAATTAAAATTTAAATAAGCATTGTCTATATTAAAAACTATTAATTTTTTTTTTATTTATATTCATTTTTTATTTTTACCGTCTACGAATCTTTTTTTGTTTTTATCAAATCATCACAAAGCAAGTACATTGAACACTACACTTATCTGAAACACTAAATAATAAATATTTTCGACTCATTTTAATTTTTTTTTTAAACTTTTTATTTTTATTTATTATTTAAAAAAAAATTTATTGTAATAAAATTTATGATTTTTTATTTTTTGTTTTGCAATTTAATTTTATTTGAAAATATTTTATTCAGTCAGTCATCCAACACCAGTCATTATACGGACGAACGAAATATATCTGACAGTAGTATAGTGTACACCCGTGGTGTACACCTATATAAGTGATACATGAAAAAAAAAAGCAAAATTGAATATTTCTACACAATTTTCTTCTCTCTCAAAAATTTTCTACATTCATACATATACTTACGTAAGAGTACATTTACATACATATACGTGATAAGAGTATACGGTTGTTTTTTGTTTTTCTTTTATTGTTTTGTTATCTGAAATGACTCTGAAAATTTTACAAAATCAAAATAAAAGATAAAAATGAAACAGAAAAAAAAATAGAACAGCCATAATATTTGTGTGTATGTAAGTAGATAGATTTTATCATCGTATTTTTGTCCATTTACGATATGGTTGTAAAATGAACAAACACAAGTGTATAACAGATCATATCCTTTTGTATATCAAAATGCATGAAGTATATATATACTTAAATTCATTTCTGTGTATGTATACGAGAAAAAAAAAAGAAAATGTATACACATATGATTTAGAGTCCTTCTACTCTTCTATAGCAACTATATTTTCATGCCAACAAAACAAAAACAAAAAACAAAAACAAATAAAATCGAGAGAAAACACAAAAATTAACAATAACAGTTGTGATTCTGCGCTATTCATAACAAATTTTTTAACATTTTCATTCTTAAAATATGAAATTTTCTCATCCATGCATATTTCCTGTTTTTTTTTTTTTTTCATTTTCGTTTTTATTTTTATCAAAAGTTTTACATTTGTTTCGTGTATTTAATTCACATTTCTAATCCTCCTATATACCATTCTATATATTTATACACATCAGTGTTTTCTTCTCAAATCATAATAAAAAAAAAAGGATATCTCTGGTGACATGTTTATTTATGCACATATACTACATTGAATGTATTATTATCATATATAGTACATGTTTAATGTCTATCCTTTTCATATTGTATGCATTTTATTATCGAATATGTAAGAGTTTTTTTTTCTTCCTTTTTTTTTAATTCAAAAAATAAAAAAGACAAAATTTCATAAATGACATGCATTACATGAAAATATCGAATTTTAACTAATTTTATCAATGCATCAAATATTATTATGTAGAGCGAAAATTTTTACACTTGCTTTCACTCACGCTTTATAACAAAAAGGATATGTTATGTTTAGAAATTCGATGAGAGAATGACGAAGAGAAGAGAATATTATAAATTTTGAATGGCAATCAATGTGTGTATTCTATATTCGATATTTTACAAAAGAAATATTAAAAATGAAAAATAAAATTCGTTCAATATTCAACTTCACTTCAATTGAACATTGAATATACAGAGATTTTTATTGCGATAAATGTTCATAAATGCCATGTACGTGCATCTAAATAGCTGTATGAATATAAAACAATGAGAAAATGAACTTGAAATTTGTATTTGCGAATATGAAAAATGAAAATGCACATCTACATAAAAATAATTTCAAATTGTGTTGATTTTTTATAGAGCAATTTTACTGACTTCTTTTGAATTTTTAGAAGAGACGTTGTAGACTAGATTAGTAACGGTTTAACGGTTTCAACATTTAGAAAAATATTCATTGAGAAAAATTTGAAAAAAAAAAAAAAATTAAACAAAACTTTGCATATTTTTAGGAAACTTATTTTAATTTATCAGCCCAACCAAGCACAACCCAATACCATCTTTGCTATCTTCTAGAACAGGGTGTTCGTTTTTTTTTTTTTAAAAAAAATCCAAAACAATATTCTTGTGAAAAAAGTTTAATAAATGTTAATGGAAATTTTATGAAATGATAACGCATACTATTATCATCATCAGTGATGCCACAGCTCATATGGTGAATAGCTTGAATAGCTCGATGGTTGGGTGTCGGTCTTGTGATCTTGAGATCACGGTTCGAATCAAAGTCAGCGCGCTACTCTTGCCCAAGTCGATCATTAATTTCCCATCAGCAATGTACACTAGTAACTGATTACTGATGATAAACTGGATGATATATCTCACAGAAATTACTCATCGGCGGTGCCATAATGGACTGAGTATCCGCGTGCACTTATTATATTCTATATACATTGTATTTATATATTAATATTAAAAAAAAAAAATATATGGTGAGCCTGGGCCTTCACCGAAGTGATCACTACATTTATTACTACTTACTATAGTATCAACGTCAACGCATACTATGTACATATATCTACTTGCTCGTTGCTCCAATTTATTAGACACAGAAGAAGGATGTTATGGATTGACAAAAATATGAAATAAATAATAAAACAATAACTCATCTTATATTTTCATTCATTTTAATATTAATAATAAAAAAGTTTTTATTTCTATTTGAAATTTTTATGTATTGAAAGTTTTTTTTTTTTTTTTTTGTTTTCAAAATACAATAATTTTAATTAAATAAACTTTATTTAAAAAAAAAACATAAAGTATTATATTTTAATATGTTTTATACTTTTATTTATTTATTTTTTTTTTAATTACCTATTTACAAATTACATATATAATTTTTTAATGATTTTAAAAATAATAATAATAATAATAATAATATTAATAATATTAATAAGGATATCCTTTTCATACATAGAAAAATAAAAATGATTGTTATAATTTTTTTTTAGTTTTTTGTCTCGTTATGATTAATATGAATTATTAATTTTTAAATTTATTTTCTAATTTAATATGTTTTTCTTTTTATATGTATATTTATTTCATTAGAAAAATTAAATAATTTAGAATAAAAAGTTTTATATGCTTTATTTTTTTTGTGTGTGTGTTTAACAGTCACAGAATATATATAATTATTTATTTATTCATTTATATTTTTCTTTACTACTACACATGTATATTCTTTTACGTATTACCAACACATTATTGTCATCGTCATCTACAATATATCGATACAATAAAATTGTATAAAAAATTTTTTTTTATATTATACATAATATTAATTAATTTATTTAAAAAAAAAAAACGTAATGAATATACATAAAAATAATTTATATTTATTTTTTATTTTACTCTTTTCCTATTTTCAATTTTTCGTTATCGTTTTTTTTTTTAAATTATAATTTAGAATTTTCAATTTTTATTTAAAAATTTCATCTCATCCCACTAATAAAAAAAAACAATAAAATATTCCTTAAATTTACTTTGAATTTACTTTCCTCCTTTTCATTCTAACACATTACGATTATAAGTTTTTTTTTTTTTTTTTTTAGTTTTTATTTATATATATTTTTTTTTTATAAATATTTAATTCAATCGATATCGTCATTAAAGCAAAGAGACATGCATTATAAAAAACACATTTGAATTTAAAATTCATATCAAGTTAATTCATAATTATCTTTATTTTGACATGCAAACTCAAATGTCCTTTTAAATTATTTGTGTATTTTTTTTTTTAATGTTTCTTGTACCCGAAAACATTGACGTCAATAAAATGAAAAAAAATATATATATGTACATATATATATTTTCCATGTCCAAATGGTGTTTTTCTCTCACTTAATTAATTTTTCATATAAAATAAACGTTTTCGAAGTTAAAAATAAATCATTTGAAAGACGAAAAAAAACAATCAAATAAAAATTAATATGTAAAACAATATAAGGTTTGTTGTATCATTTAAATGGAATATTCATGTACAATTTTACATAAATATTCAATTATGTAAATGCAAATTACTTTATGAAGTTAGTATTCCAAGTACAATATGTACCATAACTATACGACTCGACGAATCGTATAAACTACAGACTATGTAGCTACTTCTAACATAAGCAATAGACAGTAATAATAAGATTGCGCCTGCAGGATACAGACTGTGTAGTACGTGGTAGTACATATGTAAAGAGATATAAATATTGTCACAACCATTTAAAATGTATACATATTTTGTTTTCAGGTCAAGTTCTCTTTACTAACAAAGTATCGATTGTTTATGTAAGTAGTAAATATATAAATGCATATTTTCTAATAAAATATTTAATACGTATACAATTAAAATTAAAAAAAAATATATAATTATTATTATAAATATCTACATATATCATAGTTTAAGATGGGAAATCATATTTAAAATGCCAAATTTTATAAATTATCATGTTTTTCTTCTTCTTTCATATTATTGAAAGGATATAGAAAGATTTTGATTTAAGCAAGTAGAATACATTTTTGGCACTTACAATAAGTTTCACATCTTAAAAAAGGATATAAGCATACTCTATTAAATGACATATAAAATGTATGTTTATATTACTTAAATTTCTATATATTAATATAAATTCTAATTATAATAAAAATAATATTAATGATTTCATTTTTAATTTAATTTTCTTTTTAATTTTATATTTAATGATCTAACATTAAAATAATTAATAATTCACGTGGTTTTATCTTGAAATTTTGGAACTATGAGGATATTATGACTTTTGTATTTTATAATATGTATTTACTTATATAGAAAAAGAGCACCCATTTCTAGTTTTTCTTCCTCTATGTTTTATATCTCTTCCTCTCCCTTCCTCTTTCAATTAAAACCGAAATGCTCTCACAAATCAATAATAATTTAAATTATAATTTATTTAAAATAAAAAAAAAAAACAAATTTCACAAATTTCTTTCAAGAAAAAAAATTATTTTTTTCTTCTTCACCACAATGAAATAGATACCGGCTTATTATAATGTGATTGTGATTGCTCTAAAGTTGGTGGTGAGGGACATCCTGTAGAAAAAAAAATGAAATAAGACATGTCAATTATTATAAAATTATTACGTTATCTATATACATTTGTGTTTTTATTTTTTAAATACTTACGACATACAGTACACTTTTCTTCATCAGTTCCATCTCCACAACCATCTCTACCTGAACAAACAATGGCTGTTGAACGACATCTACCATTATCACATCTATGTGGACAATAACGATTAATTGGACTACCACCTACTCCAGCTAATAATCGTCTAAATATGTTCGGAATCGAACGTGAACCACATAAATGTGGTGGTTCATCACTACCATCTTTACATGATATTATTGCATTACAGTATTCATATTCAGGTAGGCATTCACCACTTTTACAACGGAATGTACGATCAGGACATTTACCAGTTTTCAATGAATTACATCCCATTTCATCTTCTCCATGTGGACATTGTTTTTTACCATCGCATAAAGCTGCACGACTTACGCAACGATCACTACGTCCACATCGGAATGCTTGACTTGGACAACTTTGATCTGTTTTTGCACTGTAAATGCATTCTTCATCTGATGCATCACTACAATCTGGACGTCCATCGCATACAAAGAACCAACTAATACAAACTCCACTTGAACGACACTAAAAATAAAATCAAAAAATTATTTTACATTTTTCAGACGTGATCAAAATATTCATCTTACTTGGAATGTTCCAGGACTGCAACCACTTCTCTGTGCATTACATGATTTTTCCGTTGAATTTCTGTAAGCACAATCACATTTTCCTCTCTCATTGCAATGTGTATAGGGATCAGCTAATTGACATTGTTTATCAGAGATACAGGATAATCCAAGTGATACTGGTCCATCTCCCAAATCAACACGTTTACGAATTTCTGTAATAAAAATTTTTCAAAAAATTTCAAACAGTCATGTATTTTAACTTAAAAACGAAATTAATTCAAACAAACCTGTAGGTCTGTAAATATCTGGATACTTCTTCAATGGAATTGGACTAGAATTGGTAGTAGTGGAAGTTGTTGTTGTCGATATCGTTGTCATTGGGGATATGGTCGTAATTATAGTCGTCTTTACGAAATCCGTTGTTTCTGCATCTAGAAGTGTTGCCAAAGTTGATACCAGAGGAGCATTCGGTTCCATTGTCGTAGTTCGATTGGCTAATGCGAGGAATGTTTGTTGTGCTGTCTTTATTGTTGTCGACTCTAATGTACTCTCGTCAACATCATTGACTGGATTCCGATCTGTTGTGGTTTTATAATAAATTGGGAATTTTTGTGGTTTATCCACGATAAGATTATCCGAATGTAAAACGTTTCTATGTATTTCTGATTGTGTATCAGTTGCTGGTAATTTTTCTAAAATGGCACTTTCAATTGTTGTTGTTTTCAAATTAAAATCAATTGGATCTTGTGATGATGATGCAGATGATGACAATGATGATATAGAATAATTAATCACATTCGATTCTTCTTGATACGAATCTGTTCCACTTGCTGTAAAATTTTCGGTATCATTCTGTATGGAAGTTACTGTTTCCAATGATGGCATCAAATATGATTCTGTTGTTTGTTGATTATCATTTGATGTGTACGAAAAGTTTTTTTGATGTATGGCGAAAATTGTTGGTAACATTGTAATTAGCGAAGGAAATTCTGTAGCTCTTTCCTGCTCTAGATTTTCATCTGTTCGTTTTTCAGTTGTCACCGAAAATTGTTGTGTTGCACTTTCAAAAATTTCAGTATCATTTTCAATTCGTACTGTTGAAAATGATGATGGTATTTCGGTTGGTTTTACGTCTACATTTTTTGTAGTCGTGAACAAATTTTCAGAACCTGAAAAGAAAATATCAGGCGATTCCGTTGTCTTATCATCGATTTCGTTTTCTATTAATTTTGGTGCACTAATTGTTGTGAATTGTGCATTTATTGGATATTGAGTGCTCCATGTTTCAGAAATATCCGGAGACGATTCTAGCTCTGTTAATTGTGCTTGTGCAGTAGTTTTGTGCTCTGTTAAAGTGTTTGTGAAAATTTGAATATTAGATTCTGTGACTTCATTAAAAGGATCATTTTCATTGTTCTGTATAGTTTGTAATGTTTCTGATTTTTGTGTAGTATAAGCTTCTTCGAGTGCTAGATTCGATTTAAATGTTGTTTGGGACTGACTGAGATTGGGTGTTGTTAGATCGTTTTCAATTATTTTTTCAGTTGTAATTTCTAGATTCTGCTCTAATTTGTTAGTATAACTATCTTCAGTGGGTTTCGTTACAAATTCATCATTTTCATTATATTCTGCAGTAGTTAATTTTAATTCTGAAATTTCTGTTTGTGTACTTGTTTCAAAATAAGTGCTTGTATCTAACAGTTTTGTGACTAGAGGTGCATTTGTTGTTATTGTAATTAATTTATCAATGAATGATGCTTCACTATTTTCATTTTTGTTATCACTATCACTAGTACTACTACTAATACTACTACTACTACTACTACTACTACTACTTACTGTATCACTAAGAGTCGTCATACCTGTTTTTCTATTATCATCATCATCCAATCGATCAGTTGACGTCTCATCAATCATGAAATTTTCAGTGAACGATTTAACCGTTGTTGATTTTAAACTTTCTATTGATTCGTCGTCATCGTCTTCTTTTTGAATTGACGATAATGTTGTCTTCATTTCAACTCCATATTTATCATATTTATTAGTTGTTGTATAAAACTGTTCATTCTTATCCGTCACTAATTCCATTTCCGCCGGCATCTTTAGTGTCGTCGTTTTTTCATCAAATGCCAATGAATCAATTTTGGGAGTGGTTCGTACTTCATTTTCAACATCAAATGTTAATAATTTTTGTGTACTCGAATCATCGACATGTTTCTCAGTTACTAAAAATGATAAAGATGTCGGTGTAGTTTGTAATTCTGATCCATTTTCATTAAAATATATGCCGGATGATGTAGATAATTCTTTCTCTTCATAATTAAAGTTAGTCGTTACCGGTGATGATATTGTTGATTTTGTTGTTATATCTTGCATCTGAACTGATGATAATGTTGTCAGATCATGGACAACTTTCTCATCCACATTTGCTGATTCTAATAGAATTTCATTATCTGCACTACCTTCAACATCTTTAATTGTTGTTCGGTCTACAGAACTTTCATCTATAAACATTTCATCGGTACTTTCACTTACAACTGTTGTTGCTGCTGTCGATTGCTCATTTATTAAGTCATTTGATGACGACGATACGGATAGTGTTATGTTTTCATTTGTTTCTTTAGAAATTCCTCCTACTATCACCATTGTTGTTTCTTTTTGTTCGTCGGATTCTTCAATTGAATTATTTGCTTCTTCGCTTTTCTCTTCTTCCACTTTTTCTTTTTCCTTTTCTTGTTCTATTTCCTTCTCCTCACTGTTACTATTTTCACTACTATTATTTTTTATACTGTCTTCATCTTCTTCAACATTTTTCTCTACACTTATATTACGTTCTGTTGTTGTAGTAATTGTAATTGTAATATCATCTTGATTCTGATTATTTTCTTGAGAAATTATTTCTTCTAGCTCAATTTTATTCGATTCATTGCTGTTATTTACTTCATTCGTATTTTCTAATGATCCACTACTGTCCGATAAACTGTTACTACTTTCTGAATCTGAATCTGTACTATCTACTGTATTACTGTCGTCAGTATAATAATTGGTGTTTATTTTAAATGGTGGTAAAGTCGTCGTTACTATTAACTGTTGCGTTTTGGTAGTCATCATTTCGTCCTCTAAAGAATCTGTTTGATATTCTAAACTGCTGCTACTACTGCTATCACTACCACTGCCACTATCACTATTACTTAAACTACTGCTAACATCTTCAGAAGAATGCATTTCATTAATATCATCATCTTGAACTTTTGTAATAATTGAATCGTCTTCATCTATACTACTTTCATTAATTTCACTACTCTGATTTTCTTCACTAATAATAGTTGATATTGTTGTTGTTTGATCCGGTTCTTTATTCGTTGTAACATAATTATTATTACTATGATCACGATCGATACTAACACTTCCACCATCATGTTCTTCATTTTCATTACCATCATCAGAACTATCATTATCATCATTACTATTATCTTGAAAACTGCTGCTAACATCATTGTTATCGTGTTGACTTTCGCTAAAATTCTCTTGATAATGTGAAGAATCAAATGCACTATCTCCGTGCTGTTCGATCGAATTAATAACATCATATTTATTTTCTGTTGATGTATTTTCCATATTTTCATTGTGGAAATAGTCTTGAGTTTTATGTAATTCATCATATTCATAATGTTCAGTTTGTGTATCTGTTATTTTTGTGGGATAATAGTTCGTTATCCTTTCAGTAGTAGAGTCTATATAATTTTCTGTTTGATGTGAGTGAATATCATAATTTAGGAAGTCATCTTTTATTTTTTCATTTTCTTCTGATAATTGTTGATCTTCATTTTGATCCTGTATCGTGTTGTCGTATTGATGATTTGAATCAATGTTAAAGTTCGAAAATTGATGATCTGTATATTGTTCTGTAAAATAATTTTCAGGTCTTGTGGTGGTAATATGCAAGTCTTCATCTACTGAAACAGGTAATGATGTAGTGGTCGGTATTGATTCTGAAAATTGATTATCCATGGAAAATTCTTCGCTTGATGGTTCATTTATGAAATCATTTGCCGCTTCAATAGTTATCGTATCATCTTCCTTATCATCATTATTCTGACTTTGTGAATTTAATGTAGACGAGGAAATTTCCAATTCTGTGGGACGATCAGTTGTCGTAATACTAACTAATGTAGGATTTACAATAATTTCTTGTTCATCATCTTGTTTATCAGATGTAGTAGTGCTTTGTTCAATCACATCTGAATCTAAATGATGGTTTTTATCGTGATCATGATTCTGATCTATATCGAAATTTTGATTATTTTCCATTTCGATCGAGTGTGATTCATCTTCATCAACAGCATCATCAAATGATATCTTAACAGTGGTGGGTATAGGTAATGACTGAGTTACTGGCTCATTATGATCATCGCCTGCTGCTACTGTTGTTTCTGTTGTTTGTATTATCGTTGTCGGTGTAGTCACTATTTTTTGTATTATTTGCTGGGTTGTTGTTATTATTGGAAATTCTTCATTTTTTTCCGTCTTATTATCTTCTTCATTATCCTCTGGTTGTTTTGTGGTAATATTTTCAATTATGATCGTATCATTATTTCCAATGTATTTTTCATTATTTAATGTTTCAGTACTGGTAATAGCAAGGTCATCTTTATTCGATTCATGATCATCAGCTGTTGACATGGATACTGTTGATAATGAATATAATGATGGTGATGAAGATGATGATGATGATGATGATGATGATGATAATGATGATAATGTAGTAAATATTTGTTGTGAATTTTCAGTATCAGCGATAACATCTGGAATTTCATCAACACAAGCTCCACCAAATTGACGGGCTGGTGCTGTACATTGGCATCGTCCAAATAAATTTGGTATTAAAAAATCACAATGACTTCTTGTATCCCACATTTCACAATGTGCATTACTATAGCAAACATTTCCAGGTCGAGCAGCTATATACAAAGATAAAGATAAAAATTAAATCAAAAATAAGCAAAATATAACAAAAATAAATCTTGTGATATTTAATAGATAAAATAAAACAATACAATTCAATATAAGATAACGAACGGTTTGTCTCTTATTATATTTACTTTATAATATAGTATTTTCTCAATCTATTTATATTGTATATTATTATTTATCTACCTATATGCGATATATACACATATGTGGAATTTATACTATAAATAAAGATTTGTATAAATGAGAGGCTATTTTGACAGGTCTTTTAATAAATTGCCCATGTTCGATACATTCTTACTGGAATCATAAATTACAAACATTTTATCTGTTTTCAATATTATACATTCATACATGCACAGAGAAATTTAATATTAAAAAAAAATACATTATATTCGTATATATACACATGTAATATATTATCGTACACCCAGAAAAAAAAAAAAAAAATAATAATCGAATACCTACACCTAATGTTCATTATTTTTAGAAAATACTTTGTAATGTATATTGAATATCTAAAGATCATTGATCTTTAAGATGCATCTATTATTACATTTACAATGTATACAATATTTCATATAAAAGTGATATATTTGGTATTTGATATAATATGTGAATAAAATCATTAATAATATAAATTCACATACACACATATATACATGTTAATGTACACTTACTAAAGTTCCACATTCATACTTATTTGTACATACATATATAATATGTACATTTATGTGGTTTAGAGATTTATAATATACAACACAGCGGTTCAGTATATGTGAATTAATGGATTATGCAAATGTTTTACATAATATTCAAACATACAAACATCTGTACATATACATATATGTACATTCACATTGATATACATAATGTTTAAACGGACGGACACTGACTTTAAATAATATTCTTATATCACAGTTCAGATTTTTATTGGCTTATATAATATCACTTTTAAAAATAAATTTAAAATAAATAATAAATAAAATTTATTACTGAAACATACAACATTTTTTATTACAATAATTTTTTATTACAATATATGTTTCAATAATATATAATTTGCAATTAGTCGCATTTCAATTCATTTTAATTTAATTTAATTTTTGTTCGATTACAATTTATTTTATATAACCACTATACAAATTGCTACCACTACCATTCTCCACCATTACTCTAACAGTTCATTATTCTTAATTAATTTTCATATTAATAAATGTTCATGCATGTATTTGCATTTCATTTTTCATTTCTCATTTCTTTACATTTACACACATATACTATTAATTTCATACGAGTATGTGTAATGTGTATGCATTTATATTTATATTCGTAATTATACATATCTTCAGTTTCTGTGTATCAAAATATACATACTTATGTATAACAGATCAGTTATAAAGATTAAAGAACGATTAAATCTGAAATTATTTTCTTAATTTTCTTTCTTTTTTTTTTTTGTAATCATTTCAATTGAAATTAAAAATGATTGAAAAGTAACATTCTATACAAATCCCTTTACTTTTCTATTTATTTTTTTTTTAAACATTTTTTTTTCTTCTTAATTTTATTTTATTGATTTAATAATTTTTTTTTCTCAATTTCTTTTGAAATATTTGCAACAATTACATATTTAAAAAATAAAACATATATGTTTTATGTATATGTTTATGTACACTTATAAGTGTCATGCATGAACATATGTGAGTAATGTGTTCTCGTATGCAAATACGAATTACATTTAACGTTTATAAAACAGATTATATTATAAATATAAGAAAATAAAAGAAATTCTACTCATATTTGCAAGTTATGTACGTGTACATATGTGAAGGCACGTAAAAGTATACATATATGTATGTAAGTAAGTATAACAAATTTATGAAACTGAATGATGCTGATGCATAAATAAAGGATATTTATATACATCGATACATACATGTGCATAATGAAACATACGCGATTACATTTATATATGGATTATGAACTTTATAATCAAAGAATCACGTTCCGTTTTATATTTAAACAAAAAAAAAAAAAAATAAAATAAAATATAAATTTCAAAAAATAAAAACGAAAAAAAAAACGTAACAAAAAAACTAGAATGAACACTACATACTTATTTTGCTACAAAACTTTTCCCATGCATTATATACCGACATATACTCGTACAAAAATACATATATAAGTGAACCTCATTTTCTTCTTCTTCTTCTTCTTCTTCTTGTTCTGATCATTCATTCACATTTTATATTTTATTTAATCTGTTTCTGTTTTATTATTTTATTTGCATTTTGTAGAAAATAAAAAGTCGGTTCGGTTCTTGTTTTTTATTTTTTTTTCTTTTTTAATTGAATTTATTTTATATACATATTTCATTTCAAAAGAAATTTGTCTCACTTCCTGTCTAATAAATTGCATAAATAATATACGTTACAATTAGCAACATTTAGGTTTCATTTTACTGTATATACACTGTACGTTACATGCATATTATATATGTACCCATATATACTTATTATGTGTAATTATGTATGTATATACATTCAGTATGAGTATGAATGTGAATTTATTAGCATATTATATGGTATATAAAATATAAAAATATTGCACAAGTAAATAACGTACATGTGTATTTTTCTGTATGGATATAATATTGAAAATATTTTATTTTCTGACCGTTCGTTTTTATATTTTTTTATTATACATTTTTGATTTAGCAAAACTCTCTTGTAACTTGTAAGTCAATAAACCTATGACGCCTACACTATATTTTTGAAAAAAAAATTTTTTTTTATACATATATACCACACTGTTTTTGCATCACACATATTTTATGAATGTCAATGTATTTTACACATATCCATTCATCTCTGTACTATGTATTTACATATGCATATTTAAATAGAAAATTCTTATTTATGTTATTATTTTTTTTTTGTATTTCAATTGTAGTTTCTTTTTTTTTTTGCTACTTTATTTGAAAATGTATCTAACTATCGTGTAAATAACTGACTTTTATTTTAATTCTATTTTATTTAAATACGTAAGTTAAGTTAATCTTTGTAATCTATTATACAGATATGCATATACATACATTTTGTTTTTTATATACAATTGTATGATTTGATGAATTCATTCATATACGCGAGTATACTCATATACTTACTTATACGTAAATGTAATTTATCTTTGCACATCATATAAAATTGTTAATCATTCAAAATGTAAAAAGTATGTAAGTATATGTAAAGATGTATTAGATTGACATTATATTAAATGAAAAAAAAAAAAAAATCAAGAAATTATTTTTAAAGATCTTTTCTTTTATATGAATTGCATACAAATTAGTTTTCAATTACACACCTAATAAAATGTAAAAAAAAAAAAAAAATTTGTATATTACACGTTTGTATATGTGAGATTTCAGGCTATTTTTATATTTAAGTTAATTTTTTTTTTCATGATAATTTTGTTTTCATTTAGTTGAAATTACATTTGCTGATTATTTAAATAGAATTACTAATGAAGAAAAAAAAATTTATATAATTCTGTCAATGTAAAATGATAATGATATTTTTATAAGAAAATGCACACATTTATTTTAAAAATAAATAAATATGTAGGTATGTATATTATTTTTCCATTGAAAATGATTTTTTTTGCAGTAAATTTTTTATTCTGTTTTATTATATACCTATTTTATTTTACGTTATTTTATTTTTGCATAAAAAATTTATTCATAATAATTAAAATGTATGTTTACAGAATAAATTATAAATTTTCAAATAAAATGCATTATCAACAATGATCAATTTATTAGAATTTTTATAAAAAAATATTATTTATTTATATACTATATATGAAATAATTATGCAATTTCAAAAATATTAAGCAAATTTATTACAAAAAAAATTTTTATCTGAAGGAAGTCATATAAGCGATTAGAATCCAAGCTTAGAAAGATAGAAAATTCTTTTTCAATCCGAAATATGGATAAGAATTGAAGAGAAATTTGTCTGTAGACTGTGTTGCAATTTTCTACTACTTTAAAATGAAGGTTCAATCGTACTATCGTAATGTATACTATAGGTACTGCTATAGTCAACGACCTCCAATACTTCCGAATATATACAAAGGAGGCGAGGAGCAAGTGATAAATGTTGTCAGTTGATTTTGTGTGTTTTTTCATGTACTACACTATTCGCATTTTCTACTGAGAGAGAAAATCAATTTTTACAGAAGATTGAAAATACGAGTACAAATGATGTGTAAAATTTTAAAAAAAAACTACTCAGTATCGGTAATCGTATTAGCAAAGTGTATATTACTGGTACTGTTGTTATCAATGATCTCCAGTGCTTCAGAGTATATATAAGGGGGGAGGGGGTGGTTGCGGTTCTATCAAGTAATAAATAATGTTAGTGTTTTGTCATATAATACAATATTCTACAACAATATTCTACTGAGAGTGAAAATCAACTTTTCCTGGAGAAAGAAAATACGAGTACACATGATGTTTATTATGTGTGGTATGTATATTTTACAATTTACAATATTTCTATACCTATATATATGTACCGATATGCAAGTAGTTGTAAAAGTAATACAAATATTTTTATGCTGTAAAATATATGCATTCGCATAAATGCGGTTGTTTGGCAGGTTTTTAATACACACAAAAAAAAACATAAACTTTTTTTTTTAAGAAAAAAAGTATAGGTATGTAATTTTTTTTTTCATGATATTTTTTTAATACTTTTGTTTGTGTATATATTTTTCATAAAAGGTTCTTGACATTTGCAATACAAGAAATTTTATTTTATAATGAAATATATATGTATGTATACAATATATATTATTATTCATACATGTAGTAATCATGTATGATTAAAAAACCAAGTTTTATTGCATATATACATATGTATATTATAAAGATATGTTGTAACCAAGTTACTTTTTATACTTGTACCACATCATCATCATCATCAACATCAACAGGAACATATTTACATCATAAATATATATATACAATATACAATGTATATGTTTGTGTATAAAATAAGTATAACATCATTTTGCATGTTTAATATGTGTAAGTAGATAAAATGTTTGGTGTACTTATGGTTTATGGTACATTTTTTTTTTACTATGGGGTCCACACATTTATCTATAGATATGTACGACTTATGTATATGTTATATTAAATAGTAGAATTATACGTATTATACATATTGGTCAAATTGCAACATAAGATAAAATTCTGAAATATTTTTTTTTTTTTTCTTTTGTGAAAGTTCTTTAATCTTTTTTATCTTATCTTATTTATTTTTTTTTTTTACTTTAGTCAACATTTAAAATTTTCCTAAAATACAAAACTTCTTATAATGTAAAATAGACGTACCTACATATTATATTCATAAAAAGGAATATCCGCATATCATTCACTATAGTTTAAGAAAGTATTTATGTTGTATTTTATTTTTAATTTGTTGTGATTGCTGTGTTCTTTTTTTTTTTTCAAAAACATTTTGATTTTACAAAATAGCCTTTTAAAAAAAATTTTTTACATGTGTGTATAATTGGTATAATTTACTTTTACACACAGCACACATATAGTACCTACACGAACTGAAATAAATGTTATATGTAATATATAGATATCATTATTATATTTATACAGGTAATTTAAAATTTAAAACCGCAAAAAAAAAGTGGTTCAATGCAAATTAAACATTTCATAATGATGTTATATAGAAAGGTAAAATATATAAAAAAAATTCGAATTAGCAAAAGAAAAGAAATGGTTTTACTTATAAGATAAATGATGATGATCATAAAAGATACATTTTATAAGAGAGTGTACATATATGGAGAGTATGTTAATAATAATAATAATATGTTTGTAATATTGAAATAATTGAAATGAAATTATATCTACATACATATGTAAGTATGGTACCAATTTGTTGAATTTTTTATTTTTCATTTTTGCTATTTAAAATATGTATACATAAATCTGCACAAGATATGTTTGTTTTTTTGTTTCTTTTCTTTCCTCTAAAAAATAAACAGAAATATACGCCAAGTTCAGTGAAAGAAAGGAGTTAAATAAACCAGATAAATTTTAATGACCTCATCTCAATCTTTTTTTTTTAATTCAAATTGATATCAAATCATATCTGCATACTGCTGTATATGATGTATATAGCTATATATGATTACAAATATACAATACGCGATTACATACTTGATAATTGTACCTGTACTTGTACTCGTATATAATCATTTCACATATGTAAGTACATACGAGTATAAAGAAATTAATCTTTTTTTATTTATTTATTTTTTTTTTTTTTTTTGTTACAATACATACATTGTAATTATTATTATCTTTCTGACAATCATCAATATTAAATTTATGACAGATATACATATGTATATACTACACATAAACCTACTTATTCACATATATGAGTATACATATATTATATTTAACATTTTGTGAATATTATTGTACAAGTATAGTTGAAGAAAATTAAAAATCCAAAAAATAAATTAAAATAAAAATTTATTCGAACGGTAATTTTTTCTTTTTTTTTTTTTCATGTTTTATATATTTATTTTTTTTCTTCTGATTACTATATTATTATTTTGATATTTAGTTCAATTACTCACATTATATGTACATATATGTATATACATATATGACAAGTGTATATAGAGCGGTGTACATATATAATACGAGCACGTAAAAATTAGGAGCAAACATGCAATTTTTTATTTTCACCACGAGATTAATTTGCGAAAAATTTTTTTTTTTTATTTTCTTACAGTAATGAACTGCAAAAAACAAAAAAAAACGAGAAAAAAAATTCAAAACAGAATAATATGTATCAGAATAATAATAAAATAGGACAAACAAGAAAAATACTATACATGATGCATATATACTCGCGTATTTATAATACCACAAATTGCTACAAATATCACACAATATTATTTTATCCACCCATAGGATTTTCACATACATTTTTTTCTTCAAATTTTCCTTGTTTTTTTTTTCTTTTTCATACTCGTGCATACACGTATTTTGTGTGTGTGTGTTTTTGTGTGCATGTGTTTATTGGTGCACAATTCAGAATAAAGTACAACGTACAATATATCGTAACGTACAAAATTTTTAAACCATTATCTTTCATTTTTTTTGATTTTTAGTTTTTGTTTCAATTTAACATACTATATAAATAATATAAGATAAAAAACTAAAAGATGAAAACTAAATAAAACAAAGATACAAATAACAAAATTAAAAAAATAAATAAATAAATAAATAAAATGTATACAGTCACAAAAGAAATATGTAGATTCTTTGCGGTTTCAGTTCAAACGTGTATGGAATACTTTCGTGACCTTTGATTATATTTTATTGTACTTACCTTACATTACAATAAGATATATAAAAGTACACCATAAGTATGTATAAGTAGTATGTGTACATCATAATGTGCAAAAGAAGCGTTTTACTATTTTATGCATTTAGAAATACTTTATGTTTTATACGTTACGTTTACGTACATACGAGCGTACATATAAATACGTATATAAGAATATAAATGTGTTGCAAATGTGTATTGCGTTTTTCATTTAACACTCTTAAGTATATAGAACTTGAAAAAGAGGTCATCGATCTGATAATAAAATGTATTAATGTGTTCGTAAGTTGTACATGTATAAATATGCATATATATAATACACTAAAAGTTATTTTATTACAGTGAAATTTTTCGCATTTAAATATCCATTCATTCGCATTTCTCATTTAAATTGAGAAGAAAATTGTAAAAAAAAAAATATTAGAAATTTAAGAACTATGTATATACTATGCGCATAATCCTTGCAAAATTTATTTCATTTTACTTTTTTTTTTCGAATTTTTAAATTTAAGAGAATTAATTTTTCATTATAAAATAAAAATAAAATTTTTTGCAAGATCTTAAATAACATTTAAAAAATAAAAAGGTGCTAAAATTGATTATAAATTTCATAAACAAAAAAACAATTATTCTAATTATGGCAAATGACATTCTTAAAGTTAAATTATAAAAGAACATGGTCAATGACTTTTTTCTTAAAGACAAATTAAACTGCAAAACAAATAAAATTTAAATATATAAAACCATTAAAAAAAAAATGTCAAAAAATAAAAAAATTCTAAAGAAATTTAATTTATTTATTTTTTTTTTACTTTTTTATTATACGATAATTAAATAAATACCATGTATTTGAAAAGATAATAAAAAAAAAGAGAAAAAAAAAATCTCGTGACAATTCTCTAAACATTGTGAGTTGTCATAAAGTGAAAATATTTTAACCTATAAAACTAAATTACTGACTAAAAATATAAACCGCGTACATACGTATGTATGGACATAAATTCTACTTTTAATTTTCACTTCTTTACACTTTTGACTAACTTTCGGTTAATTTTTACTTTTTCTCACATATATATACATTTATTAACAATTAAATGTATAAACATGTACATATATATGTAAATCGAGAATTACACATACCATAATTTGAAAATATTTCAAGTTGGTTATGTTATAAATGTTGAATGGATGGAATTCACTTAGACTCAAACAACAAACAAAATATTAAATTCATTAGAGTGGGTTATTAGTTACAAATTGATAAATTTACTAAACTATACAATGTATCAAAAATTAATAGCGTATCTACAAAAAAAAAAAAAAAAAAAAAATCTGTATTATTTACATACATATACTTAGTATACGTCATTGTAAAGGTATTCAAAAAGAGATCATCATATATATTTACACATATCTTCTATATGCTGTTTGCGGTTCCCAGTCAAATTGACCCGTTTCTCTGATTATTATTTTACTAAAAAAGTCAATTTATTATTTGTCTATTTGTCATCTAATATATTTATTTAGTCTTTGTGTATATTATTTATTTATTTATTTATTTATTTACAAGAGCAAACATACTTATTCACTCGTACACAAACATATTTAGTTATTATCTTTATCTTAATCATTATCATCATCATCATCAACATCATAGTAATTGTTATTATTATGATCATTAACAATCATGTATTATACATACTCAACACTATATGCTTACAACAATGGTATACAATATAACACAAATAAATAACTTGAAAATTTTTTAACTATATTCTCGAACACATATTTACCATATTAAAAAGTCAAATAAATAAAAAAAAAAAGGTATATGAGGTATAAGTAAAATAAGTAGTAAAAGAGAAAATAAATGCATCATTTTTATCTAAATGAAGGTACATCTTCTATAGTATATTGATGTAAATGTAAATGTAAATGTAAGTACATACTTGAATAATGTACCTAAGATATTTATACTATTCATGAAGCACAAGAGAAATTAGACCACTGGTCATCGTTGATTATCATCATTATACACACATATATGTGTATACTCGTAAATATCTAATATGAAAATAAAAAAGAATTTAGTGCCCAGTAAGAGTTTTTAATGCACTTTTAAATTTTACTGTCTATTTCAAAACTATCTTTACATACATTACTCGTATACATATACATATACATATATATATATACATAATATATTCCCAAATGATTATTTTTGTGTACCTTATTTTTTATCCATTATATTTATTTATTCACTCTTTTTTTTTATTTGTTCGATTTGGTACGTGCTCAAATCTAATATTAAACTTTGGTATTGTACATTACATGCATACATACATATAATATTTTTCAATTTTCAATTCAAGATAACTTTTAAAAAATCTGAAATGAAAAGCTATATACATATACGAGTATATATATATATATAAGAAAAAAAATATACATAATTGAAACCAAGGAGAAACGAAAACAAAAATAAGAACACAACATTTACATATATAGAATTAGATTTAAAATATCATTTTCTGTATGCAGATACATATATCAATACATACGAGTTTATTATCATTGAAAATTTTCATCTAAAGTTCATGTAAATTTTTTGCTTTTATTTTTTTTTATTTTTTTAATTCGAACAAGACATTGACTGATGAAGTTAAAAACAATAAACTCGTAAAAGTTTTTAATGATTATCATCATCATCACCATCATGTACGTTGGTATACATCAATTCATTTATGTATATAGAATAGTAAAATATGTAAATAACACGAGTATTTCGTCCAGGTAGGTAAGTATAGTACAATGTAAATAAATGCATATACGAGTATACATATATTCAATCACTTTACTTTTCATATAAGAATTTTGTGTATTTTTTTTTTTTTTTTTTTTTTTGAGTCCAGTAAAATATCTGATTCATTAATAAAATTAAAATCATTGATATACATATTATATTATGTGTTACATACATATTCATTGTTATTTGTATTCGAATATAATGTATTTGTAAGCATGTATTATAATCTTAAAATGTATAATATTGTAATATATCGTATCATTACATTAGCTCGTAGTAACGTATTGACTTAAGTTAGATGAGTAGATAAATGCATTAAGTGATAAATACTAGTATATACGAGGATAGATGCATTTGAAAATTGAATTTAGAAAATAAAATATGTAATTGCTATATTGAAAATAGTTATAGTAAGTTTAGTTAGCACCACAAAATGTATAGATAAGTATTATAAGTAATATGTAAATATACTCGTACATACATACATACATATATGCACAAGAATGTCTTATAATATTAATTATATAGATACACACATAATACGAGTACATTACATCTATAATGATTATTTTATTGCGGATTGTAAAAGAAAATAGAAAGCTTTAAAAATCTATTTAAGAATGTATAGCTAAATAACAATAAATTAGGTGA
Organism: Villa cingulata; assembly: GCA_951394055.1. Classification (NCBI taxonomy): domain Eukaryota; kingdom Metazoa; phylum Arthropoda; class Insecta; order Diptera; family Bombyliidae; genus Villa; species Villa cingulata. The sequence continues at coordinate 33,262,195 of OX596021.1, read as the reverse complement.
AAGATAAATTAATCTTCTTAAAATGTACATGATGACAAAAATACTTATATGTATAATACTAATAATAGATATATACATATTATAATGGTTCTACAAAAATAAATAAAAATAAAATACATAAGTAAGTATTTTGAATTGTTTAAATGTATATAAATTTAATGAAAAATACACTTGTGTGTAAGAAAATCTTATAAAAATTGTTTTTAAATGACGAAAAGAAGCATATACATACGTACAATAGAAAATAAAATAAATTTAGAACATTTATACATAATTTTTGAATTATATTTTCAATGTAAATCAGAACATTAAATTGTTACAATCTCAAATACAAAAGTAGTAGCTTACAATTATGTACTTTATTCGCATATATAAAATTTTCACTCATGTATAATTAGAAGAACGAAAGGATTCAAATTAATTTATTTTATTATTCCTGAATCAACCTTTAAACGCCTTAAATCGATCACACAAATAGATTTTTCTCCATTGATCGTAATTTATTAATTTTATTATCAATATTTTTAAAATTAACTAATAAATTATATTCGTTGCATCAAAAAATTTGTTTTTCTATCAATTTTTACTTATTATTTTCATTTTTATTTTCATCAAATCATCAATTCGTTATGATTTATAAAACATTTTTCTTTTATTATTATTCTGATTATAGTTATATAAATTACAAATTATACACATTTGTTGTCAATCAAATTTATATATTATATCGATCTTTTTTATATTTTGATATATAAAAAAAAAAAAATAAAAGTAAAAAAAAAAACTGTAAACTTTGACAAGCCTCTGTAATAATGTTTTTCAATATAAGGTGCATAATATATACACAGCGAATAACAAGTCTCTATAATCTACTATGTACGAGGGTAATTCAAAAAATTCCCAGAAAAATGAAATAATACACTAGTTATTGATTTTTATGGATTTATTTTTCTACGTATAATCCACCAAGTTTCATCACCAGTCACTATACGGTGCGAAAAGTCTTCAGGATTTGAATCGTATATTTGTTCAAAAACTCAGTGAAAGTTCGGCACGTCTTTTAATGTGTTCTTTGCGCAACGCTTTACACTAAGTTTTAAAAATACCAAATTTTTCAGGTACCTATCTGTATCCTTTTAAATAAAAACAAATGAATTAGGCTGGGTTCAAAAATTAATCATGATTTTGCAGTGTTGCAGAAGTGTTGCCGCAATTTTAGCGTAACACTGATTATTTATGTTGCGATGCTTTGATGATGCTGATTAATTTTACGACAGTTTAGAAGTTTTGTTGTCTTTTAAAATTTTACAAATCGGTAAAAATTCACAAAAATCAAAAATAAATAAACAAAATTCAAAATATTGAAATTTAACTCAATGTTCTTTATTTTCTTGATCCATGATAGCATTGATAATAATTTAAAAGCAACTAAACGTCACGAATTTAAGGTTATTTATTTATTGCAACATCAAAAATGATGATGCAAATGTTGACTTTGTGATAAGTTATAGTGTTAACAACAAAATGCAAAAATGAACACATGATTTTAGTCATGATTACTTTTTGAACTGTTGATGAAAAGCTTCATTTACAACACTAACGCAGTGTTGAATTTTTGAATCCACTCTTACTTTTTTTTATACACAGCAGTTATGCTTTCAAAATATATAACCAAACTTCTTGACTGTTGGCCTGCTTCCTGCTAGTTACTTACTGACGCAATTATTCCGGGAATTTTTTGAATTACCCTCGTATAGGTATGTACATTCATTAAAAAAAATGAAAATGATTATTATGCGTGTAGCATGTTATGTATTTAATCAAAAGATCTATAAGTATATACCTACACAATATATGCATATTCTATTTATTTATTTTTTTTTATAAATCTAGATACGTTATGACTGTTGGATATTTGATCATTTTCTTGTAAAAAGTACTATTACTATTATAGGTATGTATGTATAGTCATAGTATATGTGAAGATATATGTATCTCTAAAACTAGATCTTATCCAAGTAATATAAGTTATATTTTTTTTTCATTAACATGTAATATACTTGTAGGCTCGTATAGTTAAAAGAAAATTTATGTATACGCGTGATATTATGTTAATGGTATCGTATTTCAATTAGTAAATACAATGTTACATAATATAGTATAATAGAGTTTACAATTTATATACAATGCAATACATCTATAATAATAGATAAAATATTATTTGGCGCCTGTAATACGCATAAAAGAATAATAAAAAAAAAAAAATTACGGATAAAAATGAAAAAGAAAATGAAATCTATAAGAAAATATATGTAAATATCTAAGAAAAAAACTGATACAAATATTTTTGATGAACTCTATATAGATGAATCGGCAAAAAAAAATTGTATGTAATCCTCACTGCGATCAATCGAAATTTTGACAGATATCTGTTATTTATTTGAAATATTATAGATAATTTATTTACAAATAAAATTGTAGTAAATATCTAGACACACGTACATATAAATTTGTATTTATTTATAATAGACGAATTAATTATAAATTTTTTCCTTCTTTCACAAATTGATTAATTACGATAATATGATAATTTAATTGTTTTATTTGTTTCATTGTTTTAAATTCTAGTAAAAAGAATTTTTATTTTTTCAAGTTTTCATTTAAAAAAGAACAAAAATACACATTCATATACGTAAGTAAATTTTTTAAACTGTTATCTTTGCGAAGCTCTCATTCTCATGAAAATAAATTAACTATACTCTACTGCGTATTTTTTGTGATGTTTAATTTCTGTTCTGATTCATTTTTTAATTTATGAGATACAATAAATTTAAATTGCATACACATTAAATTTAGATTTTTATTTTTTCGTCAAAATTTTACACAAAAATACAAAAAAAAAAAAAACAAACAAAATAAAATTTCAAATTTTGTATAATTTTTAAATTTAAAAGATTATATTTTTTTTTTAATCTTTCTTCCTTGCATTATAATACTCGTAAATTTAAGTACATTTTATACGTAGTACATATAAATATGTAGATAGAGATACATTAATGTGTATCTGGTCTGGTGTATTATGGTCTGAAAAACAAAAAAAAAAATTACGATACATTTTTTTATTTTACATAAAAATTTGATCCGTATATGAAACGTTATAATATGCATACACATTTTTTTTTAAAAAAAATAAAAATTGATAATTTACATAAACGATTGCTTGATTTTTTGATTCTTGATTCATTTTCATATTTTTTTTTTTATTTTTGTTGAAATTTAATTTAAAATTCTTAAAACGTTTAAACAGTTAAATCAAAATATGCACACATATATATGACATATATATAATTATATAAATAAAGCTCTGTGTGTATATAGACTTGTGTTTGTGTACATACATACATTGCAAAAAATAAAATATGAAAAACAAAAAAATTAAATAAACATACATATATTTACATATACTTATAATAATAGCACACATGCTAGTATGTATGTACATTTATGTATCTGATAGAGTCATTTTATTTGATAAAGTATTCTTGACAAATCAATTATGGATTATTTACAGTTAAATGAATCATTGGTTAAATGAAAAAAACAATAAAATAAATAAATAAAAAAATCATAAAAAGGTAACACATAATTTTTCGCTATATTTAAAATTACATTTTTTCTTTATTATTATTATATTTTTTTTTTGTTTTTGTTAAAAAAAGAAATCCCATAAGCTTGCTAGTTGCTTGAAGTAAATTCTAAATAACTTATGTAGGTACATACTGTACTTATGTACTTACTTCATATGCCTTCTGGTTATATCATGTTATAATTTTTGTGTTCTGTATATGCCACATACATACATATGCGTACATAACTACATATATAATTTGGAAATATTTTTGCATACATATGTACATTGACCTAAATATGTAGATATGTTCACCTTTTATTTTTACTTCTTTTTGTTCTTATTCTTATTTGTATTTTTTTTTTTTTATAATTTTTAAGTTTAAATTTTTGAGAAAATTTGAAGTGTAAACATATGTTTGCGGTATAGTTACATGTTTTTATACATGAAAGTAATTGAAAAGGTAATGAACTGTGGTATATTGTACATAATATGAGTATATGTACTATACTTAGTACATATTTTTGCAAAGATTATTTTGAATTCGAAAATACGTACGTGATTTTTGCATAAAAAAATAAACTTCCTTTATGATAAGTAATATATGTACATACATATACTTTCCGTCATATAGTATGTAACTCTCCTTTATTGTACATACATATTACATATAAATTGTATACATAATGTACTGAAAAATTTAGAATAAAAAAAATTTTTTTTGGATGAATTTTTTACGAAAAATGAAAAAAAAAAGAAAAAAAAAAAGTTTTGTCCTTTTGTTATGTTCAAACTTAAAGAACAATTAAAGAGCAATAAATAAATATCTTGTATTTATTTGAAGTTAAGTGACAAATTTTATATATATTTTTTTTTTGTATTTATAATTTAAAATTTTTATTTTTGTCAAAAAATTAAAATATTTTTTTCAAATAGAAGAACACTATGGATCATAGAAAAGTTAAAGAAATAACAGTTAGAATACTATAAAAATCTTTAAAAAAATATCCATTAAGATATCATTAAATAAAATTATCTATTCATTTAAAATTCATCACGAAAAAAATATAAAAAAATAAGTTTTTTTTTTTTTAATTTAGTTTTATAAAATACATATATATATATGTTCCGTTAATCTATGTGTGCGTGTGTGTGTCTAATATTTCACTTTATATTTAAATTGGAATTTAAAGAAAAAAAATAATAAATTATGTTTTAATCAAAACTTCAGATGAAATAAAAATTTATCGATGACACTCATTATTACGTCATCGTAGAATTGACATATTTATGTATAAAAAATTATTTTTCTTTTAGGAATCTATCAAATAATAAATAATTATCGAACAATTATGTATGTATATATGTACATACAATCATATTAACTATTTGTATTCGCATTCAAATTCAACTCACCGCATTTATAGTCTATATGCTTCTACAGCTATATAGATAATGTAGTACGTATAGTACATAAAATTGCTAATAAAAATTTAAAATTTCTATATCGAATTTTATTACAAATTCATTTCATTTCGAATGTTACAACACACACAAATATTATTTCTTTGTACATAATACTTATGTTATATTCTGATTCTATAGAAAAAAAAAATGTAAATTTATATTGATTGATGAAATTAAAATTTAACAATCAATAAAATTGTGGTTGATCAAATTTATATATCAATAAAATTAAAATAAAATTTGCAAAAAATATATAACATTCATTACATAGTGCGAGTGTGTATGTAAATACTCATATATTATGTACATATAGGTATACTTGAAAAAATGTAAAAAAAAAAAAATGAAGCAAAATCCTGTTCATACTTATGGTCTATGAGGAGCTCATTAAATCAATTTACCGTTGAAATATAATTCATTTGATTGTAAAAAATAATGTACGTACATATGTGCATACATTTATTAACATATTACATACAAACAAACATATTTATGTATGTACATATACATACAGTCAACAATCTTTCATTGTGAAAATGTATTATAAAACTTTTAACTACATTTTACTACTTAACAGATAGGTGCATTTATTTATTTATACTCACATTACGTACATACATCTACATATGAATGAAGATATAAATTTACATGCATTATACAAATGAAAAAACATACTTACATATATTACATATGATGTGTACATATATTTTTATAATGATTTTTTTTTTCAGTTTTCTTCGTATCTACTATATAGTATCCATTCATTTTTCTATAGAAGGATATTCATCACATACCAAAATTATAAGTTCGCAAATTCAGTCATTTTATTTTTATAAAATATGTACTTATAATTTTACATACACATTACATATTCTTACATAAAAATATGTACATATCTATGTACATATGTGTGTATGTCTTTTACATCAATATATATATAGTACATACCGCAGTAATCATAATATTGTAAGCACATTGTAAGTATAATGATAATTTTATTTAATAGTTACAAGTTCAATACTATGTACGTTACGTATGTATGTACATATGTATGTTCTGTTGCTGTTCATGATTACATTGATACTCGTATACTCATAGTATGGTATTCACCCATTTTTGAAAAATAAATTTTCTTTCTATTTGAATTGTACATTATGTACATATTTACATACATATATAAAATTGATCACGATATGTATTCAAAAGAAAATGAATAAAAAAAAAATAAAATTAAATAAAATAGTGGCAGTAAAAGTAGCAACTTATTTAATGTTAGATAGTGATCAGTAATCGAAATAAATTGATCGATTATATTGCTACAATCATAATTCTTCAACTATCAACAATGTATGTATGTATGTATGAATGTATGTAAATATATGCATATGGCTATCACATTATAGTAGTAGATAGAGGAGAGTATATATGGTCATTCATGTAGTCAGGCATTCAGTTAAAGAGAAATGTATAATTGAAGAAAGAAAAAAAAATTAAATACAAATACTCGTATATGTACTTGTAAATGTTAGATACCATTATTTTTGATACAACATACATACCAACCGTGTGTACAATAATTCAAATTCAGTCAAATGCATATTCATATGCTTCTTTTTATTGTTATTATTATTATTACTACTTGTTATTATATTGATTATATGTTGCTATTTTTAAATACATATGTACGCATATAGTAGTAGTAGTAGTATATAATTTATAAATCACCTGTAGAATTTAGCAAATGTAATCAATGCATATGTACATGTAGATATTATATACCATCAGAGACATCATCATTTTTGCATTATCTTATAATACAATATACTCGAACGTACTTATACACATAACTTTTGATAATACCAAAATACCTGTCTGTAATAAACGCTCATACAATCCTAGTTTTAAATATATACAAACACATACAATTAGATTTATAATAGAGATATAATATAGTATAAAATTTCACCGAAATAGGTAATTCTTGTCGTTGAAAATTGAAAAAAAAAAAATACAGCAACAAATACATAATTTCAAAAATGATACATGATGCATGCATGTATACTACATGCATCAATGTACATTATGTATATGTATTTTTTTTCCACAAAATAAATTAAAGAAAAATAAAATATAAAATATCTATATAAGAAGCTGAAGAAGATGAAGATGATGATGAAAAAGAAGAAGAAGAAGAAGAAAAATATATTCTGACCTTTTTTGGTGTGGTGATGTGACATCGATGACACCATTTTACCAAATCAAGAAACCAAAGATAAAACGGTATTTTTATATAATGTTTTTTACCCAATAAGTTTTTTTTTTTATTTATTTCCGTTTTTTATTTACTCACATACAAAAACAAAATGAAATAAAATTAAAGGCGGAAAAATATAAAAATGAAAATGAAGAAAAAAAAAACAATAAATGGAAACTGCATATGTCTGCTTATATATATATATACGAGTATATGTAAAAATTACAAATACACATAATATACTAGAATTTTGTCATTTTTCTTATTTCTATTTATACTTGAAATTAAAAAAAAAAAAAAAAAATAAAAATAAAAACTTATTCCAATTTATACTATATATAGAAAACACACATAGCACAATATTAAAATACCATATGTGATTTCTAACAGTGATCACAATTAAAATTGATTGATCGTGACATTCAATTGATGATGACATGAGAACTTTTTACAAAAAATAAAAAAAAAAAACAAAAAAAAAATGCACATGCAGTACCTATTTACTACTTAATGTATAGATGCAATGAATGTTTATGTAAGTATTAGTTATCCTGTTTATATTCAATGCACATGCTATATAACCAACCTAACCATTCCCAATTCATCCATTCCATGTGTATTTGTTTGAACTAACCTGTCAGCCTTGAATGCATTGTATATATGTTGTGTTCAAGAGCTTCAAGATATGATGAACACACCATAATGTAGCAATAAACATGTATGTAACATACCTATACATAATATAATATCCATTTATATAATTTTCTTTGCCTTTTATAAAATAAATAATATTTTCCCGAGAAAAAGATGAAAAATCAGCATTTTTCATTCAATAATTCAATCATTGACATTGCGCTCATCCCATCCCATCAGCATCATCATAATCATCATCAAAGATATAAATGTATATGTATATAGGTACATAATTATATGCATGTATACTATTATGTGATCATTTAAGTTATAATATTAAATTTCTTGTATATATAACAAAATACATGTCACTTACACATGTCATTTATTGGTTACTGGGATGATGATGATGATGATGATGATGATGATGTTGATGATGATGACGATGATGATAATGATAATAATAATAATAAAAATAGTTAAACTAAAGAAATTATTGTAATATAGTTAACTTGGCCTCGAACTTGAATTACAATCATCTGAATGAATCTTTGAAATGATCTTCATTAATAGACATCAGAGATAAAAAAAAAGAAAAGAAAATGGTATTGAAATGATGAAACCATACACGTATATAATATATGTATACAATGTATTTATGTATGCACATACATACATACATATGTACGTGCATATTTGTATAATCTATAGATATAATATTATACACGATAAAATGATTGCATTGTTTGTTAATATATCATACAAAATGTAATTCAGTATTAGTACATAAATACAAACAGACATATATAACATCCATTTATGCACACATATTCGAATGTTTTAAGCATAGATTTAATATATGCCATTCAATAGCAAACAATCTTAAAGATTTTTATTTAAAATGTTTAAACTTTAAATGGGAACTAAGGAACCATATTATTCTATTATTACATTACTTACTTAAATAGCTGGTTATTATTCATTCATTCATATGTGTACTAGTAGTATAATAATATACAAATACAATGTATTACATTATTGGATGTTTAGATAATAATATGTAAGTATATACGTATATATGTATATACAATAATTTTAATGATTTCTTGTCGTCTCAATTCTTGATGTTTCAGTTTATATTGAATGTATGTCTGAAGGTTTGGTCTGACCTACATAATGTGTACTAGAATATATGTACATATATGTACGTGTATATATGCGATGATGATGTTATGTAGCATATGCATTTTTTAAAACGGAATATTGTGTATAATTTTTGTACATTTACGACAAGAACTAAAGGTAGCAGTAATATCCATGACACAAATAATAGAACAAATACATAAATACATATATGTAACTTACGAATATGATGAGTTTCAGAGTACAATATAAATGCATTTCCGTGAAACGATAAAAAAATTTATTTACTTGTTTTGAAACATTTCCAATAATAAAATGAATCATTTTTTTTAAGATCAATTCAAATTATATACGCCCTATAACTTCAAATTTTCATTCAATTTTATTAAATTAAACTGAAAAAGAAATTGGATTAAAATACACGTGTATATATCTATTTATTATGTGCAGTTATATAGATACCTTACTATTATCACAATATTGTATGTATTGGAGATTTTCGATTAATTACGTTAACTATATATTATATGAATACATATGTATGTATGTATAAAATATTTTATATTTGTTGATCATATGATCACTAAAGGAAAATATGTACCTTTTTCTTTGTTATACAATCATTATTGGGAGATATACATACCATTACCCATATTACTATATATGCTGCTTATAGTAAAAATTGTTTATCAGAAAACATAAATTATTGTTACAGGTTTTACAGGTTAACTCTAGGCAATTACACATAAACATATGTTAATGTATAATAATATACTTAAAAGTAGGTCAGTATTAACAATATTTTTACTTGTGCAAAAAACAACAATAAAATGAAGTTAGAAAATGTTAATGTTTTTTTTATTTTTATTTTAAATTCATTCATCGTCATCATCTTCATCCTCATCATCTCCGTCATCATTGCAGTCATTAAAGTTATTGTCGTCATCATCGTCATCATCATCAACATCATCAACATCATCTCGTCATCATCATGATCAAAATTTGTTCACTATTTTATTAAATTGAACTTCTTCATTGTTATAAAATTGCATTTAAGAAGCGATTATATTATATATTAATACATAATGTGTATATATGTTGGACTTGGAATATACTTACGTATTGTATTTTATTTTTCTTTAACTAATTCATAGTTCAGGCAAGTTCCTTTTTTTTTAAGTGTTTTACACATTACACATGCACAGGTTAGATAAATTATGATGTATGATGAAATAAAACATGTTTCTCTTTCTCTGAATAAAATACGAGTATGCGAGGCACTATAGTTAGATACTAAAACCTATTAAAACCTCATTTGCTACTACGCTACTACGTATTGTCTCTTCCTCTTTCTCGTATACAATCGTATGTAGTACAAAGCAACTAAAGGGAGAATACATTTTTTATCCTGAATAAAAATACTATTATATTGTACTACAGAGTTAGCTGCCAATAACCTGGTTGCTACTACCATACTTAGTGTCTTCTTCTGTTTCTCGTGCATTTCTTATCTTTTAGAGTGCAGAGCAAGATAAGGGGAAATTAATTTTTCCCATAAATAAAATACGAGTACATGGTATATAAGGTGCTACTAGCGTACTCGTACAGTGTAATATAGTAGATGCTTATGACCTCATTGCTACAACTTACTGTCTCTTCCAATTTCTGTATACATATTTTATTTTTATGTCTAATGCGAATGCGAAGCAAGTATAAAGAGAAAATGTATTTTTTATTTTTCTCATGAATAAAAATACGATTACATATAGCAAGCAAGGTAAGGTGCTACAGCTTAATCGTACTATGGTTAGATGCCATTATGCCAATAGCCTCATTCCTACTGCTGACTGTCTCTTCTCATATGCATGGTGTTCTATTTTGGTGTGTAATGCGAAGCAAGTGTAAAGAGAAAATTAATTTTTCTCATGAATGAAAATACGAGAGTATGGTATGCAAGATACAATTAGCCTATATCGTACTATAGTTAGGTGTCAATAACCTCATGGCTACTACCCCTAATACTTACTATCGAACAACAGTCGATACAATGACGTCATTTTTTCTGTTATAAATTAACTGACATACCTTATCTACTCTAAACTCCATGGATATTGCACAATGTATCTATGTACATGATGTGAATGATGATCGTCAAGTATGATAATGCTGGTGATGATATGACTTTATATTGATGATAACGATAATAGGGTATTGGTTATATTTTTATTTTATTTTTTTTTTTTTTCTTTATTTTTTTTTTAACATTTTTATTGTTATTGTTGTTGTTGTAGTTGTTAAATCTTTTCAAAAGTAAAATAGATACAAACTTATACTCGTACATAATCTTTTTATTTCAATCTTTATTATATGAATATGAATGAATGTATGTACATATGTAGATTATTATAAAATATGCAATATACGAGTAGATAGCATAACTAAGTATATAACATTATATTCACAATTTAATGCAACATACAGTGAATCTAGTTAATGAGCTGTTAGAATTCAGAATATGTACAATGAATTGTAAATACTTGTATGGCTATGTATACAACACCATTGCAATGATGATATACAAAGAAAACAATAACAAAACAAAAGCAATTTAAGAAAAATAAAAGAAACAAAACGAATAAACCTAGAAAATGTATTATTGTAATATAAAGAAAAAATAACATTGCAAACTTTTCTTCAATATTTTCCTTTTTTATTCTATGAACTCGTAAGTATGATATGTACATAGTATGTGTATGTAATGTACATAGTATGATTTTTTTTCTCTTATTTTTCAAAGAAAATAAGGTGATATGATCGCATACCGTGTAATAAAAATATTTTTCTGTGCCAATTTGAATGGAATGTGAAATAAAAGGCGTCATTTACGAGTATGTGAAAATTGTTTAAAAAAAATTGAATGAATGAATTATCATTACATATTATTATTATTATTATTATTATTATTATTATTATACATCCTTCATTTGTATGTTGCATAAATACATAAACACTAGAGTTTGTATGTTTATTACTGTGATCTATAATGCGGTATGCAGGTTAAATACATGTTTATATATGTACATATTTTTATTTTTCTTTGATCATGTATTTAAAATAAATAAAAATAGGTATATTTATGAATGAACTACAACTACAATATTGAAGAACAAAAAAATACGAAAATACGAATTGAAGAACAATTTTTAGTTATCTTTATTATTAATTTATTACATCATGATGATGATGATAATCATCATCATCATCACATCACAATTAGAGTAGCAAAATTAAGTCATTATTACGTTGCACATACTATTATACATTAAAACTAACAAATAAAAAACAAACCATTTACATTGAATATACATATTTGAATTAAAATTCCATGATATTCTGTCTATACATACGTATATTTATAAAATAAAATCAGTCTTATGGAATAGGTATATGCATGTTTATGTAATTTATCTTTATGCAATTGTATACAATTATTAAAATAATATAAAAATTTATAATGAAGATGTAATAAATAAATTAGATGCGATAAATTTTATTCTTACCAAAAAAAAAAAAATATATAATATCTACGATTAATTTATTTCTATAACTTTTTATTATTTTTAGTATAGGTATTTATAGAAAAAAAATTTTATAATATGAGTGTTGTAGTATGTATTAATTTCGATTTAACTTCGATGTGTTGTGTATAATATGATATTATTGTAAGGATATATGAAATATGTAATAAATATGTGAAATTTTATTTTTTATAATAATTTGTAGTTGTAATTATATATAGTTGCAAATATGTACACATCGTAAATGATAATAATCGTTAAATATAATTACGTACACATACATATATAACATATACATACATAACATACATATATATATATGTACGTATGAGTAAATAATGTATTTTTTGTTGTATAATACATATTAATATATTCTATTTCCAAAGCACATCGTTTATATTAAGTTTTCCATGTTGTGTATATAGTATTCTCGTTAATTTTACTACATAAATACATAAATCTATCTCAACATTAAACGTTAATTTGTTTACTAAAATTTTTCTATTTTTTTTTTTTTTATTTTTCTTTGAAAAATAAAAATAATAGAAAATAATTGTTTTAAAGTCATGCATTCATATATTTTCGTGTATATCTACTAGTATATCATGATATTTCATTTCATTTTATTACTACAAAGACTTGTATACACACATTATGTTTGTATATATGTATATGTAATTAAGAAAATAAATTTCATTAATACAGTTAGAAAATTATAAAATATAAATTTCCCTTATAATTATAATGCAATACTCTTACATAATGTACATGTGCCGTACTACATATTCTAAGGTTAAGTAAGTTAAAATTCTCTTTTTTCAATTTTAATTTTAATTATATTTCTCTTCTAAGTACTATCATATGTATATGTATATACATAAGTAATTTTATTCTGTTGCATATATATGTACTTTTTTAAGGATCAATTAGTAAGTAATAAAACAAAGTATATACATTACTTATTATAACATTTTGTAAAAAGGAACAAAAAAATATTTAATTTATTTATTATTTTTTTTTTTTTCTAAACTTATACATACGTATACATATTATGAAAGTTAATTGTTGGAATAATTAATATGATGTCCCCTATGGTATCAATCAGTTCATATCAGCAAAGCATTTTTCTTTTTTTGTATACTGTAATGATGTTGTTGTTGATATTGGAAAACATTTAATTGCAACAATAATTATTTTATAAACTGTTTTTACTTCGTGAATTTCTTTTACGACGAGTACGTAATTATGATTAAATTTTATTTTATGGATATTTTAACATACGGTGTTTTATTTTTTTTATACATATACATATGTATGTGTATTTGATTTTCGATATACTTACTATATTTAAAAACGGAAAAACGGTAAACAGTTGTTTATAATATGAATAAAATTTTTGCTACTTTATAAGAATAAATTAAAAACAAAAAATATGTAATTGAAAATTGAGTATTAAAATAGTAACAGAAAGAGAGTAAGTAGTAAATTTTTGTGTAATAAAAGCGATTGTTATTTTTGTACATGTAGTAAATATTCATTTTGGCATAAACATTCATTTGTCGCTAAAGAACTATTTACTAGTGAAAAAAAAAAAAAAAACATTAAACCACTAAATTGTCAGTGTTGATTTAAATTTAATTTCTTTTTTTATGTTAAATTCATCAAATATCATATTCCCAATTGGCAATTACATACATTTTTTACCTGGATATTCAATGTGTAATTATACATTATATGTATACAAATATGTAAATAAAATAAATTTCTAGGTTATCGATACTAAAAATCAAAAAAAAAAACAAAATAAACACTTTAAATTGTTTAGAAACAAAATACATATTTGTCATCAACTTTAGTATACTCAAGAAAATACACTATATTTGTGTGTATGTAATGCGTGATATTTTGCAAATTAAAATATTGTATATGAATTGACATGAATGTAATAAAATCGAATAATTGAAATTATTGGAATTTATGTTGCCGAATTTTTGTGTACATAAGAACGTGCTTGAACTAGAAAATCGTTTTTTTTTTTTGTTTTTTTTTTTTTTGCATTCTTTGTTAATTTCAATTCACTAGAAAAAAACCAAAAAAATGTATATAGTGTGTTAAATATTTTAAAATTAAGGAAAAATAACCGGCAAGAACATTATTTTTCTTTTTTTTCTTATTCTTCATGTTTTTTAGAAACGATAATTTATTCACCACATTATGTCCATATATATTCATCTAAATAATACTATATTTGAATTGAATCACGGATCTATAATTTAACTGTCATAATATTTCCGTATAGCTATATACGTACAAGTACATAATATGTATTTATATAATCACTAAACTGAACTATGAAGAACTGAAACTATATAATTCATTTTTATTATACATTTAATATTAATTAGAAGACATAATGAAAGATGACAACAAAAAAAAATGTAACTCAAGAAACCTTCTTTTTTTTTTAATGCGTTCTCTTACCCATTTGGTTAACAATAATTTGAAAATAAATATACAAAAAAATTCTATACAGAGAAAAAAAAATTAAGCATGAAAAGAAATTTTCGAAAAAAAACTAAAAAAAGAGTTTTATAATTATGTGCAGAAGAAATAAAAAATAAAACAGTTTTAATAATATGTTCAACTTTCATTAATTAGAATGCTTAATAACACAAATTTTTATTTTTTATATTTTCTAAGTATATTTATATAAACAAAGTATCTACTATCATATCATCGTATACAAAAATATATGTTTCTGAAAAAAAAACTGAAAAAAAATACACAAAATAACGTAATCAGTGTGTGTGTATATTTACGGCACGATGAACAGATGATAAAATAAAATATTTTTTCTCAAACTTTGAAAAACCAAAAAAAAAAAAATAATAACAATTTAAAAGCCCTTCTCATTTGTATCATTATATAACGATCGCTTTTATATCCGAGTACATATATAATGCAATGAACTCTAAGAATCTGATATAAGAATCACCTGTGTGTATATTATTATTCTATAGGCGTGTAGGTGTTAAAGTTAGATTGTTTTTCTTTTGTTATATTAGTTAGCTGTTATTATATACTAAATAAATTTTCAATTTATTTTATTTTTCATAATTTTTTATTACTTTTCTGTTAGATTATAATATCTAATAAATTTTTTATTTTTATTATTATTATTTTTTTTTTTTCTTCAGATTTTTATATTCGAATTTTGTGGCCCGAAATTTGTTAATGACTGAAATACCTACATTACGCCATCAGAGAAAATAAAAATAAAAATTAAAATGATAATTTTTCAATTTGTTTAAGTGAAATGATATAAAAAAAAAATTTTAGAAAAAAAATAAGAACAGAAAGATGGTGTAATAAAAACATCTTATCATCATGTATAGAAATTAAAAGCATTGTATTGTATAGTGCGATAATATTAATAAAAATATACATGCATATAATATGCATTTATATAATTCCGAATATTATTATTATGAAAATAAAAATCATAAAAATCTTACATAAACATTAGATATAAATATGTGAATACATAATTATATCTATCTCTGTTTATATTCAATTATTAGTAAATACAATGAACTATACACTCATTAATTTTTTGATTCTCAAGATTATTATCACCTAGATGTGCCTAGATATAACATATGAACCGCGAACTAATAATAATATGTATGTATCTATATATCATATGTATGTTCAATTAAGATAATATTAATACTAAATTCACAGATGTACACATATGTATATATATATATATAGAGTGTAGAAAATTTATTATGTGCTCTGTTTCTTAAGATGAACTTTATATCTTGAATGATAACTTTTCTTTATTCTCAATTAAGAAATTATCTTTAAATCTAATTAAATCAAATATCTACACAAGTACATACATATAACACTGATATAAAACATTTTAATTTTAGTATACCATATAATGTAGTTTTATTCACACACTTGAATTATTATATTGCTTGAATTCTATATACATAAATGTATGTTTAGCTTAGCACATATATGTTGACAAGCGGTTTGATGCAATCAAAATAAACAAGAATATATAAGAAATGATATATAATTACGAGTATATATAACTCATGAGAATTTCTATACAAATAAACATACAATGTAATGTCATATTTGTATGTGTGAAAATGTTTGCAAAAACAACAGATTTTTCTTCTTCGTATTTTAGTTTTCAAATTTATAATTTTCAAAATAATTTCAAATTATACAAAAATCGTACCTATAAGAAAATGATGAATTATATACGATGATGAAATTTCAACTTTCTTGAAAATTACACGTATATATTATCATGTAGGTAAATATATGTATGTTTATGATATTGTAAAAATGATTGTAAACTATTAAGCAAATCAAAACACTGAAATAGTATTATACAAGAAATAGTGTATAGTAGAAAAATATTTCAGTCATCGCATAAATGCAATCTACAACACATACGAAAAAATAATTTATTATATAATGATGATTTTCATATTATACAGAGTAATGAGTATATGTATAGTAAAAATTAAAATGAATTTTAACGTGAACATGTATGTGAATATGAAATTATTCAATGATTTATATTACATTTATAATTAAAAATTTACATCTTAATTATAGTAATATATGTACAACTGAAATCTATTTTTTTTTTTACTTTATTAATTATATGGTGTTATAAAATAATTTTCAAAATGATAATGATGTACAAGTATGTACAAGTGTATAGATATGCGATGATAGTGTAGATTGTTAAAAAAATTTTTATTTGAAAATAACCAATTATACTTTTAAAGTAATGATAATAATCATTAAAATGTTTATTCATAGAATAAATTTCATATTATGATAAACACATTAATCTCTATACGCATATGCGTATAATTTCATTATACATATATGAATTTTATATTTCAATGTCATTATTGATATTACTTAATTTTGTTTTTTTTTCCTTTACAAATTTAAATTCTTGTGTGTAGATAAATAATTTTATAATATTTAAATTTCATCATATTATAAATAACAAGTATGTAATTATTTTATTTATTTATTTATACATGTATGATAATTATACTGAATTTTCTTTTAGAAAATTTATTAGATAATAGGTATATAAAAACAAAATAGAAAAAATTATAAAAATTACATCACAATAATTGAATGTCAATAAACGTAGAATATTGTATCCAAATGTAGGTAATACATAAAATATATTCTTGTTTTATAAATAAACCGCACAAAATTAAAAACGTAAAGTCACTTTATAATTACATAGTAAATAATTTTATTGTCTTTCGTGACCTACATATAATATATTATGTTATAGAGTATAAAAATGTACGTATTTACCTTCTTCCATATAGGTATATACATAAATACATATTAATATAATATGTGGGTACATAAGTAATACAAAATGTTAAAAAAATTGATTGAAGAATTAATAAAAATAACAATGACAATCATCGTATCGTATATTAATAACAGTATGTTCTTTAATAAATCATTATATGTACCTACATAAATATAAAACAGTAATATTTTTATCGAAAGTATATATTAACCTCAATCTATTTTATATCATATATGTATACGTAAATATGAATGTATAATATTGTAGAGTATATGATTTATCATAATAATGTGTAGAAGATATTATAATTTTGTATTGAAAACAAATATTATTATTTTAATAGATATGATAACTATCTAATTACTAAAATATCTCAACTTAAATAAGTACTACCCACGTACATACATATATATACATATATGTAAATATAAAATCAAACTTTTAAGAACCGTTCTTGTGGTTTAAATTTGTCTATTTGTTTATTTTTTTTTTCAGTATTCTATCAATTCTATACATTTTCATTTCTGCAAACATACAAGTGTATATGTATGTATATAGACAGACATGATAATTGTACGATGATAATAATAATGTTGATAAACCATAATACATTAATAATCAACAAATCTTCTCTATTGATTTAATAACAAGAACAACACTACTACTTTATGTATGTGCTATATAATTCTTATTGTTACAACGTTTACAAATTGTTTACAAATTACATTGTATATATATGAATGAATATAGAAAAAAAAAGAACAAAATTATTACAAAATACTCATACATATCTATTTTGTAGTATCTATCCATAGGTAAAATGTACATAATATATTTACTTAAATACTTTATAATAATCATCTAATAGTACACATGTAGTACAACAGTACAATATTATATAGAACTACACTACACGTAATATCTATACATTATTGTACAAGTATTTGATGCGACATGCATTAAATTAAAATGTATATTATTTGTTTGTAACCAGGTGGAGCGTCGTATAAAATGTCATTTATTCGAGTAATTTTTTTTTTTGTTTTTTTCTCTTGTCATCTGTTTTTTATTCATCATTTCTTCCGAAACATGTTCGTATTGTATCTATACATTGTTTCTATTTGTGTTATATTGTAAACATGTACCTACATATATTATTTTTAGATTTAAAATGCATATACGTATAATTCATATGTGTATGAATATATGTACGTAGGTATATAATATTCAGACAGATGTTTGTACTTATAACAAATTGTAATTTTGTATAATTTTTTTTTTTCTTATTTATTCACTGATTTAGATATCGTAAATAAAAAATATGTCTATATTACATTTTTTTTTAATACCATTATTGCGTAAGACATAAGACATTGATATCATCATTATAACATTATCATCATCACAAATTATTCTTTTCTATTTATACAGTAATAACAACAAAAATACTATGTGCTATTCCTATTATAGTACATATATAAAAATATGTATGTATGTTTAGGTACATACATAATATTTTAAAACGATCATTGATAAATAAAAGACAAAAAAAAAAAAAGAATGAAAAAATGAATAAAAAGTGTGGTGAAAAAAAAAATAAAATTGAAGAAAAAAATTAAATTAAAGAATGAAAAAAAAAAATACATTACATTACAACATTCTCATCAACTGGTAATTTGCTTGGCTACGTGTCATTATCAATTATTTATGAACGTTACAAGATGCTACTTAGTGTTATTTGTAATAACAGCAAGTATTACCTTTATATACGTACATACTATTATATCTTAGGAATATTTTTGTATTTTTATATGTAGAATACCATTATATTCAAAAGGTGTTTATGATATGGAAAAAAAAGTAAAGGTAATATAAGTGAAAAAATTACATTCACAATACAAATATTATAACGAAGTACTGTACTATCAAATACAACGTATATAGAATATACTATATACAATACACTAAGGTACATAGACTTCTGAACTAAAAGGTATGAAAACATTATTGTATATAGCAACATTGAAAATAAAATTGTATCGGTTGAATGATTTTTACGTACTGTACGTATACATATGAGTACTTTAATAAATCTATGTATTGTATTACAATATTTTATAAATAATATAGATATGTATATACATATGTACATATAAATATAAAAGCATTTACTATATATATTTAAATACCTTTATTCGTACTTACGTTATACAGAATATGAGAAAATTAAATTGGTATTTTACATGGTATATTAAACTAAATGGAATCAATCAAGAATGTAATAGAGACTTATTTAAGTCATTAATGGTATGATAAGAGTTTGTGTAAATTACATACATATATACAAATATACATATATATGTATTATACCACATTATACAAAATTATAACTGACCATTTAATTTATTTGTACATGCGTGCATACAATGTATTTAATGTTCAAGTATGTACATATACACAAAGGTAAATTGAATTCATTATTACCATTACGGCATTACATACTGAAACATACTCGTATCTCATATGTTAAAAGAAATTTTTATGTTAACAAATTACTATATTGAACATTTAACATTATAATGATTGTAATTTGTGATTTATTTTTATTTAATTTGTTTCAGGTTTATTATTATTTGTATATAGAGTGTAGGTACAAGTGTAGTAGAAAATCCTTTAATTGATTCCAAGCAATAATATAATATATTAATTATGTTTGTTTATTTAATTAACTGAAAATTATTAAATTAATTATATTTATTGTATATACTCACTCGTATGTACATATATACATATATTACATTGAAAATAATATTATGATTAAAATCTTATTCAATAAAACTAGTTTATTTTTTTTTTCTACTATACGTACATGCATTAACGAGTTTAATATGTCTATATATGTATGTTACATTGACAATTAATTATTACTAATATGTATTATGTCTGCTGCTAGTTCAATAACATTAAAAAAATGTTGTATGTGATGAATCGTGCTAAAACTTTATTGAAAATAAATTGAGAAAAAAAAATTGATGAAAGAAATTAAAATGTAAACAGATCAGATCAGAAATAATATCCAATTCTATATTCAATCATTCAATTATAGAAATCCGCAACAAAATACCTTTAACAGGAAGATTATATTTATAGAAGAAGATTCTTATATTTCATTGAAAATTATTATTATACAAAATTTCAAGAAAAATGTTTATAAAAAAACTTCCTTATTTTAAAAAAATACTTAGCGTACATATAATTTTTCTATAGCATATCACAATGATATTAAATATGTAATATAATGATTATACATTCTCAATTTCTATAATATATTGTTCTAATGAATTCTAGAAAAAAGAAACTTAAGTAAATTTTGTTTCATTAAAAATAAATAATTATGTAATATTATAACTTACGTCCAAGACATGTATGCTTTCTAAATTGTAAAAATCCTTCAACGCATCTACATGCACCATCTAAACAGCTACTATTTGCAACTTTCATTGAACATTGTTCTGGTAAAACGCAATCACTTCCAAGAAGTTGAGCTAAAAAAAAAAAAAAAAAAAAAATACGATATAAATGTAGTACCAGAAGAAGAAAAATTTTAAAAATAAAAATCTAAAATAAAATGAATATCAATAATATATCGATATAACAGTAAAAAAAATAGTATGCATTACTAACAAAATGAAACAAAAAAAAAGAAAATTAAAATGAAATGATCAAAACGAATTATATGTAATGAAAGACGGCTACATATAAAATGTATACTGTATCTGTGTGTATATGCACGGACATAAATTTTAAAAGAAAATTTTCCAATATTTGTTCAGAATCAAATCAATTTTTCCACTTCTTAACATTAAACAAAAAAATAAATAAATAAATAAAATACTAAAGAATGAAATAAAACGTGACTTAACATTTCAAAATTTAAAGAATAAATACAGCAGGCTTCTTATGCATGCTATACACGTAAATATACATACATACATACATGAATATTGTAGTATGTACATGCATATGTTATATCCGCATTCATATATAGATACTATGTATTTGTGCATATGTATGGATTAACAATTTTCTTACTTCATCGTCATCATCATCATCATCATCATCCAATTTTAGCCTAAATCAAATTATAAATTGATACTTGGATAGATTTCTCTATATTATATCTGTATAAATATTATAAGTAAATTCTGTAGCAGATGATCATAAAAAATGTATGTATGCCTATGCATATACTTACATATATATACATAGATAAACATCTACTTATATAAATGTTCATGATCGTTTACCTATACAATATAAATTCTCTTATTGCACATACGTTACTATAAAATATACAATTACGTATTCATATATTTTACTATCTATTTGGCCAGCTACATATACCTTCTATATTGTATATGTAGTATGTATGTATGTATGTATAATATAAAATCCTCATCACTCTAATTACTTCCTTCAACATGAAAACGGCGCCCTATAACTATTGAACTTTCAATTATATTTCATTTCAATTGAAAATATATATTTTCACAATTCCTCACAGTTTTTCAGCACTGCGGGTGGGATAATAATGTTGTATATAAAATGCTGTTTATTTTCTACAGCTATAGAATATTACTTTTATTTTTTATTTATTTTTTGAACATTTTTTTTTTACTTTTCGATGATTATTATTTTTAACATTTTTCATTTGTTAAAAAACATTCTTTTTAACTTTAAATTGTTTAATATATGCCCATAATACATATTGAATACAAGTACAGTATGTACAGGTGTACATGTTAATATACATAGAATATACATACTGTATATATATAGAGTCAAAATAAATAAAGTATTCTTTTCATTTTTATTTATTTAAAAATAAAAAAATAGAAAATGTTATTCAATAAATTCTACTTCCTATTATTACTGACTTTCTTTTTCTTTTTCTTTTTGTGCCTTTTTGTTTATTTTCATTTTGCAATTTAATTTATTTAATTTGCATTTGCACTCAATGTAAGTACACAATTTTAATTTTTATGTTGTTGTAACTATTTTTTTTATTATTCTGTATTATTGTAATAAAAAAAAATAATAATAATAATAAGAGCATGTAATTCATTAATTTACAGATTTATGTAATGAATATAAGATATACTAACATATGCATGAAGATACGAGTACAGTGCAAAATTTGTAAATACTCGAACGATTGTAATAATAAATAAATAAATGAATAAATTTTTTTTTATATATGTATATTTTATATTACACTTACATGGTAAACATGTTGTTTCATTATATTGAACATAATATGGTGCACATTCACAATAACCATTTAATGAACATGAACTTCCCTTTATCCAATCAGTACAATCCATATCATGTTGACAACGTGCACCTATTTCCATTCCAAGTACATTATTATTTCCATTAATAAAATGATGGTGTATTCCTAGATATAAAATTATCTGTAAAAGAAGAAAATATATGAGAAATAAAATTTACCAAAAATAATAAATTTTAATGATTGTATAGTAGGTATACTTAATATTTAAAAATATAAATAATGATATAAAACCATAAGAAACAAAACAGAACAAATATTATTTTCTTCTACAATAAAAATAATTTACATACTATGACCACATGTTGTGGTGTGGTGTAAGTAAAGAATCACAAAAACCAACTTATTTACTATTTATTTAGAAAATAAAAAAAAAAAAAATAATTCGAACGGTTAATAACACGTGAATCTTATTTGAACATTTCCATATTTTTATTATTATTCTTGCCTGTTTTAATATCATTAAAATCAAAAACTGAAACGATTAAACTGTAACTACTGGATACCTACATCTCCTACATACATATAAATGCTGCATATCTACTTATATATATATATGTATATGTATATATCTTTGAGTACATTTTTCTTTGATTTTACATAAAAATTTATGAATTATTTATAAAATACACGAATACGAAAAATATCATAGAATACAAAAATATTGCGATGTTCGTATATGTAAACGTGTTTTGAGTAATTTTCTTATTATTTCCGTTTAATTTAATAATTAAATAATAATTTAATTGATGATAAATTGTACGTGATATTGAAATACACTTTTATTAGATTAAAAATAATTAATGAATGAACTGTATAATGTTATATAAAAAGAAAAAAAAAAACAAAAACTTTCATTCAAAAATGCAACAAACTGTAACATGTTAACTATAAAAATATTCATTACATAAATGTTTGTATAATTTTCATTTCATACTCTACGTCTACAACTAAAAGTACACATATACACTGAGAAAAATATTTGTGTTCATATGTATAGTGGTAATTCATATAGTATATACATGGCATGTATATACACAAAACACAACTAGAAATAATGATGAATGATTAAGAAAAAAGAAGAGAGAGTTGCACAAGTGTTTGAATAAAAAAAAATACGTATATGTATGTATGTATATTATGAAGAATAGAAGATTTTATCTGTTTCCCCATAGTGGAGTATTATATACATGCATATATATAGACGAAGTTAAGAAAATTAACTCTCTGTTTAAGCACCTTTATAATTTATTACAATTAATATTGTTATATAATGAAAAGAAAAATTACAAATAATAATTATACACTACATACGTAATATTAATATTAACCAAAAAATAAGATAAGAACAAAACAATTTTTATGTATACATATGCATGTTGTATATGTACTTATTTGACCACCCGTAATTTTTTAATTATTTTGAAGAGCTTTGAACTCAAAAAATTATTTTTTTTTTTTTTTATTTAAAAAATTTTACAACAAATTCAAAAAATTCTACGAAAATTTTTACAGATTTCATGAATCTAAAAATATCGTATATACCTATACAAAAAAGATTGATTAAAATAGGAATATATAAAGGAATTTTTTACTCAGATTATTAATAAGATAAATTCACTAAAAATAATTAGAAAAAAAAAATAATTAAATTTAATTTTCAATTACAAAATGTATAAAATTATTAAATTTATTCGAGTTATATTCTAATGGAATCTTCTATACGAAATGTACGAGTATAGGTATGCTGCAAATACTTATACTCGTATCTTGCGTATACAATAAAATTGTTTTGAGAAATGTAAAATATACAATGACATGTAAATTTAATTTTTTCCTGGAAATTATTTGAAAATTGATAAAAATTTTAATAATTTCGATCGGAATTTCATTCCTGTAATAAACAAAATATGTCATTGTAAACTGAATAATTTAAATAAATATACAACTTTACAGTTCTTATAAAGATATTGGAAAAACTCTATACAATCTCTAATTGTATGTAGATATGTAAAGTGAATTCAATTATCCAATGCACATATTATAAGTATTTTATATAATGCAAGTATCATGTATCATCATTATATCATTATCATTATCATCATTATGATCGCGTCATTATGAAAATCAATGAATCCGAAATATTTTAAATATGTATCTATGCATTTTTATATATATTTTTTTTATTTTTTTTTTCGTGTAATTACAATCGATGATCGCGTGCATAGAAATGATGATAAAAATCATATATAAGTATACAGGTATTTGAATTTGATAGTTTATTGCATTTTATTATATTTGTATTCCTTTTTTTATTTTAAATAAAATCCACAATATATGTATATATACTTGTACTCACATACAGATGCAAACATAAATGAAATCTATGCTTATAGGAGAAAAGAATGAAAAGTTTGTCAGGTGTTGTTAAGACAGCGGGAGTATTATATGTACATATAAATATATATTACATAAAATAGGTTCTTTTCATATTATATGTAAGTACATATATATACATACATATATGTATATGTATATAATATAATATCCTCACGCCTATTTATTTAGACACATTTCTTTTTAGTTCGTTAGTATATGATCTTCAGTATAGTATTAATTTTACTACATACTAAAACTAAACTATACAGTGCGATGCATAAATATTTTCTCGTATAATTTTATTTTTTTTTTTTTTTTTTTACTTTTGAGGGAGAAAAACTTGTTAAAAATATATACATACATATAGTTATATGAGTTACATACAATTATGTACATATGTATGTACATATACATTTGTACATTTATGATTAAAGAAAATGGAATGTTAAAAGTTTACATGCCTGCCTATAAATCTATATGGATAAATAAATTTTTTTATTAGTTTTCTATTTTTTTTTTTTTTTGTACTTTTGTTGAATTCAATATGAATATTGCATATATACATAAACTCGTATACAAAACTTATTTGTATGGATAAAAATAAAAAAAAATATACATATACTTATATATTATGTACTTATATATTTTAGAAGAAAAACTGGTATAAAAGTTAAATCCCATTTAAAGTTTCGTCGTTGAGTAACAGTTGTTTTTGACCAACTTGGTCGACACTTTTCATATGTCAAGAACAATAGAAATTCCTATGGCATCTATAATATATTTTATAATAAAAGACATATGTATATGTATATAAATCAATATAAACACATATATGTATATGTATGCATATAGATAGAAAATATATAAATTATAAAAAGAAGTAGATATACACCTTTTCTCCATTTATGCATTTTTCTATTTAGTATCTGATAGGTACTATGTGTACTACTAGATTTACTATGTGCATATGCACATAAAGTTATATCCATAGGAACGTGGTATATTTAGTAACGCGAATGACACTAAAAGATAAAAGTATTCACCTATAGCTACACGTATTACATATAAGAAATGATCGCAATAACGGTTCATTTTTAGGCTCATTTTCATATTTGCGGAAAATTTTTATTATATCTTACACACAATTTTATTGATTTTTTCTATTAACAAGTTACATAGATTCAAAAACGTCCGAAATGTTAAGATAAAAATATCTGCGCTCGTATATGAAAAAGATAAAAAAATGTCTTTGAATATAAAAAAAACACACACACACATAAATTATATGTTTGCATATATAGAAAAAAACGTAATCCATCAGAAGAGAAATTATGAAAATTCTTTACAAATTACATATCTACTATATTTTTTGGGCACAAAAAAAACAAATGATATGCAAAAATTCAAATGTGTAGATGTATAGATATACATTTCAAAAAATTAAATAAGTACATATTTAAATTCAAAAATTCTAGAAACCTAAATTCCAAAAATGAAACTTGTTACAAAATTTTTATGTGTGTGTATATGTGTATATGTACTATATGGGTAAATTACTTTAAAAGACTGTGGGAAATTAAAAAACAATCTGGGAAATTATTCGAATCCGAATGGAATTTGAGTGACACATAAATCAATCAATCAATCAGAAAAATGTAAATTACATTACATATGTACATACTATATGTACAAAAAATAAAATTAAAATACATAACATAAACATAAATTTCAAATTATTTTTAAATTATTTAAAAACTAAAAATAGAAGTTTTTTTTATTTTTATTTTTTCAAAACTCTAAAAATGGAATCAAAAGAGAAAATAACAAGAAAAAAAAAAACAATTTTTCCAATAATATGCAAATTACGCAATTCAAATTGACGCATCGATATAAGCAATAGCATAACTTATATGCATTTATATACGAGTGTACATACGAATATTTTTATTCACCAATCAACCTAACATAATATACACTATTTATATTGATGTTGTATAATAAATAAAATGAAAACCAGCTTTATAAATTTTAACAGTATAACGATCAACCATCATCATCATCATAGTTGTCATTATCAAGAGTATTGAATCCCAGCGCCAGTGACTTTCAACTTGACAGTGAATTCCACATATTTTTATTACAATAATTTTACTTGATTTTTATTACAAAATTATCTTTTATTTTGCTTTTTTTTTTTTGATTACCTTCACCTTGCATTATACTTTCAGAGTTTTATATAATCAAAAACTAAAAAATTCAACCAATATTACATACATACATATGTATATCGTATATGTGCAGCCACATATAGAGGTACATATTGATGGTATAATGAAATGTAAAAATGTACCACGACTATTTCTTTTGCTTATACAGTGTTTGTTTATTTTTATATATAGTATATTTTTTTATTTTATTTTTCTTTTTTCCTATTTATTTTTCTTTACACAAATATGTGCATATACATATATGTATATATAAAGATATTTTATTTTTCCATCGTTCATCATTCTTATACAATAATTTTTGCAGGTACATTCATATACATCTATGTATATTGAGATACACATTATAAATAAAATAAAGTAAAAATTCAAACACAAGTCTACATATATCTGTGCAACGGTGGAGGTTTACCTGTCAAGATCGAAATTATCAACTAAATAACTTCATGGGGCTTCTTGTACACGTACCCATCTATATGTACTATAAGTATTATAATACGTACATACGTACATACATATGTAATGTATGTATGCCTATACTGTAATGGAATTTTTTTTTTTTCTTAAAAACTAAAAACCAATTGCGCGATTACACAACATGTACAATTTATATTTGTATGTACATTTATGTTGTATGCTTGAATATGTATATACTAGTACTTGCATTTATATGTATAAATATATAAATAACGCAAGCACACCCGATGATGACAGTAACATATAAAACTCACCTGATCTTTGCTAAATTAAATGCATGCATGCAATAAGCACACACAAACATTTACAATAACTGCATATACGAATATATAATACTGTTGTACAATATAAAATGAATACTATTATAAATATATATTTACTCGTTTCTTTTAAGATACTTGTTGAATATTTTACGAGTGCTTGAATTTTATTGCTACTATTTTAATATATTCATTTGGATTTTATATGAAAAAAAAAAAAAAAAATTACAGCACTATCATAAGAGTTAAAAATCTTTTGCATTTTTATTTATTTATAAAAGTAACGTAAATGATTGTGTGTATACGGTATACAGATGCGGATGAAAAATTGTGATATGTTGGTATGTAAGAGATTGAATATATACGTGAATTTTAATATATATGTACATATTCATACATAAATAAATATAGTATGTATGTTAGGTAACTTTTATCGGACACGAAAATACATATTATGTGAAAAAAATAATAAAAATAAAAACATACATATGTATATACGAAGCAAAACCAATATATAATCAAATCAACCAAAAAAATAATCAAAAACCAACCACCCAATACACATATAACCAACAATACAACATCCAAACGGGAGAAAAAAAGAAAAATGATCAAATGATCCTTCAAAGAAGACGAGAACAACAACGAAAACAACAAATGCAACTACTTATAGGTATCTATATACCTATACAATATTATGCATGTATATAGTTGCGCATATATTCATAATCTTATGTAAATGATGTATATTTGTTTGTATGTACATATCTATGTATAGTTAGCAACATTGTACTTACGAATTCGAATATAATACACTCGTATATACAACAATTCGATGGCACTTTACTCGATTGCATGAATTATAAATGACATTCAGTAAATCGCTTATAAATTATCACCAGTATACCATCTTTCTTTAACTTTTGCTTAAGATTAATCATAATAATGATAATAATATAGTAATAAACATATAATAATGCACCTTTATAATATGTAATTGCAAATATCTTTACCTGTCTGTACATTACGTACTGTATTGCGAATTATATTATATTATTGCAATATTGTAAGATTGCAAGTAAGTATGTATGCGCATTATTCAAGTTGCGCGGGAGAATTTCTCTTATTTATATATTATTTTATTTTATTTTATGTACACAAGTCTATAATAATATGGACAATCTTTTCTACTATCTCATTAAAATGAACTCATGAACTCTATCTAACAAAGTCTGTTGATTCAACGAGTATTGCCTGTTTCTATTTATGCTTTTTTTTTTTTGTTCTATGTTATTTGTGCTGTTGCTGCTGCTGCTGTTTATGTTTTAATGTTGATTCTATAATACACGACTGAAACAATGCATATACATACATATATAAGATGCAATATCCCATCATATTCCCATATAGCATACTATATACATATATGTAATGTACCTTGTTCTTGTACCAATATTCAGTATTGAATTGTTCTTGTACTTATAGCTATGTAAGTGTATACCTATACAAGACCAGATATAGAATGACTAAAACTTTTAAAACAACCAACAGTAACTTTATTAATTTTATTGTGGAAAAAAAATGCAGAAAAAAATTTCATTTATTTTTTTAACTAGAAAATAATCTTACAAATGATCTTATGAGCGGGTGCGGTTTTTAAAAAATGAAAAATAAAAAAAATAAAAATTATACATGTATACAAAATTGTTTTCTATTTCTCAATTGTACATTATGTACTATGTATGTACATATGTATATCCTCTACAAACTATCGTATATGAAATATGTACGTATAAATTTACCTTAGTAATGCTCATGTTTTAATACGAATGGAAAACTACACATATATATGAAAATCCACCATATATGTATACATGTGTTCGGTGTAGTGTACACATTTTACTAATACATTCGACTACTTTCAAATAAAATTCAAGTATGTACATATGTACATATAATTTACACACATATTATTTTCTAATAATTCAATAACATGTGTGTACACAAAAGGATAAAAAAAAAATATAGAAAATATGTTCATCAGAAAGAATATGACGGTGGTAAAGAGAAATGATGCAAACCTTTAAGGTCCATCATATACATATGTATACAACACTTGCATATGTATGTAATGTAACATGCCTAAGAATAATATTTGTATGGATATGTGATATTTTGTAAATACGAGTATAGTAGATACATTGTAAATTGTACAGGTACTATTTTATACGCAATTATGTGTCTCTAAGTCTATCTTAAATTGTTAAAAAACTGTGAATATTACATGTATGTAAGTGAAAAAAATACATAATAATACATATAATAATAAATGAAAAAATAATAACAACAAAAAAATATAGTAGCAGAATATATGTGTGGAAAATAGGAAGTTTAAAAACCATTTTTGATTTATAAAAGAAAATACATTCTTATATGAGTGTATATATATATATATATATGTATATATGTATAATGTACTTTTATTTATATACCTGTAAATAACGTCACTGTATATATGTACATATGTTGTGCACACATACATTGTAAATTTCAAAATATTCACATAAAATGTGTATGCTACAAGTATGTGAATTATGCTTTTATATTGCAAAATATAATATGGCCAATATGGGATATATATTCATAACATGTATAAGCATACATATTATTTATATTCATTCACATATACATATGTACATATGATGCATGTAAATACACATAAATTGATTGTTTATGTATGCAAAAAATAAAAATAAATAAAAATATAAAATAAAATAGAAAATAGAAAACTAGTTGCTTATACTTAATCCGACCTTTATCTTTTATATTTTTATGTGGATTTACTTTATTAAGTGTGAATGAACATAATATTATGTTACTATATAATATATATGATACATTTATATGAATATAATGATGGTGATTCCCTTCCGCAAAGATTTTTATCATAAAAATGAAAGACACATAAGAAAACGTGAAGAAAAAATGTTTCAAAAAAAAAAAAAAAAACTTTAACAAATACGTAAAAAAATGTATACATAAAAAAAATCATTAACATTCCTATGTAGGGTAAGATTTGATAAAGAAAATGCAATCTACATATATAGCTATTCTATTAATTGTATATGTGTATGTACATTAAGATATGATTAGTACATGTATTATTTTTTTATGTAAATAATAATGTAGGTACATATTTGCAATATACATCGCACATTATTAATACAAGAATAATAATGAAATATGTATATCTACATAATGTACGTATACATATGCATATTATATAAAGATTATGTGTGTTTACATATAAATGCATAAAATGTAAACATACATACATAATACGTATACGGCTTAGATGTTATACCAAACCAAACTGTGATGATAGTGCTAAATTCTGATGCTAAATAATATAGGTATTCTATCTTATAGTAGACACAGTAGATAGAGTAGATAAAGCATGTAATTATACATTATTACATTTCTTCATGAGACTACAGATATACAATGCATGCAAAATATAAAGGAGCAAGAGAGACATGTTTTATTCCATCATACTATATTATCTACTCTACATACCATGCCACGTACTCGTATTTTCATATGAAAAATTAATTTTCTCTTTTTACTTGCTCCGCACTACATACCATTAGAAGAGACAAGAAGCAGGAAGAGACAATAATTAGTAGCAGTGAGGTTATTGGCATCTAACTATTGTACGATATACGAGAATGCTAGTATAGTATCCCGCATACTATTTATTTGTATTTTTATTCATGAGAAAAATTCATTTACTCTTTCTTTGCTCCGCACTATGCGCCTTAAGAAGTATACGAGAAACAGGAAGAGACAGTAAATAGTAGCAATCAGGTTATTATGGCATCTAACTATAGTGCGGTATACGAGTACGCTGGTAGTATTTTACATATCACAATTTCGTATTTTCATTCATGAAAAAAATTAATTTTCTCTTTGTACTTCTTCTGCACCACACACCATAAGAAGTATACGAGAAACAAGAACAGGCAGTAAGTGGTGTAGTAGCAATGAGGTTATTGGCAGCTAAATATGTAGTACGATATACACTGTTAGATACTTATACCATGTTCTATATTATATCTGTTACTGATACCTACTAATACTAATATACTATCTATAAAATTTTATTCAGTTGATTCAGTTACTAATAATGATGATCAACAGGGAAATCAATTTTTGTGCATGCATATATACTCGTATCTGTACATTATTTATTTTGTATACGGTATGATGGTGCAGTAGGACAGGTGAAACTAATGATGGAATAAAAAAATTCAGCAAAGTACAAAAAAGAAAGAAAATAAAAATAAATAAATAAATAAATAAATAAATAAATTCTTTTGCCGTTAATGAAAAACGCATACATTTGTCACAGTAAATTCCAAGAAATAGATATTATTAAACGCGCACCTTACATTATAGATACATGAGTATAGAGTAGATGTAAGCTTGAATTAAAATATTATACGGGATTATTATTATTATTATTTTTAAGAGCAAAAGAAAAATGTTGCTATTTTTTATTTTTTTTTTTTGAAAAATAAATAAAAACTATAGAGAGAAAAATAGAATTCATCAAAACAAACAACATGTAAATGTATAAAATAAATAAAATTTGAAAAATAAATTTAAACATTTTATATTGTCAATTTAAATGTATTTACAAGTTGCATTTATATATGTATGTTATATATATGTATATACTTATAAACACACCGAACAAAGAAATACAGGAAAATATACTAAGAATATGCGTATGTTTGTATACTTGTATAAGAAAATCATAAGAGGATTGATTATCATTATCATCATCATCATTATTTTCATGAAAAGTACAATGCCCATCTCTGTGTATATATTCTACAATCATATATATATATACACATCCACAAATATGTACAGTACATTCATGCATACGAATATACATTATGAAAAAGATTAACATCCGCAATTGTCTTATTTGCATAAATTCGCACTTAACCAATTTAACAATGTACATATATATAAATGACAATTTCAACTTTTCTTAACATTTTTTTTTTTGTTTTTTTTGCAAATATCATATCATTTATCAGTATCACACACGTAAAATTTACATATAAGTACATATATTTATTTATGAACTTTTCTATATCGAAGTATATTCAACTAATACATACAAAAAAAAAAAAACACTTTCAGACTCAAAATAAATTTATAATATCTTCAAATATACTGTACATCATAAGCATATATATACTTATACTCGTATATAGGTGCATATCATACTCAGTTATCATACACGCATTCATATTTACTATGATGACCGTACAGAGAAAAAATGCACTTTATCATTACACTTTTATAAGCGCAGATAATGATCATTTTAAAAGATTTGTGTACTGTCTCTGTTTATTTAATATTTGTTCAATTCTCACTTACATTAAAATTGAAATATGAAATTTTATAAATATATTATATTTGCACCCTTTAAGGGTGAAAAAAAAAAATATATATATATATATATATATGAAAAGATATTTACACAACATACATATACAAATAGATATTCGTAATACATGTAGATAACACTTGTAAAATT
The DNA here is from genome assembly GCA_951394055.1 of Villa cingulata. Classification (NCBI taxonomy): domain Eukaryota; kingdom Metazoa; phylum Arthropoda; class Insecta; order Diptera; family Bombyliidae; genus Villa; species Villa cingulata. The sequence goes on along the minus strand of OX596021.1, from coordinate 33,227,804 downwards.
TATAATTTATTTATCCTCCAAATTAACACATATGCACATACATTCATTTGTATATGTACATACAATAAAATAAAATTTCCGTTCAAAAACGAAAAAATAAATAGAGTTCAAAAATTTGTTCACTCGTTCATTTTGTAACATAAAATAATAATGATTGCTAATAATACAAAAAGCAAAAAAAAAATAATAATACATAATAATAATGTGAAAAAAAAAATTAAAAAAATCAACCGAAAAGAAACAATAAATGTTTATCTCTATAAATATATTCATTATATGAATAACTAACGATATACGATATAATATGTATACCTATAGTAATTTAAAAAGGTACCCATTGCGTCCATTATATACGCGAGAATATTGCAAAAAAAGTTCACATGAGAATTTCATTTTATTTTATATGTGTATTATAATTCTCGTGTGCATTATAACATTTATATTTGCATTAAACATTTTAAATTCGATCAATGAACTTGTTAAAATGAATTTATATGTTTAATATGAAAAGGGATAATCAGACATAATTAGAATTTTATTTTTTTTATGTTAAATTTTTTTTTTTTTTTACATTTATTTAAGTGCAGGCATTTATATGATCATACATTTAAATTATTTTTTTTTTTTTGGATTTTTCTACTTGAATTAAATATATAATTTGGATGAATGATAAAATCATTTATTATACCAGTCTTAAATAATCATGAGAAAAATCATCCAAATTTTGTACGATCTGTATACGAATTTAAATAATTCTCTGTGATATTTTTTCAATAGATATAAGTATATTTTTTTTTTAGTTTTTTCTTTGAATTTAATTTAATGATATTGTTCTGTTTATTTTTTGTCAATTTTTTAAAAACTTCAATTAAGGGAACGATAAAAGAGGAATAACATAAAAACCTAACAACATAAAATTTGTTTACAAAGCATATATCATTAAGAAATTTCTATACTATATGAATGAATGTAGTATAATTTTTTTTATACGTCTCCAGTCTCCACAATCCACATACATGAATGCTCGTGTACATTATGTACACCATGTACACATGTTACATTTAAAATAAAAACCATAAAGTAATTTGATAATTTTTATATCATTAAATTTGTACAATTATTATCTTGTATTTTCATACATGAGTGTATAATTTTGAAACAAAAAAAATAAAATAAATAAAAAATAAAATTAAAAATACCCAAATATGCTAACATACATAAAAATATTTTTAACGGAACATTTTATTTTATTTCTGCTAAATTTAACTTATATTTTACTTAGTTATCTTATCTTATATTTTGGTCAGTAATGAATATATTTAATAAAGTTGAAAAAAACATAAAAATATGTAAGTATGTTTCAAGAAGAAAATCACAATGAAAAATAATTCTTATTTAAAAATCTAAAAAAATTATCATCATCATCATCTCATCATATTACTTATGTATGTATTATCATTTAAGATAAATTTACACGGATTATCTTTAATAAAGTAAAAGTATCCAAAAATGAATACGACATAAACAAATACATATAATATTAATAAAAAAAAAAAATAAAAAAAAAAACTTTTTAAAAGCAAAAAATAATAAAAATGAACTGAAGAAAAAGTGATTCTTAGAATGCTACTTAAAATTCATATAAATATTAAAGTAATGCAAAAATAATACACAAAAATTATTATCAATATTTTCATCAACATCATTTAATTATTATAATGATCATCCGGTTCTGGTTATCATTTTGATTCTTAATGCCATACTTCCATTTAACTTGTTATTGTACAGTTAGTTCTGTTGTATTTGTATGTGGATAAATTTATTTTAGACTTTCTTCTTAATTTTTTTTTTTTTTTTGAACAAATTTGTCAAAGCTCTTCACATTTTGCTTTTCGTTTCTTTCTTGATTGTAGAATTTCTTAAATTTTAATCAAATTAAAATTGCAACCGTAGGTATTTACTTATTTCATTTATTTGTTCTTTTTATATTACCTTTATTATATTTTTATAAAGGAAAAATTCCTTGAAAAAAAAAAATTTTTTTTTTCTTAATATTAAATTATGTGATAATATGATATGATTTTTCTAAATTAACAACTAAAATTTAAAAATAAAAAATTAACAATTCATACAAGAAAGAAAGATAAAGAAAAGTAAGTGAATGAAAATTGTATACGTATACGTACATTATATTAAAAATTATAAATTAAATTCAAAGAAAATAAATTCCTTTCGTTGATATTTATAATGATGATCATGATTATGATAACAATACGAAGAAAAATTACATTACGCAATGTAATGATATACATATGTACGTATGTACAAAAAGATAAATAGTTAGAAAAATTCAGGATCTTCTGTCTTATAGACGTATGATTAAAAATTAAATTCATTTCTGGCATATACTTGATCATAAATACTTAAACACATAAAAGATGAAGGGGAGAGGAAATTAAATATATTTTTTTATATAAATATGTGTAACTATATCGTTGGAATAAAGAGTAGAGATAGTTGAATATGCGACACGCCTGTATTAGGTAACTATATTAGAATGAATACAAAAATTACATATATAATATAAGTATATTTTTATCATATTGAATTGCTCTTGTATGGAAATACATTCTAAAGCAATCCATTTTATAATGCAATATAAATTGTTGATTTTATTTGAAGTTTGTACATATATAAATTGTAGTGGTCGAATTATAAAAAGACTGCAACAAAAATCAAAAAACGAAAAAAATGATAATAAAACAGTAAAAACACTTTAAAAAACAAAAAATAAACACAAAATAAACAAAAAATAAACATTATAATGATACATTCGTAGAAATAAAAGTAGTAATATTATACTTTTCGACTATACACAAGCTACATTCCTTTAAGAATATTATAATACATCCAGCATATTATATACATACATATATATTCATACATATACATATAATGCACAAATTTTTATAGATGTATATACACATTAAGTGTGTGTATGCACGAGCTCGAGTATAATTCGATTATATTTCAATGCAAGAATATATTCTATGATCATTTTTCTTTCTTTCAGAATATAAATATTAAATACAAACGCAGATACTTATGGATAAAAATGAATGTGTAGCCACACTATTTATAATAGAATCAATTTTCATATTATACTATATTATGTACCGATGTAAGTATACCTACATGATTTTATTACTTTTTATTTCTATTTTCAGAAGAAAATAAAAAATTTTGTGTACTTTTTACATACTTTTTTCATTGAATTTTTTTTGTATTTTTTTTTTCTTTCTGTATTAGATATATTAGTCTTGGCATATGTATAGTTATGACTTCATGGCACAAATATATCCACAAATATACTATATATTGTATACCTTTTGTGGTCACTCGCGTTTTTAGTTTTTCGTTTTTCCTTAATTTTTTTTTTACAACAAATTTTTTGTTCTTTATATTTTTCAAAGTATGCATGTATTTATTTTATATACGCAACAAATATAAAATGAATTTTATCCATCTGATCAACATATTTCATGAACAAACACAACCACACTCATAATCAAATAGTATGTAAAGCTTTATGTAAGGAGCTACATATTTAAGCATGTAAGCATACCCGGTTCTTTTATAGATTGAAATGGTTCGCTAAAACCGGGCGTAAATCTCGAGAACGCGAATAAGGACAGAATGAAAGTCACATATTCGTTTTTAGGAAAATAATTTTACAAATCACAGTAATAAATCATCACTCGCATGATATATAAAAAACAAATGTGTGGTTTATACCTTGAAAAGTGTACTTTACATGCTCTAGTCTATATGACTACAAAATACTAGTACGATTTATACATATTTTATCAGCATATGTATTCAAGAAAAATCTAAAAATGTTTTGACCTATATTTTCATATGTAAACAAACATGGTCATTTAACTCCTGGGTAATAGAAATTTTTAAAAGCTATATGTAAGTTCTTCAATGAGTCAAGAACGAGTTCTGCATTTGGTGCTACTTTCAACATAACTTTTAAAAGATTGGATTTCACCAAGTCAGATTTGTTTTACAAATTAGTGTTTATCCGTATTCCGAGTTTATTTCATGTACATATATGTTTTCATAATTATTTTTTTATATTTAAAATTATGTTCTATTACTCTATTCCTCACACGGATATTTATATGTCCTCGCACCTTGCATTATTTTTTGAAAAGAAAATTATGCCTACCAGAGAAATTTAACTTTTATAAGAAAAAAGCGTCTATAAACCTACCTCTTGGGTGATGTGAAAACGATGTAATTTTTTTCGCTAAAAAAATATTAATTTATTTTTTAAAAAATCAAATTAAAGTTTAAAATAATAAAATTTCAACCTGGAAAGTGAAAAGTTTAAGAGTGCGCCGGGCGTTCAAGAGGTTAAAACCATCACTGCATGTAAGGTATATGCATCATAAACATTTTATATATTGATGGTACATACATACAAGTACTGATATTCTCGGTTGTTAGACTATATATATACATACATACAGTACGATTACATGCACATACATACAAGAATGATATAGTATTTGGAAGATAAATTTTTCTGGTCTTTCAATATCTGTCGCGAATTTTTCTACTTCAAAATTTTTCTTGTTTTATTTGATATTTTTTTGTTGTTGTCAGTTTTTGTTTTACTTTCTTATCTTGAAATTGTTTTATATACCTATATATGATCAGTGGATCAGTCCTTCATAATACGTTCATTGAACTTTTTAAGTATAACTTTGAAAAATGAAATGCCTAACCGAAATGTAAAATGAGAGAAAAAAAAATATTTTGCAAAGAAAAATTTGTTTTAAGTTATCAAAACTTTTTAAAAAAAAAAAACTTTTTTCTTTCGAGAATTATTTGGAAAAAGACAAACTGCAAGAAGACAAAGAAATACCGATCAAAAAATAATCTACAGATCTTTAATCAAGAAACAGACAAAATATACACACAAAAATAACAGCTATACACATATACGAGAATATAACAACATCAATAATAAAAAAAAAAATTATAATAAAATTTCACGGATGAATTAAGAAAATTTATTTTTGGCAAAAAAAAAAAAAATTTTTTTTCATGTCTGTTATATTACAAGATGATGGTAATTCTTTTCCAAAGATATTTTTAGTTAACTATAACCAGAATAATTATAAAAATAAATTAAAAAAAAATGTTTTTAATTTTAGCTTTTTCTTCCTTTCTCTTTTTGCTGTTTTTGTCGAAATTATTAATGTTTCAATTTTTTTTGATAACTTGATAAGCTAAATTCACTGTGAAAATTTTTTGTTCATTAACAAATTTAAGAATTATTGTGAATTAAGAATTAAAATTCTAAAAATATCTTTTAAATTTATTGTTAAAAGCTGCAGGTGTATGCATGTGTATAATATATTGAATTTTTTTTACTACTTTATTTTGTAATAAAATTTTTGATTTTTGAATTAAGTAACAATTTTTAACTTAAAAGAATTTTATAAAAGAAATCTACAGGCTAAATTTTATAAATAAAAATTTATAACAGAAAATATACGAAATAATTGTTACAATTATCCCTGATCATATTTAGGTCAAATAGAATTTTCATATAATTAAAGGTGCGATTACATGTTCAAGTAACTTAAAATCTTTTGTCGTGCTTATATGCGAAAATTAAATCATGAAATATATATGAATTTTATTACAAAATAATTTCATCGCATCATCATCATCATCTGAATCGATCAATTTTAGAAATTGCTGTATGATTTTTAGATTTAACGTTATTGTTTTAATTTTTTTTCTAATGCTGCTAAACAGAAATATCACAACATACTTATTTAATGAAAAATTTAGCTACATGTTCTCTAGCTAAACGATAAATCAAAGTAAATCTATAAAAATAAACATTAAATTAAATAGTGAATGCACGTAAAAGTACTTGAACTTAACTTTTAAATTTTCTTAATCAAAATTAATATTTGATTTTATATACTATTAATTTAAAAAATGATCCAGTGCACTTATATGAACATATCACCTTAGCTATAATATTAGTACAATAATACAACGCAAGGTGGGTGTGCATATATTATTGTGTATCGTGTAGATAATCGATATAAGATAACGTTTAAATATAATCACTAATAAAATTACACCTATTACAACTTAATAATAACATTATATGTATATGTATATCTGCTTATACGAGAGATCATATGTGATCGGAGAGGTACATACACGTATGAATGAATATTCAGGAAATACAAATAAAAAATTGAAAAGAAAAAAAAAATATACCGACACATAATATGCTAATAAAATTTTTTGATATGATTTACGGTAATTCAATTCTATTTATCAGGAAATGAATGATTGTTTCAAGAAGAAATTAGAAGTTTTTTGTTTTTTTGTGCCTTGAAATATTAGATGCACTTTATATTTATAAATTTGATTTGATTTGATTTGTTATAGCCTTCATAAATCACTGATACATTTCATATGTATAGTCTCGGAAATAATTGATTTTCTTTTTTATATTCATTCTACATATTATCATAAATAATATAGAAGAGGAGGAGTATGGATATCATATATTAGTACACAAATTACCTACAGGCAAACAGGTACTTTTGTAGCCTATTGAAATTTAAAATATTCAACTGAAAAATTGATATTACATATAATGTACAAACATAATGTACGAATAAAATTAAAACATTAGAATATACATATACATACTATGACTATGTATACTCCGATATGTACGTGAATAAAATCAGTTCAATTTCAAGAGGAAATCCAATTTTTTTTTTTTTTTTTTTTTGCAGTCATACTTATATGGTTATGAATGATTTTAATAATTTCTATCACATATTTTATTAGATTATTGAATGAAATTCATATTACATTACGACGTTGCGTTATGTTACTATAATAAAAATATTAATTAATCGAATATATAGGACAAAAACGTATGATGAAGATTGTATATACATATTGCAAAAATTTATCTGTCATTTTTTCATTTTTAATTTTCATTTGTGATTGTCTTCGCAAATGCATACATTATGACGGTGTGTATCAAATTCAAATAAATTATTTTATAAATTGTTCAAACAAACACATATCATATACGTATACATACGATGAGTATTTTCATTTGAATGTTTATTCACTGTACTTTCAATCACTGCAAAAATATTTACTGTAATAAATTCATGAATGAATAAATTCATTGTATACATACATACATATATACTTACCTATATTCCTATCTCGTATGTAAACATATTCATAGATCATATATATAATGTATCTCGTAATTCAATTCAATAAGCATTATACACGTAATCGTATAGTGTTTGGCGACTGGATGACTGTGTAAAAAAAATTTTCTTGAACGAATGACTATATAAAATATATTAATATGATAATAAAAATTATTGTACTATACATATAATATAGGTAAATATATATAATGTATGTAAGTCTGTATATTTTAATAATTGAAATTAAGAAGTCAAAAAGCAACACGAAAAAGAGGGCAAATAATAATCAATAAACTTTGTTATTAATTAACTATAAAAAAAATAATAACAATCGATAAATTGATTAAAAATGAAAGAAAATGAAAGAAAATATAAATAAAATATAAAAAAATTTATATATGTATACATATGTGTATATTAAAATTCTTTTTAAATCTGTATATAAATATATCTATGAATTCATTGTTAAATACGAATGTATGTATACTATGTGGACGCAATCACGAAATTATCTTTCTTTCTATATATCGCAATATACTCGTAAATATACATATGCATATAGCATTGGTATTGAAATTAGGTACACAAAAATAAAAAATGAAAAATGAAAAAAAAAAAATCGAATATGAATTAATATAATCGTATTATAATACACGAGTATGTAGAATATTTCATATATATGTAAGATGAATAATTAAAATTCCGCCGTAACATACACCTACTAGAGCTTAACGGTATTCACCTTCGTGTTTTTTTTTTTTTTTTTTCATCATGATCATCATCTTCGTTTCTTTGAAGCTAGATAGCAAAAAAAAAATAAAATAATAATAAATAAACCTGAGTAAAAACAAAACACAACGTAACTAATTGACCATCTTCCGTTCTTTTATACACGAAACACTATATATATAGCCAAAACCCATAACCAACTATAATATAGAATAGAGGCATTGAGATATTGTATAGAATATACATAGTAGGATAGGTATCCATCCAGCAAGCTAGCCATCCAGTCAGCCAGTTAACCATTAATACTTTATAATTTATACAAACATTTATAGTATAGTTATACGTACATATGTAACTATTTATAGATATTTAAGGTATCCAAACAGAGCAAACATATAAAGTCGAACATATATATAGTGTAGGACAGGTACATTCAGACAATCACATATGATATTGAGTATACGAAGATACAGATGTACATCAACATACATAACAACATACGAGTATCTAATAGATAAAAATATATACTTAGGTATATTTTTCTTTGCTTTTTATTAGGTATCTATGTTTATACAGCAATAATAATATTAATAATAATATTAATAATAAATTTATTCGATATTTCTAAATGGCACATATTCGGTTTGGTATGTATATAATACTATAATCGGGACCCTACGGCAGACAGTCCAATATAGGTATGAGCTATATATGTGAAATATTATGCATATATATGTACATACTTATGTAGATAATTTATAGTTAATACAAACATAGATGAATGTATGTGCGTGTGTGTGTGTGTGATATAATATATCAATTTATTTATTAAATTAAGTACATATACATTACATGCATATGATAAAAATATAAATACGGGACCACCAAAAATAATATCAAAAAATATACATGAATAGTATATAAAAAGAAAACAAACACAAGATTATGGGGTCAAATTAAAAATGTGTATATGTATGTATAGAAAGAAGAAGAAGAAAAAAGGTTCATTTAAAGAAGGCGGTTTATTATATGAACATAATATTATGTATAGATAATATTAGGTATAATATGAACGTAATGTAAAAATTTATTAACTGAAAGCTAAATAGAATTAAAAAAAAAACGTTTTGTTTACCAGCTCTTTAAGATAGTATCAAAATATTTAATGGGCTATTTAAAAAAAAATTAAATTCAATCAAGATATATTATATTTACACGTGTGTATGTGGTACATTATGTGTATATCATATTCATATGTTGCACTGCATTACATACTATCGTAAATATACATATGTGTACGTACTTAATTATGTATAATATAAGTATATGATGTTCTTAGAAAATTAGTAATAAAATTGATTACAATCATATATTGAAGTTAATTACATGTTACCAATGTTACATGTACACATATACATATATAGTACAATATAATATAAAGATAAGTTTCGATCACCGCATCATCATCATCATTATTCAAAAATGTTTTCCTATGTACATATATGTAGTAAGTATTTTCTTTTACTCAATCACAAAAGTTTTCTTTCCGCACTAACTTCAAATAAATTGTTACCTATAACTTACACGTATCATATAATATACGAATACCTTATGCATTTAATTTCAAATTTTTTATGTTTCATTTTCTTATATTTTAAATGAAATTAATATAATACTAACGCAATAATAAATGTAATAAGTATGTAATTATATGTAAGTACATATATACTTTTATTTTATATTATATTATGTAACTATAAAAGATGTATCTGCAAAGAAAATATGTAAATGCAATCGAAATATCATTATAATGTAGTATAATTGTAATAAAATTACGAACGCATATTAAACAAAATATATGCATACTGCATATACTATAATGATTATTTTTAATTAAATATTTTGCAATAATAATACTACAAATATGTAATTATGTAATGTGTACGAAAAAAAAAAAATGCAAACTTTACGAGTACCTATATACTATATCATCATATTATTATACGAATGTATGATATATGGGAATGTAATGTAATTTATTCTTCAATTAATGGTTGCATATAAAATAAAATACAGCATAACACACAACAAATATTGTGAATCACTTGGAAATTAAAAAAAAAAAAAATGTATAGAACTGTTATGTTATAAAAATAAAAATAAAAACAAAATAATTACACCAAACTTTCGATCATTTATTATCTTTTAATTTACATATATGTATGTATACTCGTATCATTGTACGCATAAATATATGTACGTGTACAAATTATGTACGAAGATCTTTATGTGCACTATGTGTTAATAGATATACAGACAGATATATACTACATATTGTACATAGGTATATTACATAAACATAATCATCGTTATCATCATAGAAAATGCGGATATTGTAAATAATATACATAATCTTGATCTTTGACTATAATATCCAGTAAGAATATCGAAATTTTAGTACACAACAATAAAAAGTAAAACCATCATACTTTTAAATCAATTTTAATTTTATGATTTGTTTTCTGTACGAGTAACTTTTTGGTTTTTAATTTAATTTTAGTTCAAAATTTTAATTTAAAATTTTTTCAATTAATTCACATGAATTCCTTAAATATTTGTGAGTAAAGTACGCATACATATACAAATATATGTGGCTATATGTAAAGACCAATAAAGTTCAACATTTGAATTTGAATGTTAATTATGAAAGTTGTAGGGTTATAGTTTAGAATTCAATTCAATTGAAATTCCTTGATAACCATTACATACGTAAACATTATTTGTCTGCATTTATGTTATTATGTATGTATATATATATAATTAAGTAAAACCGCTATAATAAAATATATTTTTTAAAACTGTTAAACGTCATTTAGGTGATTTGGTTTTATTTTTAACTATCCAGCAATAAAAGTATTAATAAATTAAAAATTAAAAAAATCTAGGAACAGTTAAAATTAATTAAACTGACTTTTGACCGAATTTTTTTTTTTTATCTTTGAAAAAAATTAAAATCGCAAATTCCCAAAAAAAATTTTCGTAAGTAATTAAAAAGGATATTCTTCATCAGTGAAATTTATTTCAAATTTTAATTGATAAACGAATAAATAATATATTTTAAAGGATAATTTCATTATTTAGTCCTTGTAATTTCAAAAGGATAATGACATTCTACGGAAAATATTAAATTATTTCATAATAATTTCATGAGATATTTCCCATAAATTTCCAATCATTCAAGGACTGAATTTCGAAAATCTGAAGATTAAATAAATATGAGATACATATTATATATGGTATCGGCGAATTGTTATTAACCTAAAAAGAAAATTTATTCCTTCTTATAAAATTAATCGATTTTTATGCCAAATTTACACTGTCAGAAATATTTTATATTTAGAAAAAAACTTAAATTTTAATCTTTGAAAAAAAAATGTTTAAACTTACCACAAAAAAATTTAAGCGATACATGTCTGGCATTTTTATGATCATTTTGCTTTTTAGTATATATAAAAAAAAAAAAAAAAATTCGTTAAAAGAACACGCACACACACACTGTTCGTTTCGCGGTATTCTTTATAGTTAATTAAAATTTATATTTTTATACAAATTGTCGTTATTTTTTTTTTTATATTTTTTAAAATTTATATATTATTATGATTTATGAGACACCATTAATGCAAATCTTAAAAATCAATGAACAATTTAAAATGTTTTATTCTAGATTTCTAAAAAAATGTTCTTCTTCTTATTTAAAAGTTCATCACATAATTTTATTCCTTTCTCATATCTAAAAAAAAAAAAATATTATTTCGTAATCGAATTGAAAATTGAATTAAATAAAATTTCTTTCTTGATAAATTAATTTCAAAAAAAAAATGTATCCTGTGAGTATATAATGAAGTTACAAAGAAAATATTGACAAAAAATTATAAAGTTTTCTTTTAGTAGTTCTTTAACGAGAACATAAAAGTATAGTGAGTGTACTGTAATGTACTGATATTTTCGAGTTCGTTATAATTTTCGTTACTTTTCGAACAAAAAATGTCTAGACTTTTTACACACAAAACTTTAAAACAAAAATATATATAAAATAAATAAATAAAATTATATTTCAAAAACAGTGTATTACGTATTACTTAAACAGAAAAAATAAAGTTTATATATTTAGTTTTTAAAATTATTTTATTATTTATTTTTATGCGAGTTTTTCTGTTTGTTTTTCTGCAATTTTGTATATGTACCTGTTCTGTTCATAACATTTATAAGTAAGTTTTTTTTTTTTGTATTTTAATTTTATATTTTTTCGTACTTTCAAAGTTTTCTTTTATTATTTGAATTTTATTTTATACTTGAATTATGCAGCGTCTTGTAAATAGTTTATTTATTTTATTTAACTCTATGATTACTGTATATTTTAGAACAAGAACAACTTGATATTATGATAAAGATATATTTTATACATGCAGACCATATTTCATACGGTCTTCATATAAGTATATGTAATATCTACGTGATGTATATTTGCGCTTTATTTGCACATTCTATGCGAAATTCGAGTATTTATAATGGTATAAAAAGAACAAACAAAAGTATAATTTATAAGAGAAACTTACAAGTATATATGTATGTATTTAGAATTAAATAAATTTTTTTTAGCGTATCTTTTATATAAATATTATATACATATATATATATATTTTTTTTGGGGAAAGTAAACCAACCAAACCAAAAATAAAGTCAAAATCTAAAGCTGTTCTAAATGTTTTTATTGTACAAAAAATAAAACTGTATACGATGAGAATAAAAAATATCTGTATAATATATAATATATTACCGTTAGAATATATGGTATTGTACATCTAGATCTCCAAATAAAATAAGAAAAAATTTAACTAAATTTGTATAAAGTTTTATTCAAGTTGTCATCATCTAAAAGAGGAACAAATATTTTTTTTTTTCTTTTTATGGAATTCTTTTTACTGTTCTAATCTTTATAAAATGTTGCAAAAAAAAATAATTTGAATTTCTTTCTTTCTTTTTTGTAGTTATTTCGTTGTTTTTATTGCACGCTATATATTTGATATTAATTTCGTTCGATATATGATTACTTATATATGCTTTGGTTTTTAAATTTTAGAATCGGATTATAAAACAAACAAACAAAAAAAAAAACAAAATTTGACCAAAGTAAAGAATGTATGACTAACCAATCACCTTGGATGAATCGTACAAAATTATGTATATATAGAGTATAAAATCGTGGTATCTTAGTAGTCTATATATGAGAATATGTGCGAGTATGTTTGTACACAATATTTTTTTGTTTATTTCTTTTTTGTAACACTTCTTTTAAAAAAAGTGTTTAAAAGAAAAATTTTGTAGATATATAACTGAATAAATAAATTCTCTTTTTTATAAGATAATTGGAGAATTTTATTTTTTGTTTTTTATATTTTTATTTTTTCGTAGAATTCAATTTATCGTTATAAATAATTTAACTTTCTGATTGCCAAAAACTTTATTTAATTAAGTATTTTTTTTTTGTTTTTTCAATCTAAAATTATATAAATTGTTAGAATGATTTTATACACTTTTAAATTTGTAACGTTTTTATAGTGATGCAAAGCAGATAATATGTGTGTATCTGAAAACCGTTAGATAATTTTTTAGTTTTTATTTTGAATAATCATTTTAAAAAATTTTTAATTTTTATTAGTTTTAATAATTTAATTACATTTTTGTTTTAAATTACGAAATAAATTAAAATTAATTAAATTACTTCATTTAAGAATTTATCGATTTTTTTAAAATATTATACTCGTTAATTTTTTTTTTTCTTTTAAATTTTCAATTTGATTAAAAATGATTAAAGAATAAAGTTAAATCCTTATCCTTTTTTTTTTAAATATTGTTAGTACTTATTATTATAATTATTATTGTTACCGGTCAATGTAGGTATATTCACTAGCGATGGTCAGAAGCTAACTGATGAGGATACGACCGTCATCTGACTTAAGAACGTGAATGAATATAACGAAACCATCATCAACATCAACATATCATCATCATCGTCGTCGTCGTCATCATCATTATTAAAGTTAAGTATAGTATATAAATGTACATACATATCGTGAATACAGTGTAGTGTATGATATACATATACGATGGAGTATATACAAATAATCATCTAATAAAACCCAACCATTCCATTCTATCCCATGAGGTCTAACATACACTTACATACATAATATACCATATGCTTTGCTATATATATTTTGTATAGCTGTACATACTTATATTTATATAAAACAATTTTAAAGATATATATTACATTTGTATGTACATATATTCAAAGATATATTGCATTATAAGTAATCCCATACAACTAACAAACATATAAAGTACGAATAAAATGTACTTTCTTATATATACAAATATAAATTTTAAAGAAATTAATCTATACACACATTACTGTGGTCTCTTGATCGCCGCTTCTTTATCATCATCCACACACACGTATGACGATATTATAGTTCTTTTTCTATACCGTTTTCTTCATTTTTAATTTTTTTTCTTCTTCTTTAACTTAACTTTTATTTTACCATACCTTTATACCATACTAAACCATATACCATCATATATGAATATACCTTTACACATATCTTTACCATTTCATATTCAATAGTATATATACTATACACACTCTTTTAGAGTCTTCACTTCACAAAAATATCCAACAGTACATTTTTATAATGGGTGTATGATATACAAACAAATAATACCAAATACTCCACAGCAGTCAGTACTCCACCAGTAGACTTTTTAACTTAAAGAAGCTTTAAAATCCAGATGCTCTTCATCTTTTTCTGGTAACTTCATTTTTTTTTCCTTCTTATATATTATTTTTTCTTCAGATTTTTAGATAGATTATGCGGTAAAATATATGCATGCATATTGGATATATTTTTAAGATATACATATGTACATAACCTACGTGTACGTAAATAAGCACATAATCGTACATATATGTATATTCTACACACTTGAATGCAATGGAATGGATGATGCGGTGGATATTGGGTCTGGGGTCTGGGATACACTGGCACTGGGATGGGATATATAAATTTCTATAGAAGTGTACTACTAAAGTTGATATAAACATAAAGTGTATCCGTATAGACGTACATATGTGTTTGAGTGTGTGTATGTAAAAAAATGACTACGATGACGATAATGCAACGATGATAATAATACTTCGTCGTTTTTTTAAAGTCTCAAAAATAAAATATAAAATTTTTTTTCATCATTTTATTTTTTTTTTTCCTGGCTTCGTGTCCGTTCTTTATTTTGACTTAATTTACTTTTACATTTTTAACATCGCAAAATCATTTAACCAAATTCTTTTTTTTATTCGTGTTTTTTTTTTTTTTTACTTTTTTGTTCTTTCTTTATATACATTTATTATTACTGTATGGTATATACGAAACGAAATTATTCACTTATGCACTCATTTACTTAATTTATTTTTTGTAACAAAAAAAAAAAAAAGCTAATAAAAACACACAGAAAAAAAATATTAAAAAAAAAAATAAAATAAAATATCAAAGAAAATATATAAAGTCAATAACAAGAAATTGGAGACTTTATGAGAAAATCAAAGACCTGATTATAATAAATGTTAATGTTTAAATAATATATACATATATAGTATATACGTCATATAGATATGAATAAAATTTTATAAATTTTATGTATGTATGTCTATGTAAATTTTTATTTCATGTGTGATTAATCTATTCAAATTTTTCTGTAAAGAAATATATGCATGTACATACGTATATATACGAATAATATAATAAGAAAAAGAATTTACTGTGCTAAACATTTTTCTTTTCTTCAATTTTACTTCTTTTTTTTTTTTTATTTTTCGAAAATGTTTTTCGGTAAATTAATAAAATTAATTTTGTTTAAGAAATCCAACACACAAAAAAAAAGTATAAAGGAAAAATAGAAATAGTTAATAGTGTCAGTATAATTTAAATTTATCAATGACACGAAACATTGTAACACAAAAATACAAAACTAATCTACTTAGTAAAATTAGTAAAATAAATATCATAGAATATAAAACATTGAATTTTCATGTTATATTATTTATCAAAAGTGTATCTTAACATCACAGAGATCATTTCACATACTGATATATGCGGAGTATTATAATATATGTGTTACGTTACGCTTTCACAACGTTATTAATTGAATATTTTTTAATTAGAAAAATTTCATAATTTTTAAATTTTGGAAAAAAAAAAATTACTAGAAAATATAGGACGATCAAAATGTTTTCATGAATTGGATATTTCCATCGTGCATAAAGTAAAAAATTTAATAAAGTTATTAAAGCTTCCAAGTTTCAACCACCCCCTGTCATTTGCACTGATTTTACATCATCATTATACGATAAAGATGATAGTCTTTTATTCAATTCTGTGATTCCAAGGATTCGTAGTCAGAGAATTTAGAAGAATGATTTGTCAGATTATCACTAACATAACATCCTTTTAATGTGAGTCCAGATCTCTCTATCTCTCTGTCTCTCTCTCTTTTGATTTATTGATTTCCCCTAAAGTTAATTCAAACAGTGTTCGATGGTATCACTACGAAAATATTAGACTAGGAAACTGAAAGATGAGATATTCCATCAAATAATAATTTAAAAGGACATTATATTCATAGAAATTTCAAAAAATTTGACAAACAAATTATTTTATACAAATTTCAAAAAAAAAAAAAATGTTCCAAAAAATTTTTTAGAAAACTTTCATATGATATGGTGCGATGATAAGTTCACATGAAAAATCCTGTTGACCTAAAAACAAAATTAAAAATGAATAATATCTAATCTCTGATGGGAACCAAAAATATACAAAAAAAAAAAAAAAAAAAAAATTGTAGTTTAAAATTGTTTTAAAAATTAATCTCTAAAACTAAAGATTGTTTTAATTTATCATTGAGGTCACAAGCAAAATCGAAAAAAGAAAGACAGACAAAGCATATTAAAAAAAAAAAAAAACATAATTCTTATACGACTGTATAGTAAATTATGATATCAAAAATATTGAAAAAAATATACATATATACATATAAACATACATATAAAAATTCAAGAAGAAGAAGAAAAACAATTAAATTTTTATACCTTCAAGATATATGCCTCCACTCTCTATACTATAAAAAAAATTCAAGTATAGTATTATAACGTTCCGTCTGTTACTATATTGAAGCAAATATTAATAATTTGAAAACTAATCCAATAATAACCTAACCTAATTCTATAATATACGTACTCTTATACTCGTGAATATAATATGTATATAACGTAATTTGCTGTACATGTTTACTTCCATTTCAAAAAAAAAAAAAATAAAATAAAATAAAATGAACAAAAAATTTAACAAACATTTTATTCATTTTTGACCATATTTTTAATCTTACACATAACAATAATATCCAAATAATACTCGTATATGTGTATTTTTAACACACGAATATACATTCAAAAGTGTAATCTATTCTCAGTCAGACTCAGAACATCGAATAATAATTTAATTTTATTGTTTTTATACACATCATCATATGTATGTATATGTGTGGATATTTTTCTTCTTGATTACGCATTCAACACAAAAAAAAAAAAAACTAAAACTGAAAAGAAAAAACAAATGACCAGAAAACATTTAAGATCTGCCTATAACATTTTCTTTTATAAATACTCGTAAAAACAAAAAAAAATCTGCTATATATAATTATGTATGTATGTACGTATATGTGTGTAAGTATACTCTTATAATAATTTCTCTCAATTATTAATGATTATCAAATGATTTATGAATTTATATATGTACGTATATATTATGACATTATATCTTTATACAAAATATTTAATTATACTATCTATACCAAACCAACATAATTTAGCTACCTAATTTTTATCATTCAGCAAAAAAAAAATAAAATAAAAATAAAAAAATTTGAAGAAAAATTAAAAAAAAGAACAGAATAAAAATGTTTCTGTTAAAAAAAAAAACAATTTTTCCAAACTTTCTCATTTATCGATCATCAACATCATCTTCCGTTCACTATACTAAGTATTTACTATATAATACATCTATCATTTATTTGTAATCGTATCTCGTGTAAATAACATATTTCATCCTTAAAGCAATAATCTACTAATGTTGTTATACTTTTCCTTATGTATGAATAGTTGAGAAATATGTAGAAGTGGTAGAAGCAAGCAAAAAAAAAATTTGAAAAAATTGAAAAAATTGAAATCGAAATAGAAAAGTTAAGATCAAGAAAAAACTGTTTCTAGAGAAAGTTATGAGAAATTATACAGTAACCGATATTATTTGTGTTCAATTTAACATTAATTTATAATAGATAAATAAATATAATGTACTATACGGTATACAGAAATATACGATGATTATTATACTATGTTTATAGATAGATATGTCATAGTTTTATACATTTATACTTAATAATAAATGATAATAATAATAATTCTAAAAATCTACATATATAAAAATGTCAGTCATTCGGTATTTTTTCACAATGTTTTTTTTTTTTTGTTTTTGTTTTTTAATTATTATTAATAATTTTTGTTTTACGTTATACATACTTAATATAATAATGTATGTTATGATTTCTGTATTTTTATGTATTTTACACTATGTTGTGATCAGTGTAAACACTCATATGTACTATAAATGAAAGGTTCAAAGTAACAAAGTAAAAAGAATAGTTGGTTGGGATGGATAGAAAAAAATAAGTAAAAACTTTTGATTTTTTTTTTACACTGTTCTAGTATGATTAAATGTAAATATATAAATACATATGTACAAAATGCATATAATGTACATACATATACAAATGCGTCTTGTATATCATCGAATCATCATCATTATCACATGGTACATACATATATTTACGACGAGTATATTATTTATCCAAATACACTTAAATATGATTGTATATCTATGTATAAGTATGTATTTTGCAGATTTATATATGTACTTTAGATTTAGTACATTTTATATGATTAAATATATGATTATAACGAGTGTATATATGTATGTATATATACCATGATTAGTATATCGCCTTTAGCCTTATTTTTTTTTTTAAGAAAAAAAAAATCAAATAATATCGAAGACGATGAAAAAAAATACCAAAAGACGAAAACAAAAAAAAATAAAAAAAATTATTCATGCCAAACTCTATATACTACTTAATATATAAATATGTACATAGGTACATGAAAGATGTGTTATACTGTTGTACATTTTTTTTTTTTTTTTGCTAGGTTATAGTACAGTACATTATACAATGTATGTACATTTATCCACCTTTAAAATGAACGATATAATATGATGAAGATGAACTTCAGACAAACACAGAACAGACATCATTATTTTTTATTGTAATATCTAAGTATATATTTTGTTACTTTTTTTAGTCGGTGCAAGTACGTATATATATACATACATACATATACTATAAATGCTCACTTTATTTAGGTTAGCTAAATATTAGTTGCAGATATACACAATATAATTTACAATTATTTATATTTTATGTATACTACAAAATAACATTGAAATGATATTTTTTTTTTCGATTTTGGTTTGTTTTTTTTTTTATTAAAAGAAGAGTAGAAGTTAGTATACCTGACGATTAAGATGATGAAGATTATTATATGATGATCATGATGATGATAATGGTGTCAATCTATAGTGTTTTATACAACAACAAAAAATAACAAATATTGTAGATACATTTTTTTTTTTTTTTATATTTCACTACCTATATTATATTTTACCTTTTGATTTACGAGCATATATGAGTATATAAAATATAAAATAAGTAAAAAATAAGTATAACCATTACCAATTATCATTGCCATCTCAACATGATCAGTATATCATACACACATACATACACATGTATATGTATATATGCGATCAACATTATCATTTTCATCTTCATCTTTATCTTCATCTTCATAATCATCATCATCATCCATGTTCAACACTCAGTTAAAATTTGATTCGGTAATCATGGAAGCAATGACAATTGAAAATAATGAATTTTCATTTAAAATATCTATACATACTTAGCTACATACATATTTACACGCTCATAATGCATATATGCATAATATTATATTAGCTTCTCTTCGGTTTTTTTTTTTGATTTTTGATTTTTGATTTTATTATCCGATTCTAATTTCATTATTCTTGTTTTTATTATCGTGAATTATACTTTTCCTTTTATGGTCAATTGTATTGTATGTATTAAAAAATTGTATTCAGTATATTTACATATACATAAATACATTACGATACGGATATAAATTGTACTCATTTTTCAATTAGAGAAATTATTTTTGTTAGATTTTTTTGTTTGTGCAAAATAATTAATGAAATATTTGCAAAAATTATTTTCAAAAAAAAAAAAAAAAAAAAAACAAAAATACTACATGCACATGTATAAAAGAAATAAAACTTAAATTATATTTTCGTTAAAATTTTTGAGGTCAGTCAGTCAAGTATGTATCTCTCTATACATAATGAGTAAATAAATCGATCAAATTTCATTTTAAAAAAAAAACGGATTTTTTGTAGTTGTATTAAAGTTAAGAAAAAAAAAGGAAATTATTCGCATACATACCTATTCGAAAATAAGATCAAACTTCATTTAAAAATTTATTCGTCATGCATGTGTTTTATACATACATATTTGAAGCGAAATATTTCCAATATTAATTCTCAACAATTCTCAAAACTTTTCGAATAATTTTAAGATAACGTCACTTTTTGCAGATTCACATAAATTAATTGTCATATATAATACATATATTTATATATACATACGAGTACATAATATAGGAATTATTTTGCATTTGAATAAAAATTTCATGCAATTCTATACTCTGAATTTTTTATTTTTCACTTTTAATCATAAAATTTGTACAAAAAATTAATAAAATAAATCATTTTTAAGATAAAATCCTTCTACAATAAATATATTATTTGCATATAAAATTTGATAATAAATATGAGTATTAATAAGATTTTAAAAAATTCCTTAAAAAGAAAAATATAGTATTATAATAAGAAACATTTAAAAAAAAAAAAAAAAACAAAGATTTGAAGAAAAAAAATCAAAGGAATAAAAGGCATAAAGAAAAACTAAAATAAACATTATAAAGTTTGCATTATTGTTTAATGTCAGTATACTCATAAATCATTCGAAAATCATTTTTTATGTTACACTGTATATACGAGTACATCATACTCGTAAATACTACTACATTATATTGTTGTTGATATAGATAAAAATCCTTTTTAAAATTATATTGACTTTTTTTATACTCTCACATACACTCGTCTTTGTCTTTTGTTTTTTGGTTTTTGTTTTTCTTGACAGAAAACTTAAAATATGTCTGAAACTGCGAACTGAAGATTGTACATATTTAATGTAGTTAAAATCAATATGAATACATCGTACCTACTTATCATCATCAAATATTCAGATAGATATATACGTTGTATAAGAATTGTGCATATGTGTAGGGTAGTATGTAGTATACATATTTGAAGATTTATATAAATACACTGATGTATAAATATAAAAAAAAATTTTAACATCCTGTAAATATATTATTTACATTTTATCTATATACAAGCATACTTTTGTATACATAAAACAAAAAATTACATTATATACATTTATATGTGTAAATATTAAAAAAAATTTTTGCATATATATACACACAAACAAACATATGTAATACGTAACTTTATGTAGTATGTAATTATACATTACACATTCGTATAGCTGCAAGTTCCCGATACTCTGGAATTTTTTGGTCACATATATTTATTTATTAATATTTAAGATTATTATGCTATTGATATATCCTTCTATATCCTTATTATAAACATTCAATAAATTCGTTCATAACTATGATCTAAACATATTTGATCAAAGAAATATAACCAGCCTTAGAAGACCACTTCCAATGAAATTTCCATTCACATATCAGCCTTACTTGACAATTTTAAACCCCCATATCTTTTAAATCCTTGTAGCTATCGACACGCGTAACCACACCATGCTGCACGATTGGATACTTGAGGCTACAAACACCATTCGTCTCCGATGTGTAGTTTTAGCTGCAGATTAAAATATATAGGAACACATACGTCTAATTTTATAGATATAAATTATATTCCACACAATATATGTAGATAATATTTTATTTTTAATTTTATTTTTTATTTTCATTTCTTTTAATTTATTTTTTTTTCTTTACTTTATTTTTCTTTGTTTTTATTTTTTCCTTCCTTTACTCTTTTTAGTATAATATTTACATTCACTGTAAAAACAGTTTTTGTTTATTATTATTATTATTTTTTCTTTATTTTATTTCCATATTTTAAATACATAGCAATAGCAAAGGTACACTTATCTTATTCAATACAAATACATACTTAGTATATACATGTATTTACATGTGATGCGGCCCTTTTTTATACTTTTGTTTTTTATCATTTATAAATATTATCTACTTTGAACTGAATGTCTGAATACATTCATATTTACACTACGTCTGTTACTCTGTTACTCTAGTACATATAGAAACTATGATAAAAATGTATATAAATATATACAGATACTCTCGTATACTCATATCAAACTTTATGCGATTTTACGATAATGGAAAAATCTCCATCAAAAAAAAAAAGGACTTTTAAAAAGAAAGAAGAAGAAAAACATCTACAAACAGTATGTATGATGAATGAACATAAAAAATTGATTGCATCATGTTTTTGTGCGTTTATAATATTTTATAATGTGTGTGTGTGTAATATTTTGTAATGTTTCTATGAAATATTCTAAATCAAAATATGAAAGAATTTTTGCACACACATACAATAGTGTAAATTGTGTATGAACGAGTGTAATAACAAATATAGGATATTTATTTTTTGTATCTCTGAAATCTACCTTTTTTACATGTGCATATATATGTAAATGCATAAAAATATATGATAGATAATATACGAGGTGAAATCAAAATGTTGTATGAAAACATAATATAAGATAATATACTACAAACTTACTACAGAGAAAAATATGTACATAAAATATATATTTACTTGTAGCAGGTAAGGTATACACATGCGTATACATATAAGACATATTATTTGTTTTTTGTGTTTTTTTTTTATTTTTTAGTTTTTTAATTAATATTGAAAAATATAATTAAAAATGATCTAAAACTTATTATGTTTATACACATATTTATTTATGTATATATAAGTAATTGTATAATAGTTACAGTACTCTTGTATAATGTGAAAAAATAGATTTATAATTTAAATTATTGGTCGTTAGTTTATATTTTATTTTTTTTTGTAGAAAATAAAAATCATAATTAGGCAAAAGAACGAAAGTAAAGTCTATGTACACATATGTATACACTCATCTTTATATAATATATGCATGTACATATATATGCAATAAAATTGAGTAGTAAATAGTTCGTAATAAAAATATCAAAACAATAATAAATTGAAAATAAAAATTAAATCAATGTGGTATGTGAAAATAAGAACATAATATACCTAAATGAAAAAAAAAATTTTAATTATTGAAAAATATATAAGTATGTGCCATAAAAATATTTTTAATAGTCAAATTATACATTTTTCATCTATATACATTTTATGTACATTATACTTAATATATATTTGATTTATTGACGATTAATAATATATTTTATACAAAATTGTTTTGTTTTCTTTTTCTTTTCTTATAGCTCTGTGGGAAATTATAAACAATTTGGCTCAAATTACAAAGTGCGGTAGCTTTATACATTATAATTATATTTTTATTTCATGTACAACTGGGTGGCGAAATTCATTACTATATACAATAAGAACATTATGTATATACATACACACATATCTATACTCTCTGTTTCTGTATACATATAAAGATCTAAAATTATAATTTATTTCTATCATAAAATATGTATAATATATTCGTAGACATAAAAAAAAAAAACAATGAACCCATTAAAGGATTTTTATTGTTTTATTAATTATTTAAAAGGACTCTTAACATTTTTATTTGTTAAAGAGATAATTAAAAAAAAAAAAAATTACACCATTCATTATGTATTTTAAATATGTATATAATAATTTACTCGAATCGATAATTTTTTTTTTATTTTGATTAATACAATACATATGTATGGTTACGCCTCGTATTTTTACGTCAATAGTTAATAAACATCATCTTTTATAATACAAAGTACGTATCTGTCTATCATCATCATCATCATTTATTTACGTTATTTTTGCTTCTGTTTCTGTACATTTATTGTTTGGAAAAAAAAAAAAACAAAAACAAAATAAGACGAAAAATGAAAAACTGATTGCTGTTTTAATATTAAATTCATTAATAATAATTATTAATCCCACCAAGAATATACGGAGATTATCCATGTACATATACATATGTATATGCGTGTACTTTTTTTTTGTTATTGCGGATCCTTAATTTGATCCGTGTTAATGGTACGATCAACTAATAATATTCTTGAAGTGTATTATTATCGGAAATCGGCCTCAGTTGCTTTAGTTAAGATAAATTATGTCTCTCTCTCTCTCTCTCTCTCTCTCTCTCTCTCTCTCTCTCTCTCTCTCTCTCTCTCTCTCTATAGAAAATACAAAAATCTTTCCCATTCCATATATGCCTAAAATAATTATGCTAACATTTTATATAAAATTTTTTTTTACATAAATACTGGACATTACACTATTAGATATAAGTGCACAACTTGCCTAATTTATCTATACATTATTCGTATAATTGAAATTAATTTCAATAAACTTTTCTTTATACTCATTTACACATGTTGCAACTGCATTTATTACATATGATGTCTAGAGAAAGTATATATATTTTATTTTTTCTTCTTATTATTTTTCAAAAAAAAAAAAAAAAAATTTCGGAGTGAAATGAAGAAGAAAAAACTAGAACATTTTCACTTTTTTCCTCCTTTTCATTTAAATCTTAATATCTAAATTAAATTTTGTTTTAAATGAAAAAATAAAACTTGAATAATTATACCTAAAATGAAGCACACACACATAATAATTATCAATGTCGAATTACTATGTCTACAGATTTACACATGTTGATGTATAAAAAAAAAAAAAATGAATTGTTATTGTTAAATCGTCATATTTTATAATTTATATATATTTTTTGGTTTAAGTATGGTTTAAGTTTAAGTCAAAATTTAAAAAAAAAAAAAGAAGAAAAAAACAGAAGTAAAAAATAATGATAATGGAAAAAAAATTCAAACTGGTCTTTTTATTTAAATTCTAGAGCAAATTCCTATGTCCAATTTTTTTTTTTTTCATCTGTTATTGTATATTTGTATGTACGCAACAAACGGATAAATACATTTTTATCTCTTTTCATTTTATTCTCATTTTTTTCTTCTTCTTGTCATTAAAATACATAAAATAATATACAATGCAAAATACAATATATGTAATATACAATAAGTATTCATTATACATATATAAAATGCATATTTATAATGCTAAAAAGGAAAAATATGAAATTTTTTTCCATTCATTTATTTTACCAAAACCATCTAAAACTTCATTTCATTATACATATAAATATTTCCTCATTTGTACAGTATTTACATATATACATGATTATGTATACATTATAATGTATACAATAATGTATAAATATTTATGTGTATAATTCGTACATTATATGCGTTTTATATGCTTACTTTTATTTGTTGCACATTTAAAAAGAGATTTTTAACATGAACAATTTAAAATAGCATCAAAAATAAAAATAAAAACAACAATAGTAATTGTAATATTGTAATAATAATAACAATATATAATAGTAATGACTATAAAAAAAAAAAAAATATAATTGTGTTTGCACATTGTACATATATCTAAAATCTCTGTCCATATACATTATTATCGTATTATGTATAGTAGTGCAGTATAACAACATGAAAAATGATAATGACCGATATTATTTGACTGTTATTAGAAAGTAAACGAGTAAAAAATCAAGAATAACGAAATAATAATAAAATAAAAATTATTTTTATTTAGGTATTGTACTACAACTATACATACATAACTCTACAGTCTATACATTATATGATATGCACACATTACATACATTTGTACAGTCGTATATATTTGAATATGAAAAATTGAGACACAAAAATTAAAATCATAAGGCCAAGGTTACGGATAAGTAAAAAAAAAAAAAAATAAAATAAAAATATGATGAACTTTCTTTGAAATGTGTACAACATTACTCTATATAATGAAGTACATAATATGGTATATACATGGAGGCAGTAATATAACCTATAACAACACTAAAAATGCAGGTTGATTAAGTATTTTCTTTTTATTTTCATTTTTTTTTTCTAGATTTGGTTTAATTTAGTTAAATTTTAAATGTTTTACGATTGTTACTATACAACCTACTATACAAATATTATCTACATTACAATTACATACACACATGCATGTATTGTACATATGTTATGTACATTATATTTTCTATTTATTCATATCATTTTATATACCTTCAATTTACAATTTATGGAACATACAAAAAGCATAAAAAAGCATGTACGAAAGTAAATAATCTATGTACAAGTACCTATATACATACATGTAATATTTTATATAAATTTATCTGTTACATATTTATGCAGTATTAATAGTATGTACATATATGTACTTGTATGAAAATATATGTATATAGTTGTTATATACGAAAAATTTATAATTATTGATATTCATCGATATTATATGATTATCTGTACATAAATGTAAATAAAACTGAAATGAAAAATATATTTTTTATAATCGCATATACAAATTATTTGATTTCAATTTTTATTTTAATATTATTCAAAAATGAAAAATTTATTCGATTTCATTTGAAAAATAAAATAAATAACGTAAATCACACAAAAAATATCTACTATATGTATGTGATAAATAAATGCAGAATGATAATAGAGATGAAATTATGAAAGCAGTCTAAATCTAAATCCCATATTGTATTTATATAATGTATTTAATATATAATTATTTAATTGAATATGATAAAACTATAAATTTAAATATTCGTACATTAAGAATTTTATACACATACATAATAGCTAAGTATATACAATTTTTAATTGAATTTCAATAATCAAAGAAAAAAAACCATTTCCTTTATTTTAAAAAAAAATTTTTAGTTTAAGACCACTTTCATAATCATTAATTATATTTTACTTAACTTAACAAAAACTATAATATGAGCATATATATGTATCTCAACATACAAAAAAAAAAAAAAAAAAAAATCTATTTGTACATGTATGTATGTGAATGTTATAATATTGCATACTCGTACATTTATTTTCATTTAATGTACACTTTTACATTTTTCTGTAACAAATATGAATGAATAAAAATTGACATCATTTTTAAATTATATATTAAAATGAGGTCGTATATTATTTACAATACAAAAACATATAATAATATATGTACATCATACGTGTATTCATGCATATGGAGGTATATCACATTCACATATCACAATATACATATAGTATACATACATACGCATACCCGATTCTTTATATGTTGACTATGGTTCACTAAAACCGGGCGCAAATTTTGGGTACGCGAATATTGACACAATGAAAATCACATACCCGTTTTTAGAAAAATATACATATTTACTACAAAAATGATAGTAAAAGAAATATTTATCTACGAAAATTTTCTCTAAAAATTCTCACATAATTCTTGAGTGTATTACAAATTTTTAAAAACTATGTAAAATAGACTGTTACTCTATTCTTCGCACGAATATTTATATGTCCATGTATTATTTTTTGAAAAAGAGAATTAGGCCTACCAGAAAGACTGAACTTGTATGAGAACAACTCGTATGTAATCCTACCTCTTGGATGACGTGAAACGGATAGAAATTGAAATGTTGTAGGTGCTGTTAGAATAAAAATAATCAAATTAATGTTTAAAATAGTAAATTTTCAACATAGAGGGCGAAAAGTTTAGAAGTGCACCGGGCGCTCAAAAGGCTAGAACCAACGCTGACATACGTATAGTATAATCAATTTAAATTAATAAATGCAAATAATGTGTATAATTGAAAATTATTAATCATATTTTAGTTAACTGAAACCGTGATTCGATTTTATGATAATAATATACATACATATATATGTACATAGACAAACATTTAAATAATAAATATGTATAAATAAATATTTCATTTATAAAATAACATATCTACACATATGCATAAATATGTGTGTATACATTATATAAATAATTTTAAAATATTACAAACATAATATGTGTGTAAATACGTGTGCGGATACATACATAAATAAACATTTATGAGATAAGTGTAAAAAGTATTGGAATTTTTATATGAATGAATAAGCTTATAACTAATTAGATAAACTTTCATAAAATTTTATTTTAAATTTAATGGGCCTTACTTATAAACCGTAACTATGTTATTAATAAGAACTTAATCTTTTGCTAACTATTTTTTCATACTCATAACAAATTTAATCTTAACTTTAGTGTTAGTAGAGACTTTAAATTTTAATCGTGGCCAGAGCTCTACTAAGTCGTTATTAAGAGCATAATAACCTGATTTTTGATCAAACTATCAAAGAATTTCAAATCAAAATATAAAATGGGCATATAAAATAACATAACATAGTAAACATTTGACATAAAATAAAAAAAAAATTTTTTTTATTCAAATTGACATAACTACTAACTGACTATTGACATAACAAAATTATAAATTCCATATGTAAAATTACAGTAGTAAGCAAAAAGAGCTTTCTAAAAAAGCTTTTTTAAATTAGAACTTAGTAAACTGTTATGAGTACCAAAATTAAAGTCACTTCTAAATTCGGCATGTCATTACTAAAATAAAGTCGACTTTAAGAAATTTTTATAAGTAAGGCCCAATATGCATAAATGTAATGTAACTGTATATATAAGAATTTTTATAAATACGAATGTGTATGATAATAATATCTACATGCATATGTATGTATGCATATATGTATTTACAATTTAAGAAATTTCATGAAAAATGAATACTATTAGTAAAACAGATTACGGTCCACAAATAAATAATGATCGTCATTTTACAAAATGATTAAAAATTTGACATTTTTAAATACATATTGACTTTTTTTTTTCAAAATGAACTATAATTTGGATTCTTGTTGTTATTGATGTTATTGGGCCTTACTTATAAACTGTAACTAAGTTATTAATAAGAACTTAATCCTTTGCTAACTATTTTTTCATACTTATAACAAATTTAATCCTAACCTTAGTGTTAGTAGAGACTTTAAATTTTAATCGTGGCGAGAGCTCTACTAAGTCGTTATTAAGAGCATAATAACCTAATTTTTGATCAAACTATCAAAGAATTTCAAATCAAAATATAAAATAGGCATATAACATAGTAACATTTGACATAAAATAAAAAAATTTTTTTTTTTTTATTCAAATTGACATAACTAACTGACTATTGACATAACAAAATTATAAATTCCATATGTAAAATTACAGTAGTAAGCAAAAAGAGCTTGCTAAAAAAGCTTTTTTAAATTAGAACTTAGTAAACTGTTATGAGTACCAAAATTAAAGTCACTTCTAAATTCGGCATGTCATTACTAAAATAAAGTCGACTTTAAGAAATTTTTATAAGTAAGGCTCATTATATATTTTTTTTTATTTTCGGCTTTAGCTTTTAATCTATAGTAAAATCATATAGAAGAAAAATGTTTACAAAATTCAAATTAGCCATTATTATAAATGTTAATTGCAAGAGCCTATCAAGATAAATCAGATTTTCTAATTGTTCTTATTCGGACGTCAACTGCGATCTATCATACATACATATACATAGTATATTTTAAAAAAGAATTATTTAAAAATAAAGTTCTCAAAAATATATTTATGTATGAATGTACATACCTTCTTCACATATACAAAATTAATAGCGATAATTTCGTAAAATAAAAATGTTCACATCTTTAACCGATTTCCGTAATTAATCGTTATTTCCTTTTATTTAAAAAAAAAATCGTTTTGTAATGTTTTTCAAATTACATTCAAAATGTCAGATAGCGCTCAAACTCAAAACAATTCACAATTCACATCATTAATGACACCATAAAACTTTCCTATAAAATTGAACATAAAAAGTTTTTCAATTTCAATCATCTGTTGAATTGGTTTTGGTTGGAATGTGAGCGTCAAACGTCAAATAAATATTTCATTTTGTTTGCGTTTAAATTAATGTCAACAACCAGCATGATACAAAGACTATAAAGGTAACGTACGTATGAAACTGTGACGTCATCACGTGTTACAACTCAATACAATACCAAAACATGTAATCACATTAATCAACATGAAATTGTATGAAATTAATGCACGTGATGACATAATTTTGCCGAAAATTGGAGATTCAAGAGGAAGAAGTTGGTATACCTTTATATAGTCTGTATCATGAACAACTAGCTTGCTTTTTGTATTTGTTTTGTATACATATTTGGTATTTGTTTACATCGAATTTCTTTTGCAATACAATATTTTTAAACAAACTTTCGATAAAAATTTTGTTGAAGTTGAAGCCCATTTTAGAATTAGAATAATAAAATATAAATACATACTCCAATTCAATTATACATTATTTTTATATAATCATCATCATTCATACTCATAATTCATTAATCGTTATTCGTGAATCGTGACATTCGTGTTATTTTTTGTTCGTATAAAAATTGATTTCTCCTCAAAAGTTCACAAAACATGTATCCAAATCGAAAACAAAGTATCCAATTCCCCAACGTCTCATCAAGAAAATAATAAAAAAGTAGTATAGTAACATTTCAATTCAATATAAAAAAATAAATTTTCGAGTTCATTTTCATTCATTCATATCCATCCACATCCCCATTCACTTCACAATCACAACAGCAACAGACAGCAATTTGAGTAGGTAATAAAAATCCGTCATCCGGAGTCCGGACTATATCTATTTATACAAAAAAGAACAAGTATATATATATTTGAATTAATTTTTTATATCTAAAATTTTTGATTAACAATAATAATCAATTCAATATTTTATTTATTTTATTTTATTTTTTAGAGTTTAATTTTAGTTTCGTGGTTTTGCTTGTGAATTAATTTTCAAATCTTGAAAACAACTGTACGAGTTTTCTTCAATTCAAAAAAGAAAAAACAAAAAACTTCCATCAAAAACTAACTTTCTAAAAAACAAAAACAAACAAAAAACAGAGTGCATAAATAAATACATATAAGAAATTGTGTCGTAATCAAAGGAAAATTTTTAAAAAAAAATTTTTTTGTGTGAAAGGTAAGTAGTAAAGTAAAGATACATTATTGTTTTTTCGTTTTCTCTCAATATTTGTAGGTGACAGTAATCTAATTCTTGCACATAATTTTATTTGCAAAAATCATAATTTTTTTTTCACAGATTGTACAAGTAGAAAATAATAATAATAATTGTTGATAATTTATTATCTATTTCATTCATTGTGATAAGGCTATGAATTGAATATATGTATGTACACAAAAAGTTAAAGAAAAACAAAAATCTTTGTATGCGCTACATCTTAAGCACTTGCAATTGCAATAAGGCCATTAGCTTAGCTAGCATACAAGAAAATATATACAGATATCTACGTATATGCATATACATTTATGTTCATATAACCAACTGTTATCTATTATGTAGCATAATCACGTAGAATGATATTCAAAAAAAAAAAAAAAAAACATAATCATTAATAATTAATTGAGTTTAAAAAGTTTCGTGTTAGTGGTGTTAGCTTATTGCGAATTTTTATACTCGAACAATTCAGAAACTTAGAAACGTAAATTTTGATTTGAATACTTCTCATACAATACTACTTCAGACAAACAAATTTAATTCACATTAAAAGTAGGCTCGACTAGCTAGTTTATTATTTTTTATAATTTATTGAAAATCTCCTTGGACTTTGACTTATTTTCGCCTCTTTTATTTTATATTTTAATTTGATAAGATATTCAAATGAACTTGATTAACTTATGTATGAATTTTCGTATTAAATTATAAAAGCAAAAGGTGAAATTTCTATAGGAAAAACGATGAGAATAAAAAATGATTCAAATTTTACCTTGAAAATTTTTATTAATGAATAGAAATATTGTTAGTTGTTATTTTTAGGAAAATCAAATATCAGCCAAAAAACAAATCAATTTAATTAATTAAATCTGGAAAATATCTCAAAGAAACTAGGTACATACTTCAATTTCATCCTCCTACTTTTATATCTTGATTAATTATTTGATTGCAACATAGTAAGAAAAATGCAAAAATATGTGCATCATTCTGTATTAAGAAGAAAAAATTAAATAAAACCTAATACCTACATATTTGTAAACAAAAATAATCACTTTCAATAATGAAAAACAGTTTTCTAAAAAATTCTAATTGTGATAAAATCAAGAGGTCAATCACATAATTTTGATAACAGAAAATATTATTAATATGTTATCCCTAATTTGTTTTTTTTTTTTAATTATTTATCAAAATAAATAAAATGCATTATGATTTGATCTAAAAAGAAAAAAGAAAAGAAAATTAAATATTTATTTACATATTTCTTTTTTTTGTAATTATTTTTAGATGGCATCAAAAATAAAAGCTGGCCCCGTTGTTGATATACTTGGGGATGAGATGACACGAATTATTTGGGATCTAATTAAAAAGAAATTAATTTTACCATTTTTGGATATTGAATTGCATGTATATGATTTAGGTATCGAGAATCGTGATAAAACTGAAGATCAAGTAACTGTTGATTGTGCTGAAGCTGTAAAAAAATATAATGTCGGTATTAAATGTGCAACAATAACACCAGATGAGAAAAGAGTTGAAGAATTTAAATTGAAAAAAATGTGGAAATCACCGAATGGTACAATACGTAATATATTGGGTGGTACAGTATTTCGTGAAGCAATCATTTGTAAAAATATACCACGTTTAGTAACTGGCTGGGAGAAACCGATAATAATTGGTCGTCATGCACATGCTGATCAATATAAAGCTACAGATTTTGTTGTACCAGGTGCTGGTAAATTAACATTAACATTTTACCCAGAAAATGGTGATAAAGAAATATCACATGTTGTACATGAATATAAAGGACCTGGCGTTGCACTTGGTATGTTCAATACAGATCAATCGATAATTGAATTTGCGCATTCATCACTTCAATATGCGTTATCAAGAAAATATCCGTTATATTTGAGTACAAAAAATACAATCCTTAAGAAATATGATGGTCGTTTTAAGGATATATTCGAAGAAATCTATCAAAAAGATTACAAAAAGAAATATGAAGAAGCCGGTATTTGGTATGAGCATCGTCTTATCGATGATATGGTTGCATACGCAATGAAATCTGAAGGTGGTTTTGTATGGGCATGTAAAAATTATGATGGTGATGTTCAATCAGATTCAGTTGCACAAGGTTACGGATCACTTGGCCTAATGACTTCGGTGCTAATTTGTCCAGATGGTAAAACTGTTGAATCTGAAGCAGCACACGGTACTGTAACACGTCATTATCGAATGCATCAACAGGGTAAAGAAACATCAACGAATCCAATTGCATCAATATTTGCATGGACAAGAGGTCTATTACATCGTGCCAAATTAGATAATAATGCTGAATTGAAACGTTTTGCTGAAACATTAGAAAAAGTATGCATTGATACCATCGAATCTGGTTATATGACAAAAGATTTGGCAATTTGTATCAAAGGAATGAGTAATGTTAAAAGAGAAGATTACTTGAATACATTCGAATTTATGAATAAATTGGCTGATAATTTACAAAAGGCCTTAGCATGACTTAATTCTGATTCTAGAATGAAAAGTCATTTATAAGAATTCCAGCAAACATTTAAATATGCTTTAGAAAAGTAAAAAAATTGCTTTTATTAAAAATAAGGCGTGAACACAACGTTTTTTTTTTATAAAAATTTGCAGTTACTTTATTAAAATTATTGGAAAATATTTGTAATAAATGTGTTTTGAAATAAATTTTATCGTTTTTCTTTAATATTTCAGTTAATTTTATTAATAAGAGTCGAAAAATGCTTAAAATCAGTAAATATTTATATATATTTTCTTTTTTCTAAAGTGTTCCTGAAAATGCCCTTCATAAAATTATGTAGTCAACTTTTTTGAGTAAAATCAGTTAAAATTTGAAACTTGAAACGGAAAAGTTTGAATTCATGAAATTATCGTACAATCCGATTTAATTTCAAGTTCATATGTAAACGGATTTAAAATAAATCAGAAGAGTACAACTAGTACCACACAGCAACTGTTACTACATGGTAGTAGTACATGTATATGTCATAAATTGTACTAGATTTTGAATAGAACAAAAATTCATATTTTAGGCAGATATCTGACAGTTTGTCAGATCCATGTAAATCATGTTGAGGTTTGACATTTCTCTACAGCGATAAATAGGATGGGACAAAAATTCAAGAAAAAAATACCTTCATTCTGCTCATATTCATTACTCAGACTATAATTGATTTGTTTTTGATCCATTTTTGCTAAATTATCTATGTATCTGCAAGTTTATTTTTATTTCCCTCAATCCTAATCTGAATCTGATATACGATGGGACCAAATAAAATATAACTTCTGTTTTATATTATTTCCCCCTAAAATTGTTTAATAAAATTTTAATTTAATTGCTCATGAAAACTCATCAAAATTACATAATTTGAAGTACTTTAAGATTATGCACAGACCAAATCGAGCCGAAATCTTCACTTGAAGTGATTTTTTCACTTATTACTATATAGGTATATGTATACTATTATTGGATTGCGAACCACTGAAACAAACTCATTTTACTTCGAGATCAGTATTAGACCAGTTACTCTATCATTCATCCACCGCCACCAATAAGCCGCGGCCCTGACTCATTCAACTAAAGAACCATTCTTTGACGTTGAGTGACAATCGAAAAAGCCGGCTGTTTTTAAATTGGCAAAAGCATGTGATGATGTAAGCAAAAGCAGAGCCATATGGTCATCCTCATCATATTACATTACAATCATATGTTTATCCTCAAGCCCATGTTGTAAGTTGTTAGTTGCTAGTTGTTATTGTTACACATATGCATATAATGATATATTATATTATTTTTTTGTTGTAATGTAATCAACCGCAAGGTGTGTTTTTTTTTTTTATTTAATTTCAGTTCAAGTTCAAAAATCTGATGATTTTTATTTAAAATTTGAAAATTTCGAGAGAATTTCAAGATGTACGATAAAATTTCAATTTGGGGTGAAGATACAAAATCTTTTAAAAAGCCAATAAAACCATTAGAAGTAAGTTCGATTTCATAAAATCCGTAACAATATTTGATCTCATAAACTTAAAAGTTTTCTATTTGTATTTTTAGGAAAAATGGAAATTAGTTCCAGCATTTCTTCAAGTTAAAGGTCTTGTTAAGCAACACATTGATTCTTTTAATCATTTCATAAATGTTAATATTAAGAAAATCGTTCAGGCAAATCAAATGGTCTACAGTGATGCTGATCCATTATTTTATTTGAAATATTTGAATGTAAGTGTCGGTAAACCAGATATTGAAGATGGTTTCAATATAACAAAATCAATAACACCACATGAATGTCGTCTAAGGGATATAACATATTCAGCTCCAGTTACTGTTGATATCGAATACACTAGAGGATCACAAAGAGTTGTACGTAACAATTTAGTAATTGGTCGTATGCCAATTATGTTGCGTTCATCAAATTGTGTACTAACGAATAAAACTGAATTTGAGTTAGCCAAAATGAATGAATGTCCACATGATCCTGGTGGTTATTTTGTTGTTAGAGGTCAAGAAAAAGTTATTTTGATACAAGAGCAATTATCATGGAATAAGATGATTACAGAAGAATTTAATGGTACCGTACAATGTCAAGTGACGAGTTCAACTCATGAGAAAAAATCACGAACAGTTATACTAGGAAAACATAATAAATATTATTTAAGGCACAATTCAATGACAGATGATATTCCAATTGTAATTATTTTTAAAGCAATGGGTGTAGTTAATGATCAAGAAATAATGCAATTAATTGGTACAGACGCTCATACACAGAATCGTTTTGCATCGTCTCTGTTGGAAGCATTCCAGCATAAAGTTTTTACGCAACAACGTGCACTGGAGTATATGGGATCAAAATTAGTTGTCAAAAGATTTCAAACATCTGCGAGCAAACATAAAACACCTCCAGATGAGGCAAGAGACCTCTTAGCTACAACGATTTTAGCGCATGTTCCTGTTGACAAATTTAATTTTCAGATAAAATCATTTTATGTCGCTCTAATGGTACGACGTGTTATTGTGGCTGAAAATGATCCATCTACGTTTGATGATAGAGATTATTACGGTAATAAAAGACTGGAGTTGGCTGGTTCCTTAATGTCGTTAATGTTTGAAGATCTATTCAAACGTTTTAATTGGGAGCTGAAAATGATTGCCGATAAGAATATACCAAAAATTAAAGCAGCACAATTCGATGTCGTAAAACATATGAGAGCAGCACAAATAACAATTGGTCTCGAATCAGCAATTTCATCTGGTAATTGGACAATAAAGCGTTTTAAAATGGAGAGGGCTGGAGTTACACAAGTACTTTCGAGATTAAGTTACATTTCAGCCTTAGGTATGATGACTAGAGTTAATTCACAATTCGAAAAGACAAGAAAAGTTTCCGGACCAAGATCTTTACAACCAAGTCAATGGGGAATGCTATGTCCTTCTGATACTCCTGAAGGAGAAGCTTGTGGTCTAGTCAAAAATTTAGCCTTAATGACACATATAACAACTGAAGTTGATGAACTTCCAGTTATTCGATTGGCATTCAATTGTGGAGTTGAAGATATCCGTTTAGTTGGCGGAGATATTCTAAATGATCCAAAAGTATTTCTAGTTTTTATAAATGGTAACATATTGGGTGTTACAATTGCAAGTCAGAGACTTGTTCAGGTTTGTTCTTGATCTTGTGAAGTTTTTGTACGCCATGAACTAAATTTAATGCTTAAAAATTGAATTTCTATCGTAGGTATTCCGATTGATACGTAGAAAAGGTTTAATTGGCTCTTTTGTCTCAATTCATACTTCGCATTCACAAAAATGTGTCTACATTCATACGGATGGAGGTCGTTTATGTCGTCCATATATTATCGTAAACAATGGTCAACCAATGGTTGAACAGTCGCACATCGATGAATTGAATCGTGGCCTAAGAAAATTTGAAGATTTTCTCCATGATGGATTGGTCGAATATTTGGACGTTAATGAAGAAAACGATTCGTTCATTGCTTGGAACGAGGGCGATATTACTGTAGAAACAACTCATTTAGAAATTGAACCATTCACACTGTTGGGTGTTTGTGCAGGTACGAATCTATGCCGTTTTGAACATTTTTAACATATCCAGATGAGTTTAAATTTTTTGATGTTCTTCTTTTTAGGTCTAGTACCATATCCTCATCACAATCAAAGTCCCAGAAATACATATCAGTGTGCTATGGGTAAACAAGCAATGGGAATAATTGGATACAATCAGAAGAATAGAATCGATACTTTAATGTACAACATTGTTTACCCTCAGGTAAGGACAAAAAAATAAT
Organism: Villa cingulata; assembly: GCA_951394055.1. Classification (NCBI taxonomy): domain Eukaryota; kingdom Metazoa; phylum Arthropoda; class Insecta; order Diptera; family Bombyliidae; genus Villa; species Villa cingulata. The sequence continues at coordinate 33,189,813 of OX596021.1, read as the reverse complement.
TTTGAATCGTTTTTTGTAATGGAAAAATAATGTTGCATTTTATCAATCTTCAGACTCCAATGGTTAGATCGAAAACAATTGAACTGACAAATTTTGATAAACTACCAGCTGGACAGAATGCGACTGTGGCTGTAATGAGCTATTCTGGTTATGATATTGAAGATGCTCTCATATTAAATAAAGCATCTATCGATAGAGGTTATGGTCGTTGTTTGGTGTATAAAAATTCAAAATGTACCATAAAACGTTACGCAAATCAAACATCTGATCGTATAATGGGTCCTATGAAGGATTCGATAACAAATAAAATAATTTTCAAACACGATGTTTTAGATGCTGATGGAATTGTTGCGCCTGGAGAAATGGTAAGCAATAAACAGATTTTGGTTAATAAAGAGATGCCAGCAGTTTCATCAATAAATTCTTTGGAACAAAAAGATCGTGGCCAAACTCCTATGCCGTATACTCCAGTTCCGAATTCATATAAAGGTCCAGAACCAAGTTATGTTGAAAAAGTAATGGTAACGGCAAATGCTGAAGAGGATTTCTTAATTAAAATTTTATTGAGACAAACAAGAAGGCCAGAAATTGGTGATAAATTCAGTTCACGTCATGGTCAAAAAGGTGTTACTGGTCTGATTGTAGAGCAAGAAGATCTTCCATTCAATGATTACGGAATATGTCCAGACATGATAATGAATCCTCACGGATTTCCATCTCGAATGACAGTTGGTAAATCATTGGAATTACTTGGCGGTAAGGCTGGCTTGCTAGAGGGTAAATTTCATTACGGAACTGCATTCGGTGGATCAAAATGCAAAGATATACAAGATGAATTGTTCAAGCATGGCTTCAATTATATGGGCAAAGATATATTTTATTCTGGAATTACCGGAGAACCACTTGAAGCTTACATTTATTCTGGTCCTGTAAGTTTTTATTTTGTTTATGAGATGTAGAAGAATTTTTAACTTTGAAGGATTTTTGTTAGGTTTATTATCAGAAATTAAAACACATGGTGCAAGATAAAATGCATGCTCGTGCTAGAGGACCACGTGCAGTTCTGACAAGGCAGCCTACCCAAGGACGAAGTCGAGAAGGTGGTCTTCGTCTTGGCGAGATGGAACGTGATTGCTTAATTTCATACGGAGCAAGGTTTGATGAAATATATGTTTTAGCGATATCTGCTGAGTACGCAAAATATTAAAATTTTTGACATTTATCTTTTCTTTTTGACAGCATGCTCATTATGGAAAGATTAATGATTTCTTCAGATGCTTTTGATGTTGATGTCTGCAATAATTGTGGTCGATTAGCGTATTGTTCATGGTGTCATAATTGCAAATCATCTGCTAGTGTATCAAAGATTTCAATGCCGTACGCTTGTAAATTACTGTTCCAGGAATTGACAAGCATGAATGTTGTTCCTAGATTAAAATTAACTGAATATTAAAACTGAATATTTACATGAAAAAAATATACAATTTTTTTATTATCTTCATGAATAAAAGCAAAAATACAAAATGAAGAGAAAATAATTTAAAATAAATTCAAAAAATTTCTATAAAACTGATATAACTAACTAAAATACAACAAATATTGAATGCTTTTTACTTCTAGGATATATTTTTTGATTGAAAATACTTCTGATCTATGTATTGACAAAATCTAGTCAAATTTTTGAAACTTCGCACCGTTTGTGCCAAAATATTATTTGGTAAATCTGTCGTTAGGATTGTAAATAAATGTCCAAAAGTTAATGCATCCAACTCAGTTGGTCTATCACCATAGAAAAATGGATTATTAGCCAGTTTTTCGTCTAATGTTTCGCAACATTTTCTAACCTAAAAAATATCAATTAAAATATAAATTTTTTTATTTTCTCGAATGTACTATGTACATATTTTAATGAAATCAATTTTTATGTTACCTTCTCAGCAACTTCTTCTGTTGTCATATTACGCCAATTGTATACATTCAATTGCCGTAAAACGTTAATTCTTTTTTTCCAGTTTTCGTAAATATTTAATGGCCATGGAAATACACAACCATTCCGTGGATATGTGACTTGTGTAAGAACTTCTTCATCAACGAAACAAATATATAGCTTTGAAAGTTAGTAAGTAAATTGAAAATAAAAATATTGTTCGCGTTGTTTAATCTCTGTATGATTATATGATTGAATTCAAATTGAAAATTTACCTCAGCATGTGTAAATATGTTTTCTACTAGTGACATGTACGCTCTCATATCAGATTTTTGATCCTGATCTAACCAATCAGTCAAACTGATACCTTTATTTTCGACTAAACTAACAATATGCTCATATTCAGCAATCACAAATGCTCCAGCCTTTATGAATGGCAATTTTGATATTCTTCCACCCGGTGACATAAATTCAGCATTTGCACAAGATTTCACATTAAATGGTAAATTACACATCTATCAGAACAAAAAAATATTTCACGTAAATGTAAATGATGTATGATGCTCTTAAACTATGTAATCAATTATGCATTTTTTTTTTTACCTTTAAAAATGTTTTCACAGCTAAGCAGCTTGCATTATCTGCCAGTAAAATTTGTTCAACTTCGTATGGTTGATATAAGACAACATCTTCTGACCATGGTTCACTTGCTAAAATATTATAAAATTCAATTTCAAATTATTATAATTTTTATAATACAATTAAATATTCTTTACCAATTAATTCTTCTTTAACGTATTGTTTTAAAACAGTTGGAGTCATTTTTAGTTTTTATTTTATTTCAAAATATTTATACAGAATAATTTTGTTTAAAGCCAAGCCCACTATTTATACAAAATATAAATACATATAATAATATAAGTGCAATAGAATAGCATTAATATATAATATTCCACTAAACACCAATAACAAACAACAGAAACAACCAAAATAACTGATTATCTAATTTTTCTTGTTCTTTATTCAAATTTGGATTATACATTACTCACTAAAATATAATTTCATGGGATGGGAAGGAAAGAGTAGCTACTTAGCTAGTAGCTTTAGAGAGTGATTGATTAAATGAAAATGAAAATCAAATAAAATAAGTATCAATATAAAAAAAGAAAGAATCGAAAATAAATCGATTAAATTAGCTCTTACTTCCTATTTTATGCAGGAAATGAAAAAAAATCATTTAACGGATGTGAACAAAAATAAAACGTTAGTTACGGAAACTTAAAATGGCGGTGTTAAAAATCATGAGAAAAATTGAAATTGTTACAAAAAAATTTTTTTGTCAATAGCATTGATTTTTTATGTTTGTCAGGAGATAAAATAAAATAAAAAATAAAAAAAAAATTATAAATTTTAAGATAAAATCTGAAACATTTATAAAAACACAAATAAATATAAAATTTTCGATAATATTTGAATGTTTCTTCCATATTTTTCATTTTATAAACATATATATTTTTTTTATATACAAATATTTTATTCTTAATATAATATCTTATATATATTACTAGTAGCGAAATCCCGACGTTGCCTGGGTCAAAATACATCGCACACTTAAAGCAATAGTTATAAGTTATAACATCAGTTTATATATATATATAGATATAGATTTAATATTTTAATTTATTTTTTAAGCATTATGATCTTGACGTCTTTCACTTTATAATTTTTTGACTGTAGCTAACTAAGATCTAAGATCTAACTGACAGAAAAAGCGTTGACTATCGCTTAAGCTTAAGTATTAGGATAAGAATAGAAGTATTCCAATACACATTCTTAATACCCACATCCACTCACTTCCACCCACCGCAACCAAACTCCCTTACTTTCAACTTCACATCTACGGCCTTCTACCACTGTAACCATAAGTGGGAGGCAGTGTGTTGTCATGGAGAAAAGGTTGGACAATGGACATACTAACGAACAATTTCCTTTTATATGCATATATATATAGATTATGTATTATGTTTATTAAAGTGTATGCGAATCTCAGTCCATTATCGCCGATCAGTAATTCTGCCAGATATATCATCCAGTTTATCATTAGTAAATAGTAATCAGTTACTGGTGTACATTGCTGATGGGAAATTAATGATCGACTTGGGCGAGAGTAGCGCATTGGCTGGGATTCGAATTCGGGACCTCAAGCATACCAGTCCAACATCACAACCATCGCGCTATTAAACATTTTTTTCTATATTAAAATATGTAATGGAGAAAAATTAGCATTAAAAATTAAATAAGTAAAAATAATATTATCCCTCAGTAGAATATGAATATTGTATTGAAGCATATACGCTATACGCAAATACGAGTAGTATTCTACACATCACTTCTTGTTCAGAGAAAGTTGATTTTCTCTCTCAGTAGAAAATGCGAATATTGTGCATGCAAAACATGGAAAACCAACTAAAACAACATTTAATACTTGCTCTTCTCTTTTATATATACATTCTCTCGAGCAGTGGTAGTACCTGCACTCAACGCTATACTAGTATGAGTAGAGTATTTTACATAATCATGTGCACTCATTTTTGAATTTTCATTTTGAAACTTCAAGTGATGTCTAGGGGCGCATTATCCGAAAATTCGCCACTGAAAATAAATGAATGCTTATATGAACATATGTGTATATGTGTACATAGGATGTGTCTATCTATATTTTTTTATTTCATTTTGTTATATAACACAAATTCGACTTTAAATAAAACTTCCACAAATGCCAAGTCGTTTTTCATTCTGATAGATTGATTCGTAATTTCTTATGTAAATTGTTTTGTTTTGTGAAATATGTCACATACTCGATGAAATCATTTTTCATTTTTTTTTCTCTTCTTCTCAAATTTAAGACGAAATGAAGGCAAAAATAAAACAAACACTACAAACAAAAATAAAATTTTTCGTATAACATTGAATAACTTATATGCTCGTGTACATTATACATATAAAAGTGAATTTTACATTAAGTTGTTGGTATACCGCACCTATACTGTTGCATTCGTTGTCTTTCTGCGTTCTACACTTTTTATACATTCAGATATCCTTTGTAATATTCTTTCATTTATCTTAACATTTGCTACGTGTGAGTATATGTTTTTACGGATATTTGTATTATATGTATGTGCTTACATCTGTTATAGATGTGTTATATTTTTATTGTCAATTTCAGTGGAAACTGTGTTAATAGATAAATTATCTTTATTTTTTTTTTACATATACTTACATAATGTACGAATGTAATATAAGTATAGAGATGTATCCTGCAATGATCCAAGCAAACACTTTCGGTTAATTTTACTTTTTATTTTATCACATGCTTGAAAAGTTCAGAGACTGTGTACAAATTTCACCCCATTTTAAAAAAAATATATTTTGTTTTACAAATATATGAATACATTATAATGTAAATAATTATATACTAATAAAATATTAAAGAAAAATTGAATAAATTGAACAGTTTATACAGGGTGCTTGGTTTCGGGTGGTCAATCCGCAGACAGTAGATAGGTCTCATTGTGACAAACAAAAAATCGTTCTACAGTGGTGGGGAGTAATCGATGAAGATTTTTCGCACTTAGTCTACGAAACATCTTATAACAACTACTATGTACTAGCTAGAAGAAAGTAATCTAAGAAAAATCTGTAGAAAACTCCCTCTTCTCTCTAATGACACATCGCATGCTTTGCCTGGTTCTTTTTTCAAGAGTTATTGTGTTTCAAAATCAGAATTTAGTGATTTTTTTCATATTAAAGTGCACACGGATACTATGGCACCCCGCCGATCAGTAATTCTGTCAGATACATCGTCCAGTTTATCATCAACAAGTTACAACAGTTACTGGTATACATTGCTGATTGAATTTAATGATCGACTTGGGCGAGAGTAGCGCGCTGGCTGGGATTTGTACCGCGACCTCAAGAGTACGGGACAAATACCACAAACATCAAGCTATTCAAGCCCCATTGGTAATAAATACATAAAATTTTTGGTAAAGATGGCAAACTTTTTCTAATGCATTAATTTTTTATGCATATACATATACATGCATGTATAATAATCTTTCAATTCAATATAATTCAACTAATATATGGTTTTATCACATTCATCTTCTCTTAAACTGGATAAACAATAAAAAGGTATAGTTATATATACTCGTATAATACTTATATGTAATTGTGTGATATATCACAGAATATAAAACCAACAACCACAACTTTCATCGTATATGTAAAGGGTTTTCCTATAAGGACGGGTGTAGATTTTGATAACTCATAGGGGCTATGTTGTTTTATCTGTTTAGTTTTCATTTTTTATTTTATTTTCAAACACTATAAAGATAAATCAACATGGCAAGTTATAACGTTGAACAACACATGCAAATTACAAAATTTTTATTATCTGGAGTAGTTGGAAGCGGATCCCGATTTCAGTAAAAAAGAATCATCTTTAGTAACGAGGCAAATTTTTGTATGAACGGGTATGCCATCAACCGAAATTGTCGGATTTGAGATGGTGCTAATTCGCATAACGTCAACAAGGTGGCATTACATATATACATCACTGTTTGTAATGGATTTTGGGCTGTTTGCATCATCGGTCCGGTCCGTACTTCTTTGTAAACTACAATGGCATTGTCATTACTATTACTTAATATTATTTCTAGGGCTTTCAAATAAAATAAAAAATTCGTTGATGTATCACACGCACACACACAACTTGTTCAATTCAATTTTATCATCTACACCCTTCCCTATTGGAAAACCTTTTATAAAATATTTATACGAGTATATATTTATACGTATTTTATGTAAAAACCGTTGAATTGTTGAATCGTTTTGTCCTACATACATTCGTAAATTATGCACATCTACATATATAAATATGTAGGAATATGTAAGTGTGTGATAGGTATATGAATAAGAGGATATATGTATATGTACATTTTTATGTAAATATATTAGATACATTTATTTTTATAGATATGTATGTATACATATCATTTCGTGCATATCTTTTGTTATTTTATGTTTTACAATTTTATCCTGTTATCATTATTGTCCTACATATGTCTTATATTTTATACATATTACAATACATATATATTCAAATATATATAAATATTAATAGGTTCATATATACATTTGTTTATATACTTACTGCATATACAACTGAGTATGTAATGAATATATAAGTACATATACGTAAGTCCTTTTGGTATTAACGTATGTAATGTTTGTGTGTACATTTTTATACATATCCGATGAAGACGACATGTCACACAGTATAACCAAGTATAACTCTATTGTTATCATCATATATGTATGTATAGTATTTTATATAATATTCATATGTATTAGATTAGTATCATATGTATGTATGTATGTGTCATTATTCTATGTATTGTATTGTATTTGACGGTTTTCTTATAAATATTTTCACTGTCATAAAAAGCCAGAAATAAAAGTGAATAATTTTCATACACCGTTACCTATATATAATGTATGTGCGTATACTCTTATACAAATATAGAAAAAGCATAAAACATATGAAATTAATGTATACATACATTCATACATACAAATATAGATCCTTTGAGTTTTGTTTTCTTTAATAAATTTTTTTTTTTATTTTTGAAAAATAAATAAGGATATATACGCATATGATGTACACATAAATAAAACCATATATTATATATACATACTCATACATAATGTACACTATTATGAATGGTAATGTCATGAATCAAATCAAAAGTTCTATACATTTTGTCGGGATTCTGTTCACTATAATATATACATACATACATATATATGTATATGTATGTATTTCAATGTTTTCTACTTAAATGAAAGAATGAATGAATGAATTAGAGCAACTGAATGTAATACATAAACCAACATAAACTGTACAATCATACACACCTTCACACAAGAAAAATATAGAAGTAAAAGTAGAAATAAAAACAAAATGAAATTAAAGCATATTATACTTAGATATAAGGTATATGATACATAAAAAAAATACTGATACTTATTACATTATAGTATTGGAAGCATTGGTATATGTTGGCGTTTGTACGAGTATATCTAATAATAATATTTAAACAGACAGTCAATAATTTTCCACAATACGTTCTATATACTTACATATATACACCATACGTATACTTCTATATGTTACGTAATATGTGCAAATATTCGTATCAAGTACATACGTGTACCTTACGCATGGAACGGATAAATAATTATTTTATTTCATTTTTTTCTTTTCACCTTTTGTGCTTGAGTAGTATTATGTATAGAAGATAATGTAGTATGTTTTATTATAGATAACCTCTTCGAAGTTGGTTATTTTCTTTCTTCGGTTTGATTTTTTTGTACTTTTACGACGATGTTATAAGGTTTATTCATGTGTGCATGCGTATGTATTTATGTACGTATTTCTGCATACAAATGTATACACACATATATGCGATTATATACATATGTTATCGTTTTGTTGGTTTCCATTTTTTGTTATCCTTTTTTTTTTTTTTTGATTTTTTTTAAGGAAAAATTATTGATGATTGTTTGAGTGCTTTAGGGAATTTGTGGTTTCTGAACACTTAAACTTAACCTTTATATATCTGTAACATGCTAAATATGAACACACAAAATTAAGTATATAGTGTATATACATTAACGAAATAAAAAAAAAATCTGATTAATATATGTGTTTTGCAGCTATGTGCCAAAAAATATAAGAATATACGTAAATGATACTTACATACAAATGTTGAATATTAAAACTTATACCTGTTCGTTACTTCAAAAAAATGAAAAAAAAAAATAAATAAATAAAAGGATCCACTGTCATTTTTTTTTTGTGTGTATAACACTCATAAATAAATTTGTCAAAATTATACGTATATACATATCTGTATATAATATTACATGAATGTAATATTAAATTTATCAAAGTATGTACATACATATACATATGTATAATAATGTTTTCTTCTAATGTGTATACCCATATGTAAAGATGTACTGTACCATTATACATACGTTGCGGTTGGTATATAGTATACTTTTGACAAAATTTGTGTGTTAAAATTTTCAATTTTTGTTAATGTTATGCGGCGTCTGTCAGATTATCATCAGTCAGTCAGATTATATGGTAATAATATTTTAAAGTGATTTAAAGTTACTCATCCAGTATACGCATAAATATGTATGTATATCATATACTTACATAATATCATACATTATGCTATATGCAGTATATACTTATGTAGATGTACGTATCTAGTATCTACTAAAGAGTGTAGTTATTTTAATTTGAATATTGTTTTTTTTGTCTATAAAAACTTTAGCATAATCGTATAGTTGTATAAATACTCTAACGTACTTACATACACATTAAACCATATCATTCCATTTGTATGTACATATATGCATATATTTTTTTTGGTACACATATTATTTTCATTTTCATGAATGACGATGAAGCGATTAATTCAAATATGCAAATTGACCATAATTATAAAAGCAATATACACATTAACATTAACATTCGTATACCTATACATCATATAGAATGTATACTTGTTTTTGATGAAACTACATATAAACATAACTATAAAATTTTAGTTTATTATAGTGCAATGCTTATATGTGCATAAATACATATATACTTCGTATATAAATTTGTTCATAGCAAATTTTGAAGTTTAAATTTACTAAATTAACCATTAAAAAATATAACATAACCTTTGATTAATATATAGTAAATGTGCTCACATGCAGTATGCATATGTGTGAATGTATATATACATACGTATATGTATGTAATTTAGTAAAAGAAATAATAAAATATTATTTATCATTATACATATGTAGTAATTTGGGGAAATTTTTGTCTATTACTGATTAAATAAAGGATTTTACTGTATTTATTTATTTACAGGATATTTATGTAGATGGTATATATATGTATGTAAAGTACTTGTAGATATATTTTAGCTATATATTAATATTATGTATAAAAAAATTGGAAATAAACTTAAAATACATGTAGCTATATATATGTACATACATAATTTTTTAATTTTTGGTAGTATTTTAACAATAAAAATACATACGTAGATGTGTATTTCAGTTTAAGCATATAGAATAATAATAATATCTAGTCTATGGTTTAAGTATATACGAAGAAAATTTATTATAGAGATTTCGTTTATTATTATACACATTTACAGAGCATAATATATGTATTATACGTGAGAATATAATGTGTACATTTATCTGTATTTATAGAGATATAATGTATAGTGTATATCTATTCAAATTACATAATATGGTGTTTTGAAGTCAGTTTAAAAACATAAAATGAAATCGAATTAAAATTTAAATAAAAAGTATAAAACTGAAATAAAATATATAAAGTATAAATATGCAATAAAACAAAAAACGGAATACATATAGTATAGAATAAACTGAAAAATACAATTTAAAGTTACATAAAATATACAAAAATGTAATGTAAACTATAAAATGTAAATAAAATTGTTTAACTTTAAAATTGATTTCAGAGTCATTATATTTACATTAAATTACTGTATACTACATACTACATACTACCACATACTACATACTTTATAGTTTTAGATTTTTTACTTATTCATGTGTGTTTTTGGTTAATGTAAAATCAGGATAATGGAATTAACGAAAAGTATATCTATAGATAATATACAATACGAATACATAATTATATATGTAGTATCTTTGAATGCATATACTCGTACGTATTTATATAATTACAATGTATAATCATATACACACATACTTAAATTGTACATATTATGTATATAATATTTCCTATTTTATATTTTTAATTCATTTATATGTACATTTATGTGTGCATGTCATGTACATACATACATATCTGTATGTATTTTACTCAGGTACTTATATACGGTTCGAGAAAAATATAAAAATAGTAATAATAATGATATTCCAGCATACTATCATATCTATTTCTTTATTTTTTTTTCTTTTTTTTTTCAAAATTCAGTTTCATTACTTACTACTACTAGGTATACCATTAAAATAATATTATACAGATATTGCATTCGTTCCACATACGAACATATATATTTTTTTCCTTTTTCACATTTTATTGTTTCCTTCGTTTTTTTTTTTTTTTTTTTTTTTCTGAGCTAAAGATATAGAAATATTTTTTATTCTAAATTTTTTTTTTATTGTTGGAATTTATGATTAAAATAAAAAAAAATTTTTTTTAAATTTAATTTGGATTCTCAATTTTTTTTTTTTTTTGCGTCTTCTGTTTAAATTATGCACTTATACCACGTCAATGTAATATGCATAATGTACGTACGTACCAATATCCATTTCATTCCTATACTGTATGTAATGTATATTTTATTCATATACATCTATCCATCCATCCATCCATCAAATCTATTCAATTATCTTTTTAACTGTTTTTCATGTATATAACAAATGTACTATACATAAATATATACTTAGTTCAAATTTAAACGTCAAATGCATCTGTGAATAATTCATTAAAAAAAATAATAAAATTAAAAAGAAAAAATTATAAAAAAAAATTATGACATACATTTATCAACATATCATAATCGTGTATGTGCGGGTATGTAACTTTAGATTTACATTAAAATATTTGTACACATACATATGTATATAGGTACATACATAAATGTGTATTTATATAAGTAAGAATTAAATTTTCGTAAATGAAAATAGTCTAGGATATGTGAATTTAATTTGATATTATCCTGGCATAAATATATATACCGAAGTATATACATATACATATTTATATGTATACAAGTACTTATATGTGTACGTATGATGAAAATCAATGTTTGTACTATTTTCTGTATGCATCTAAGTATATACATATAAATACTCGTATATAATATAATGATGTGGAAATAATTTTATTTCTTTTTTTTTAGAGTGTATATATTACACACATTGCATTGCGTTGAGTATTACAGATGATAAATCATATAAGAACTTTAAGTAATAAGGTATCCTATATTATGATAATATGTGAATCTTATGGATACAGTTCGAGACCGAGTAGTTTGTACTACATATTTCTTTTCTCTCGCTATACTTTATACCATTATACAAAATAAAAATATTTACTAGAACCAGAAAAACAAAACCAGCAAGCATTTTTTTTTATTGTGTTTAGCTATTTGTTTGGAAAACAAAAAAAAAAAAAGCAAAAAAAAAATGAAAAGAATAAAAAAGAAAAATAAAAAAATTATACAACATGAAAATGAATAAAAGGATAATAATGAAAATAAGTTGACAAGTAACATGTCATCTATCTATCCATCCATTAAATTTACTGTTTTTTTCTGCGTAATATAAGAAAAAAAACTAAGTATGACAAAAAATTGTATAAGGAAAAAAAAAAAAAACAAAAAAAAAGAAGATTGGATGAAAATATAACAAGGAATTTTATGTTAGCTTAACTATAATGAATAAGTACTGTACTATTTTTTTTCATGAATTTATTTTACAGGGTAATTTTAGAAAATATATATTTTTAAATTATCTCATCAAATTTGGATGAATTCATAAGACGTAACCTTGCAGAACCATATAGCCTCTTCAACAAGCTTCGCCCATGTCGCAATGTCTACTGCATACCATCTCTGATTCCTCACCATCAAATGGGTTCACTCTTCAGAACTCTTTTGACCGGTCTTCGTCATCGTCATATAAAGCCGTGATATCTTTAATATACCTCATTCGTCACTTATTATCACACTATAAACAGGTTCGTATATTCTTCGCAGGATATTTCTTTCGAATCGAACCTTCCAGAGATTTTTATTTAGTATTTATTCATATTATTTTTTTAAGAGTAACTCTGGTTTCTGTTCGGTGTCAAATGAATAAATCTTTCGTTCTTTTTTAGTATTCTGCACTCTCTTAGAATTTATGATTACCCTGTTTTATTCTGTATTAAAATAAGGAATTATTTTTACAAATTTTTTTTTTCCTTGATATGCCATGATATGTAACAAGACTTCATAGAATTTATATTTTCTTCAAATACACACATGTGTAAATATTTTATAATGTACTGATGTTGTACTTAATATTCTGATATAATATAATGTATCAATGTATGTATGTACATACATAAAACATATACATAAACATACATAACTATGTGAAAATGTTTTTATATAAAAAAGAATACGAACAGAAAAATAAAAATTATTGTGAAGAAAAAGTCAAACTGAACAAAACTAACAATAAACTATATATACATACGAATTATATGCATATGTGCATATGTATACTCAAATATTTATGGTGTTATACAGTTGTAACAAAAATAAAAAGATAAAATAATACGCATCTCTATATACTCGTACAACAGAAAGTTTACAGAGTTCTGGGTTTTCTTTCTTTCTAAGGATATTTTCTTTTATCCATATTGTGGTTAGCCATAATACAATACAGTGTTTTTTTTTATTTATTATTATTTTTTTTTTTTTTTTTTGTTTACACTCATGAAAATTTTTCTATATAAAATATATATGATTATATAATTGTATACCAGAGAAATTTTTTAATATACCGAGCATCATATGTAAAAGTATAGAATAATATCTACATAAAATAAAACAAAAAAAATATACAAACAAATATATAAAACTACAGTTTATATATCATTCGAAGATGAAAATGTTCTCGTTAATTTTATTATACGCATTAATTTTAACTTGTAAATCTTCAACCGCTTTAACCGCATCTAAAATTCAAGATTCTACAATGACAAATAGTTATAAGGATGATGATGATACCAGTTGGATTGTTAAAGGCCAGTTAATATATGAATTTGCAATTAAATATAAGAAAATAAGACAATTGTCTATACTATGGTGTAACCATAAGATAAATTTGAAATTGTGGAGAAAACATGAAAATAATGAAAAAATAAAATTCATTTTGAATAGAAAACATGATGAACAACAAATGGTATATCAACAACACAAGAAACAAGAACAGGAAGAACAGAAAGAATATCAAAAATATGAAAATGAACAAGACCAGAAATTTGAAAACCAACAATCAATACATATTACAAAACAACAACAGCAACATCAACAAGAGGAAGAGCAAAAGCAACAACAGGAAAAATACAAGATAGAACGGAAATGGCAAAAGCAAAACAGAAAAAAACAACAAACAAGAAACTTTCAAAGAGTAAATAAAAAGAATAACGATAATATTTCTGGTATAATTACGATGCTGAAAATTTTATACAATAATAATTCTGGGAAAATAGCAGTAGAACAGAATGAAGACAATGAATGTGGTAGCAGTACTAGTAGCAGTAGTGATGATACCGATAGTAGAAGTGATAGTAGTGTTTCAATTAAACCGATACCAATAGATTCATTGTTGTTGTCGATAGATGATGAAGATGGAAATGAAAAACAGAAGCGAAGCAATCGAAGAAGTAGTAGCAAACGAAATGGTCCAAGTATTAAAAATAAATGTAAAAATAAAATCGTAAACGAAGCAAACGAAGAATATATGAAAAAAAAAATTTTACAAATTCTCAAAAGTGAAGATCTACATCAAATTATTGTATTGGATATGTCCTGTGGTGAAGATAGTTTACAAATTCTAAAAATGGTATGTACGAGTATATATATACATACATACATTATGATGTAAATGTAGATGTTATCATTTAGATAAGCAATATGTAAGGTTATGTTATCTGTTTATATATCATTTCTATATTTCTATTCATTTTTATTATTTCGTTCTATTTTATGTACTATGTATGTAATATATGCTTAATGTAATTGCAATGCAATTACTTTATAATTTGTATTATTCTATATCTAAAGAGTTTTACGTTTTACTTTTAACATTATTGTATGTATGAAATTTTTTTAAAGTAATTTTCTTTCTTTTTCGTTTTTGCGAAAATTTATCTTCGGAGAATTATTGCTATAAGCAATCTAAATAACAACTCCACATATAAATAATATTGCAATGAATGAACGTATGGATGAATAGAATTATTATTACGTACGATTGGTATACGATGTAAATATTTATACACATGTTGTACATACATTATGTATATGTGATAACAATATGAACAACTTTTTTAACTCAGGGAAAAATAATAACTTGTAATATATAAAAAAAACTTTCTCAAAAACTGTTTTACACAATTAAATGTCCGATATTATTTCTAAATTATGCTTTTAGTGTATTACTACACTAGATATAATACTCATATACATACATACATACGAATATACTCATATATACGATACAAGTATAATATTCATTCGATAATAAATGGGTCATAAAACAGAATAATTTGTTTCTTAACAGAAAAAAAAAAAAATTAATAATAATAACAATGAAAATAAATATAGAATAATAAAACGTAATATAATGCGTATTTTAAGAATATAGAAAGTGGAAAATTTTCTATGTACTGGTATACATAGTTTATTTTAAAGATTTTAGTTATGAAATATTCATATAAAAGGATACTGTAAATACTGGTATACTTTGAGATCCTTTTTATATATAAATGAATTAGTTTAGTTATAATAGTGTATGTGAATATATTTTAATATTTATTATGTAATTCATAAAATTAAAATAATTTTTATACAAAAGTTAAGAAAAAGAAAATAGATAATGTAGAATTTTATCTTAAAAATTTTTAAAAACGATTAAGTTTTTTTTTTTTTTTTTTTCAAACATTTATATGAAAAGAAAATTTTTTTAATCATATTTTTACATAGCAACTATTAATAACTTATTTATTTTATATATATATTTTTTGTGAAGCTTCAGAAAATTGAAAGATTTATAATGTGAAACTATTAAAACTCGAACTGGATAAATGAAATATAACAACTATGTATAAATGCATGAACATATAATACGTTTTTCTTATGTACACAGATCTAGTTTGAATCTGAAATTCTTCTTCGTATTCGTCTACTGTACAACATTGTAATACATAATTCAGACAAGACTTTAGAAGAAAAGAAGCTATACTATTCATGTATCTTTCCATTATTCTTTTTACTTTTCTTTCTGCATCTCAAATGTTATTCAAGAGTTAAATGACCATGTTTGTTTACACATGAAAATATATAGATCAAAACATTTATCGGTTTTTCTTTTTTACACAGATCTTGTTTTAATTTTAAACTCTTCTTTGTACTCGTACACTACAATCATCAGTTTAGTATATAATTTAAACAAGAAAAAGAGAAGAAAAACTAGAACTACATGAGATCAATGAGATATAGTAGAAAGAGAAGTAGAAATGAAAGTAGAAAGATACGCGAATATTAATTTTTCTACAGTTTACAATTGTGTGCAACCATTTATATATTTCTCACTATATTATGTAATGTAGCAAAAATTTTTTTATTTTTCATAATTATTAATGTATATTATGTAGCTAGTTCTTTAGTTCTATATACAGCCATATCAAAACTTTAATAATGAATTTCACTAGAAGAGAAACAAAAGTTATTGACAGTTTTTTATTTTGTAAATTTTTGCATCATAATTATTATTTGAATTAGCCAAAAATCGATAATAATGTAATTAAATTAAAGTTTATTTATTATTTAAAGTATTATATTTGTGTGTAACAAATTACAAAAGTTTATTCAAATCAAAACTTATTCGAGTAATTAAATAATGTATGTACAATCTCAATCGTACATAATATATACATATTTGATTTGTTATATATGATACGTTGTTATAAGTATATATGGTATATGGTACGCAATGCAATGTTATTTAGAAAATTATTGACATAATTGACAATTTGATATCCTGAATTGTACAGATATTACAATAATTCTCTTAGTAAAATATAATATGTATACAAATATGTGTATATTTGAAAAGTTTTCCTATGGAGAATTCTTATAGAATTCGAGAAATGAAAAACAAAAGCAAATGCGAAAAAGAAAAAGAATACTTATCTAATAATTTGATTATTATCATTTATACATAATTTTGATTTAGACTTTTACATGCTTTTACCTTTATCATATATTGTATATACATATTCATATACATTTATGTATGTATTTGTATATTATTTCATGTAATCCTAATATAGAATAATATGCATGTATGAGTATTTTCCTGTAATAGAAAGTAGGAAATCAATGAAAATCATTTTATTTTGGGTTTTTTTGTATTCATTTTTTTTATTTATATTTATCTTTATGTTTCATATTTTAATTTACATATTTATTTATTTTTGTTTTTCATCCTTTAGGCATCAGACATGGAACTTTTCAATTCTTCATATCATTGGCTCTTAATAAGTGATTATGCGGTTGATTATCGTTATCCTCCAATAATAGTAAATACAACAAAAAATGACACAATGAATGAGAATAATTTTGCTGATGAAATTTATAAAGACAATGATGTAGATGTTGATGATGATGATGTGAATGATGAATGTAAATATGAACAAAGTCAAGGAAATAAAATATCAGAACTTATTGAATTTTTTGATAAACTCAATATCAATATGAATACAGAGATGATATTGGCTAAAAAAAATAATATCGATCAATCGAATCAACATAATTACATATTGTTCGATATATGGTAAGGATAAAATATTTTGTATTTGTATATAAAGTAAAAAAAAAAAAATTTCAAATAAAGTGTATGTAACATCTTAAAGAAACAAAGAAATCGAAAAATGAAAAAATAGAAAACAAAAACCCCAAAAATAAACAAAATAAAAAGTAAATATAGAAAACCAAAAAATATACAAAAAATAAAAATAGAAAAACCAAATAATAAATAAAAGGGATATACACATTTTCCTTTCTTGTTTCGTTTTTTCGTTTTTTATGTGTACATATTTTCTTATATTCACTTTATTGTTTTGTTGAAGTTATACATATAAAATGGGTGTACAGAAACTTGCAATATCTGTGTGTATATGTGTGGTACATACAATCGTACAATGAATGAAGTTAAGACGATTGAAAGAACAACATCATACCACACATGCAATATATGTATATACGCAAAAATATAATAAGAGGATTCAATTTGTTTGAAACAATTTCTCTTAGTTTCCGTATTTATTTTGTTTTTTATTTTTATATATTTTTTGTTTTTGTTTGTAATACAGTTTTGTTTTTATGCCTTAATTTCACAAATTTTTTAGCGTATAGAGAATTGGAATGTTGTAGTTGTAGGTACATATTTTTATTGTTGATATCGTATATAGTGTCGTATAGTATTGTAGTTATTTTTTTATATATTTTTTTTTTTTTATACACAATATCACTATGTGTATATGCCTGTTGAAAAGGATGAAGTTCGATAAAAACAGACATATGTGCATTACATGCATGCATTATATAATATTTGTGATGAATGTATATACATTTATGTGGGAGAAAGTGTATAGTATATGTATTTGCGATAGTGCAAATTCATACAGCATTTATACATGAATTATAGATTTGTTTAGTTTCTTCTTTTATTTTAAACATTTCATTGTATTTGTGTACATATAATGTATATTGAATATGATATGTACTCATATATTGTATGTTTTATATGTATTTTGAATGATTTAAATAAAAACAAAAAAAAAAATGAAAAGTGAAAAATTGAAAGATATCAGAGAATAATAAAAGAAATCATTTTGAAAATTTCAAATTTCAAATTGAAATTAAAATAAGAAAATACATAATAAATTCAATAGAGCCCCACATGTAAGTACACACTATACACTATGTAGCTTGTGAATATGGAATGTTTGTACATACTAGGATAAATTCATATTGACACAGACACAACTACAATACCTTTCTATTTATGTGTATGTAAACATGTATAAATTTATGGATACAGTAATGGATTGAATTTCTTCAAAAAAATGCAAACGCAGTGTAAAAGTATAAATATTATTATTGTATTGTGCGGCTTTGAAAATGTAATTTCCAGAAAAGTATATATTTCTTCTTGATGATTTTTTTTTTTTAGTTATTTTTCATTTCCTTTTTATTTTTAAATTTAACCTTTTAACAAAATAAAAACAACATAAAATGTGTAAATAATAAAAATGTATATCGATGTCAAATTTATTTTATGTAGTACATATACTTTCACACTGAGGAACATTTGTTTTTTTTTTTTAATTTTTCAATTCTAATGATAACATTTTGTAAAGTATTTGATAGAAAATGTGTGATATTTATACGCAAACATAAGTAATATATATATATATGTACATGTTTTATTAACAGTATAAGTGTGTGGTATATGTATACCACTTCCACACTGTAGATAGGTACTTGCATCCTTGTACTATTTTAATTTGAAAATTTAATTTGATTCATTTCAATTCGATTCTGCAATTTTAATTACATTTTATATTTATGTTTTATGAACAACGTTTAATTAAATAATTGAGTAATTTGTATTTTTATTTGTTCATTTTTCCCCTGTCATGTATACATATCTATCTATAGTTAGGTATACAAATGTATATTAATATGGCAATTAAATGAGTATGTAAACATTTATTATCATTTATTTGTACGAATTTAAAATATAATTTTTATCTTTTTATATTCAATTCAATTCTCAAAGCTAAAAAAAAAAAAAAATAAATGTATATATTAAAATTGTATACTTATATATAAAGAGCAATTTGAAAAATAAATGAATTTAATTTAAGATACTAATCATTATTCATGACTATTTTATTCAGTCAGATAAAGTGTCACTTAATAAATTTCGTTCTTTTTTATGTTCTTTATTGTTTTATTTTTTTTTTATTAATATTTTATTTGTTTTTTGTTTGTTTGTTTATTTCTTTTTTTTTTTTTTTTTTTTTTTTGGTTTTTTAAATGTAAAAATAAAACTTCGATATAGAAAATTATGTAAAACACAAAAATATAATCCTTTTTATATTATACACACACATTCATATATAAGTAAGTACATATTCTATTGTAGCATTTGTAAAAGATATTTTGTATTTATATGTACATACATATATATGCATATTTGAATTGATTTTTACTTTGTGTTTACGCATATGTGTGTATCTTTTTATATGATCGTCTATATGTGTATTTCTGTTATATTTTTATACATACATATACACACACACACAACATGGTATGTATTTATTTATATCATATTTTATATTCTATTGCATATAAATCAGTTAAATTATTCGAAAATTGAACCAAATGTATACATATGTAGTATGTACATATTATCCTTTATTGTTCTATATCTTTTGAAACAAAAAAATAAATTTTTTTCTTTTTCTGAAAAAGAAATACGATATTGTAATTTAACGTAAAACTCTTACATATACACACATTTAATATAAAATTGAGATAGAAAAAAAAAGTAATTTTATTATCTAACTTTTAGTCAATTTTATTACCATATGTGGTGTATATATACGTATACAGATACACAAATGCACAAGTTTGTTAGATTTAATATTCTAAAAAACAAAGGAACAAAGGATATGAAGCATTGTAAAAAAAAAAAAAACAATTTTTTTTTTGTATAAAATGAATTCAATTTTATATTCTGATACGAATAAATTATGAAATTCTCATTTTATCCTTTATTTATGCATTCACCATACAAATACACTCATATCTATACATAACTACATTTACAATCATTCATATATGTACATAGATATTATAATAATGTCCATATATGTACATTTATGTGTATAGGAATCCAGGATGGCAATTTGGAGGTAAATTGAACATAACCAAAGTTGGAATATTCTCACAATATAATGGTTTACAAATGTACGATTGGTATAAAAGGACGACCACAATTGTCCGAAGAATGAACATGAAAAATGTTCCCATACGATGTATGATTGTGGTAAGTTTTGTTAAAGAATTTGATTTCCCATGAGAAAAGATGCGGTGCAATATATATATTGAAGATGGTAGTAGTATTTTATAGTTTTTTATATATACATAGATATGTATGTAGTATGTATACGAGTATGGTATTTAAAATGTACATTTATATATATAAATAGTTTCTTGTGTGTTAAAGTTAAATAAATTTACATTCTACAGTACACAATTCAAATAAATGTACATACCTAAATTTTATATCCTTATTTTTTTTCTTTATTTTTTACTCTCATTTTATTTTGGTTTATTTATGTTAGAATTTTAATTTATTTTTTTATTTTTTTATATTTCTGTAGAAAAATTTCTTTTATGGGAATTAAATAACACTATAAACGTATGAGCTATTCGACTCTATTACAATGCTCTGTATGTACATATGTTTGTTACATAACAATACATACTCACTCGTATATGTTATACACACTTCTACTATGCTTGTACATAACATCACTTCTAATACATTATTTTTCTATTTCACAGGACAATGAATTAACAGATAGCAAAAAAAAAAAAAAAATAGAAATTTTGTATTTTTTCTTATTCTTATTTTCTTTTCATTTCATATCCTCTTCTGTGTGCTATTATAAATGTACACCGTATGCACACATAATGTATAGGTGACTAACAAATTTTCCGGAATTTTAGAAAATTATCTAAGGGATGAACGTGATTATCATTTAGATTCAATGCATCGTTTTAATTTTGCACTTTTAAATCATGTTAAAGATTTATTCAATTTTAGGTAAGAATCAAATTAAAAATTCATTATCTACCCTTCCCAATAATTTCATTTATGTTAAAAAAACTCCATATTTTTTATACATTATATATGTATCTATCTACATATCCAATGGTTCTTAAAAAATAAAAAGATTTCAATTATATCGAACAAATTCATGGGGCTACGAACATAATGGCACCTATGATGGTATGATTGGTGCCCTGATTAGACGTGAAATTGAAATTGGTGGATCACCGATATTCTTTTTAATTGAACGTGCACGATTAATTGATTACACGACTCATACTTGGACAGCTAGGTAAGTAAATATATACATATATGTATGCCTGCGTTCATTCATATACATACGAATTATATGTATATTTTTTAATTTTTTTTTCAATTTTTTCAAATTAAAATTAAAATTGTTGATTTATATGTCAAAATATTTAATTAAAAGTTTTAATTTCATGTTTATCATATAAATCAGTTTTATTCTTTGCCAGGAACCCAGTGGTTTGAAATCCACTGCTATAGTTGCATACATGATAATAATAACTAATAAGTCAAGAAATCACTTTCGTAGAGCTGTGCTCTCAAAAGAGGTAAATTCGAAAAAAAGTTTTGTGAGGTGACTGACTGAGCATATTAGTAAGAAAGGCTATCACTTATCAGTCAGTAGTACTACGAAGTGTAGTAGTATTTAATGGTTTTCTATAATTGATGAAAATATTCATAATAAAGAAAATCATCAATATCTATTATATGAATATTTTTCAAAATTATTAGGAGAACTTTCTATACAATTTCCTGAGAATATTGTTATTCTCATCAATAAAAATATATATATCACTATACTGATAATGCTATCAATTTATTTAAGAAAATTAAAATTAAAAATTTAAGAAAACCATTCAAAAGTATTGAAAGATCAATAATAATTAGAGATTTGAATTGGTAAGTTCCGTTTTCTTTTGAAATTTATATTTTTTGTAATTAAATTTAAGAAATAGAGGACTCCCACTTTATTAGAAATTTTTCAAAAGAAATTAATTGAAAATAAAGCGAAATTTATTATGTCCTTAGAAGCAATAATAGAGTGTAATTAACCCGTGTGGGAATGTATATAATTATTGAAAGTAAATATATATTTAAATGTCTATATACGTGTATAGCATTAAAAACATATAAACACTGGTATATTTGTATTTATGTATGCTAGTAATAAACTTAATGAAAGAGTTTTGTTTTTTTATTTAATTATTCCTGGTATTAAGTTTTGAATAAATGATATTACATCTATGTATGTATACTTATGATTCAATTGAAATTAAATTCACTTCATTTGTAGCATTTGTTTTATTTTAAATTGATTTTTTTTTTATTTTATTTTCAAAATTTATTTCTTTTTGATTTTTGTCTAAAATTTCAAGAAAGAGCAATTAATGATAGATAACCACACCATATATACACACATGTTACATACTCGTGTACTTATGAACACGTAGCAATGTATAATCGATTTTTAATTTTCTATTTTTACACTATAAATGAACATTCGCTTACACATACATAACATAAATTTTCATATACTTGCACAAATTTTTAAGAATGCATATACATACTCATACTTTATTTTTAATTACTTACTAAATAATTTTTATTTACAGACCATGCTTCATATTTCGACATCCTGATAAGATTCATTTTATACGTAACATATTTTTAGAACCATTCTCTAATGGTGTATGGATATCTTTGGTTATATGCGGAATAATGGTCATTCTATTATTATGGAAAACAATTAAATTTGAAGAATCTATATACTGGATGATATGTAATGGAAAAAGTAATTAATGACATTCATTATTTCTGTTCATTTTAGTATGCTTTATGTATGTACATATACTATATATACGCATTTTACTTTAAATTACAATCTTACGTTTGTATAAAATATTGCATCGTAGACTGCAGAAAAAAAATCTAGTGGTATCACTAATTGATTTAATACACATACTACTGTTGCACCAAGATACGTTTTCATATGATGTTGTTGTGATGTATGTATACAGTAAATACTCTAGTTCTAATATAGTGTGTAAAGTATAATAGCAAACATATACATATATAGAAAATTTTATTAGTATCCCTGTATGTTATAATCCCAGTAGGGGGGTATGAGTGATAATTCGTTCATCATCTTATATGGAACGAACACTCCTACTGGGCCTGTGTTGTTCATAACCAGCATGATGGTGGATCGAAACATCCATACTTAGATTAGCAATATCCTTGAAGTTTTCAAGAAAGATTTTTGCCAATTGCTTTGTGCCTGGTAATGTATTACAGTTTACTTCTTTTTACTATCTTTCCAAAATTTTCATACTTCAATCGTGTGCATCCCAATTGACTAATACTCTGTTGCTATACAATCATCATACAATTAAGTCTGCGTTTTCTATTAGTACCTCAAAATGCGGACCTATTGCGGTTTACAAACAAATGTCTACTTGTTGAAGTTCAGATTTTTTCAACTGGGATATAATTATTATTGTATCTTGATGTGCTGTATAGATAATGATATACGTGTATGTATACATTGCAAATGTATATATTTACTTGTATACCACACGTTCAATAAAGTTTCCAATAATAACACACATGTACAAACCAGAGAGTGAATGAGCTTATAGTTGAGATTTAATTTTATACATACTATAACTCCCTATATACAACATTTATTAACACTTTCTGAATCCTGATTTTTAATTCGATTTTTTATTACTATAAACATTTTATTTTATTTTATTTCTTCTTTACCCTCTGTTAACTTGCAATTTTGTGTTGTACTATTTTTAATGGCCATCATAACAGCACTTTATTTTCTTTTTGTTTGCCTGAATTCATATTTTTTCTCTCTAGATTTTATGATTGTTATTGTTATTTTTATTTGTTGATATTATTCTATTGAATTTTCCAGTACTTATACAATTCAAGACCATAAAAAAAATCAAAAAAAAAATGAATTGTTAAAAGAAACAAACTGAGTAAAAAAAATTATAGAAAAATAATTTTCATGATAATCGTCATGATAGAATGGAGAAATTTTATTCTACGTATTATGTGTAGTATACATTATAGACAGGATAAAATTTCATTATTTTTAGTTCATAAAAATAATAATAATGATAATGATTATGATGATGTTAGTACTGGAAATAATACTGATACCATTAATGCAATAATTTAAAATACCATCATAAAATTATAACTTATATTTATATATTATGATATTTTTTCAAGTGAAATATGAAATTTATTAATAAAAATGAAAACGAAACAAAAAAAAAGGAATTTTTGTTTTATAGAATCGAATGATGCTAGAAAAAAAAATCCTATATAAGGAACAGTTTTTCAAATGAAAAATATAATCATAATAATAATAATAATGATGATAGTAATCGAAATGAAATCGATATTAGATTTAAAATGAAAGAAAAATTTTGAAAAATCGAAAAACGAACAATAAAACGTAATGAATATCAAGTTTACATTATAGTGAAACAGAACAGAATAAATCAAAAACTAAAAGAAAATTCTTACAATATTTTTCATTTTTGGTTTATTTATTTTTGTAAAAAAGTTTTATAAGTCATAAATCAAAAATTTTTGATATCAAAGATATTGAAAATTTATTATCCCACACCATACACACAAATCGACCAACAACGATAACACATAAAATGAAATCGACAAAAAAAAAAAGAAAAAAAGTAAAAATCATTTTGTTTTCATAGAAAATAAAGAAGGTAAAGGTAAAAACTGAACGTATACACAGCAGTTTTTGATGTTGCACATATACATACGATTACATTTACAGCTATACACATGTACAGTAATAATACGAAAATATATACTGTAATAATAAGATAGATATTGTTGTTATCCTGTTCAATCGTTTCGAATAAAAGATGAATGTACTATAGACTAGGATTACATTTTTCTTTTTGATTTTTATTTTTAGAACAATTTAAATCGAACAATAAAAATTGTAGTTGCAATGATCCAGAAATATTATTGATGAGACCATCATCTTATAAAAAATATGTTGGTGATTGTAATCATTGTGGTAGTGATGGTAATGGTAATAGTAATTATAATCGATATCGAAATAGAAATGGTAAAAGTGAAAATTATGAAGTGGAATCATTGTATTCTGAATTTAGTATTAGTTATGTGCTATTCTTCATTGGAACATTATGTCAGCAAGGTAAGAGTTTATATTTGTAGAAAGAATAAGAAAGTAAAAATTTTTTAATATTATTAATACTTACATAATGTAGAAAATTTATCATTGTGTCTATAAAAAGTGGGAGATTTTGTGGCACAGTGGTGGTAATGGTTGATTATAATGCTGAACTATACTGTAATTATAAAGTGTCGAGTTCGATTCTCTCAATAACAATTAAAATGTAAGAAGAATTAATATTCATTATTTAATGTTCTATTTATCATCATCCCATACTTCAGTCAGTTTTGAATGAGTATCTGGGTCAAAGATAATGAGCTCGTTGGGGTAAAGAGCTTGTTGACATCACCGAATAACTCAAATATTTTTCTATATTTTTTCAAAACTAATAAGTCATTTTAAATTCTATCAAGTAATTGAGCTTGTTTCTCTATTAACAACTCTGTATAGTTTGTGATCCACACCACAATAAACTGTATAGGTTGTATTAGGTGTTTTCGATTTGGCAATTTCAAGTAGTTGCGATTACTGAAATGTGTCTTGGATAAATTGTTAAAACGAACGACACATTTCATGAGTAGCTGCGAGTAGATGGTTTAGCACAGACATTTACCTTTTCTACTCGCAAGTACTTAAAATTGCCAAATCGAAAGCCCCTATTATATGAACATGATAGATTATAATATGGTGAAAACAAAACCATTATATTGACTTAGGTCAATGCTCTTCAAATGATAAATTTTCTATATTACGTAAGACCAATACCACAACTCTATCCCACTAATAAGTATAATAAGAAATGGTTTTTGCTTAATTTTTTTTTAATTTAATTTTTTATTTGTTTTTTTTTTTCAGGTGTTTCATATCGTTCGAATCTATGTTCTGGTCGTTGTTTAATTATATCAACGCTTTTTCTAACATTTTGTATAAATCAATTTTATTCGGCCAGTATTGTTGGTACACTGTTAATGGACAAACCGAAAACAATGAAAACATTAAGAGATTTAATTGATAGTCCTTTGAATATAATCATCGAGGATATATTATATAATCATGATTTTTTTCGTGTAAGTTAAGTAATTGATAAAATTTATTGGTGTGTTATTTATAAGTTTTATTTTTCTTTTATGTTTCTTTCTTTAGTTTTATTTTTATTACGAATCAAAGTAAAATAAGGTTTTATGTTTTATCTATGTAACATTTGATTTATACAATCATATTATTGTTGTATATAAAACAAACAATAAACGAAATCAAATTCAGAGTATAGATACACTTTAAGTATTTATTTATAAATTGAAATTTTTGATTTAAAATAAAATGAAAAATCAAAGCCGCATACATATGTAAATATGTATATAGAAATAGGTACAATAAAATATATTGATTCCGATAAGAAATATCGAAATGAAATTGAAATGATTTTGAGTAAATTAAAGGCAGGCAGGCATAGTATAGATTCAAAGGAAAAATACATACATATACGAATATGTATGTATGCTATAGTATTCAAACAAAAAAATTTCGAAAAAGATGAAAAGAATTTAAAGGATATTGAATTATATTTGAAAGAAAATTTTTTTTTGGTTTTCTTTTCTTTAATATTTTTGTTGTTGTTGTTTGTTTCTGTTTTGTCGTTGTTTTGCTGTTTTAAATGTATAAATACTATATACATATACCAAAATCCTTTTATGGCTTATGACTTATTTATTTTTCTATTTTATTTTATTTTATTTATATATTTTTTTTTTTTATGTTTTTTATTTATTTTTTCAATTTAATATACTTTTTATATGAATTTTGTGCACACGAATGTATATTCTAGGATTTTAATTCATATTTATGTATATGAGTCAATGTATTAACGTCAACATACATATACAGCAGGATATAGAAACTGAACTATACAAAATAGTTTTAGCTTTTAACTCTTTGACTTTTAAAACGAATTGAAATTATGAACATACATGCACACAAACATTATATGTATATCTTTGAAAATAAGATAAAAAAAAATGTTTTTTAAAAATAATAAAAATAAAATTACAAAATATGAAACGGAAGTTTATGTATGTACAACAAAGAAATTTTGCGAATAAATAGAAAAAAAAAAGCAGAAATTTAAAATTAAAATAAAAGGAAAAAAAAAAAGAAAACAAAATCTTGAAAATATTTTCTGTTAGAAAAATGAATGAAAAACGAAAAAACAAATATGTAAAGATAATACTCTAGATAATGAACTAGAAATTATCATCTATCGTATAGACTAGACGTTAAAAAATATAAATACATTGGATGGCATACATATATACGTGAACACACTATAGGAGTTCTATATAAAAATTTACATAATACATAGAAATATATGAATATATACACAAATACACACACACACACACACACACACACACACACACACACACACACACACACACACACACACACACACACACACACACACACACACACACACACACACACACACACACACACAAACACAAACACACACAAATGGAAAATGATTGAAAAACATTTTTTTTCCTTTATGTCTTTATGCACAAGCTAAAGTTTCAGTTTTCATATTTTTTCTCTTTCCTTTTTATTTACGTTCTTATTTTTTACTTTTTTTGTTCTAATTTTTTTCTTTTTTATTTTCCTCAATGATGAAAAGTAATAAAAATAAAAAAAAAATTTGTGATATTATTATGATAGTATAGTGCAGTGATATTGAAAAATTATGTATATAAGGATTCACCTTGTTTGCATATGACATTCGGTATAAATTAAAAACAAAAAAAAAACAGCAATAAATATGTAAAATAAAATTAAGAAAAAACAAAATTTCCATATACAATAAAGAGTGTCATAAAAACTACACTTTAGCATAGTAATGATTTTTTTTTTCATTATTCTTTGTTCATCTTTCAATTTTCCATCATTTTTCCATTTTGTTTTTTTTTTTTGCTTTTATTTTAATTTTCATAATTTCCTTTTCTGTTGTTGTTTTGTTTCGCTATTGAAATTAAATTTTTTTTTTGTGTTTATTTATTTACAGAGAACGACTGATCCGGATGCAATTGAATTATATAGAAGAAAAATTAATACATTTTCCAAGGATAACGTTATAAATATTATTAAAATTAAAGAAAATGATATGGAAAATTTTAATAAAACCGGATTAAATATGAAAGTCTTATCATCATCATCATCATCACCAGCACTACAATCTGGACGAAAGGGTATTCAACGAATGTCATTGAAAAAATCAAAATCAGCTTGGTATAATGTTGAAAATGGTTTGAAATTACTTAAAAAAGGAGGTAAAATATTTATACTTTTTTATTACGTTTTTCAATCTTTCGAATGAAAAAATAAATACGAAAATTGTATAAGACAAAACACGAAAAATCAACTAACAATATTTTAAACTTACTCCTCCCCTTTATATATACTCTAGAGTAGTAGACGTCATTGACTTAGTGCGGTACCTATAGAGCTACAGTACATATAATAAGGTTTTCTATAGTAGGAGCGGTATTTCTCTCACACCATGTGTACTTGCATTTTCTTGTTCATAAAAAGTTGTTTTTCTCTTTTAGTGAGAAATGGGAATATTGTACGTAACATGCACGGATAATCAACTAACAACATTTATCACTTGTTTCTTCTCTTTACCTTCCCAAACATAAGTAGTTTTTTTTCAATGTTATTTTCTGTATTATCCTTCATATTTTTAAGTTTGTGTTTTCTTTACTAACATCATTCTTTTCTTTTTTTTGCTTACTTACCATTTTCTTGGCGTTTACTCCTCTATCTAAATACCATAAATACTTAATATACGCGCTGACTTCTTATACATATGGTGTATGTACTTTCATATGAAAACTATGAAATAAATTAATATTAGACGAAAAGTTTTCATTTTATAACAAGTTGATTTTCTCTCTCAGTATAGAAAATGAGAATATTGTACAAGACAAAATATGTAAAATCAAGTAATAACATTTTCTACTTGCTCCTCTTCCCTTTATACATACTCTGTAGTAGTGGAACTAATTGACTTTTACTTGCTTTTATTGTATCTATATATTCATTGCTATAGTATACGCTACGAAATTTATGATTACTTTTATATTTTTCATATTTGTTGTTTTTATGTTTTTGACTGATTGTTTGACTTCATTCATTTATAAAAGATCAAGGATAAAAATATGAATAGCAGACAATAAATTCTAAATTTTATATGAAAAATTGAAGGAGTATATTTTATTTTTTAATTTTTTTATCCTTTCTCAAAGCAAAAATAAATATAAAATATCCTTTCATTATTCATTCATTAAAAGATTTTCTATTTTCATTTTTTTCTTTGGAAAACACACTTGAATTTTGTTGTTTTTCGAAAAATTTTTATCAAATAAATCTATTTAAATATGTTAAATCCTTTATTCAATTTTTTTCTTTCAATATTATTATTGAAAATGTTTTACATACATACATATTCAATGATATTATGATTTTCTTTTTGACCAAAGCCAAATGGTCTAAATTTTTACTGTCTATGGTATGTACTGATATCCAGCTATATGTTTATAAACAACATAAGTAATTTGTGGTTTTCCTTTATTATTTTCAGTTTATATAAAAAATTCATCACATTTACAAACATTATGTAAATTATTATTTATTTCAGACAGACAGTTATCTGTATTCTATATCTTAATATTATGGCCTATATATTAACATTTCACTTTTGAATTTGATTTTCATTTCAATCACAATCTTATCTGTTACTCTGTTTACATCAAAGTAATAAAAAAACAGTAAAACTTCTCTTATTTTTTTTCCTAGTTATTTTTCTTTTTTGTGTCCTTGACAATGTTTAAAATTTTTTTTCTTTTTATATACGATATACGACCATATTTTATGTTGGTTATACGTTTTTATACATACATATATTGAATGTATTGAATTTCTTTTTGCATTAAAAATCCTTCATATACAAAATGAGTTATTTTAACATAATAAAGCGAAACATAAAAAAAAATACAAATTAAATTCAAAGAATGAATATGGAGAAAACAGTGAATAATCTTTTTTTTCTTTCTTTTTTTTTTATTTTTTTTATTGTGAATCAAAGTAAATTTCAATAAAGTGGTTGCATTTACTTTTTTTTTTTATTTTTAGTTGTTTTATTTTGTTTCTTTGTTATATGGATGTCTTCCAAAATAAAATTTGTTTTTCTCATACAAAGTTACAGAGTATAGAGTAGAGGAATACATATCCTTATTATGTTCAACTTTTCTATGTTCAATTATTTTTAAATTTTCTTGATGTATACATAGGATTATTAATTGATTTTCTAATAATTAATTAACTAAAAAATAATTACATTTATGGAATGAGTTGTATTGAGATTTAACTCATTATGGAAATGTTTTCTAGAGCATATTACATATTATGTAATGTAAGTATGCAATGTGTTCATACTCAAACTCATAGTGGTGGTAAAAATTCAGTTTTTTTTTGTTATTCTCATTAAAAATTTTGTTATATATTTATCGAAAATGTTATAAATCCAAAGAAACGAGTTAGGGTAGAATAACAAAATAAAATAATTTTTTATATATTTTTCTATTATCTTTCTTTATTTATGTTCATAATGTACATATGTTATACAGGATATGCATTTCATGTGGATGTGGCTACTGCATATAAAATCATAAAGGAAACTTTTACTGAAAGAGAAATATGTGAACTGACTGAAATACAACTTTTTCCACCTAGAAAAATGATTAATATTGTACGAAAAGGATCACCATTACGTAAAATGATTACATATGGGTAAGCATATTGTATTTATGGGAAAAGGACATTTTATTCATACATATCATTCCTGTATTGTTAGATTATAAATAACTTATTTATTTGTATGATGTACATACAAAAATGATGGACAGATAAAAGTGAAAAATATTCACATTTTACTGTCCGAGTAGGTATATGCAACGAAAAACAACTATTTATAACCATAAAATTAAATTCTATCCAAAGAAAATTATTTTCATATCTGAAAATCAATTTCAAATATGTATGTATTATAAAAACCTTATTAATGTGTATGTAAAATTACATATAAGCTTAATGTAATATTTTGAATTAATTAAAACACGCGATTAACAATAATATAAATACCAAAGTATACATACCTGCGTATATATTTTTGAGAATTTTTGAATGCGATCAATAGAAAAGTACATTGAAGGAAATACGTTTTCATAATTCAGTTGCAAAGTATTATTGAATTTAATTAAAATTTTCAATAAATAGAATCAATCAGATTATTTCTGTAAATACATACATATAGTACGTCATTATGTATGTGTACCTGTACATACGAATATATGTGCAATATTGAAGTAATCTATATATTCATATTAGAATTTAGTATTAATTTAACATTTTTAACTAGGGTATTCTTTTAAGAGAATAAAATTATAAAATCGTATTAAGTATAATGCCGATTCTACATTCAATGCAGTAGACTTGACAGCTACTTTTACATGTTAAGCATGCTGTGAAGTCGAAAGTCGAAGTCCAAGTTGAAATCACTGCATTGAATGTAGAAGCGGCTTTACACTACGGTAATTAGGACTAATATGTGAAATTTCAAATTAAACACTATAAAACTATTAAAACTAAATTAAACACTATAAATGTAAAACTGAGAATGCTGGTAATAAGAAATTCAGTAGCTCGCCGTAAATGAATTTCGCAATTAATTTGAAGAGTTAAATTTACTCGCTTTGTGTAAAAAGTTTTTCATGGTTTTATTCAGTTTATATGCTTTTTATTGTATTAAATAAATACCCTTAATACCAATAATTTTCATGTATATTTTTTCTATTTCAAAATGCAACTTTTACATATCTTTTATGTATATATGTATGTAGAAACGTTCATGTGTATAGTGTAATATGTGAATATTAAATAATAATTTTTAATTAAATTCTAAACAGATTACGTCGTACCAGAGAATCAGGACTAATGAATCGTCAAAGGAAATTATGGCATTCAAAAAAACCACGTTGTGTTCGAAAAATTCAACCGGATGATTTGAAAGTATGTACACTCATATGTATAGGCAAAATGTTCACACCATGTACAATATAGATAAAGACTGTATTCAATATATTATTTGTATGTAATCGTATTTATTTGGAAAAAAATTATTCGGCAAAATCTATATTAAATCTTAGTATTGAATATATGTAGAATGGAATTTAGAAATATTTCAATTTTATTTCATATTAATACATATTATCTGTTATTCATTTTCATTTTAAATTTTAAAATATTTTTAATATTTATTCGAATGTATAGAGTAGTACTTATGTAGTATATAAGCATGTATATTTAATATATTAACATATTTAATGAATGAATTTTCAGTATATGTACATTTATGTCTATTCGAAAAATTCATGTATGATTCATTCGAATTCATATGTGTATCATTCAAATCCATACATAAAAATGTAAGTATATACATCCTCAATAACTATTACACATATACGAGTACATACCTAGACTGCATACGTACCTATAATTATAAAAAATAAAAAAAATATAATACAATATCGAAATCGTACAGATAAATACATACTCGTACTCGTATACGCTATCATTCATAAGTAAACGGCGAAAAAAAAAGAGAAAATAAAATAATTTCAAAATTTACTTCTCTTATATTTTCATGAAAATTTTATTTTAGCATGGTATATTATAATCTGCATTATATTCTCTCTATTACATACATACTCGTATATTCTTGTATAATACATATGTAGGTACTTACATTTTTTGAAAAATTTCAATTTCGTATCATACATATTTACATAAAATAAAATTCAGTTTGTATATATTTATATATGGTATTTGGTAAATTTTCTTTCTTTGGAATAAATATTAAATTTTATTTCATGTACATACTCTGTTTTATTTTATGATTTTATTTTTTTATTTTTTTTTTTTCTGTTGATTCTATTCACCTTTCATTCTAATTTTACTATATATGATATACAGATAAGTAAGTGTTACAAAAACAAAAGTATAATTGCTGGTGTATTAAAACAATATTCTGTATACTATGAGTATTTCTGTATTTAAGGATTCATACATACATATGCATGTACGTACTACATTTTACGTGTATATGCATGAATCATGTACTGTACTGCACTTATAAATCATATTTTACACTTATTTTAATTTTAACACTAACATTTATTTTTAATTTTAACTTACATACTATACATTTATGACTATATATGTATTCACTTGTATATAAATATGTAGAGTATAAATGCGAACATTATAATATATAACAGTCATTATTTTTTCTAAATATATATAATATATATATATTATATGTATATGTATTTTTTTTTTAGTCCTTCGTATGTATATAAGCATAAGTAAATTTTCTGTTTTTTTGTCGAATTATTTTTTTCAGGTTGATATTCAGACACTTGTATCAGCAGTTTTTATATTAATTTCTGGTTTAATATCTAGTATAGTTATTCTATTTTTGGAAATTTTGTACGATTTATGGCAAAAATCTAAAAAATAACTAAAACAAGAAGAAAAGTATGGTAAGAATATATGAGAAAAAAATTTTTACACATCTTTCAACTTTAACTATGTATATTTAAGTTATATTATAAAAAAAAAAGGAAGAGAAAATACTAAATTTGGTAAAAACAAAAAAAAAAAAAATAATTTACTAATATGTGATACCTAACTAACTCCACCGACAACATAAAATTTTCGTCTGGTGTATACTAATGTAAAAGAAAAATTCTTAATTTAAAGGATAAAATAATATGAAACTTGTAAATGCAATTTTGTAATATATAATGTTTGGATATTTACTTAAGTGCACGTATTACGTCACTATATAGATATTTATTCGTATACATATTTATATCATATATACATATGTACCATAAAATATGTATTCAGTTACACCTATAATGTGTGCAGTACACCTATTATATCTAGAAGAAAAAAAAAATTAGATATGCAATAGTATATAATAGTGGACTAAATATGCAGTATAAATATAATATGAAATACATGTAATATCAAAACATTACCGTATTACCACGTAGTATTACTTACTATCTCTAAAATATTAGTTACAAGCATATATAAATAAAACTACGTGGTATATGTGGTTATATGAACTAAGTACATACTATATGAGAATATAATGTTATGAATGTAACTAAAATATAAAGTCAAGAGACTTAAAAGTCATAAAAAATGGATTAAGTTTTATGATAACACAGAGAAAATGTATGTAATATGAAAAAAAAAAAATATTAACAATTTTTTTTTATATTTTTGTTCTTTTCGAAGTTTTATTTTCTTCTTTTGCTGTTATACTGTTTGAGAAAAAAAAAAAAAAAAAAAAATAAAAAAAAAATAAAAAGAAGTATATGAAAGTCATGTAAACAATTTTTTCTGTAAAAATATGATATTGAAATTTTGTTGAAATTGCAAAAAAATTTTTTAACAAAATATATTACAGTAAAGGATACTTACTTTTCAAATTTTTTTTTTTTTATTTTCATTTTTATTATTATAATTTTTCTTTCTTTTGAATTTAAAGAAGATATAATGGAGTAAGAAAATATGTTGTAGTGTTTTTAGTTAGACACAAATGATTTATAATGATTAAATGAAAGGACAAGCAGTAGTTTGTAGTACAAGCAATATAGATATATATATATGTTTAGCAATAATTTCTTATTCTTATATCAAGTAAAAGCATAAAATATGTACAGGTATACCATTAAAATATGTATTTGTTTTTGAAAAAATGAATTTATTGTTATTATGGAATTACTTGCCTAATTATTAGTAGAATCAGTGATTTGAATAATTTTATCTTTATGTCAATAAAACATAATATGTAGATGTAAAAAAGAAAATTTTTTATTATTGTATAAGCCATCTGGATTTTTTTGTATTTTACTTATCCGAAAAAAATTTTTCCAGTTTTAAT
The DNA here is from genome assembly GCA_951394055.1 of Villa cingulata. Taxonomy (NCBI): domain Eukaryota; kingdom Metazoa; phylum Arthropoda; class Insecta; order Diptera; family Bombyliidae; genus Villa; species Villa cingulata. Next base: position 33,153,765 of record OX596021.1, on the reverse strand, counting down.
TTTTGTGTGGAAAATTATTTTTTTTTTTCAAATTTGACTTGAGAGTATTTTGAATTTCACTAAATGTAATTGTTGTTGTTGTTGTTTGTTTATTTAACCAGAGCACTCAGACAAACGCTGTCCATTGTACTCGAAGCCCCCGCCTAGTCAAACTTCTTCGTCGCCTTTAGGTAACGAAGGAATTCCACTCGACTTTCAGGCCCAATTTGTTCGGGTCTGATGACATCAGTGCCGAAAATGCACATTCTAATAGAGAAGAAGGTCTGGCACTCACACAAGAAGTGTTCCGTGGTATCGTCCTCCTCTCCACAAGAAGCACACAGTGCATCACTAAATAAGATTACTTAATTGTAAAAAAAATGTTAATCATGAAAAATACCCATTTTCTACTACCAATAGTTGTATGTACATCTTTTTATTTTCTTGTTCATTTTGAATGTTTTAAAGCTAAAAATACTGAAATATATTAATAAAATGCTCTTCACGCAATCAGTGACATCACAATTTTAAATTATGACATTAACGACTGTATAATTTTGTCAACTCCTACTATATGGAAAATCTATGGAAAGTCTTTGTTTAAGTCAAATACAACACGCCTATCTTGCAACGTTACAAGCTTTCGCATTGTCATTACTATTACGAGTGGAGCCATTATAATACAATCTATCAATTTCAAGACAAGTAATAGTAAATGAGAGAAACAATAATTTTTAAGAGTATACATTGGTTCATTCAACAATATACAAAAAACACAGAGAAATGAATATTTGAATTTGAAACAATAATTAAATGAAATACAAAATTAATTTTTTTTATATTTTCTTTTCAAATTTTTCTCTTTTTTTTAAATATATTTTCATCGCATATATTAAATATATTATTTTTTTGAAGGTTTTTTTATTCATAATTTTTTATTATAATTATTATACATTTTACTCTTTATTTTTTGTTATTCATTTGAATTAAAAATATTTTTAAATTATTTTTATACATACAAATTTTAATTTTATATTTATATTTATTACTAAGTAAAGTAGTATCGTAGTATTTTCTTTTCTTTCTTTTTTTTTTTTTTGTAAATTCTAAATACATAAGAACTAAAATTTAATTTTAATAATACATATATGATTATATTATTTAATAATAATTATTAATTGTACGTACACATTTTAAACGAACTTCTTTAGCTTCTTTTATTCTGTTTAATTTTTTAAATACTTAGTTCACGTAAGCCTTTTATCTATATGTTCTGCATATTTTTCTATTGAATTTGTATAACATTTTACATTAACATAACATAAAATTTGTATGCTTTAAATTCATTGAAATAATTTTATTTATGTTCATGTTTTTAATTATATACTGGATTTTTTTTTTTATATTTCGAAATAGGAAATATGTTTGTCTAGGAAATTATTTAATAAAATATTCTGGGAGATATAATGTAAGTAATCATATGAAATACATTTGTGTCGTATAGTATAATTTCATGTACCAAACATATGTATATTAGATAATATTTCTCAATAAAATTAATTTTAAAATTATTTGAACTATATTTAATCAAAAGTATAAAGGTAATTTAATAGAAATGAATTTCTGAAACTTTTGTAATTAATTTAGTCGATGAAATTATTAAGAAATTATCTAAATATTTGTTGCCTAATTTAATAAATTAATATATTATTTAAATTGCACATAGAAAATATGATAAATTGTATACGTATACCTGCAATAGGCTTATAGGCTCATATAGGTACACAGTACACTAGAAGTATAAATAGTGAATTTCAATTGAATGTCATAAAATTTAAAGGAATTATTTAGGTTTTAGTTATTATTAATTCCTTCAAACAAATTTTGAAATGCCCATGAAGTATTTATGTATTTACATATATTGAGTTTTTGAAAAGATTATTGTTACACTGTTGAAATCATTATATACTGAGTCGAAATGTAATTAATTATATAATCCATTTATGTACCATATATGTCTATACTTACATAAAATTTTCATAAATTCTAATACATATATGTAGTAGTAAAATATTAAAAAAAAAAAAATCATTTTCGATAATTATAAAAAATAAAACTCACAAACAGTAATTCAAATTCCAATTATTTTATTTTATTTTATTTTTTAATTAATATCCTTTAATTGTTGAATTTAAATTATTTATCATACATATTTATCATTTATTTATTTATTTATTCATTAATCCATATAGTTTTATCGTATGTATGCATATATGGAATTTATAAATTTTCAATTTATAATACATATTTATTAATGCATATATTTTTGTGTATGCATAATACAATAGATACATTACTTACACAAATTACATTAAATTTATATATAATTGAATGTATTATACAATGCATATATTCTATAGAATATTTATTTACATGATTTTTATAATTTTCTTTTTTCATTTTTCTAAATAAACATTTTATTTAATCATTTCAACTTTAAAAATATTTTCGTTTTACTATTATATGATTAATATATCTTTAATTAAATTGTATATGATGTATGTATTTTATATGTATAATTTCAATTTTAATTATTATACTATTAAAATATTTTAACTAATTTATATAATATTAATTATTATTTTTATATATTTTTTTATAATTTTTCCTTTTTTTTTTTGCTTTGTTTTCACTTTGCTATATCAATTTATTGTATTTTCGTCCACATTATAATTATTACACATTGATATTATTTTTATATTCATTATATTCGTTTTTATTTTCAAAATAAATTTATATTTACAAAATTTAAAATACATTTTAGATATAGTACACAACATATAATCAGGGAAACTTCCGAATTGGGGCCGCCAGCTTTTGAAACGAGACCTTCCGATAATGATACTTTGGAATGTCCTCTTTAACATGATATATGTATATCTCGATTGGCGCAAATTCATCTAGAGGACGCAAACTACCCTTAAAAATTTTTGGTCCAAAATGACGTGTTTTACGAAATCCGTTATTTCTCCAGATTAGGATCTTGGATCGGATTAGTTAATATACTGTTTTAAAGACAACTTTATCATTATTTTTTTACACGGCTTTATTTTTTACACTTTATTTCACTTTGATTGGATTAGCGGTTCCCGAGATATAAGGACATAAAAAAATGAGTATTTTTTCGCATTTTTTTGTATATTTTTGCATTTATTTTTTTTATTTATGCAGTTTCTATACATAAATGTGATAGCATTGGAAAGAGGACAAAAAAAAACCTTTTAAATGATATTATAAAACATATATATCATCTTTCAAGTTTTGAAGTTATACCGTCATCAAAAGAATTTGGGAAAGTGATTTTTAAAAAACACGAAATTTTGACTTTAAGTCCTTATATCTCGGGAACTGCTATACAATCAAAGTGAAATAAAGTGTGAAAAATAAAGCCGGAAGTTATCTTTAAAATGGTATATTAACTAATCCGATCCAAGATCCTGATCTGGAGAAATAACGGATTTCGTAAAACACGTCATTTTGGACCAAAAATTTTTAAGGGTAGTTTGCGTCCTCTAGATGAATTTGCGCCAATCGAGACATACATATATCACGTTAAAGAGGACATTCAAAAGTATCATTATCGGAAGGTCTCGTTTCAAAAGCTGGCGGCCCCAATTCGGAAGTTTAGCCCATATAATCTAAATTTCTGTTTTAAAATAATCATAATAATAATTTTATATTAATATTAATATATTTTACTCTAATTTGATTGTTCATTAAAAAATAAAAAATAAAAAAAATTCTTTATTTTATTCCTTTTTTGTAAACAGTATATAATTATTGTACACACACTCAATTTTTATTTTTTATGCGTATTTATATATAATTTAATTTACATATCATATATTCATCATGTAATATATTTTTAATTCATAATTATTATTCGATTATGTATCATAATTATTAATAATATAATCTTTCAATGTTAAGGAGCCCATAAACATACGATATATCTGATGACTGATTGACAGAAAAGTTGAAGTCGGACGACTGATTGTAATAAAATCAACAACAAAAATTGAAGATATAAAAATAGTAGATTTTTTTTTCTACTTTTCTTATGTAAATTATGTACTGCAATGTATAGGTAGTAGGCGTGTACAAAGAAGAATTTCAGATTAAAAATTAGATCTGTGTATACAAGAAGAACCGATAAATGTTTTCACCTATATTTTCATTTGTAAACAAACATGCGGTCATTGAATTCTTGAGTATTTTGATTTTAAAGAAAATTTTCGTAGAGAATAATTTTTTTTTTATTGCGATTTCTTCGATTTCAATATTTTTGTCTGTCAATCAGTCATCAGATATATATCGTATGTTTATGGAACCTTTTAGATAATAAATACTATACACTCGTATATTATATATTTTCACATAATTTTATTTAATGAACATTGTATTTATATGTAATTTCGTTTGTAAATTATTTGTGTATTTTAATATACTTTTTTGTATCTAATGTATTTTTTTTTTTTTCAAATATTTTATTCACGCAATACTGTGTTAGTTCATAAAATAAGTAGTATATATTATTGTAATTTTTTTTCTTCTGTCCTTTAGTTTCTTCTGATTTATTTTTTTACATATTATATATTATTCATCTGTATATTTTTATTCATAAATTTCAAACTATGTATATATTTTTCTTTTTGATTTATATATCGATACTCGTATTTTCATTTCTCTATTTTCAAAATAAAAATTATTAATCTAATTTGGCATCTGAACAAATAGATACATACATATGTTTGTATATATGTAAGTTATTCATTTAATTTTTTCATAGTTTATATTCAAAATTTTTTATACATATGCCATGAGTATAATGTATACATATTTTATTAAAAATAAATATTAAAAACATATAATTATAAAATTTATAATTAACTGTGAAAATTACAAAAAAAAAAAAAATAAAATTTTTGTACTTACATAATAATAATTATGTACAAAACAAAATTAAGGTGTGGAAAAAAAAATAATATAAAATACACAATAAAATAATAATTTTTCCGCATCGCATATAAATTTAATATATTATGCACATGTATAGTATTTCAGTAAACATACATTCATACATCCACAAATAAATAAATAACATTTTTTGCACATCATATCATTGAAATTGAAACAACACATACATATGTATGTAAATAAAATAAAAAATACTTAAATAAATCAAAAAAAAAAAAGTAAATAAATATAAATAAATAAATTTTGTAACATATGTGTGGTTCGTTTCATTCATTTTATTATATCACTATTTATGTTCTGTGGAAATTTATTTTAATTTCACATTCAATTTATGGATATGATATGTGCATAAATGCGTGAATATTTTTATTTCGCTAGCTACTATACATACATATTTTTTGCTTTCATTTTTTTTTTTCATTTTTATCAATTGAGATTTAAATCATTGCTTAATATCTATATACAAATATATGTACAACACTTTATATGGATGTGTATTGATTTTTTATTTCGCAATTAAATTTTTATTTTTATGTTTTTTTTTTTTTTTTCAGCATACATGTGTTTCTTTTTTTATACATCATATATGTATTTGTTGATTTAATGTGTAAATATTGCACATAAATGTAAATTAGTTTTAACATTTGTATTTAAATATTATGTAGCTACTATAGTATTCCTAAATATTGGATGAATCAACGAAAAAAAAAAAAACCAAAATTAAAAATGAATTAATGAATAAGGATAATTGAAAGAAAAATAATAAATAAAAAAAAAATAACATTAAGGAAAAAAATTACATTGAATTGAATGCAGTATATGTGCGGTGGAATAATAACAACAACATGTTGGAAAAATTGTTTTACACAGATAAAAATACGTAAAGAACATTTTACAATTTTTATACCGCATAATGTTTACCATATGGGTATTGGTATATTATATACTTAGATGGGTATATGTACTTTGATGTTAACAACATTTAATAACATGTACATACACGTGTACTTAGAATATGTAAATAATGGATTGTAATTAACAAAAATAATGTGATGTAATGTAATAAAATGTTTTTTTATATTTAAATAGCGAAGAGATTTTATTGCTTATTAATATACTTTAACAGGGAAATTTAAAAAAATATTTTTTAAAGATAGCTGGAGGAGTCCCAAAATGTCACTTAAAACCTGCCTTGGTATCCTATTTACTATTTACTCTTATTTTTATTCATAAAAGAAATTCATTTTGTTTTTATACTTGCTTCGCATTAAACACCATAAGAAGTATTCGAGAAGCAGGAAGAAATATAAACAGCGAGTAGTAGGAGGAACTAGCTGTATTACGTATTACCAAGTATAAAACCATATGAGTATAATTCAGAAACTTAGCTTTGATTATTTTAATTTATAATTTGATATAATTTTTCTCTCTGATGAGTTCAATGTCCTCAAGGTGTTCACTTAGAAATATGCCAATTTCAAGTATTGCAGAAGCGTTCTTCCTATTATAGTATGATACATATTATCACCTTTTATGGCAGTAGCAGTAGTAGGTAGTAGTAGTTGCAATAGCACGTAAAGCACTCGATATAAGTATAAACAGAAAAAGAAATACAGAAATGGTTTTTCATATTAATCTTCACTTCTTTACTCTCTACTCTTTCGATATACTCCAACAGTTCAGGTTCAGGTTTATGATCGTACGTAGCACTTTACGTAGATTTACGTAGCACTCGATCGATAAAAAGAATAAGAAAAAACAAAATGGCTTCTCATAAAAATCTATACTCTCTACTCTCTCACTATAACTATAAAAACTCAGCTTTATGATCGGTAATTATCATTCATTGGCAGTAGTGCGCCTGTACTACTTTTCAATCACTTTTTTTTTTTTTTTTGGTAAAGTACATCTAATAAATTCATACTACACCTATCATGTATGCTACAATAAAAATTTATAGTTGTTTATTAATTCAAGAAAAAAACATATTTTTAATTCATACAATTTAAATTCCGAAAAAATAAAAACGAAAACTATAAAAAAATGGGAATTAAAAAAAGAAAAAGAAAAACCATATTGTGATTTATCGATTAAATTTCATATCAAATAAAATATATAAAATGATTTTGAACGAAAAAATCATGTCCTTTTCTCTTGATTTCATTTATTTTTGATTTACATAAATTTAATAAAAAAAAATTTTTTTTTTCATTTTCATTTTTTTTTTTTTTTTTTTTGGTTTTGCTTTTGTCTGTTGAATTTAATGTAAATTTGCTGTCACTTTTAATCAGACAGAGTGATATGATTTTTGATTTTATTAATTTATCAATATCCGGTTACCGGTTTATTTTAATAATACATAAAGAAATACGTATCTGCACATATTCACACAGCAGAATATGAAATATAAAAAAAAAATTTCGCAAAATTTTATATTTAAAAATGAATAAATTCAATAATTGATTTTTATAAAATGGCATGAACATAAATGAATCTACGTATTATTATTAAAGTCGACTTGCTTTATTTGCTGTCAATAAACTTTTTGTAGAAAAATAAAGTATATATACATACTTATGTATTTTGGAAAAAAATTTCATTATTACTTAGTTCTCATTTAAATATGATATATTTTTTTGCATTATATTTTATTTAATCAAATTTTATATTATCTATTTTTCATTCTATGAACTAAAAATTTAAAAAGAAGATTACTTCATCTAGCGACATATTTTAATTTTGATAATAACATTTTAGAGAAAGAGAATTTCAAGAATATCAATTTAATAGAATATATTAATCACAAGATATCCACGCGCAAATATTTATTGATTATTTTCTATATTTTTTTATTGTTTTACATATTTTTCCAAATTATATCTTAATATAAATTTAGTTTTTCATTCAATTTTTCGTTTCATTTTAGTTCAATTATTGTCTCCGATTCTATCAAATCTATTCTAGAATAAAAAGTGTTGTCCTTTATTAATTTATTTATTTCATAGTTTTCTTTAATGAACTTGCATACACATACATATGTATACGAAGTCAGTAGTATGTGGTAGTATATAATTATATGGTATGTGCATATGTGTGTGCGTGTGAAATACATACACTATAGGTACTGTACTAGACAATGACAGTCATTGTTTAAGAGTATGTATTAGAGGGGAGGAGCAAATATTAGATGCTGTTTGTTAGTTGATTTTTCGTATTTTACATGTACCTACGCTATTCGGATTTTCTAGATGAGAGAAAATCAACTTTTTCTTTAAAAAGAAAATACAAGTGTGAAATACTACTCGTACTAGAAAAGCTTATACTACAGGTACCGTAGTAAGTCAATGGCCTCTACTGCTCGACAGTATATACAAAGGGGAGGAGCAAGTACAAAATATTGATAGTTGATTTTTCTCATTTCTTATTCCGAGAGAAAATCAATTTTTTGCAAAATGAAACTTTCATCTTATATTAATTTATACACATGTGTATATGAAGTCAGCGGTATATGTATTTATGATATTTAGATAAAGGAGTTGCCAAGAAAATGGCAAGTAACCAAAAATAATAATAATGTCAGTAAAAAAAAAAAACACAAACTTAAAAATATGAAAGAAAATAGAGAAAATAACATTGAAAGAAAAATACTTAATGTTTGGGAAAGTATAAATTAAAACAAAAAACAACCACATACACGCATCAACAAATGGAATAAAAGTAATTTTATATTATTTTTTATTTGTTTCGAAATGAAAAAACAAAATGAATTTAATTTATAACATCAATTTGCTTGGTCTTTTTGTTGTTGTTTTCTTCAAAAAAAAAAAAAAATATTTTTATGCAATTCCAGTGTTCGTGCATTCTACGAGTATGCATGTACAATGTTTTTATGAATTTAAATAGAAAATGCATTTTTCATTATATTCTTGTTTGTTTTCAATTTCGTTTTTTTTTGTTCTATTTTTTTTTCTTATATTTTCTTATAAAATGCAATGTTTTTTTGTTCATGTGTATACATACAATATTTGTACATGGATGCATTTGTATGCATGTAGTAATAATAACATTAAATTTACATAAGAAAAATATTTTATATGACAGTGCATATACTACATTATCAGAAAAACTAAAGAATTGAAAATAAAAAGTAAAATAATTGAAAAATGAAAACAAATTTGGCGAAATAGTACATGAAGACATTTTAATTGAAAATATAAAAAAAATTTTTTTTCCTATAAACAGAATGAAGAAAAAACAACTTTTTTTGGAAGAAATTGAAAAGAAAAAATAATTTTAAATTGAAATGTTTTTGTGTTTTTTTAAATATTTTATGTCAAAATGTTAATAAGGATAATAAAATGAAAATCCTTAATAAAATCCTAAATTACTTAAAATACAATAAATTAAAAAAGAATATATTTTTTGGTTTTTCAATTTATATTTTTGTATTTTTACTTCCGTCCATTTATTTGCTACTTAGTTTTAATTCCATCACATTTAATTCAATTCTATGTTGACAATTTTTCTGTTTTTATTTATTTATACTTCTTATTTAGTCCTTTATATTACTTTAATTACAGAAAAATTAATTTTAAATTTCAACTAATCAATTTTCAATACCTTTGCAATGAACTTCTTTTTCATTTGGGTAACAATGTATGTACTTACCTTACCTATCTTTAACACAACACATTAACTTGTGCTTAAATTCAATTCAATCAATCAATTATGAATGGAACTTTATTTTGTTTCTAATTTTTTTTTCTTCATTTTTTTTTTGTTTTCTTAAGTTCAAAGTTCATAGAATTGATATTAAATCGAATCGAACAACAGATTAATTTCAAATTGTACATTATAAACCTTAATTGAATTTTAATTACTTATCAAGAATGCTTTTTGTATTGACAGAACCGTTCGTCGTAACGTTATATTGTAAATAATAATTTACAGTATACTCGTATATTTTGTAATATAAAGTATGTACATAGAGATAAAATACTTAAAGGACAATAATATAAAATGAAGAAAACAAAATATTCTATCATTTATTCCCAGCATAAAATAATATCTATATAACGATTTAAATTGTGTTCCTTTTTTTGTTTTTTGAGAAAGAGTGTTGAAGCTTTTTAAAAATTTTTCTTCTATTTTCAGTTTTTCTTTATAAATATAGGATATATGTATATTTTTTTAAAACATTTCATTTTATTCCAAATAAATAATTTATGTCTGTCTTGTCTTTTGCCCGAAATGAATATCTTCTTTAAGTCCTTATATATTGTTTTTGATATTACATAATCTAATATCGATTTTTCTTATAAATTAATTACATTTACACATATGAATGAATACTCTATCATATATAATACAGAGGAAGAGCGATAATAATATTTTATTCAAAACTGAAATGATAAAATTTCAAATTAGTTAATTAAATAACAAAAAACAAAAAAAGAATTACTTTACATTTTATTTAAAAAAAAAATTTTTGAAGAAGAGAATTTCTCACTGAGAGATTTCGATGTCAATAAATTTAACCTACACATAAATTAAAACGTAATTTATAAGCAATCAATGAAAAGAGAAAAAATTATGATGTTTTGGAAATACTAGAATGAGGATTATTTTTTCATGTTGTATAGTTTAAAATTGACAATAAAAATTAAAAATATGTATGACAGCCTTAATGATTGTGGAAACAGTGTCGTGTGTCAGGAGGGCTTTTTGAATAATTATTTACACGAATGAAGAATGCAAAGAATTATAACATTGATTTGCTGCCGTTTGTTGGGTATCGTATATAATGTGTATAATTATAACTTTGTAAAACAATATTTATGTGTATCATCAAACCTTTCAATTTGTTCACATAAAATTATATAAATGCGATAAATATTTAACTGTTTGTTTTGTTCGGCAATATTTTTTTTTTATTTTTTTTGATAAATTTTTTTCTTTTTTATTTTACAAATTCATAATACTCGTATAATTCCTCTTTATTCTGTGTGTTTATTGTTATTTCAATTTAATTTTCTCAAAATTTTCAATTTGTTCACTTTTTAAATTTAAATTTTTAATTTTTTAACAATTTCTCTATATAATAATTAATATTTAATATTTACTTACATATATAAGTACTTGACTTGTTATATAAGTAGAATATATAATAGGTTATATATCTATTATTTTAATTAATATATGGAATATAATTTTACTTACATAACATTAGTGTATTGTATACCTTTTACGCTTTTACTTTACTTTACATTCGTTCGTAATTTACATTCAATATTCGAAATTTTCATTTTAAATTTATGTATTTTCCTATTCTCTGTATTTTTTTTTTTAAATAAATTTTAAAATTTATAATTTTTGTATTTTATTTTATCTATATATACTTATTTTATATATGTATATATATATTTTATCTATATTGAAATAATAATTTTATATTTAATATAAATTTTTAAATTTTTGTTTCCATTTACTTTAAATATTTATTTTTTACTTTTTATAATATACAATATTATGTCCTTATTTATTTCATATTTTGTATTTTGGTTTGTTGAGCATTTAATTTCAATTTTTAATTATAAATTATACCACATTACACGAAAATTTCTATATGTAATAATATTTACCTATACATAAAGACTATAATTTTACTTGTTATTTATTTTTTTTTGTATTCAATTTTTGTAGTTCTTTCGAAGAAAATCAAAATAAAAAATTGCGTATAAAGATATAACATACTATATGTAATGTATAAATAATGAGCAATTAATCATTTGAGTATACGTATTTATAATAAAAAAAAATATTATTTAATTTTTTTTGTTTGTTTTATTTTTGATTTATTTTCGAATAACAAAATTGAAGCAAGCATTCTCATTTCATTTTATTTTATTTGTTTCTTCTTTATATTATTACATTTTTATAATTCGAGAAGAGGCGCATTAATATTATTGTAAGTTTTTCTTTATTTTTTTTTATTTTTTTAAATATTTGTGTTATTTTTATAATCTTATAAAAATGAAAATTAATAAAATTATTAAAAATGTATGACTAATTATTGAATTGCAATAACCTAAACCACCTGAAAAATTAAAATAATGTATGTATATTAACTCAAGTATGAAAGAAAAATTAAGGATAAAGATTTTTATTTTATTTTAATAATAAGGATATTACTTATATTCATTAAAAAAAAAATTAAATAAAATAGAATAAACAAAATCTAGAAAATTTTATTTTTCGAAATTGCATACGAAAAATTTAAAAACAAAAATCGTGAAAATCTGGCATAATACTATATAATTTACCTGATGTATGTCCATACTCTTTTGGTGGATAATCCGTATAGAAAATACTTTGTCCTATTGCTACAACACCTTTTCGATCGATTGGTCCATTACCATTTGCTGATGTCAAACCATTTCCACCAGATGAAGAATGAATCGATGATGACGATGATGCCGATGATGATGACGCTGATGATGACGATAATCCATGACCATGACTTTCAGATTTTATTGGGAATACAACTTCTGGTTGAATGATATTAGTTGTATCGTTTTTCGGAATTATATCTGGAACGCAAAAAAAATATAAAATATGTATATATATATATAAATTTCTTTTTAGCTATAAAAAAATTATGGTAATAAATTCAATTAATTTTAATAAGGAAGGATAAAAGCGTATTGAAAATTCATAGAAAAATATACTTTGTATAGAAGTATATGATTACGTTTCCGTTTCAATTGGCCATTTTAAATGATTTAATCAGCATTTCCTTTTTGAATATAGATTCTGTTCAATTATTATAATCAAAAATATAAAATGTTTTCTCTATTTTCTTTTCAGAAAATTTTCTTTCAATTTAAATAATCCTTAATGCAGAATTGCTAACTAGTGGAAAATATTTCATTTGAATTTGAATTTTCAATATTCTTTTCAGTTCATTTTTTTTTTTTTTATTCCAAACAAAACTTCAATAAACTTGGTGCAGGATACGATACGATACTAAGGATTTAAAATTATTTATTTATATTATAGGATTTTTTATTTTCAATTTCCACAATGGAACCTCTGGAAAAAGCATTTGTTAAGAAATTTTATTGTAAAAATAGTCGAATATGAGATGTATAGCATGAACCAGTGGCGGATTTCCCGATTAATCACCTATAGGTACCACTCGAAATTTTAAAATGAAAATTCAAAAATGATGAGTACACAAGATATATGTGAAATACTACTCGCATAATAGCATAGCGTCTATACTGAAGGAACTGTATACTAAGTCAATTATCACCACATGCTCGAGAGTATAGAAAAAGGGGGAGGAACAAGTATTATTATATTTTGCTAGTTGATCAGTATTTTGTCATGTACAATATTCGCATTCTATTGAAAGAGAAAATCATCTTTTTCTGACGGCAGCTGCCTGTGTTGCCTATGCGTAAATCCATCCCTGGCATAAACCATAATCTACACTAAAAATTTATATCAGGATCAAGTTATATTATATATATACAAAAATTTAGAAAATTCTCATTTATAGGTAACTTAACTTTATCTCGAAAAAAAAAATATCAAAAATGGAAAAAAAAAATTATAATTCTTAGTCGAAATAGAAGTGAAATTCAAACCTTTATACAGACGTTTATAGCTGTTTGAGTGTAAATATATACATATACATCTGTACTGCTGTATAAAGTATACTCGAAGTTGTCAAAATCGAATTCAATCGTTCACCAGTAATTGTAAAAACGAAGAAAAATACATAACAAAAATGAAACAAATCAATAAAAAGTGAAATGTTCCGTAAAAATGCTTGTGGTAAAATGACATATCAGCTACTTTTGAAGGCTTATCGAAAATTAATCTGTCGTCTTAAAGAATTTTATTTACAAAATAATATACTAGTATTGTATAGTTATATTTACATACTCGTATATTGTACAAATACATAGGTAGCATAAACATTTTCTTGTACATTTTTATAGATGAGAAAAATGGTGTGTTTCAGAATACTTCTTATATACCAAAATGTATGTCATGTACAAAATAATCGGATGTATGTATATATGAAAGGTCTTGTATAATATAAATTTTGAAAATTACTTTGGAATGTTTGATAGTGTTTGGGTGTTACGTGAATATTTAGCTTCAAAAATGTAAAAATGTAGACATACTGACACACAGGTATAATATGTTTACAAGTTCATGCATATTATTTACACACAAGTAAATATTTGTGTACTTGCACGATTGTAGCTGTATATTATACATACATATATGCACGTAAATATTTTTGTATAAATTGATGACTATAGTATTATATGAAAAATCGAATTTTATTATATTTCGTTTTTCCTTAAAGGATACATTTTACTCTTGTGTTTACTATGAACTGTGAATATGTATTGCAGAAATATTTTACAATCAAGTTACTGATATTGAGTGTTTGAGTGTGGTTTAGGTTAACCATGTATGTGTATATACATGCATATAGGTTCATATGGATTCGTAAAGTATTAAATATTTTTTTTATCGAAAGAAAAAAGTATAGGTGTAAATGTATAAGTTTCAACAGAATTTCTGTTATTCGGATTATTTTTTGTCTTTCGTTTTACTTCATTTATTTGGTTTTTTACTTTACTGAAAATCTAGCAAAAGAATTTTTACGTATTTTGGTTTGTGAATCATATATACCAACACTTTTTATATGTGTGTACAGTCTGCAAAAAAATTAATAGAATTTCAGTTTCATCGTATTTGATCTCAAAATACTTACTTTCCTTTGGTTCCGGTATTGAATGTGTTATTTGCTTGGATGGAGACGAAGGTAATGGAATTTCTGTAAGGAAAAAAAAATGGTATTTAATTACGAAATTTATTTGTGTAAGTTATTCATTCAATCAATCATTAAGTATAGGTATAATGAATTAGAGAAGTTAAAAATGGATAAACAGAAAAATAATTTCAAAATAAAAACTATACGAAAAATGAAATCATATAGAATTAAAAAAATCCTATGAAAATATTTTATTTTTCAAATCAAAGATATTTTGATTCTAATAGCGGTACTGAATTTATGTTCGTATACAATAATCGATAATTGCTAGATATAAAAACGTAACAGAATTACCAGAGTTTTGAGTGGATGTAAATTCTCATCTCTGATAATTTGTAATTTTTTATCTTTTAAAAATGTCTTTTAATCATTATAATTGAATTAAAAATTAATTAGAAGAATGGAAAAATATCAAAATTACAATCAAAATAGTTCAAATAACTGTTATAAAATTAGAAATTAAAAGAAAAAAAAAATGTAAAGATAAGAAAAAGCCAGAATTTTCAAATTCTATAATAGAAAATAAAAATCTATATACACTGAAGAAACTATTAGTAAAACTTTAAAAGAAAATTTTTCCAGAAAATGCAGACAATTTATAAGAAAATTTTATCATTTTATCTTAGTATATTTACTTTTAATGAATAATAAAATTACAGTTATATTACTTATATACTATATGTGGAGGATTTTTTTTCATTCTTATCTTTTACAGGATAACTCAAACATTTTATACTCTATGCAATTTGAAAAAAGGAATTTTTACATTTTTTTTTTCGATTTATTCTAAAATAAATGAAATGCAAATATTCTTTCGTCTTCTTTTTTTATATTTTATTGAAAAATTGTACAAAATAATGATTGAAAGCAAAAGAATGAAAAAAAAAGGAATGAATGAAAAGAAAAAAAATACAATACATATAGAATATCAAAGTAAAACATTAAGTAATTTATAATCGTCGATCCGATATAATATATACATGAAAATATTTGTATAAAATTGTACATGCAATTCAATTATTTCAATGTGAAAGTAAAAAGAAAAAATTTTAAATGAATTCAATGAATGAACAATAGAGACAACGAAATTTTGCTATATGTTTATATATTAGAACATATAAATCTATCTTATATGTTAATATATAAATTATTTGTATCCTTTTTGTATATTGAATGAATTTTAATTTGATTTTTATTTGAGAAATTCAAAAAAAAAAAAAAAAAATGAAGAGAAAATTTTTATTTTATTTAGATATACATTTATGTACATACCATATACTCGTATCGATCCTTCTGTTTCTCCTAAGGAATTTTTTGATATGCAACGATAATTACCGAAATCTCCGTATTGTAGATTTTTTATTGTTAGTTTCATATGAGCTCTGCAAGGAGATGGTTTAAATAATAATTTAAAAAAAAAAGTGAAATTTTAGATATAGACATTAGAAAATAATAATTAAAGATTATTATTGTATAGATACTCCCAAATAAAAATGATTGTTCTCGAGTATTTATTTAAATATGTTGGAAATGAGTTTATTAAAAATTATTTTTTCTTATGAATGATTACAATAACTACATACATATATAAGTATAAAACACACGAATCAGAAACACTTTTATACATATATAAGAAGAGAAAATTATTAAATTTTGTTTGGTTAGTTAACGCGAAATTTCACAAGAAAAAAGTACAAAAAAAAAAAACAGTCCTGAATGTATATGTACATATTTAAATTTCATTTATTTACATATACGAGAATATATGCAATGAAAAATAAAATAAAAATTCAAAAATAATATCAGTCTGTTTTATGTAGTAAATGATACCGTTGGGAAGTTAACCAAAACACAAAGAACAAAATAAAAATGAACTGGAGTTACACAGGATAACATAAAAAACAAATAAGCAAAAAAATTGAAATGGCGAATGAATAAAATAAATAAAATAGTAAAAAAAATATAATATAAAAAACATCAAAAACAAAACAAAAAATAAATAAAAATATATTATAAATGAAAATGAAAAGAAAACAAAAAAAAAAACTAAATGACTTGATGTAAAATTTCACAACATACAATCTATCTATAATAACTGGACTGGATGCAATGTTGTAATGTGTACGATGTTCATATTTGAATTAAACGTAAAATCAAAAAAAAAAAGAAAAAAGTAAATGAAATTTAAAGAAAAACAAAAAAAAAAAAAAAGAATCGAATAGAATATGTATACACAAAACAAAAAACAACCTAAAACATAACAACGAGAGAAAAAATAATGAACATCAGAGTTCATTTGTCTGAAAATGAGTTCAAAAATTTTGATATGGATCCCCTGAGAAATGAAGTTATAATGCTACATACTTGTATCTACGTATGGATGTACATACATATACGAGATGTATGCATGAGTATTTGCAATTTGTATATAGATATTTGTACAAATACATATATTGTATGCATTTTATTATTCATTTTCATGGTCATTATATATTTTGATGAAATTCTACTTCTACCATAGATAATGTTGAATATGAAAACCAAAAAAACCAAAAAAAAAAAAAAAAAATAAATTATAATATAAATTTTAAATAAAATTAAAATGAAAAATATATATGTAATAAAATGAATTGTGAATAATAATAAACACTTCATGTCAATTATGCATCAAAATTTTTTCTATGAATTTTATAAAAATGTATGTGTCTGTTCATTATTGCATAATGTGTGTGTGTCTTTTTTTTGCATATAAAAATATTTCATGTTCACTTAGAATAAAACTACATAAAAATGTAAAACATACAAAAATATAAAATAAGTTTTGAAATTTTCACAAAAAACAAAAATTATACGGACAACAGAGATTTTTAATTGCATTTTTATTTATTAATTGAAATTATAGTTATTATAAAACAAGATCTTGATTGTATTTATGTATCAATAATAATTTATTTATGCTTACCTATATGAGTTCTCTGTATAATCTGTTTTATATTTTTTGCTAGGAAGAACCATTACAGAATTATACACCCAATAAATGATTGCCCTGAAAATACATAAACAAAATTAATATATACAGTAGGACCTCGGTAAACGCAACTAATAGAGTTCAAGGGTAGTTGCATATTTCAAGTAATTACACCTATCGAGTCAATAAAAGATCAAAGATTTAACGTATAACACACTGTATTCATTGAAATATTACTTAAAAAATAAACATTTGTACATATTCTAATTCAATTTTTGGAAATAATTTGAAATTTTACTTTGTTTTTTAGAACAATCAACCATTTTCAAAACAGCTATTTGTTTCAAATTATGCAATTTGATAATATCTTCAAGCTGTAGTGAATTCTGCTCTACCCATTGAATAAATGTACTGATACCCTTAATTGCATCATCGGTTTTGATCTTGGTCGAAGATTCTGTGGCAAAGATTTCGTCTTCGTCAGATTGCTCTACTTCTTCATTGTTAAAATAACCGTCATTTTCGTTATGGTTTCGTTCAACGAGACAACTACCAATTTCTTCTTCAGAAAAGTTTTCTTCTTCGGCAATCTGGTTTAGAAGATATTGTAATGAATTAAGTTCATCATCTTCTCTTAAAAGTTTTTCTTTCAAAATAATGAGTGGCAAATCATTTTCTTCACTCCAGTCGGACTTTGGAAACATAATGTTTTTCCAACATTTTCGAATCTTTTCAAAATCTAAACTCATCCAAGCGCTATGTAAAAAACATATGGCGTTCCGAAGATTGAAAGACTTTATTTTATAATCTAAATCATCGCCAGGGCTGCTAACAATATGAGTCAAGAGACTTTTTTTATAATGCAGTTTGACTAAATTTATTACATTCTGATATACAGTAATAAGAACAGTTATGCTTAAACATAACAAATAAATAAATGATTTATACAAAAGAAAAAAAAAACAATAAAAAATATTCAAAAAGACAAAAAGAAATTTGAAAGTTGCAATTATAAAGTCAAAATTATTTTGCGTGGTTGCATCTGCTGAGTCAACTCAGTCAATGCTAGAATCAACTGAGTTGAGTCAACTAGTCAATGGTAAAAATTTTGCTGTTGCACATATCAAGGAGTTGCGCATATCAAGTGTTGCGTTTACCGAGATCATACTTATATAATATATATATTTTTTTATTATAAAATTGTACATAATTTTATTTCAAATATAAATGTAAATGTGTTTATTATCCTTGGAAAGAATTATATCAATGTTTTAATTATAAATTAAAAATTTCATTATAATTTTTCTAAGATACTTAAAAGAAATACTTAATTGAAAATTATATAAAAAAGATAAAATTTTTTTTCTAATAAATTCAAGAATGCCTTTACGCCTGTATGTACAATGAAATTGAATGGTAAAAAAAAAAAATACCTACATAAAATATATAACAAGCAAATTAAATTAAATAAATTTAACCAATGTTTTTTTTTTTTGCAAAAATAAAATAGAAAAGAAAAAATAAAATAAGATTTGAAACATACTTTGGATGTGCTTCTGTATGACAATCAATTGTTACATCTGTACCAGCTGGTGCTCCAACAAGTTGATTGGGTACCCATATCATTGGAGAAACTATATGTTTGAGAAAGATAAAATAGAAAAAAAATATGTATATGTATATATGTATATATAATCGTCATGAAAAATGAGAAAAACCATAAAAATACAAAAAAAAAATATAATATATAAAAATACGAAACAGAGATGAAAATCTTAAATGGAATTTTCATTTAACAGAAACATTTAAAATTCAACAATAAAAATGAAAATGAAGTTAAGATAAAATAAAACAGCAGAATATGTCACAGAATAGTATGTATGTGTATATCTAATAGTATACTTAATAGTATAAATTATAAAAAAAGGACTTTGCCACAATAAGAATAAAAAATAATAAAAATTTTCAAATTTTCATTATACGATTACGTATACGAGTACATACGTAGATGGTTTTGTATATAATTTTAGTTTTGTTTCATTTCTCATTATTTTTTTTCTATTTTTTGTTTTTTTTTCGTCTTATTATTACTTATACTTATGTATGTACATACTTATATATGTATTTTAGTCCCATTATGCATGTCGATATAGATTATATTCTTGTATTTCTTGGTTTTGTTGTTTCTTCTTATTCAGAGAAGTATAAAACACGTGTTATGAATCTTAAATTTTCACAACTATCACAATACACGCTGTTATATACATAAGTATATACATGCATATATAAGTACGAGAAAAATGAATTAAAACAATGATGGATTTTTCATTCAAATCTATTGGTCTCTTCTATGGTGTTAAATATGTACATATACCATTATTATGTATGTTCATGTAAGTATGTACATATGTACATATATAACATATATAATATAATAAAGAAAAATTTAAGTAAAAAAATGAAGGAAAACGTTTTTTAGTTTTCCAGGTTTATATTTTTTGGTTTCTCTGAAAAGGATTTTTGTTATTTTTAAAAATTACATACATATATTGTGTATTACGTATATGTATATGTACATGTATATAAAAATAATACCCGAACAAAAAAAAAAATCAACAAAAAATATGTATTTATATAAGTATTTTAAACTTACATTCTACGTCTAGTATAATCCTTTTAGACACAGATGGAGGAACACCGTTTGTTGCTATACATAAATATGCTCCCATTTCATTTCGACTAACTTTCGTTAAAGAAAGTACTTCACCATCATATACCATAACTGCATCATATATTTATTATATTCACGTCCGATATATGACCAAATGTGAACCAAAAAAAAAAAAAAAAAATGTAAAAAAAAAACATTTTTAAAAGATAAATGATTCTGCTTTAGAAATGCACATATTTCATAAAATTTTCTATGTTATATGTTTTATACATTATATAAAACTGATATCTATATACATAAATGTGAAAGCATACGTTTAGTAAATATCAGACTTAGAGACATATGTCACTTCTTTAAAAAAAAATTTTTTTTAAAAAAATTTACAAAAAGGATTTTATACGGTATATACGAATCTATGTATGTATATATATTTATGTACAAACTCTTATATGTCATGTAGACTATATTTCTTGTATACATTACAATATATACACATGTACGTATTTGTAGATCATCGTATATTACCTATACATAATATATAAATGTTCTATATATCTAATGATTACCTTTCTTCTTCTTCTCGACTGTTATTGCTTCACCATCTTCTCGTCTCCAGATTATTTTTGGTGCCGGAAAACCATCTGCTTTGCATGTCATGTTAATATTTTGATTCTCACGGACAGCAACTGAGGATGGTGTACTTTCAATGTCCAAAATGTTGGGAGGAACTTGACAGATTTAATGAAAAATAGACGAAAATATATTAAAAAAAATATATATGTACATACACGTGTATATTTCTGTGTATACTCAGATTATGATTATATAAAAAACTTTTTGAAAAATTTTAAATTGAATATGAGATATAGATACGAAAGAATAACTAAAAATATTTGCATATACTTATGTATATATGTATGTATGTATGTATCTGTAATGTCACGTGTAACTATATGTAGAGGAATTAGTGAAGAGAAAAGAAAAACTAAAAAGGATGACATATGAATGGATTTATAAAATAATGTTGAGAGATATGAAATTTTAATATAAATTAAAATATACAAAAAATAAAAAAATAAAAATATAAAATTATAAAATGAAGGTGTGAAATGTACTCGTATTCGTACACGTATGTACGTACATTTCTAAATGTATAAATTACTGTAGAGTGTAAATGTCAAACCTTCGTTAAAATTAAACCGTACAAAATAGACATTTAGTAAATTTCATTTATATTTATATACAATACATAAATATATTTGTACATATGCGTCTATAAGAGTATGTTTATATATAGAATGTGCACTTACCAACAACTTGCAAGTATCCAACTTGACTAATCATCGGATTTGTGTTCACTTGACACATATAATACCCTCGATCATCTTGTTGTGCTTGACTCACATGCAATAGCCATGTATTTGCGTTATCATAAGTGATACTGTATCGTGGTATTCTAGAAATTACATGTCGATGTATTGTCAGAATCATTTGACGATCAATATGAATCCATGCAACCTTAATTAAAATATAAATAAATGGATACATATTAAATATCAAACTATAATATACTTTGAAGTTAAATGCTACATACACATACTTTCTTATATGCATTAACGTTTGTGTATATCAATATTTTATAATGTAAAAGTAAATGGTATCAATGACTTTTATATTTTTGAATATCCTTTTATACATTTATAATGTGTGTAACAATAAATTTGAATCTTTGTGATATAACGCGAAAATTATTGCATTACATTTTGAGAAAATTTGAGTACATCTGTTCTAACGCAAAATAGACATATAACTAAAATTTAGTATCCGAAAATCCTAAAAAAATTTTCATTAAAAAATATTAAACAAAAATGAAACTTTAGATAATAATAATTTTGGGGCAATTTAATACCATTTTCAAAATGAGTTAAATTATATTCCTTTCTTCTGTACTGTATGTATTCATGCAGACTCGTACATTGTTGGTTCTTAAGTCTTGATAAAGTGCTTTTTAATTGCTACATTATCCTGTTAGTAAACAAATTTAACGCCAGAATAGAATTTATGTAGCAACAAGCAAACATTTTTTTTTTTTTGTTTTTAAAGAGACGAAACATAAGATAAGTATACACACTTACCGTTACCATACACTTAGTATAAACATATAACAATGAAAATGACCTCGACTTTTCTATCCGTTCTTTATGCTATACTTTGTATACACTGTATATCAGTATATCAGTCAGTATATTTATACGTATGTGTGTATAAGCTGGTGCTTGAAATTTAGGACTTTATCATAAATTAAATGAAATTTCCCTGATGCTACCAATAGTGCTGTTATTTATTTGTATTCTTAACAGCAGAAACAACACCCCCAAGGCAGGAATTTTGTTAATGTTTCATGATATTTTGCTTTGCATTTTTTTGTTTTTGATTTTTTCTTGTTGTTGTTGTTGTTTTTCGTTCCCTATTAAATAATATCTCATACTCAACACTTTTCATTATTTTCCCTTTTTTCTGTCATCATAGATTATGCAACGGTATAATACACCACGTTCACCTGACAAATGCCTCCTCTGACTATATATATAAAATATACACTCATACATAAATATATCCGCATATACTCTCGTAAAAATACGTTAAAATTATAGCACGGACGAATATTTCGTACAGCAAATTAAAAGCAATATACATATATACATATATACGATATACGTAAATGTATACATATGTATGTAGTTGTAGTGCCTACTATAGTCGAGTCGTCATCATCATATAGAAAGTCTGTACACTTTTTTGTTGTCTCTGGAGTAAGTCATTAAGAAAATTTACGTTTTACGCTTATCATGATATCATGATGGACCGAGTTGCTCCCTGAGGAAATGAAATCTAAATCACTTTACTTGTATTTGTGCTTATACTTAGCGTATATATATACCTATGCATATAGATACACAATAAAACTAGTAGATAATATCAAAAAATTTAGATGAAAATAAAAAAAAAAAAAGAAAAAAGAGAAGTAGGTAGTAATAGAAAAAAAAAATTCATTCACGCTCTTTAAATTTTTTCATTTGAAACTTTTTCTACGTTAAAGCTTTTTTTTGTTGTTTTGTTTATAATGTTTTTCATATAGACAAAAATACTAAAAATATAGGCAGTAATAAGTTTTAAATTTTAAAAGCAGAAACAAAAACAGAAATGAAAAAACAAAACAAAACAAAAAAAGGAAAACATGAAAATACATTCGTGAAACGAAATAGGATTACATAATTTCCATACGAAAATTTCATTCACCATCGTACCTATACACGTTTATCTGACCTTATTTCAAATAAAACACAAGGTAAAGAAAGGGAAGAACGAGAAGATCAAGAAAAAGAAAATATTTAAAAAATGAAAGAGAAAAAAAAACGGAAAGAAAATTCCTGAATATTTTTTAGTCAATTTTTACATACATATTTTATTCGCACCTATAAACAAGATGTAAAAGATGATAGTGTATCGTACACTGTGAAATGAATGAATAATTCTATATCACATTACTGTCTATAGCTATGTACATATATGTATACTTTGTAACGTGAGTGAATTTTTTTTTGCTAATTTCTTTTTTTTTTGTGCTGATTATGTTTTGTTTTTGTAAATTCATTTTGTGACGTTCTTTTTCAGGATGGGGGAGAGCATGTATCATTCATTTGGTGTATACATACACTACATACACGATTTTTTTTTTCTTTCTACAACATGAAATTGAAAATAATAAAAACATAAGAAGATTGAAAATCGTGTACCATATCTTGTTTTTTTTTTTTTTTTTTTTTGTGCACAAAGAGTGTGTGGGTATCTTTTTCCTCGAAAATAATTTAATTTTAACTGTTCAAAATAAAATGGTAAACTGACTAGATTACGATGATGTTCATTTCGAAGTAGATTTTTATGCTCATTTAATTCGTAAAATAAGGTTTGTAGAAAATATCTCATCAATTTCAAAACAACAACGACGACAAAGTAGAAAAAAAAAAAAAGAAAGAATTTTTTAAGAGGATAAAGAAATGAAATTATTTTCGTTTCCTTAACTTAATTCACAATATTGAAATTTAGAACAGTGTTGTGAACATGAATAACGAAATAAATGTAAAAAAAAAAATGCCTGTTATATGTTAAAAAAGTCTTTTAGCAATTATTACACATACATACTTGTACTTGTATTCACATTTTCATTGTAGTTTTTTGATAAAATTTTTTAAAGTTTTTAAGGATGTGAGTTTATTTAAAATTTATTTATTTGGTTTTCATTTAGTTTTTTTTTTATTTTTTTTTATTTTCCAAAAGTTAAATGTCAAAATTAAATGAAAGAATAATGTTTTCGAAACTGTTCATGATAGATAGAAATTTTTTCTTTGTCATAAAATTGCCATAAAATGTTTTATTTTTGTAAATCTGAAATTGAACAGAACATGAAATCTGATGATACATGAACAGAACATTTTATGTATGTATGCACCATTAAATTGACACTTTCTTTCATTAAACGTTTATTGTTATATATACGTATTTTTTTGTTTAATAAAGTCAAAAATATTTGGATAATTGAATGAAAGTACTATATGATATGGTATCATACTGGTTGAGTCGAATTGATCATTTAGTCGTATCGTTTAGTATTTCAGTCATGTGAAGTTACTAACACAAATGATGATTGACTTATTAAGTACAATACAATATCATGATTACTATATAGTTCAAAATTATCAAAATTTAAACATTTTAAATTATGGAAAATTATATATGAGTAATCAAATTTTTCTTTTTTTGCTTACACATATCTACATACAATATATCATATATCCATACTTTGCATCATGTTTTAAATGTCATGAACTCTTCTATTTTGTATTGTATCTTTTATTCATTCATATGTACATAAATGTGTTTGAATTTAAACCGTGATAAATAATTATTTTGAAGAATAAGTTAAACATAAAAGTTAAATTTGTATATGACTGGAAAATTTTATACTTTTACAAATGTTCATATTATTCATTTTTGTGTGTTTCTGTTTTGTATTTTCGTTGTTTCTTAATTATGTACACATTGTTGCTGTTGTCATATTTATTTTAAAAGCATAAACTTTCTGCATAGCAGCATATAGAATAAAGTAATGCTAATTGTAATGAATGTAATATGTTAGAAATTACTTAGCTTATAGCTACTCCATACATACTTAATAAAAAAAAAAAAAATAAATTAAAAAATAAACAAAATTTCAAAATGAATTTAAAATATACATAAGTGTGTATAGATATGTTTTGAAATGTATATAATATACACACATACTATGTACATATTGTGTATGTACATAATATAATATGTATATCTGTATTTATTTTTTATTTTTATATTTTTATTTATATTTTATTTTTTTAAATTTATTTTATGAGGAAATGATGTAAACAATAAAATTACATAAACGAACGAGTACACCCACATTGAAATTCTAGAAAATTAATTAGAAAACTGTATTTCATTTGAATGCGTAGTATATAATATATTTCAATTTTTTTTCTTATATGTATATATGTATATATTATTATTTACACACATGAATGTACATTATATGCATATAATGCGTGTAAATACATAATTGAAGTAAAACTTAAAATAATTTTAATTAAAATAAAATTCGAAAATGTCTATATGTTATACATACGTATGTAGAGAGAGTATATAGATAAATTGAATTTATTTATTTATGAAAAATATATGCGTGATTGTATGTATATTTTCTGTAACATCCTTAAATAAAATATATGTATGTATATATAATTTACATGTATGTATTACAAAATCTATATACTATATCTGTTTACATTGTGATAAAATGAAAATGTTTCGTTTCATACGAGTAACATTATAAAATATACATGCCAGATATGCACAGTATGCAAATGAAATATCGGTAAATTTTTAACATAAATTGATTGATATTATATATTATGTATAGTCGTAAAATATCTTTCTGTTTTTATTACTCAACAGAAAAATATTTCGGAAATATCAACTTGTATCTTGTACAATTTTTTATCTACTATTTTTTTTTTTTTGGTTCGATATGAAAAAACTGAATCTAAAATGAATGAAAAATTATTGAAAACTTTTCTATCTACCATGTGGATACATATACGTGAGTATGTATTGCAATATTGCAATAGACGTGAATAATATCCTTTAGCTGATTCTATATTTCCGTTTCATTCATAATATATAATCATTTCATTTTTGTGTACTTACATAAATGAATACATATAAATAAAATCTTATGTACGCGAATGTATTCAATTACATGTAAAGGAAATGCATTTTAATTGTGGTCTGTATATTACATATAGCTACATAAACAGAGACAGTATACGTAGGTATATTATATGATACAGGAAATATTTTTTTCTTAAGTTGTCAGTGTCACATTTCAAATATATGTATAGTACATTATATTAGATGGAATTCTTGTATTTTATTCTTCTTCTACTTCATATTTAAAATTATATAAATGTATATTTTTTTATTCATAGTTTTATTTAAATGTATAAAAATTTCTCATCAAAAATTTATTCGTTTTTGACTTTGTATTTACAATATAATATATTATGGTATAAATAAAATGTTTTTGTGTAGGTATATGTTTGTGTATGCATATATTTCTCTTAGTTGGCTTATAAAGATAATAGATACATGAAGGTATATTTTATCATACATAAATGTATACATATATGTATATCCTACATTTCTAAATATACTTATGTATGTATGTGAATAATTTTATTTTCATATAATTTTGATTAACAGCTTTTATACTAAGATATTCTTTACTATACACATCACACACATACTTTAGTAACTGTATTACTGTATATATTTTATATATGTAACTACATGTGCATTTATGCATATAATAACTTTTATGTATAACACATAATGTGGGTGTATGAACGCATTCAATTCTTATGTACATACATAATATGAGATTCTGTCTACATTTGTATATATGAATACCTTATACTATTGACACACTGCAGAGATAAACCATGGTTATCTCAAATGGTTTATCGATAACCTGGTATGGGTGACACATTTAAATTGAGGTGAACTATAGTTTATGTATTCATACGACACCTGTCGAGATAAATTCCAACACTAATTCATTTTCATCTAGTTAGCATGTTAGTTGAAATTTGATTTGACAGTTTGTTTAAATATAAACTGAGTTCGAACTTGGTTAACAAGATAACTAAGTTCTAGAAACTTGGTTAACTTAACCGAGTTCTGAAAGTCGGTTATCGCAAAGATAAACGAGAAAACTGAGATAACCATGGTTTATCTCTGCAGTGTGTCAATAGTATTACATGAATAAAAACAAAATTAACTGAAAACAGATCATGTTTAAAGATATACATATGTATATAATCTAAAGGTAAAAAGTTTTTGTATATACACACATATGCACATTTCTTTATTATTATTATTTTTTTTCTTTTTTCAAAACTTATTTTTTTTGTTTTCGATTTTACCACGTTTTGTTATTACGTATATGTATATGTATAAGTTATGATATGCAACTCGTACCGTTCACCAGTATATGAAATAAAATGTGTAGCATACTATCTGAGCTAACAAAAATGAATAATTATTGTGTACACATAGAGAACATTTCACTTATCGAATATTTCCATATTTTCCTTGTAGATAATGTTTGTTTCTTTTTATATGTGAATTTTGTAATTGTACGAAGAAATATGTATTTATATTTAGGGATGTGTATACACACACGTTAACACGTAAATATACGTACAACTCTGTGAATTTTTCTTTACATAAAATAAGAAAAATATCTGGGAAAATTTTTTTTTTTCTGAACACAATATGCATATGTAAGCTGTGCAAGTACACAACCGCATAAATATACATACAGACAGTGTAAGATAAAATTGAAATAAAATTAAATAACAAAATATAAGGAAGACATTTTTGTTTTTAATTTGAAGTTAGAAACATGAATACACACACACACGCAAACAGTTCCAGCATTCCAAACGAGTGTATGAGAATAAAATGAAGTTTATACAAAGATTATTATCCTTTTTTTTTCATTAAATACACAAAGTCGTGATTTAAACAAATCAAAATCATACATACCTATAAATACACACATATGTACATCTAGTATACAGGTATAAATACATCGACTTAATACATTTATTTAACATCATACTTAAAGATTCATTATTCGATAATTTCGAAACTTCAAAAATTTATATCATGTACGAGGTACGAATTAATGTATTATAGATAGGTGGTTAGTAGAGGTACACATTTTTTATGTTTTATGTCATGGTTTTGAACATCCAACATTTTGCTGTAATAGAAGAATACATAATATACATAAATGTATAGATGCAGGCATGTAGGTAGTTGGGTGTTTGTGAATTTGAAAACATAAGCATAATAATGTAATCATGTTCCTTATAATTCTACGAGTACGTACATTTTTTTCTAATTATATTCATACATATACTCTTACATCTTACAGTGTATCCATATAAAATGAAATGCATATACTATTTATATGTATGCACATTCATATGTATATATAAGAGACATAAGAGTACTTCGAAGGTGTGTATACGAATACGTATCTCTTGGTGTCATACACACACTGGTACATTTTACTTATACCTTCTTATACCTTATGTGTAAATTTTTGCTTACATTTAATTTTAGTTAACTCAATTTCACATAATACATATATATTTATGTACATTTTATAATGTAAATGTATGTACATACATATGAGCATATTATATTCAAATATAAGGCCCTTTGGGTCAAATCTCGTATAAATTTTAATGTAAAACTTGTCAAGTTTCATTTATTTTTACGTTATACATTATAGGAGCTCCATGTGTAAATATGTATACATACTTTCTATACATATCTACATACATAATACATATATAAAGCTGGTGTAAAGCACAAAAGAAAAAAAAAACATGAAAGTGTGGGATGTAAGATATATGTAGTGTATAAATGTACATTACACATACATACAAGAATATGTGTAACACGCCATAAAAATTCATGACATTTGCATATTAATATTTACATACAAAAATTTTCATGTGTATGTGAATACTACATACACATAGCCATCCAAGTATGTATGTATGGTATACAGTATAAATTGCAATAACGAATGTGTCACTATTTAATTTAAAAGATAAAATAATGTTTATTCGTGTTCTTATTTTTCTTACTATTATTATTATTATTTTTTCTATTCTAATATTTTGCATAAATATACATTATGTATGTACATAACAAGTATGTATCTACATATATATTTTATTTAATTTTTTACTTTTTTTATTATTCACAGCATATTGTCTAATGTCATATCTTGTTTTTTCTAGATAAAAATTTGATTTATTGATTTTTATTTTCATACCATACATTTCTTTTTATGACTTTCGTCTTTCGTGTATAGAGGATAACGGAATAGATTGATCTGTGTTTGTCAATTAAATATAATTCTTTCTGCATATTGTGTATTCAAACATTCAATTTCATTTTTGAAAGATTAATGCGTATTTGGGATAAAGAATGTTACTGGATACTTTGATAATATCATTATTATTTGTATAATTATTAATTTTCTGTTTATCGTTTATTAATTCCGAAACTACTATAAAATGTCACACAATCGACTACAAAAAAATTGTTTATTTTGTACTTTCATTCAAATTTTCCTGGGTCGAGTTCAATTGAAAAGTTTTGTTGCCTATCATCACGTACATAAGTAGAATCAATAATCAAACATATTTGTTTGATTCGATTCGTTTATTAATCGTAATTTTCCTATTTTGGTTGTGGATTAATTATTTTATCTTTAACTTATAACAATTCCAACTATACCAATATGCCCATATTTCTCCTAAATTTCTTGTTGCTTTAAAACACAATTCAAAATTTAAGAAAAAACAAAATACTTATGTGACAGAAACCTAGAAAACACAGATTTTACATTACATTATATGCTTCACATTTGTTATGTTATATGTATGTTTTTCAATTGTATATATCTATATTAGAATATACAAATTTTATTGAATGAATTCTTTTTTTATCCTTCATATATACGCGTACGAGAAAAGATAAACTAACGAAAAACATGACAAAAAATATAGAATAAAATAGAAAAAAATCATCATCGAATTCTGAATTATGTATGTATGTATTTTTTTTTGGTTTGGTATTAAATATTTAATCTTTAGATATTTTCATAATGGTGTCAAATCAAATATTTGAATTCAATTGTTTGTTCTATAGTTTTTTCCCTTTTTTGTTAAAAAAATAAAAAAAGAAATACATAGTAATAATTTCATTTCCTTGTAAATTTATACATGCATATTACTTACTTATGTGTACAGTATTTTCGAAAATATAAGGAAATAAAGGAAACCAAAGAAAGAAGAATAATAAAATAAAAATAATAATAACCAAAAAGAAAGTGAGAAAAAAAAATCTTTTTTATGAAACCAATAAATAAAATTAAATTTCATTCAATTTCGTTGCTATATCCACTACTATACGCATAATGAACAGAATACGTACATACATACATATATATATGTACATATATACACCTTTTACATATATAAGAACATTGAATTTTATTTAATGAATAAAGAAATAAAAAAATACTACACCTATATACCTTTGTTTACAAATAGTATTTCTTTCATTTCATTTAATATTTTTTTTTTGGTTGCTTTATTCTTTTGTTCATTTTCTTCTGTTTTGAACTATATTCTTTCTTGTTTATTTTTGTTTATTTTGGTTGAAAATCGTAAATATCTTTTTGGCTTTATTTTATTGAAGGAAGAAATAAAAAGAAATAATAACACAAAATTACAATATTAAAAGGTTTTCTTTAATTTTTTTATATTCTCTGTTTTATTTAAAAGATATGTGCAGATGTATATATAGATTCGAGTACAAGAGTATCTATATAGAAAAGTTGTGTGAGAAATGTTATGTTTATTGATAAAATACCTTTAACAGGTTATACTTATACTTGAAGCCAACAAAACCAAAAAAAAAAAAAAAAAAAAATAATATTTCAAAAAGTAATACTATTACTGAATAAACAAATTTATTTCAATTTATTTTCAAAAATTTGTAGGAAAAGAAAAGACCAAAACAAAAACCCAAAATGTTTTTCCTTTTTTTTGATTTGCTATATTTATGAAGGGTTTCGGAAATGTTATATTAACTAAACTGAGGCGTACACAAAAGAAATAAAAGAAGAAAATTCTTAGAAAAGTACAATAAATTCCAATATTTATTGCATAAATATTATACATATTTATTTTATTCTTTTTTGTTTTTTAGTTTAGTGATGATAGAGTATTTCAAATTTATTGAACGGGAAACTGAATTGATTGAATACTTTTTGAATGCACGAAAAATAATAAAGATATGTAAATTATAACCATAGTCAAAATGGATATTTATTTTACACACTTTTTAAAAGATTAAAAATAAAATGTTTTCATTTTCTCAAAATGTTTTCTCTGTTTTCATTCGAATAATCAATTCGCGATATTTAAATTTGATCGTTAAGGTATATGCGTATCGGAAAAACATAATAATTTAAGAAGGATACAATGAACGAAGGTAATTCTAAAAAAATTAGAAATTAATTCTTACCTTATATCCACCAAGATGCTCTACAACACAAGGTAAATTAGCATCTCGTCCAACGGCCACTGTTACATTTGGTATCGGTTGAGCAAAACGTGGTTCATCCATCATCACTAAAAATAATGAAAATACATAATTTATAAAAATACAAAGGAAACATTTTTTTTTCATTTTGTTTTTTTTTTTTTATTTTTTTTTTTTTTAATTTAAGGTGTAGAATTAGTTCATTTGTGTTTGAAATAAGCTAATGATATAAAAATCAATTAAAAAAAAAATGATAGAATTTTTTAAAAAAAATTTTAAGTTTATTTTGCATCGACTGGATCTATCTAACATTCATACATATTCACGCACGAATTGATCAATAGAAAAATCATCTACCAATAAATTTAAGGAGAGAAAATGAACTTGTCTCGTTGATCATTTTTCGATATTTCTCCTACTTATTGCTCCTTCTTGTTTGTCTTGTATTTATAGCTTATATTGTGTAATGCAGAACAAGTATAAAGAAAAAATGAATTTTTCTCATGAATGAAAGTACGAGTGCAAGGTAAATAGGGTTACTACTATCGTACTCGCATATCGTACCATCGTTAGATGTCAGTTACATCCATATTATTATACTTATTGTCTTGCCTCTTTCTGTTTCTGTGTAGTGCTTATTGCGGAGCAAGTATAAAGACAAAATGAATTTTCCTCAAGAATGAAAATACGATTAAACGGTATGGAAGGTAATATAGCGTATAACGAACATGTATAACTTAATATAGATAGATGTCAATAACCTCATTGCTATTACCTCTTCTCTTCGGTCTCTGTTTCTTTCTGTTTCTCGTATACTTTTCATGGTGTGTAGTGCAGAACAAGTAGAAGTTGAGATGAATTTGCTCATGAATGAAAATACAAGTGCGGGGTATGGTATATAGAGTAGATATGGTATGATAAAATGAAACATGTATATCTGACTCGTCTTCAACACAATGACTTCACTTCCTCTCTTCTAAATTAACAGACACACCTTATCTACTCTACATATCACTGCTACTGCATGTGATCAAATAATAAAAATTTGAATTAATTTAAAAATTGTTTTTGTTGTTGAAATATGTATCTGGCGATTATTGATATACATATGTTTAGGTGAATATTTTTGGAAATACCGGTGGGAGCTATAAATTACCATGAAATCTGTAATATTTTAATATCATATTATTATACAAAACAGTTTTAATCAATGTATTATAACAACGTATTTATGTTATTGTTGTACACATAAGCATACATCATACATATTTGTATACTACATGGAATTGAATTATAACTATATGCATAAAATACATATTTTTATTAAAATTATCTAAATACAATACGTGCATAGATATTACATATATGATTAATTAGTATTGTAATAAAGTTATGCATTACATTACTTCGTATATTGTATTATACAATACACACAATATTACATGAATGTGTATCAACATTATCGTAATTTGATACGTTCATCCATTCAAATTTATTACATGTTAATATCTAGAGTATTTAACTTTATTTTGATTTTGATGTTATAATGATGTTATTGTTTATGTCATTCATAATCGTAGTGTTCAATATACGCACATAATGTATGTATGATACATGGATAAATGTTTATGTATGTATGGATGAGATAAAATGTTGTAAATACATATATTTATATTAAATTCACATGAGAAATTACTGCACCTTTATACAGTAAGTAAAAAATTGATGTATCTAAACAACGTTGGATCATCATCAAATACAAAATATTCTATAATATTCTATAATATTCTATAATAGATTCAATTCATTATGCATACACATACAAGTATATGAATTATAATATACAAAACTATTCATTATATAATGAGCTAAAGGATAATAAAATATCTACGAAAACATATTGTTCTTATGATGTGGTCCTTACAACTATAACACACAACATATGTGCGTATTTATATGTACATATATGCATAATTGATATTAGAACATACCGTAGTAATTTTTATTATATGCTATTGGGTATACTTTATTTATAAAGTGTTTGTTACATTTATTAAAACATATATAACACACACGCATTATATATACATTTAAGGTAAAAGTGATTTATGGGTTAATTTTCTGATTTGCAGTCATATGTACGTTATCAAATAAAATTTTGAAAAGGATTTATTCTGTACGAGTATTATATAGTCAATGATTAAAATGTAAAGATTAGTAAGTAGAAACAAAATATGTATACCTATACATATACATAC
Source organism: Villa cingulata (assembly GCA_951394055.1). Classification (NCBI taxonomy): domain Eukaryota; kingdom Metazoa; phylum Arthropoda; class Insecta; order Diptera; family Bombyliidae; genus Villa; species Villa cingulata. The sequence continues at coordinate 33,119,203 of OX596021.1, read as the reverse complement.
GCACATATAAGGGTACTCGTATATATATAAATCATTGAGGCAATCATATTATTGTTTTGTTATGTTGTTTATATTCTCATTCAATGTTGTGTGTAGTAAAAAAAAAAAGTACTGAAACTGAAACGTATATACTTAATACACTTGGACCGACATACTGTAAATACTATGATACACAAAAATACATATATCTATGATATAAAAAATTAAGCATTGTTTCATTATCATGACTATTTAATGGAAAAGTCAAAATAACAATGACTTTTACGAAGGATTACAAATAATTCATCATCTCGACTCGACCTCTTATAGCCATTCTCTATTTTATCTCATTCCAATTCATCAGCACAGAAGAGTTATATAAAATTGTACTGGCAGATATGTTATGTGGTTGTAGGTGGTTGTAGATGGTTGTAGATATTTTGTAGCAAATATAATAATCTCATCTATTATATAATGAAATTGGTTTTATTATTTTCTTATATTTTGATTGTGAGATATTTTAAGCTTAGCAATGTTATGTACATCATCTATTTGTATGTATATGTATCTACATTATGTGTTTAGGTAAAAGATACTTATAGTATATATAGTAAATTCATTTCTATATAAACGAGAATATTATATACATATAGTTATGGTCAGTCAGCACTCAGTATATTTGTTACAGTGAGTGGTTGAAATAAAAAGGATATATATTATCATTTTGAAAAGTATTATCCGAAAGGATAAATAACACAGACTTTACACATAAGAATGATATAATATCCGAATATATTGTAATTACACATACACACATTTATTAGTGTTTCTATATGAACATACATAGATGACACTTAAAATACAGAATATCATATACGGTACGTGACCTAAATTATTAAGTTGAAATTTTCTGGAATTATTTGACTTCAGAATTTTATATTATTTAACTGTGTGTTTTGTACATTGAAAATTTTCTTTTTTGTTCACGGATATTCTCATATTGTTTCTGTTCTTAGCTTTTTATTTTATACTCTTTTTTTTTCACTTTTTCTTTGTTTTTTTTTTTTTTTTTGGGTTGATTTATAATTTAATGCTGACATTAGAAATATAAATAATTTTCAGAGTTACAGACAGTGCATAAAGATGAACAGAATGAACAAATAACAGAAATTAAAAATAATATGTGAAAAAAATGAAAATATGCAAACGAAAATTAAAAAAATTGAGCAACAGACTAAAGTAATTGAAATGAAAATGAAAACGATTGTAAAGTTTTTATTATTTATTTTTTCGATTTTTGTTTTCAATTTTTCAAACTTTCAATTCTTAAGTAAAATTAAATTTAATATCATCTTACATTTATGAATATCTTTTGTCATTGCATTTCAAGTTACTCGTATTTATAAAAATATATTTTATTTTTGATTTTCTTGAAAAACAAACGTAAAAAAAAATGAAAAATTATATTATGTACTTTATATTAATCGACAATAAAGGACCAATAAAGAAAATGAAATTTAGACATACTACTTTGAAATGATATATGTATGTATGCACAGAATACTTGTATACAATGTAATAAATCATCTTAATCTATCATTCATTTTTTTTTTTTTATCAATGAAACGCAGAAAACAAAAGAAAAACCCGAAAAGCTGAATAAAGTAACTATACTTAACACCGCAGAAAATTAAACAAAAACATATAAAATAAATAAACTTGAAAGAAGAGTTAGAAAAATGAAACATTTAAAAATATTTTTATTTTCTTTATTTCTTCCTTCCTTTCTCTGTCTTCCGTTTTTGTGCTGTTGTTGTTTTTCTGTGCTTTCATTCTTTCTGTTTCATTAGAAACCCGAATTATGTGTAGGTTCTTGGCTATTTATTTATTTTTTTTTTTATTTTGAATTATTCAAGGTTTCTTACGTGAACAAAATATTTAATGGACTCCTATATCACTATTACAATTTATAAAATATACTATCTGCTCTAGTGGAATAATAATTTGATGAGTATATGTAACGGCTGAATTATGTAGCAAAAATAAAGATAAATATGAATGAGAGAAACAAAACAAACAAAAAAAAATACTTTGTAGGAGTGAAACGAATGATGGTCAACTTGAAATTTACGATGAAAATTATAAAATAAGATCAGGTCAGAAATAAAAATAGAAAAAAAAAATTACTGAAGTGAAATCCTGTGTGATCTGTGTAGGAAACAAGATATAATTGATCATTTTCCCTATACGAGTATATTCATGAACTTTTTTCGGTTTTTTTTTTTTTTTTGTAAGTATTTTCGAAAAATTTATGAAGCCAAAAATTAATTTCTGAAATATCTATCATTTATTTTACATATATGTACTCAAAAAGAATGAATTAATTATGCTGCATGCATCCTAAATTTATTTTATGGTTGTTTTGTTTTGGATATCTGCTATAAGAAAAAATACACGAATGTTTACATATGTGGAAAATTAGAAAAATTTGATAAACGATTACTATATCCATTAACTTGATAAATACATTTAGGAAGTGATTACTTTTGAATGTTTCGTTTACGATTTTTACGTGTTAGATTTCAAGGAATGTTTCAGTTTAGTTAGCACGTTACTTTTACTGTGTAAATTTGTCAAACATTTCAAAAGTGGCTTTCAATTTAAAGCTTATAATTTTCAAGTATTAAATTGTTTAAAAAAAAAATGAATAAAAGACTAACGAAATATGTATATACAAATCAGAGCATAAATACAGTATATATTAGATAGTTGAAGGATAAATTCTATTTTTCAATGTCAAACTGCTATCTGTTAAGTTAAGATATTTCATATATTTAAAAACATTGATAATAAAAAAATCTATATATAAAATAAAAATTTAGTTTAATTTCAAAATCAATACATTCATTTTACTTTCAAGGATTTCAATAAATAAATTCATCAGTATACGAAAAAACAAATATCATTGCAATGAAAATCGTTAACGATGAACTCTATATTTCATCATGTTCTTTAATTATATCGTCATTTAATGTAAAGTCATAAAAATATTTTAAAAACAAATAAAAAAAAATAATCGTATACTATACATTACATATATCCATACATTCGTTACATGTACACGACGTTTTTGTGTATTAAATTTAGAGGCAAAAATTAAAACAAATGAGCAATGAAAATTTTCATTCGTTTCAACGTTTGTCTCAATCACACAAATAATTATTGTGCATTATATACTATCGTTTTTATATATGTATTTATGTTATTATACATGTATACATTTGTACATACTCGTAAATTAATGCCTGCAAACACACGTGAAATACACACATTTATATTATCCTTCAAAAAGTGAAAATTTGTTGTTTTCATCTACAAATTTGATAAATATATATGTACATATAGGATTTAACACAAATACATACTTATATGTATAAATACAAGTACATATGTATGTATATGGATTTAGTGTGTTAGATATATAGAATTTATATTTAAAAAAAATAATATGAGAAAAAAAATTATGACTCTGTAAGTTAATGTTCAAGGATAAAATTAAAATTTATTGCTATGATGTGCATGTGTATATAGATAGATGTATGTGTAATATAATGCAAATAAACTTGTGTATATGTTTTATATGAGAAAAAGTACAAGTTGATTTATTTATGTTCATTATTATTATTATTTTTAGATTTTTCTATACTAAAAAGAAAACAACAACTTAAATTTTAAGAAATTAAACTTTTAATGACTTCTGAGATTATTCTCTATATAAATATATAAAAATATATTTATGCATATATAAGGTGTAAGTGTGTTAGTGAGTGTGTGTGTGTGTGTGTGTATGTATATATATATATATAAAGGATTTATATACGTTCCAAATAATAAGCGCATAAAAGTAAATGTGTATTTAGAATACTGTAATTATATATTTTTAATTTAGATTAATGAAAATATTTTGTTAAAGTTATCTTTCATTAAAAATTATCCGTATACTAAAACCACACACATATAAATTACATTCATTTATACATACTCATTTATTATGTTTATATACATAGGTATATAAATGAATTAATAAATGGAGGAATTATATGAAGATGGTATGTGTATGTAAATGATTTTATTGCATGCATATACCATAGAATGTGTAAAAAGAGTTACATATAATAAATAAATCATTTTTTCAAGGTTTAAGAAGGTTTCAACTTTTAAATTGTTTTATGCAAAAATATAATATGCTCACTAAATGGAGTAAGAATGTAAGTATAATATAAGAGAAAGATTTAAATTTTTTACGCGAATTTAATATCCCATGTACCTATATATACAGATGAGTATTTATATAAATTAATTGCACAAATATAATGCATGTTCTAATAATGTAAGTATTTTTGTATTATTGCTTTTTTGTTTATATTCTATGAATCCTTCCTTAAATTTGATCAAACATACACATGCATGATTTTTTAATTCTTGCATATCATTAAAATATTTGAATAATTTTTTTTTTTAGATTTTAATTATTTTAGGTTCCATGATTACTTATAATCAATTTTATGTCTGCGTGTTTAATTTTTTAAAACGAAAAAAAACAAAATGTTTTTCTTGTTTGAAAAATAAATTTTATTTGAGTATCTATACTTAAATACATAATACTCGTACAATTGAAATTATAATTATTTACAATAATCATTCATGAATATTTGAAAATGGCAATAATTTTCATTGAACAAATTACACACAGACGAACAATAACTTTGTGCAGTTAATGTAATTGACTTAAATAATTCATAAATTTTTTGTTTTTTTTTTTGTTTGTTTTCACAATCCTTACAATTGACATACAATCTTGAGTGTGTAGGTTTTCTTTTTATTATTTTTTGTTATTGTTTATTGCCAAAGTGTCCTTATATAAAATGTATTATGCGACATTGTTATATTAATAAAATTAATTTTAATGATTATACAAAATGTAGTCAGTCAGAGTATAACATTAACAGATGAATTCATTTTGTAAATTCTCATGAATATGAATACACATATTCACATGAAAGCATGTATGTATTCATGCATTTTTATTGAATTTCTTAAAATTTATTGTACCTTTGATAATATCTATTCAAATTAATTTCTTCAATTTATTCCAATTTATTATTATTTTTATACTTAATAGTCCTCATAATATTTTTTCTTCAAATTGAGAAATGATGAGAAATAAAAACTTTCTCTTAAAAAAAAAATAAAATAAACATATGTATATAAAAAAGCGAGACAAATTATTTCAATTCTATTTTGTTTTATTTATTTTTTTTTCTTTGTAGACGACTTCATATTTTTATTTATTTATTTTTGTGCTTTCATGTCAATTAAAATTATAAATATTTTATTGGCTCTACATTATAATATCTACACATGCTAGCATATAACACTAACACATCACATAAATATAATATTTATGTACCTATATTTACTTGATTTAGGTAATATCGATATATATTATTATTACTGTTGAATTGAGGTTGAGAATACATACCTATACACTCATAAGAATACATACCTACACAAACAAGAAAATACATATAATAAGAAAAAAATAAAAAAATAAAAATAAAATAAAAAATAAATTTACGATTAAAAATAAACAAACAAACACTTAAAAGGTGTAACATTATACACTCTTAAAAATTATCATAAGACTTTTAAACACACTACATTTTCCTAGATATATGTAAATACATATGAATGTAGATACATAAAAATGTTTATATATGAATGAATGCTTGTATTTATAAGGGATTTCGTGATTAATGTGACTTCATCCATAAAATATAAAAATTACATACATACATATGTATATGATATGTTATTGATATAAGTATATGCGTACATGATTGTATGTACAAACCATATTATTATGTACATATATGTATCCGTAAGTACATATATCCTCTTTTTATACGTGTTTTGTGTATGTATAGATACATAAAAAAAATAAGTCCTTATATGACCGAGTAAACATTTTTATTATCATTACTTAAGTGGTATCCTTTTTTTTCTATTTTTTCTGGGAGGTTTATTACATTTGTAAAATATCAAATAATAATAATAATAATGTGTATTAGATGATATTATAATATAAATACTTGTGTATGATATCTATGTAGATGTACATTATAGTATACATGCATAAATATCTCTACACAAATGAAATTTTTGGTAACGAATGATTCATATACATAAATGTTGTGTATAAGTTTTTTACGGATGATAAAAACTTATGTATTTTATCGATAAATTTTTAGTTATGTATCTACACTATACATTCATATGTAATAATATTTATATATGTACATAACTTTGTAGATTTATTTGATATAAATTTCTTTATATGCGTATGTTACGTATAAATTTTATATATACGAGTATGATAGTTTTTGATAAAGTTTTTACATGGTTATTTCATTTATGAATAAATGAATTTCATATATAAGTGTTGTGGATACCATAAATTAGTAAATATTTAATATCAAATAAAAAGGATATTCATCATATTTTGTATTTGGTCGTATATCGTAGTTTTTGCGTTCAATAAACATGAACTCACCTAATATAGTTTTATAGTCTTTCGTAAATGAATGGTGAATCAAATGACAATTTTGACATTTTTGAATTAAAAAAAAAATATTATTTCCAGTATATATGATAGATAGAAGATAGCACGAATATAAACGTATTTCAAAGTTTTGTATTTATTTATGACGTCACTATTTCATATTCTCATACAAATAATTGTCGAAATTTTATATTTAATTACGAAATACGAAGTTACGACTATTATTGCTAGATAGTTATACGAAAAGTGGCATAAATAACCTCTTAAAATTCAAAATAAAAATCTAAAGAAAAATATTTTTCACATATCATATCATTAAAGTGCACACGCCATACGAGTGTAAATAATATTTTTGGTGAATTTTATTTTATGAATATAATATATAAGGTACGTAAGTATGTACATACTCGTACATATGTGTTATGTGCATAATGTATATAATGTACACTTTCTGTATTTATTAAAAATTTATTAAGAAAATGTTAATTCGCTTTTATAAACATTTCAAATAAATCGTATGAACTTTCATTTTGAATGCCCTGCCCCCGTCAACGTTTTTTGTTTTTTTTTGTTTTTTGTATACATTATATTATTTTATTGTCCTTTTAATCTAGGATAATGAGCATTTAGTAAATGTAATTAGTGTTGTGATTATAAATTTATGTGTGACATTATAAAAACACTTTTTTGCTCTTGTTATAATGCCCATAATAATAAATTATAAATTAGATAGTGATATAGGAGTATGGTAGTAATCTATTCGAAGATTTTCTCCTTTTTTTTATTCATTTTATTACAAATTCGATTTTATTTATGATGATGCGTAGCACTGCTTATATTTTGCTTCAATTTGAATTTTTCCATAAATTATGAAACTAAAATTAAAACATTTTTCAATTAAATTTCGCATAAAATATTTCTATTTTATTTAATTTTGTTGATTTTGTCTTTTCATTAGTTACAGGAGAATAATGTTTTAATTAATTTGAATATTTTTTTTTTTTAATTAAATAATAATAATTGAAAATGTGGTTAAACTTTATTTTTGTTTTTATTTTATATTTTATTATAAAATTCCTTTACTAAAAGTTTACTATCAATACCAATACATATTAATAAAGTCTTTTCAAAAAATGATATTTTTCAGTAAATTCTAATATAATTTAATTTAGCAAATTTTTACATACGAGTACATTCATATATAATATACATATATAAGACGGTATATATAATATATGTATTATGACGTACACTATCTATCACTATCACTATATAGTTATGAATGATAGAATAAAATATTTGCACATTTTATTATTTTCATTTTTATATGATAAAGTTTGAGTTGGTTTGAGTTTGTAGTTGTATCTTTCGGTTTTTTATTTTAAAATAAAACTAAAAAAGCAAAAAAAAAAAACCAAAAACAAAAATTATACGTTTAATACACTGGTATATAACTAAAAATATTTTAACTACAAACTATATGTGTGTGTAGTGTGTACATACAATTCATACAAATGTGTACTATGTATACGTGTTTATGTATAATTTGATAAGTTGCACTTTCATCTGTGTATACGTGTACACAATTTATAATAGAGGAGCAGTTGAAGTACTATATACTCACGATTAAAAAACTATATAGTAAAAAATTACAAAAAAAAAAACAAAAAAAAAATAAATAAAAGAAATGATAAAAAAAATGAAGCGAAAAAAAAAAAAATTATTCGTTGGCTTGATTCCAAATCGAGCCATTTGTTGCAACTTCCAACTATCAACTATCTATCTTTCCACATCTATGTAATAGTGGTATGTATAGTTATGAATGGAACAACCTCTTTATTTTTATTATAAACTCTACACTCTTTACACTCCTCGCAATTTTTATATGAATGAATGTAAGAGTATTTATGTACTATAATGTGTAGGTAGATTGTGGGTTGTTGTAGGGGAGGTATTTAAACTGAATGAACAAAATGTTAGGCATAAGATTCTTCATTTTATATGAATTTTATTTTATTTTGTTTTGTTTTTGTCGTTTGTTTTTTTTTTTTTTGTTTTGTTTTTTTGAATGCAAGGATTGTTATTTAAGTGCTTCAATTTTGAAAGTATATGTACATACATACATATGTATATATAACTATGTACCTTGATACTTTATAAATATATGTAAATGGAAAAAAAAACTTTATTCAACTGTTTTTTTTTTTTTTTTGCTTTATAATTTTATGGTTATAATTGTAAATTCGTGTACATAGTTGTAAGAGTTGTAGTTTGATTTAAATGTATACATTATGGTAATAATAAACACAAATACATATAGTATTACATATTTATGTACGTATGTACGAGTATGGATGTAGGGAGTAAGAGATTCTTAAAAGAAAAGGCGAAAAAAAGGATCCTAAACGATTATTAGACAGGAATGATGTTATACATATACATATGTTTGTATGCTAGAGTATGTACATATATATATATTTAATGTTATGAATATAGGGATGTGGTGCAAAAGTTATGACCCTTAATTTCAGTAAAGTTTTTTTTTAATGAACTTGATATAAATGGAGAATACTTAATGCAGTAGCACGTAGCATACAAAAATAGGAGTATTTTTTTTTACATTAGTTTATGTGCACATGTATGTATATATTATCGCGTATTATACACTGAATAAACATTTACAGTATGTACAATTAACAGTTTTCTATATGTATGTTTGCTTGTTTTGGTTTTATTTTTTTTAATTTTTATATTGAAAATTTTCTAGTTAAATTTCAAGAAATGTGAAAAATGAAAAGAAAATCTAAGGAAAATTCTCTGAAATTCGTCTATTTTATTTTTAATGTACATCAGATATGTACAAATGTAGCGTCTAGTACCTAAATAAATTTATGCTCTCCTTAGAAAGCAATATAATAAAAATTAAAGTAGGTTTCGTTTCGTGTGAGCTAGACTGTCTGGTAATGAATGTAAAAAAAATTCTTAGAAAATAAATTTTGAATTTTATTTTAAGACAAAATCATTAAATGAAATGTATACACAGTAAACGTAGTAAGGACTTAGTTTAAATTATTGTTATAATGTTGGTATAAATAATGTTATATGTAATGATGAGGTGAAGTTGTTTTTTTGTTTGTTATTCTCTTTCTATTCCTAAATATAAAATACGTACGAGTATTACATCCATAAATAAATTTGCACTATAATTTATCAGAAAATTATTTTATGTGTTATGCACTGCCGTTTTATACTGCGCTGTATTCTGCATGCTTATTATGTGACTACAATATTTACTTTCAATAGATGAGATAAATTCAAGTAAATTTAGAAAACGAATTATTGTGGTGGCAGTGTATATTAAGTATTTGGGAGTAAGATCGAATGGACTGAAATCACGAAATTATATTATTTCTAGCTGTTTAAGAAAAAACAATTTTTTTTTTCAAATTTCACATTTACAAAAAAAATATTGTCGGTTCTAAATTTATAACAACATTACATTAGCTTGTAATTATTTCCATTTTATGTACAAAAATTTATGGAGTTTTAAAAATTATTATAAATTTCTAATTTCATTCTGTTTAGATTTTTATTCATTTTTAGACAAGAAAATAAGGATAATGTCAATCAATCAACTATTATTTTCATCTCGAATCCAAAATAGAACATACATTTTTTTGTTAAATTTTTAAATTTTATAAATATTCATTTATTGGCAATATATCAAAATTTGATTGAATTTTTCATCTACAAATAAAAACGAAGAAAATTATCTGATAAAATGATAAAAAAAAAGATGAGATAATAAAATTGAAATTAAAATTTCAATGTGCCATTTTATAAACCATTCACTTAACTTGTATCAGAAAAAAATCCGTATTTTTTTATTATCATTTTTTTTTTCAAATTTTAAGAAAAATAAAAAAATATAATTGAAATTAGGCTAATCGAAATTACATAGTACATTGAAGAATGAATATCGATTTGTATTTTGTCGGTATAATCGGGGTCTTTGTCACAATTACGAAATTGTATCGCTTCACATTTTTGTTTGTGATTTGTTTTATTTCTTTTTTATTTTTCTGTGGTGATGGTATTTTTTTGATGTCGAAATGAAATTAGTTTTATATGTGTATTACCTTGGTAAATGCTATAATGTTTTGTATTTGGTATACATATACGTATAGTGAATAGTGTAGGGATATGTATGAACAAGAAACGAATATAATAGTAGAACGAAACAAATCAAAAATTGAATTTGTTTCATGGTACATACGTGAATACAAAAATAATGTGGTGGTGGTGATGGTGTAATTTTTAATTTATTTTTATTTATTTCTATTTTATTTTTATTGTGGTGGTTGTTTTTTTTTTTAGTGTGTTTTGTTATTACCAGAAAATCAAGACTGGGTTATTAAACTGATACGTGTGCAATTTTATACGGTTGGTAGTTCATGACATTGACAAATGAGCCTTTTTCATATACATTTTAGGTATATAAACTTGTACAATAGAAAATTATGTACATAAATATACATTTTACTCTTAAATGCGGAGCGCATTATATATACACAAAAACTGAACGAAATGTACTCCATAACGATGTCATGTACAATATAAATACCGTATGTATATGTAAAATTCTTTACTATATAATACCGAATACAATCATGATCGTGTTTGAATATAATTCGTATACCTAATTTTTTTTAATTATAAGGACTTTTTGCCTTCTACATAATTTTTTTTTTTTTTTTTTGTTATTTTTTCTTTAGTTTTGTTCAATTTAGAAAATTTCTTTTTATATTATCTTAGACAAATTAACAAAAAAAGAAAGGAAATTACAAAAGAATTCGGAAGTTAAGGTTGAATACGACCACTAACCATTATGCTTTTGAATTGTAATAATGAAGACACGAAAGAAATAATAAAACAAAAGCATTACAATTCAAACATATATATACTATAAAACAAAATAAATATTTTCCATTCATACATGTACGAGTATGTAAATATGTATATACTAGTATACATATTGTACCTATATTATGCTAGTATAAATGTAAATAAATAAATTCATGAAAATGAATATTCTGTACGATAAGATTTTCACTTCATATATTGTAGTACATAACTATCTATAGAAATTAGAAAATGATGGTGTGAGTCTAAATAAATCCTAATCGTCACTTCGTGATACTCATTAAATTTGTATATCTAAAATTTATTTATGTAGTAGGTACTTATGTGTATACATTTCATAGAATTTGTATAATATGGCAATTTGGTTTTTTTTTTTTTTGTTTTTTATACTTGGGATGAGAGGCCTATTTTCAAATAGTTTTAGTAAATAGGATTTTGATGAAAAATATATATATAGTACGAGTATGTATACGTAATTTTGAAAATATTGCTTCATTTTTATTTTTCTCTTTTATAATTTTCATTTTTTTTTTCTCATTACTTTTTTGAAATTTTCTTTTATAAACATTTTCGTCGTGAAAATATTGTGAATACAAGTCGTGAAAATATTGCATGTGAAAATCGAACAAAATATAATAAGGATTCAAAAAATAATGTTATTGGGTATTAAAAGAGATAATAATGTAAAAATATCTAAAATCCACAAATAATAAACATATTTCGTCACAATAAAGGCGAGTATTTAAAATGTATACACACTTCGCAATATGTTTATAATGTCTGTAGATGAAAATGTATGTATTATAAATATGTATTTTTGTACATTGTACTTATGCTTATACATATTAGATAGGATGGTGAATTTTGGTAAAATTTAAGACAGTAGTAAATAAGAGAATTTCCGCACATTATGTATATGCTTATTTAGTCGTATTTTTGATTTTACTTAAATTTTTATACATACTACATACCTACATATACCTATATACAATTTTTTTTATGTACAGTATGGAATACGAAAAGGATATTAGTACTTAAATTTGGATATATCCGTTTCGAAAGATTCAAAAAAAAAATTGTTCAATATTTAACATAGTTTGTGATGATGATGATGATGATGATGATGAAAATGTAGATGATATAGCATATAACATGATAGCTTTTTCGCGTACAGAATACATATAATACATATACACATATACATATTGAAGAAGGTATGTGTGGTTGTAATTATAGGATGGCATGGGTTAGATATAGGTAAGAACAATTTAATGCTTTTCCATATCCCTTTTTAGATTGTTTCTGTACTTTTTTTTTGTTGTTTTTTGTTGTTTTTTGCTTTTGGTATAAAAGGATCCTTTTCTTTATATTTATTGCTGACATAAATTTTCAGAAATAAAAATAAAAGCAAAAAACAAAAAATAAACGTATCAGTAAAAGTAGATTGGAGTATAAATATTTAATTGTGCGTGTACAAATTTTTACGTAAATAAATATATGTAGACATTGTATCGTAATTCTTCTTCTTCATTTTTACGGAGATTAGCGGACTTATCTTTCTCACATACATACACCTAAGATAATATTATGAAACTTACGTATCATATATACATATTTGTAAATACTTAAGTTTCTATATTATGGGTGAAAAAAGTTACATACATATACATAAGTATATATACATGTATGTATATTATATTCTACGTGTATAATCTTCTGATATATTGAATTGAAATTCATGCGTGTATAATACTTAAATGTGAGCTATTCATGAAATAATATTGTGGTCACTGAACTCATTTAAATCCGTTATTTATCTTAATGTTGTGTAATATATTGGTATACGTATACATATATGTTACATAAATTAAATACATTGTATAGTATTTTGATGGTTTTTCTTCGTATTTATTTCACCAAAAAAATTAAAAGGATCCATAAGAAGAAAATCGTCGATATATAAATTTTTTTAATTTAATTTTTTATTTATTTTTTTTAAACTTTTATCTTTTATCTTTTATGTATGTTTATACACTTATTGGTTTTAAAAGTGTACGTATTTAATTCATACATACATATTACACATTGTATGCACAGTATGTTTTAATAATTAATTATTTATAAATGATTAACGTGTACTCATATTCAATTAAAGATTAAATATTAAAATGTAATAAGTAACAAAACAAAAATACTGAAGAATATGTATGTAATAAATTAATGTAAAAAATAGGGAAATTTTATGGAAATGTGATGATAACGAAGAAAAAAAAAATGAAACTTATTATAAGAGAAACAAACTTAAAATAATAATAATAAAAAAGGTAAACAAAAAACAAAATCGAGGTTAATCTTAAATTTACGATTGTGGGTGAGCAAAGTAAATTTTATGAATGATATCTGTTTTATTGGAAAATAAGTATATGTACTTATTATACACTATACAAGATATGTACTATATGAAAATAATAAATAAATCATACATTCGTCGTACCGTACTATTACGATATGAACATATTATGTAAGTATATGTATGTATGCGAATATGAAAAGAAGATATATTATTAAGTATGTGTACATGCTTAACAAGAAACTGAAAATTGTGGAAGTATATATGGTATTAAATATTTGAAAAATATAAATTTTATGATACAAAATTTTATGATAAAAAAAAAAAAAATAATAAAATAAAAGCCCAGGAAGGTGGTTGAGGTGCTTACATACAAGTATAAATTTTAGTTTAATGCTTTCATAAAATTTGAAATAAGTTTTTGAGATAAAAGCATCGTCATTTAAGAATAATATTTAGAGGTTTGTTTCAGTTTTCTTCAGATATTATGTGTATTAATGTATATAATCGTATGATTTTCAAAAAAAAAAAAAAAAAAAAGTGATGATAATAATAAAATTTTCAAAGTATGGATTGTTCTATAGAAATTCTTTAACGCACCAACTAAAATATAAACATTTTATAGTTGATTTGCATTAAACATTAGTTGTCAAGAATATTAAAAAAAAATATAAATACATAAAATAATAATAAAAATTATAAATATACATATATATGTATATGTCAGGTACTTAAATTTCGAAAGGATTGGCAAGGGCCTCATATATTTTATAAGTATACGATTTAAATGAATATTGAAAATTCATCATAAAAAAATGAATTAACAAAAGTAAATTTCCGAAAAAAATAAATATCAGAGTATCATGTACTTTTATAAAGCGAGGAAATTGAAATTGAATTTATCCTTAAAAAAATTAATACATTTGAAAATATTTTTTTTAAATAAATAAGTGTATACGTATAAGAGGTAAGTTTAGTATTCTTCAATTATGAAAAATAAAAGAAATATGGAAATTTTCAAGCATAATACTAAAAAATCAATTTCCATTTCAAAAACAGAATATAAAATTAAAATATTTATTCATGCTAGATTTTATTTACAGAGGTACATAATACATATACATACTCGTATATATGTATAAATTTGGTGATAAAGAAAATTTCAAGTAGTCACAATTCACAAAGTGAAAATCAAAAGACATAATAACAAGGAAATTACAGCTTGAATAAAACATCAAGAAAAATTTTCATTCTTAAAGAATAGAAAATTATTTTAAAATTTCATGAAAACGAAAAGTAACCATTCACACCACAAGCTCTCAAACATTCAAAATTACTGTCATGGCGTATAGTATAGCAGTATAGTCAGTGAATGAATATCAAAAAGACAAAAGTTAAGAGTAGTCATTCATTTTTATTCGCTTTATAACAAACCTTGCTAATACCTTATACTAATAGCTCTAAACGCTATCTTTATACAGAGTTAACTTTCACTTACATATTTTTGAATGAATATTGCCTATAGCATATTGTAGTCCCTCATCTCGCATAGTGTAGTAGGTGGTGGTAGTAGATAGTAGCAAGCACAGTACGATTATATAAGTCTTATAATAGTACTCATATATCCGTTTTATTTATTTTTTGTTTTGAATGATACTCAGTGGAAAATTTTAACATTTTCTGTAGTATCCTTTTTAGTTATTTCTTTAAAAGCATATAATAATCATTTTGTTTTGATTATTTAAATTTGTTTAGTTTAACATACAAAAAAAGGAAAAGAAGAAGTAAATCAAATAAAAAAATACAAAAAAAAAACGAAAGGAAAAGGAATATAAAGAAAAACAGCAGTATATGTATAAATAAAGCTAAGTCAACAGTGAGAAATTGAAGAGTTACGTTTACGTTACAGGCAACAGAAAAAACTTTTTCAGGTGTTTATTTTCATTTTCTGTTTGTTTTTTATTTCATTTCCACTTCATCACTTCGTACGACACGACCATATTGAATGAACATGAAATTCATATTGAAATTATTATTAAACTGAAATTGAAATATTATGCATGTATGGTATGGGTATCGTATAATATTTTCATATAATACAATAATGGCGATATGAAAATTTTTATGAGAGATGAGAGTACTCTTTGTACTTGTGGTGCTTGATATAGTGAAAATATTGGCATAAATAGAAGTGTTGGTATGATGTATGAAAGTATACTTATTTATTGTGTTTGGTAAGGTTTAGATATTGAATGCTAGGTGAAAGTATACCATATAAAAACGTACATATAATTTTTGGTTATAAAAATTCGTTGTGTGTTTGGATATGTTAAAGTTTGGGGTGTGAATAAATTTGAATTTGAATAAATAATTTAAAAAGTTTTTTTCTTCTTCTTTTATAATATTATTTTTATTTTTAGGTTCGCTGTTTTGTTTTTTTTTTGTTTTTTACTGTAAAAAGTTCAAAATATGTTTTCTTATTATTATTGTACTATAGAGAATTTTATTTCAATTTTCTTATACACATAAACATACGTATATGTACGTACCTCTATATATTCTTTTATTTTTATTTTTATTTTTTTTTTTCATTTACTTTTCTTCTATTTTTATGACGACCGTGAAAGTCATTCACAGATTATACTTACTTACTACATATGTATGTATATCTCATTTTGTATTCATAATATGCATGATTTCGTATATTCAATTATTCAGGGGTTTCTTTTATTTTTCACATTTTCATATTTTTCCATTTTCTGTTATTTTTTTTATCTCATTTTCTCTCTCTAAAATTTTCTTTCATTTTTTTTTGTTTAAAAACATATGTACACATACTCGAATTGTTAAGGTTTTCTTTTTGTTATTTTTAATGACATGATTATGACTAAGGGACTTAATTTATTGTATAGTTATAATATAAAACTCACCTCTATATTTTCGTAAATATATGAAAATTTATGCATCGTATATATGTATACTGTCCTGTCATATACTTACATAAATATTTATACTACCAATAAGTACATACATAATATTCGTATATTTGTATAGTCCTAAAATATATGAATAGGTATATGTTAGGTTTCATAGTATTTATGTGATTCAAATATTAACTGTCTATTTTTATTGGCAATTTGATTTTCAAGTTTTCATGATGATGATGATGATGATTATGATGAAAAAGGATTATTGTGTTATTATGTATGCATACTTTATTGCTTATTTATTCAATTTTCATTTATTTTTGTAAAATTTTCTTTTTGTTCTATTTCAAAAGATAACGCATTGAAAATAGGTATGCAAACGCACATATGTATATTTATTTTGAATTGAATAATGCCGTTTTACAGAGTTGTATTTGAATGAAATGTACATTATATTTGAATAACATTTAAATGAGTATCATTATTTATACCTATAAAGCAGTAAGTATACGATTAGAGTTTAGATATTTGCTTGTGTATGTGCATAACATAAATATATACAATTTATTGATTTCGAATAATATCATGTAGCTAAATATTAAGCAGTTTTGTGTATTTTTGATGTAAAACATTTTACATATTGTTGGTTTGTGGTTATTATATTGCCGAATATTACTTATATTACCTGAGAATATATGTATAAATAGATAGAAGAATAAATAAATATTTGAAATTAGATACTTGTTTTGAAGGACTTTTCAAGTATTTAAAGTTATTATCAAGCGTATATTGAACTATGTAAGTACATTACATGTAAACATGCAAATATCTATAAGGTTTCTGTTACTATTACTCAATCATCATCGAGGGATATGTATAAATAGATAAAGTAAAATGCGTAAATAAAATTTATAATAATGATAACTTAGAACTCATTATTTTTTATTTTTTATTTTGATTTTACTTTTGATTATTTTGTCTATTCTATATTCATAATAAGGAAAAGGGTGGCATAAGATGAAAAAAATAAAAAATAAAAAAGTTTTCAATATTAAAAGTTTTATTAATTGGAAAAAAAAATTTTTTTTCTGAATGGAAATTCAATTCGAAGATATTAAAATGTTATTTATGGTATCGAAAATAATTACTGTTTACATTATACGCACGTGCTCTTGACAATAAGGAACATATATGTATAATGTATGTATATATGTGTAAATGAATACCACGATCTAAATATAACAATATCATTTTAATTGAAAATTACACTACATACACATATAACCCGTATACAAAACATACATTGAATACTGTCATAATCATGAATAATATAAATTATTTTTACAGAAAGTAATTATGTACTTGTTTCATAGCAGTCGTGTTCAATTCAAATTGATATTTTCGAATTTGTATATCATCGGTGTTCAATTATACTGATAAATTTATTATTTTTTTAATATTTTTTTCTTGTTTATTAATCATTATTATTATTTTCTTTACCATCATAATATACTTATATTTTTCTATTTATTTGTTTGTAATTAAGAATATAAATATATAGTGTCATC
Source organism: Villa cingulata (assembly GCA_951394055.1). Taxonomy (NCBI): domain Eukaryota; kingdom Metazoa; phylum Arthropoda; class Insecta; order Diptera; family Bombyliidae; genus Villa; species Villa cingulata. Next base: position 33,100,834 of record OX596021.1, on the reverse strand, counting down.
TGTCAGGTAATTCAATAGACCATTGCTTATACTTTTGAATCATTTTACTATCGTTTTTTATTTTACTTTGAATTAAAATGTATGTATTAGAAGGTATTAAAGGCAGGTGGTAGGTGATACACATAATTCATTATTATCCATTGAATTCGATCAATTATTATAATTATTATATTTTTGGTCTCTTAATATGTTTATATGCTCTGATATTTTTCATGAATAAATTACTCGAAGTGGTGTGTAAATAAATCAAAATCAAAAATGTCTATAATAAGGAGGTACTCGTATGTTGTTAAATAAAAAAACGTTGTAATGTTATGTTGCGTGCTCTTACAAATTATTTTTGCTTTTTAAGGTTTTTTTCACATTTTTTTTTTATATCGATTTAAATCAATGACGAATAAAAAAAGAGAAAAAATATTATTCATTATCCTTTTGTTTAACAAATGCCGGTAACCAAAAAAAAAAAAAAATTATTCATTTATAATTATTAGTTTTATTTTTGTTAAATACATGAGCAATTAACAGAATTATTTAGTTCGAGATGAAAATTGTATTTCAGTGTGGCTTTTAGGTTTTTATTTTTATTGTGATTTTGAGGAGAAAATGATATTTTATTTAGCGACCCTGAGCTTACGTTAATTTGCTTTTTTTTTGTAATTTTTCTAGTATTACAATTTACAAGGATAAAAATATATTCTGCTAAAATATTTAAAATTGTTTCTATATAATGTATATTATATATATATATTTTTGCAAAAAATCCATTTGTCCTAGATTGTCAAGATTTGTAATTTATTCTGAAAACCAAAAAAATATGGTTAACTGAATTCTTTATTTTTTTTTCTTTTTAAACCTAAAAAGTTCCTATTACTAAAAGTGAAACAATTATCTCTACCGCAGATAATAGAACAATATCAATTGTATCACAACAAGTATAAGTATTTATTTCATTTTGTAAACAGTTTAATGGTTTCCTCATTTATCATTTTCACTTTTCTTCAGACATAACTATCATATTGAAATTCCATTAAATACCTATACATATATATTTCATTTCAATTTTGTAGTTTTATTGTTCATCAATTCATTTGATGTTTCAATTGCCCCATATCAATATAAGTACCTATCCTGTTTTGGTTAAAATGTATAAGTAAGTATAATATTTGGTTTTGACAGGTGTCAATTAATTCACACATTAAATCTGTCTATTTTAACATGACAGTTAATTTCCAACACTTTTAGAATAGTTTTGTACAAGACCTTCCAATAGGGACAGGACAGGTACATATTAAAATTGAATAAAACAAATTATGTGTGAGATATCAAAGAATTTTTTTTCTTGTTTTATTTGAAAGACCTATTAATGACATTATGTGTGTGGACATCGTTTAAATGGCCGCTGCGGATTTGCTAGATGACCAGCATTTGAGAGGCCCAATCATCTTTAAATCATCTTCGAATAATTATCGTTAGCGACGAACCCCATTTTTTGGGATTTTGGATGATGCCAATAATCCACACCACACAATTTATGTTTTTTCGAAATTTTGAAAATTGAAAAAAAGTTTACTTTTAAACAATTTGATGTAAGTATACATCATCTTATTTTATTATCTTACATTATACATATTAAGTAAATAAACTTAAATTTTGTCAGAATAATTGAAATTATAAATGTAATTTACAATACATATGTATAGTATTTATATGTGCTTGTTTACTGTAAATGATAAATACCCGTTTGTGTATTTTAATTACAGGATTTCAACATTCAAAAGATAATTTTTAATCTTGATTTTGAATTTAACATTTAATCGAATTATTCTACCATAATATTAGACAGATATAGATATATACATACATTACATATGTACAGTATTTCAAATTATGCGACAAAGAGAATTTCAATATTTTATCTGTTCATTATGCATTCACATAATACATACATATATCAATGTAGGTATACGAGTATGTAAATGCAATCAAATAAACCCTTATATATGATATAATGTGGTATTTCATTCTTGTTATCATTATTACCATTACCTTAGTATACTAATATTAAATGTTTATATATATATATATGTAGTACATATTTACATGAATTATTATCATTGTTATACTTGTCGTCATCATAATCGAAATAACCCAAAGCTTATTTGATTCAAAATGATGGGAATTTTATGTATACGTACATGTGTAATTATGTACCTCAGAGGGGTATCTTTCTTTAACTGCATGACTGCAAGTGAATAATAAATATATTATAATACTTGGAATGCAAATAATACACATAACTGACCATTATTTATAATACATGTAATGTACACACACGAATGTAAGTTAAAGGTATTTACAATTTTGGTACATTGAAATGCAATCTTTATTCTCTGGTTTACAACAAATATAAGATGTATGTATACATATATACGCATTTATTACAAATTATATATTTATTACAGAATTAGATGTATATACACATTTACATATGTACACAATACATATATGCAGGTACTTAATTGAAGAGTTTCTAAATTTTTAATTATGTAATATTTTGTTTAGTTACATACTTTTGTACGACATTATATTATCTATTTTTGTGTGCGTGTGGGTTTATTAATATCAGAGAACAAGCACTTATGTAATTCTACGATATTATAATATTTTCATGTTGATATAATTATTGTTCTCACTTTAAGCATTTATCAATTTTTGAATATTACAATACACGTACGTAAAATATAATTTTTATGTTCATATATGTACATATACTCGTACATTATATGTATATTACACCTATCTATATACATATGCACATATTTGCTGTTTTCCCATTTTAAATATCTTCTTACTATAATTATATACAAGTATTACAAAGCATTTATGACAATAACATTAAATTTCCGACATTTAATCAACAAAATCAAATTAAGGTCATACAAGAAGAACATAGGTACATAAATACAAAACAGGTCATTTATTTTGATTCACACTATTATACAATACTGCAACTACATTTTATATTCCAAAACTACAGTTTATATTTTATATGTATATGTACTTACCATTAGTTACGATCGTTGCCAGGTAAATAATGAACAGAATCTTCCTATAAGTGAATCTATATGGAAGGATATTTAATGCTAGTAGAACTAGTTTGATTGTTGTTAAAAGTAGCATGTTGACATCTATATTTATGTAGGTCTTAATGTAAGTATAGATTAAGTATAGATACTACACTTTTATATGTGAATAAAATCGATTATGATAAATATTCAGAATGATGATATTATATGCAATTTATTTTTAATTCATTATATTATTCTTGTACACTTGTTTTTTTTTTTTTTCTCACAATTTTATACTTTTTTTTTTCTGTCGTCCTTTTCGTTTAATAATTTTCTTCTGCTTCTGTTGCTAGTGTTATATATTGTTGCATTATTGCTGTTGCTAAAGTTTATTTTTTATTTTTTTTTTATGTAGTCGTGTAGAAAATTTTAATTGTTAAACACTTTATTTATTTATTTTTTTGAGCAAAAGCATGAATATATATCACTGTGATTTATAATGTGTATTTTATGAGCATATATATTACACGACAATTGCAGGTTTATTCATTGTCAGCTATTACATAATACACATATAACACTTGTATATCGTGTTATATATGTACACAAACAAACACACACATGTGTGTATATACATTAACTAAGATTGATTATGACTGCATACAACTTTAGTAGGTAGAATTTTTCTTTTTTTTTCTTTCCATTTTTCACTTTTTATAACGATTTTCAGTAAAAACATATGAAAACATTTTTTTTTTTTTATTTAACGCTTAAAATGTTTTACTTTGTAATTTATTTTTTTTTTTAACTTTTCAGAACACTATTAAGTTTACAGACATTACACGAAACATTATTCCATTGAAGATTTTATTCCCAATCAACGTACAGTCAGAAACGATCAGAATTTTATAATTAAATAAAATTTACAAATAATTTTTTACATTTTATACAAAAATTTTATTTTTCTATAATATAAAATTGAAAATGTGATTATCGTAATTTATTATCTAATGTCATATTTTTTTGCAGAAATTTTTTTTACAAAAAATTGAACATCTCAAATTAAAATCTGCGAGAATATGGGGCAAAAAAAAAATAAGATTTGTAATCAGAATCGAAAATAAAATACTTATGTATTTATTATTTTTATTATTATTATTATTTTTTTTTTGTAACATAAAAATTACATTTTAATTTTTTTGCCTTAGACTCTGAACTTTGATTTAGATAAGAAAATTATGAAGAAATATAAATTAGGTACAATCATATGTAAATATGTAAATTGCGTTTCTCATTTAAGCAAATAAATGTTTTTGAATTTTTTATTTCTATTTTTTGAATATTAATTATTTATTGATGGTCGCAGCAAAGAGCAAAATAAATGATTGAAACTTTTGTAATTTATAATAATTTTCCGCTAGTTTTTATATTCTTCAGTTTATGGTAATTAAAAATATTTAAAAATAAATTTGTTCTCTTTCTAAAAATCATAATTAACAGATGTACTGCATTAGTCACATTATTTATGGCTTTATACGCTGATAGAAAGGCAAATGCTATTGAATGCATCGAACAATATTTCTGAAACGAAAAGAGTTCTGCGACAAAAATGTTCGTTAAAAATTTCTGTTACAAGAATAATTACGTGAAATTATAGCAACAATATTTACTATTCAAGTAAGAGAAATAATAAAAAAAAATCAAGTTATGTAATACGAAAAAAATGAAAAAAAATTAACAAAAAAATATTTTCAAATTAGTAAACAAGATGTTTTCTAAATTAAGTACATATTAGTTACAATTCCACTTGCGATCATTCTCATTCATTCTCAGGTTTTATTTAGTCTCCATTTCTATGCGTACATTTTTTCATTTTCATATTTTCCAATGAAATTCAAACGATAAACTTCATAATAAAGCTTCGTATATATATTTTTTTTTATATCCATGAAATTCCTGTGAGAATTATCTACAGTTCTACACGAATAATAAAAAAAAAGAAATATTGAACTCAAGAAAATGAGATAAAAACAAAAACACAAAAAAACAAAATTCATAGGGTGTTTCTATATCTTAATTATATGTACGTCCAAAACATTTTAAAATATATGTTTGACATCACTGTCTTAAAACATCAGTAATTATAATGCTAAAATTCTGTTAAGATATTTTAATTAAAGGTTGCACTCTGTTTATTTAATACAAAAAAAAAAAAAAAAACAGAAAAATAACACCACCAACAAGAAAAACAACAAATAGAAATATTGTACAAAAAACAAATTTAAAAAAAAATTGAAAATAAAACTAAAACTAATAAATGTTCATAAATATACATAGGCATAGATGTGTATATAATACACAAATAAATATTTAAAACCACAAAAAGTTAAATATATACGCAGACAAAAAAAAAATGTAAAATAAAATGAATCAACAGACACATAAACAAAAATATTTATTTAATTTTTTGTATAAATTTTGTGTGTGTGTTTGAATGTTTCTGCTCTTTTTTTTTTGTTTTTAATGAATGAAATGAACTCAAAGAAAGAAAAAGAACCAGAAAATAAAAAAATGAAAAAGGATGAATCGAAATTCAGATGTGAGAGTGTGTGCATGCATATAGCATATAACAACTTATACAAATTATTTTTGTTGTTTCTGTTTGTAATTTGTATATATGTATAGTTTTTGTTATACGCTTCTGTACATATTATGTACGAGAGTATACAATATATTTATTCTATACATACATGTATGTACGAGTATACTTAGATATGTTATGTTATAATGAATTAATCTCAATGGAAATAAAATTGTCTATGGAAGTTTTTTCTTTGAATTTTAAATTTTCCTTTTTTGTTTTGTGCTGTTTTCTGTTGTTTTTCTTGCACTATTATAGATGTGTAATGTTTAGAGAAAGAAAAAATGTTTATATTTAAAGAAAAATTAAAATAACAAGCAAAAATGAAAAAAAAAAAAACAATTTTATGTGAAAAAAAATACAGATAATAAAAATATAAAAAGCAAGGATACATAGTGTATAATGAAGATGAAGAGGATATGGAATAAGTGAGAAATTATAATTTTGTTTGAATTTAAAGAATAAAATGTGCATACTTATTCATATTTAGTAGTTTTCACACATACATACATACATATGTATGCTTACAAGTATATGTATATGCTTCTTTTCTTGCTCATTTTGCATTGTTAAACGAATTTCACATATGAAATGAAAAAAATAATTTCGAAAAAAAAAAATTCAATAGAATAATTATCCTGTATGAATAAATATGCAAAATAAATTTTATGTGAAGTGTAAACGAAATAACATAATGGATATAATACTCGTACATTACATATTGTGATGCATGATATGGTGTATCGTATCACTTGTTCTAGACATAAATATATTAATGCCCTGGCGGTTATAATTTAATAATTCTTTAAACAAAAAAAAAAAAAAAAAATTGATATACATATGTATATATTTTTTAAAAGTATATAAGTTTTACAAAAAGTTAAAAGTTAAGTATTTCAAGAGCTTATGATAAAATGAAATGAACAAGAAAAATTAATTGAATTAAAAAAACTTCTTAGAAATTACAAAATATATGTTCTCTCAAAGAAAAAAAAAAATATTTTAAAATATATAATGTTTATGGTATCTATTATCCATAAAATAGTTATCCATTTTCTTTTTCGATTCGAAGTTTAGAAAGCAATAAATATCGTAATGTGAAAATTTTTGTCTTTCGTTTTTTAGACAATGACCAGAAAACCAGAAATAACATTTTAAAAGAAAATCAATTTTTCTTCTCTTTCTTATTTTATTTTTTTTCTTAAATATAATTCAATGAAAGAAGGAAAAAAAAAAAACTAGGACAAAGTCAAACTTCATTCAATTTTTCCTTTATTTTTTTTTTTCTTGATCAATTTAACAATAATATGTCTGGACATTTTCATTATTATCATTTTTATGTTACTTACTCATGTACATTTATATACATTTTTATATGAATAAATATCGATGAAAGAGTATACATGTTCTACCTTCTTATACACATGTAAGTAATATATAGAATTAGATTCCATCATATAAGAATCCTTTTTTGAAGTCCATTTATAAGGTTTACAGAACTTTTTTTTCCTGTTTTATTTTATTTTTTTTTTTTTTAAATTTTTTGGCTTCATTGTTGGTCTTATTATTATTTTTGTTGTTGTTTTTTTTTGTGATTCTTATCTATTTTCCGACTGAATTAGGTGAGTTTTTTTTTGTGCGAAAGTTTATTTTTTTCTTTTTTTACTTTGGGATTTCTTTTATCAGAATTACATAGTTTTCAATACTCTATCGTTTCGAAAAGTTTATAAAATATTTTTACTATTATACTTGGTAGCATAATTTTATATGTATACACATACGACGAGTATACGTATTACATATACTACATACACGAATATAATGTATTATAGCTTTAAGGAATATTAAAACTTTTAACTTGAAAAACCTTTTTTAAAAATCGGATATTTAGAAAATTAAAATGAAATTTTATTTTAAGTTATTATTTTTATTATTTTTCAATTTCCCCTTCTTATGCTCTTCTTTTTGTTATTCTTTTATTGATTGTTAAATTTTTTTCAAAGTACAACATACAATACAGTGTACATACAATACACATGTCATCGTATGCAACAAAAAAAGAAAAATAGTAATTTATTAAAAAGTTAATTCGAAAATACATATGTATTGGATCTGTAAATATGTAATTTTATGTATTTTCAATATTATTTCTGTATGGTATATGGTATTAATAAAAAATTTCGAAAATTCACGGTAAATAATTTAATGATGATAATGAAGAAAAGAGAATAATGAAAAATGAAAACTTTTAAAAATTTATTTTTCGTTCTTTGAGTTTTCTTTAAAAAAATTTGTTCGATTTTGATTAATTGCTGAAAGCATTTTTTTTTTTTTGTAACGATTTTGAGTTTTATATTATTTGTTTTTTTTGCATCTTTGAAAAATGAATCCTTTTTAAAATATTCCTTCGTTATATACTTATTCATGGCTGTTTTTTGTTTTTTTTTTTTTGCTGCATAATAAGTACTCTAAAACTTTTATACATTGTTGAAGAATTTTTGTTAATTTTGAAAGTTCTGAAATATTTTCTGCAACTATAACTGATCCTAAATTACATAAATTCGAAAAAATTCAATTCGAAGAAAAAGAGTTTCAGTTTATTCAACATTTTTTTTTTGCTTTATATGTACTACCGGAAAATTATTTTATTAAACAATATTCTTGGAAATATTTCATTCTAAAGTATATTTTTAAAAATCTCAGTTATTTTTTTACTTTTTTCATAGAGAAAAACATTAAGAATTTTTTCAATTATTCTTTTATTTTCATAATCCCCAACAAAGACAAAAAACACTTGTAAAATGTACTCTATTTCAACAAAAGATTTTCTCTTAGTTTTAATTGCCAAGAAATCAATCCTTATTGTTATTCATTACCCATCATCGTTTATACAATGATCTTTACTAGTCCTTTATTTCGTTCTAATCTAATTAATAATATTTTCCCAAAAAAATCTTAACAAGATTTATTTAATAATTAAATACTGTATGACTATTACTACATCTTGATGAATACTTTAATCGTTTCCGAAATTTACTTCTCGATTTATTTTCATATAAGCTTTTCGAAATCTTTTTATGAAACTGTAAAATACTATATCATCTATATATGAATACAAAAATATATAAGACTATGACTATATTAAATTTCATAAACTTTTCATTGTTCTATTAAATCTTCAACGATTACAACAAATTTTCAAAAATTAAACGGATTTCCAGAATATATAAAGCCTTAAGAAATTTATTGTCTGTCCTCTGATACCCATATAATATGTACGGCAACCAAAGAATACAAAAAATGATACAAAATAAAAGAAATGATAAAATAAAAAACAAAAAACAATCCCAGATTGTAACCCTAAGAATCCCAAAGGAAAACATACCGAAATCTTATACAAAAATAAATTTTTTTTTTTTCGGATCATGAAAATAAAATGATTCTAATGAAAACTTAAACGGTCTCTAGAATCAATATTTAGAATGTTTTACATAATATTTTGGTATTTTTCCTTTTTTTTTTTGCTGCTTATTGTCTTTTTTTTTCAACTACTTTTGAATGAGAAATTCAAATCTGTATTTTGTTGTTCCACTAAATTTTGTATCCTTATCATTTTTCTTGTTTCTCAATCGAATGGAAACTTATCTAAAAGTAATATTATACATATTTTGTTTTATTTTCAATTTGTTTTTATTTTTCTGCTATTCAGTTTTCATTTTTGTATTTGCATTTCTAATAACCTATGTAGTAATTTATGTAATGTTTTTTTGATCTTTTGCTATAGTAAATTTCTAAATAGTACACATAGTTAATATCTGATTTTTCGTTTTTTTCTGTTTTTAGTATAAAAAGGATTAAAGGTTAAAAGAAATATTTATTTATTTATTTATTTTTTTTTTTGTTTTGTTTTAGTCAGAAATGATTTTATGGATATCCTTTTTATAAAAATTTTATACAAATTTGTAGATAGGATAGGTTCTACTTGTTTGAATGAATTTATATTATAAACAAAATAATATTGTACATTCGTGTGTAATGGATACTTATGGATGCTTATGGTATACCTACCCTAATTCTATAAATCTACGAGCAGTGACTATAGATTTAAATCAAAAATAATAAAAAAATTTCAGTTCTTGAAAAATTGATGGTAGATAGAATAATGACAATGATATACATAGGTATAAAAATAATATTTTTTTTCATTTAATTTTGTATAATTTTTAAAATTTTTTATTTTTTACATTCAATTAAAGGATAGACAGAAACTAAACTGGAAGTTAGCTTTTGCTTCAATCTGAATTTTGTGCTAATTATTCGTTTAAATTAACAAAAATTTTATTAAAAATGCAGTAAAATATAGAAAATAATTTACTACCAACACACAAATATATCATTTCGTGTATTAATTCATCTTAATTTTCTATTTGTTTCATAAAATTTCTGCAAATTTGTTTATGAACTATATACAAAAAATAAGTTTAAAATTTATAGAATTTATGCGATTATTTTCAAACTATTTGTTTTACATTTTTTTTTTCTCGCACTAAAAATATATTCTATTATACACTCACATAACATATTTCATATATTTATATCGTAAGTAAATCTTAACTTATGTATATTTCAATTTAATTTATTTTACAAATTACGAGCAGTGTATATATAGGATATGAATATGAACAAAGAAATATATATAATTTTTGCTTGTCTTGTAATTTCGTTTATATGGTTGTGCTATATTATTGTTATATTATTGCTGAAATCGCAAAATTTTCACAATTTCATGAAAATTTACAAAATAAATGCCAGCAACTGTATCTAGTGAATTGCAACTAAACAAGACCAAGAGACAAATACAACACGTACAAATTTCGTATATATAATTCTAGATGCACATCGAAACTGTTACATCTGTACCATGTAGCTATGTGTATATGAAGTTACATAGATATTGTTATATGTATGTGTTAGTGGTGTAGAAATGAATTATTATTATTATCCTTTTTTTTTATAAAATGTAAAAGTATGATCATCAATCCTCGAGATTGATCTTTTTAAATCCATATAAATATACCACTTCATCATTTATTCCTTGTTATCACTTCAAATTCAATTCACAATTCACACAAAAAAAAGCCGAATATATATAGAAATGAACAACAAATTAAAGAATAATTTAGTCATTCACATAACGTTTTAATGATATTAATTTTGTTCAATTTGTTTACAGGATAATCAAATTTAATTGTTATTGCATTTATTTTTATTTTTTTTTATAAATTTCTTAAATTATTTTTGAATAATTCACAAAAAATATCATATTTTCTGCATTTAATTCACTACAATAATAATAAAAAGCTCCAAAATTTTATTCACTATGTAACATATATTTGTATTCGTATATGCGGGTTGTAAATATCCTTTTGCTGACATGTAACACATAAAATGATTCACAATCATATTTCGTGCATTAATTAATTTTGTTACAAAAAATGTTCATACCTGTATATTTATACATTTATATTATTTTTTGCCGAATCGTTTCAGTTAAAATAAAGAAAATGTTCATAAATGAAATCGAATTAATTATAATTCCTAATTAAAAAAAATGTTCAAACGTATATAATGTAGTTCCATAAATTGATAACATATTATGAATCCATCACATAAAAATTTTTATGGTAATTTAACATTATTCATAATATTACACTAATTTGGTAATTATACATTAATAATTAATTAATAAAAAAAAATACATAGTTATCTATTTAAAGAAATATTCACGTCTATACAGATTGCCGTTTTTCAAACAACTGAAAAAACATACAAAATTTACTAGAAAAAGCTTACAATACTCGTATAATGAAAATTGATATATAGAACATGCAGGATAAAACCGAACAGTATGAAAACCTTATAATCATTACACTATGAAATCGCATATCGTGAATAATGTTTCGTTCGTTTCAAAGATGAAAATAAAATCTCTTACATGTTCAAAGGATATATGTATATCCACTTGTACATTTATTTAGTGTAAAATGCAATTTATTTGGTATTTTTCTAACTTAAAGGATAACATTTACAGTTCTCATGGTATATGTATTATTCTCTTCATGAAAATTATAATGTAATGTAATTTTTACTCTTCCAATTAAATGTGATTTTAAAACATCTGGATTCGATATCATGTAGGAGAATTGAAGAACTTTTTACGAAAGGAAACAATTTTCGAAATTTTGGGGAAATCAAACCGAAAATTATATTTTTTCACAGATATACAGACAAAATTTCATAAAGCTTTTAACCATTTACCTTTTACTCTGTTTTACCGTACGTAAAATAAGAGCACATGCGCTTTATTAGCATACGCACGTGATTTTTATTTATATCATTTTACATTTTGATGAATATATGCAACTCTAGCTCACAAAATTAGATAATACAATACCGATACTTACTTTAGTGGAGTACATACGATATAAAGTTTAGCGTTCATATATTGTATACGTAAATATGTATATTAAGTATTTTATGCGAGTAGTATGTACATATACATGTATTACAATTACGATGATTTCAATGTAATAATTTATCAGGCGATAAGCATTCAAAGAAAATTAAGTTGTTGACTTGCTTTTTTTTTATTTCAAAATTACAAGAGTAACTAATGCTTGTAATTTAACTTTTAAAAGAAGAATATATTACATTTCAAATACACATTACTTGTATACACAGGCAGAGAGATTTCGAGAGAGAGCAGCACGTGCTGTGAAAAGAAAAATATTGGCATTTTCCTTTTAAATTGTTTTTGATTTTATTTTCTTATTTTACAAAATACTTGTTGTTGCTGTTGTTGTTTTTATTTTTTGTTCTTGTTTTTTGCATGAAATTTAAATTGGCATATTAAGATTTTGTGGTTATTAAGAATCTGTTTGGTTTTTGGTTTTCAATAATAGGGTTTTGGTTATTTCCTTATATACTTTTGAATTTGGTAGTTTGTGTGTGGAGTAAAATTATTATTCTGGAAATAAAAAAATTTAAAAGTTAAATTTAAGATAAATATGTGCTCATAGTTCTTGATACTGGTAAAATCAAAAAAGAATTATAGAAAATATGAGAGATATTTTTAGTTTTTTTTTTTGTTGTCGCTGAAAAAAATTTGTTTTAAACACGATGGCATAATGTGGGTGGTGATAAAGTATGACAATGCAAGACGAATTTAAAGAAACCTACTAAAACTATGTTGTTTATTTTTATCAAAATTCTATTATTTTCTGTTGTGTTTCCTTATCAAAATGTAAAATTGAAAAACAAACACTCATATTATTATATGGAGTAAATGTACGTAGAGAGCAATAAACTTATGAAAGATTTCCGATTTCCATTTGCATTCAAAAATTTCAAAAAAAAATATCTATTCTATAAAATTGTGAAATTAAAAAAAAAAGTACAAAAGGATACTCATACCTCATTGATTCTTGATATCTCATTGAGTTTTTCATGCTGAAATCACATTATTATCATTGCTGTATATAGTTTTATTGATAAGATGATTTTAGAGTACTTTTATGTAAAAAACCTTTTACCCTTTTTGCATTATTTTTTTTTTCATGACGAAAAAAATTTATTAATCTGTCTAGTGTAGATAAAAGCATATATAGGAGATAGGACATAGAACAACAAATACACAAAAGTACAATTTCAACAAAATTGTATTTAATATTGTCTCACATCTTGATAGATATGTATCTATGTATCTATGTATATCGTATATTAATGATAATATATACTTTAAAGCCATGAAACACATACACATGTATATGCATGCAAGTGAAAATATGTAAAATATATGGGTATACATGACCCATAATGTAAAAAGGTTCTAGTCGATTAACTTATTATTTCGATCAGAGACTGATATTAAAATACTTAACCTTAAATACGTTCGTATATACATACATATTTACAAAAGTATGTGTGTATTTAAAGTAATTTTACATAAATTTATAACATAAAATTTTCATGATAAATAATTATAGTACATCGGTAATTTGAGTGTTGTATACTCACATCCATATAATACGAACATTTTATGTGCTTCATGAGATTATCTTGTTTTTTTACAGATTTTAACTGAAATTAAGTAACAGAGAAGATAGTATTGATCATTTTACGAAAAAAAAAATAAATAAATAATAACAACAAAAATTTAAGAAACGCAAAAATTGAGAATTCGAAGTAAATTTTCTGATGCATTTTTAATGACTTCCGTAATTCATTTATTAATATTCGATTCGTTTCATTTCATTTTCATTTTTCAATCTCTGTGTTTTTTTCATTTCTTCTAATCGCTAATGAGAATTTACCGATCCATATCAAATCATTTTCAAATCACGAAGTAGGTACCTATACAAACAATCATACTATGTGTGTATGTATGTGCTTTCATAACGTATCAAATGCTCATTAAATAAAATCAAAACTTAGAATTTTATGAAAATTTATTTATTTATTTTTTTTTTGTTCATTTCAAAGAACGTTTACGGCTCATCATAACATACACCACACTTCTGCATGTACGAGTATATAAATGGAAGAAGAAAAAAGTAAAAACCAAACGAACATCAGAAGAAAATTTTAAGATAAATACATTCATATTTAGAAATATAAGTATGTATTCAATTTCTTTTCAAGATTAAAAAGAATATCAGAAAATACGTAAACTTACGGTATCGAATTTCAATCATTTTAAAATCAACGTAAATGACATTATGCAAATTCTTCTGTAGGGTTTGTTAGTTAGTTGTTTTATTTTGTTTAACGTTAACCGTCATTTATGTACTTATGTATGTGCATATTTTGTTCTTGTATTATTCGGAAAATACGAATATAGGATTCATTTTCAAGAAAAGTAAAACAATATAAAAATTAAAAAAAAAAAAGTTTAAAAAAGTTTATAATGAATACAAAATCAATGTAAAAGAGGAATACGAATTACGACTATGACGATTGAATGAAGTTGAATTACATGCAGGTGTTCATTAAACAAAAATTATATAAAGCAATTGTTAACTATATAACAGTTATAGAATAATGCAAATATAATTGTAGGGTGACAAATAACAATCTTATAGTTATGACGAAAAAGATACAAACAAAAATTAAACGTTTTTAATAAAGTAGGCTTATTTATAATAATATACTAAATTAAATGTCACTTAAATCACACAAAAATTGTTTATATTAATTATTATATTAATTATACATATGTACATATATATGTATTTATTATTTATTAAATTAATTAAGAGTCTCTTTGTTGAATTTTTATTTTGAAACTTCGAGTAATTGGAAATCCGTCATTGGATTTGTTCGGTATATCGTGCATTTTACTGTGTAATATTGTTGCAATAGTACCTAAAGTAAATTTTTTTATAAAAATTATACTTCTATTATTTGAATTTCTTATACTTAATTATTTCCTTAATTTTCAAGTATAATTTGTTAAAACTTTAGTGCATCAACCATACCAAGATGATAATTATCTTAATTATTAAATCGATATTAACTCACTATACACATTGACATATGATAATGTCCTTTATATTTTACGCAAATTCAACACACATAACTTTATTTAATGTTTTTCATAGTTTTATTTATGTTTTTACACAAGATTTTCTGAAGAATTTTACTTTATAAATTTTATTTGATTTTTTATGTCTATTTTTCTTTTTAAAATACCTACAACATATATACATATGTACTTAAGGATTTGATATTTTTCGGCTTTATTTTACCAATACTGTTTAGCTAGTGGAATATCATAAATTGCTTTCGATTTGGCAATTTCAAGTACTTGCGAGTAGAAAAGGTAAATGTCTGTGCTAAAATCATCTACTCGCAGCTATACTCATGAAAAATTTTTCAAGTAGCTGGAAGTAGATGCAAGTAGTTACGAATAATTTTTGTGTCTTTCGTTTTAACAATTTATCCTAGACACATTTTAGTACTCGCAAGTACTTGAAATTTGCAAATCGAAAACACCTATTGTATATAGGACGATCACATTCACGTATATTTGGTGCTAAATCACATCATTTTACTACTTGAAGATAATTTCAATGCAATGTAACGTTTACATCATAGATTATATATCGATATAGAACAATAATAAAAAACGATATATATTCTGTTTTCATTTTTTTTTCCTTCGTTTTTCCTATTTATAGGAAACATAATGTTGGAACATATTTGTACTTCTTACAATATTGTTAGAAGTTTTATTACAGATATAATGCTGCTATGTTAAAATCGTTTTGGAAGGATAAAATGTATGGCATCGTTTTATGGACTTATTACTACCGATATGCAATATCATTTGAAAACAAAAAAAAAGTAGCTACATTTTATTGCTAGAACGTTTTCTAAAATTTAATGTAAATCACAAGAGTACAAATATGTACAAGATGGTATAGGACGAGTATATGAAAATACAAATTTTTGTATCTTTTCAGTAAATAATGTAGTTACCTAATGTACTATACTACTAGTACTATGTGCATTTACATATGTTATGTATTTATATGTGTTGGCAAAAAATCAAATGTGTATATCTTACATCAGCTCTTATGCATGTGTACGAGTAGGTATATATTATATCCTAAGAAAAATTGCATGTAATTTGATATTAGTATTGAACGTATTCAACTTTTTTTTAGAAAGGATATTTATTGTTTTCAATGAATTCGAAATATTAAGTTCGATATATTGTAAGGCATGTTCAGCATTCCGAATATCTAATTAACAAAATGTATTCATATTACATATGCACAACATATTCAGGTTACATACCAGTTGTATCTTATCTACAAACGCATATACTTATATATATAATATATCTATGTATACAATTCGATATAAATTTCTACGTGAATACAAAATTCTAGTGAATGGCTGAATGA
The DNA here is from genome assembly GCA_951394055.1 of Villa cingulata. Classification (NCBI taxonomy): domain Eukaryota; kingdom Metazoa; phylum Arthropoda; class Insecta; order Diptera; family Bombyliidae; genus Villa; species Villa cingulata. Next base: position 33,084,155 of record OX596021.1, on the reverse strand, counting down.
ATCGAATTTCTTCTTTCGGAAAACAGTCAGAAAAGGAAAATAAAAATACAAATTTCGATAAGAAAAACTGCAGAATTTACATATATTGTTTATGAGTTTGCGTCAATACGGATATGGCAATATGTAAGTAAAACTTTTGAATAACGTTATAGAGGCTGGTTTCTGAACAGGTTATTTTTTATTAAATGAGTTATTAAAGTTCATAATAAAATAAAAAAATTAATTAATAATTCGTTTACATGTTCGCTATATGAAAATTAGATTTTAGATTAAAATTCCAAAGGAAGATGAATAAAATTTGTTCAATTTTAGTGGAATTATTGAAGTAATTGCATTTAGAATTGAAAATTTTGAGAAAAACGACAGGTAAATTTCAAAAAAAAAAAAAATAAATTGAAAATTAAAATAAAATTGATAATATTTAAATACAAAATAAACAATATCTACTCATATATCCTTTCAGGTGGAATAAATAAAACTTATGATTACCATTTATAATTTATATAAAACAATAAACGGAAGAAAAATTCCTTGAAAAGAAAAAAATAATGACAACAAAATTGAATGAAAAAAAATGATGGGAATGAAACAAAAGCACAAAAATACATAATATAACATCATATCGTATAGAAAACATAAATAAAGGATATTTCATTGCTGTTGTAAAGTCCTTTAAATGCTATTATCTGGATTACTAATCTCATGAAAATACGACGAATTGTCATTTAATTCTTATCGTTTAGAGCCTATAAAAACGAAAAATTATATTCAGAAAAAAAATAAAATTCGATATCCACTGTACAAATGAGAGCAAAAACCAGGAGAAAATCGAAATAAAAAAAAAAAACAAAAGAACAAGGAAATGAAAAACAATAAATAAATACAACTAGGAAAAAGGAATACAGAAGAAAAATAAAATTTTGTGTAGTGTTGAGTGTGTGTGTTTTTTTGGGAGGTTGGCTTATGTATTCCTTTTATTGTTGCTTTTTTGCGACTCCCTAGAATTCAAATGTTTTCTAATCTTCTATAAATACAGTCAAAGTTATGACCTTTTTGTTGATATATAGCCTACTTTATTTCTTTTTTCTTTTTCTTTTATTTCAATTTCGAAAATAAGGAAAAAAAGTTTATAAAATATAAACGATATGAAAACAGACAAAACAATAAAAAAGTGTAAGAAGAAAAAAATAATAAACTGAAGTTAAATCAACAAGACAAAACAATAAAGGATAAACAAAAAAAAAAAATATATATATATATACATACAGTTGCGAAATAAAATAAACAGCATCAGCAACAAATGGGAAAAAGAAATGAAAATGTGGTCTTTTTTTTTTCATTATTTGTTTGTCTCCGCTATAAATTTAAAAGATTTGTTACTTTTTTATTTTTTCAATGTTATTTTCTGTTTATTTTTTTCTTATTTTTTACTTATGTATTTTTAGGTAGATACTGGTCTTTGGTTTGTTGCTTTTCTTCTTCTTTAAATGATGATGATGCTGTAAACAGTAAGTTATGAATTTTTGCATTAATTTGAAAAACTTTGGTCAGAAGACCAAAAAATTAACAGTCGAACGAACATATATTATGTATCTAAATAATATTATCGACGTTGATTCAAAAAATCTTTGAAAATAAATAATCTGATATTGTAAATGCAGAGTCCTGTAGTGTACAAGCTTTCAATTTCGCATTTTTTATCAATTTCAGAGATTTTTCATTGCGATTAATTTCCACTTATACCATATATCAGTTTAGTTTGCTTGTAGTGCGAACATGGAAAATTTTTTCTTTGATTAAATTTCATTTAAAAATTAAAAAACGTAAAATGTGAAATGAAAAAAAAATATACATATAAATAAAATGAAAAATTCCTTTTTCAATTTAAAAATCAACGTTATACCAAAAATAAAATTCAATTCAATTAATAATTTCATTTCCATCGATTATTATATTATTTTCGCCTCTAGAAGCAAACTTTTTAAAAAATACTTTTTTCAATTTTTAATTTTTTATTTTTATTTTGTTATTTGCGCATCATACGTACATTTTAGTGGTATGAGGGGGTGTACGTACAAACGTACGGGTATTCATTCATACATGATTGTATGTAAGCTGACCAGTTAATGTTTACACAACATTATCAGTATCAATTTTTCGTGTTTCCGTGAACATATGTATGTGCATACGCCATATGCATTCGTTTTACGAGTATGTGTTGGTATATAAATGTATTTATATTTAATAGTTGTTTTGGTGATTCAGAGAAATAAAAATTTGTTTTATTTTTATTTTGTTGTTGCTTTTATTTTGAATGAAATTCAATGATTCTACAGTTCACGTTCTACACAGTTCTACAATCACATTACATTTTATGTACAATATGCAGACGACATAAAATTTGTTTAAAATTCAGGATAATGATGAAAATAATTTTGTCTGTTCGTATTACCGCGTATACACATTACATTACATATACCGTAGTTTAGTGTGAGTTTAATTAAAAGTTTGTTCAAATTTTTATTTATTTCTTTTTACACAAAACTAAAAAAATAAATAAAAATAAAAACAAAATATAAACGAATAATACTAATGCACATACAATCACATTTTCATTTACAAGATAATAATTTTATTGTAATTCTTCCAATTTCACTTGGTTTTTATTTTTTCATTAAATTGTGTGTATGCCTTTACTTTTTATGGTCATCTGTATACAGGTATATCTACATATATAAGCGCAACATATACACACACATCATGTATACAGGATAACAATGTTTATTACACTATGATTTTATTCACAATATGCATTTATACGATTCTTTATTTTTATTTATATACATAGTTGAGTGTGCATATGTCTATGTGTCTTTTTTATTCAGTTTTTTGATACATATTTACTAGACATTACAGCAATATACATAAAGAGCTCAGTAAATATGTATGTATTAATATAATTTTAATATGTTTAGATTATCGAGTATACTGTATGTGCATATCATCTACATATGTATATGTACGAGCAAATATAAAAGAAAAAAAATCGCAACAGACCGTTACGGAAATCGAATTGTTTTATATTTGTAGAAATCAGCAATTCAATCGGTGTACAATATTACTGACTGTATTGGTTGACAAAATATCCAACAATATTTATATAGAAAGTGGTAATATAAAAACAAACATACATATATGTATGCAAATATAAACATTGAAGATTGTTGTGTCGTATTCCAAAAACGTATGTATTTATGTGAACAAAATAACATTTAATTTATACTGCAATCGTATTGGAAATTTTAATATCTGAATGTGTACGAATATCATGCACTATTGCGAAAGTAAACATGTATACGATGATGTACGCATCAAAATATCTTATTGCATCTAATAGCTTTATAACGAAGTTATATTGGACAATGTCGAACAAACTATATATGTGTGTAGTTAATGATGTTTTACACTCTTTACACTATCTTCCCTAAGTTTTGGTAAGAAAATGGATCATGGAAAATGGATATGAAAACGAAAAACATTAACTTCAAATTTTTTTTTTTTATTTAAATAATTGAAAAGTCTTAATCTTAATTAAAGTTCATTATCCCGTATCCTTTTTTTTGAAATTTTCATTTGGTTTTTCTTTATTTATTCATCCAAAATGAATAAAACATCACTAAAATAATTTGATTTTATTAATTGAACACATTCAATTTGTGTTGTGCTTTTATGAATTCTTCGTAGATGTGTATATGTACATGTGCAGGAATATTTTATTGATGTACTCGTATTTATGTGATAAATGATGATGCGGTACAGAATATGTATGTAAAATAACGAGATAAATCACAGCTTCTACAGTTAATTTTATTCAATTAATTCAGTCTATAAGAGAATTTTTTTTTTTATTTTTCTTATGTTGAAATGATTTTTGCAATAACAAATTAAATCGGTAATGGCCATTATAGTACCTACGCAATTGAATAATGACTGCGCATTAAAATACCCGACTAAAAGTAAAGAAAACACCAACAAAATAATGAAAATTCAAAGGAAAAAAAATCTAAAATTGATACGTTTAATGAGAATTGATTCTAATCGAATTAATGAGTTTCGATTAAGTAATTTGTATGTAAAGAATATCATTTGTTAAATATGAATTCAATCAGTTAAACTCTTAGTCTATTAAAATGCTGTAGGGTATCGAATTTAATTACATTCGAATTTTAATTAGATTATATGATCTTGGGTATGAAATTACATTCATATCGATTTAATTATATTCATCGTTATGAAAGTTAGTCTTCTTTTCCAGGATGATTGAAAAAGGGAAAATGAAATCATTTATAGAGATATTTAATAACAGGTAATTTCCTTCATAAATTATCATCCATTCGATTAAAACTTAAGAACAAGAGTGCAAAAAAGCACAAGCAGATAGTGTTAATTAAACAAAAATTATTATCAATTTATTTAATAAATTTTGTTTGGAATTTCATTTTCAAAATATAAAATGATCAAAATACTGATAGAAATCTACAAAAGAAATTCGTTAATTTCCTTAATTTTTTTTTTTTTTTTTTGATTTTCTTCTTTTCTTTTAATAAAGTCGGAGATAAGTTTGTGGGGAAAAATTATTCGATTGATTGTTTGTGCGAACATATTGTGTACTGATCTAACTAAAACGAAATAGATGTTACGTTTACGAGAATTCGGTTTTTTTTTTTTGGAATAGTTTAGCAGTTTGTATGAAGGTATCATTTCTAGAAGAATGCAATGGATTTATTGGTTTCGAAAGAATGGCGAAATATGTGAATGCAATGTAAGTAAAATGCAATCAAGAGGAATATGCAAGTTTGCCGATAATTTTAAAAATAAGTATGTCCAGTTTTTCTACAGTTAATAAGTATTCTTTGGCAAATTCGAATACCAATTTAAATGCCAACAGAACAAATAATTTCAACTGAAAATTGTTAAAACAAATTATAGAAAATCTTCCTTAATCATAGAATATATTTTTTTTTTTTTGATTTGTCATTTCGAAGAAAAATTATTTTTTAGGTTATTACGAAGTACTCGTCGTATTTATATGTAGATAAATATTAAACTTTTATATTTAAATTACATACCTATGGAGTAAGTATATGAGTATAATATCATTTTAATAACGTTGTTATCATTCTTCCTACTTTCTCTCAATTTTTTAGTAAAATCTAATTTTTTAAAAACAATTTTCACCAGGAATTTTCTAATATCTATACCATTTACTTTTTAGTATATATGTAGATATATTTAATTACAAATCATTTGTAGGGACTATTGGAAAATGGATACATATGAGAGTATCAGTATACATATATAAGCCAGGACGTTTTTTTCTTTTAAAGTATCAATACACGTTCATATTCTTATGTACATAAAGTGTATTTTCTAATATCCTTGTAATGTTAATTCTAATTTTAACAGCGAACGATAACGATACATATGTAAGGTACATGAAATTTATTAAATTCATGCCATTGTACAGATAAGAAGCATATAACGCGGTATTAAACTCTCTACAGAATCATCATTAAGTTAAGATAATTTATTTTCTTTTTCCTATCAAAAATGAAAAAAAAAATGAAAAGGAATAAGGAAGATTAAGCAAAAAAAAAAAAAAATACGTATATATATACGTATATAAGAAGTTATTTCGTTGTTGTTGTTGTTATTATTATTCTTATTTTAATTAAATTTTCATTTCATCGATTTTATGTATACTTAAAGCTAGATGTATGTGTAGAACATTTATAGAGATATCTTCTAAAAAATCATGCTTTATTTTTATTATAAGTATTTCGTTATTCGTATTATTACAAGAATAGAAGCAAAAGATTAACAATAAATATCGAGAGAATATCACATTAAGAAAATTTGATGTGTACAGCGAGAAGTATTTATGTATGTACTTTACAACAGAATGTGTAGTAGATGCTGTTATATGTATATTATTTACTATAATAATATTATCGATATTATATAGATATAGATATTATATATTTTGGCAATTTTATTGAAAATTATTTTCATAATAAAAAAGTAAATTCGTTTGTAATAAAATTTTATTGAAAAATAATTAGAAAAGTGAATAAGGAAGGTGAATTGACGATAAGATTGTAGAAGAAAATATTTAATTAGTAAAAATAATAAAAATACTCGTATATAAAAAAAAATTTATATTGGTTATAGATTTCGTGAATTTTTTTCCTTTTCTTTTTTTTTCTTTTTTTTTCACCTTTTATATAGGATCAGTTTATTGTTATATTTTTGATTTTATTTTTGAAATATATTTATAATCAAATGCTCTTACACTTTATATATTCTATATGCAGTGTTCTAGGTATGATAACGATTCTTGATCAAAATATTTATATTAATGTAGAGTTGGTGTTTATCAAGAACTGATAAATGAATGAAGATAAAATGAACGTATAGGTTATGGCATGGTTTATGAATAGGTGTAATAAGGTTAGAAGCTTTCCTTTGCTTTCTTACATTTTACTTTTGTTTCTCCTATATTTTTGTTAATTGTTTGTATGTGTACATTATTATTTAGGTAAATGTTATATATACTTATGCATTTGTGTGTAACTAGTTTAGAAATAAAAACCTATAAAAAATATATACCTGACTAATGAAAAATATTGTAATATATCCTTGTAATTACTTTATGTATCTATCTACTATTTATAATGTGTACTTCATATATTTAATGTTTAATATATTTTATAATTTTTTTTCTCTTCTAAATGAACATACGTAAATAAAATATTTTTATTTCATATATCCCTATTTTTCTTTTATGTTACTCCTACAATTATGTAGTCTTCTTCCATTAGAATTCAACACATTACATAAGATATATACATTTACTTATTAATTTGCCCATTAATGTTTGTTATGTTAAAACGAAAAAAAAAAATGTCTAGGACTGTTTTAAAATTTTTAATCTTATTATTATAATTCGAATTAAGACAAGGACACAACAATAGAGAAGAAAATCAAAAAAAAAAAAAGATAAAATCTAAAGGAAAAGACAAAAAAATAAAATAAAACACTATGAAAAATCAACAAAATCATAACAAAACAATAAAGAACTTAAGAAATTTATGAAAATTGTACGGTCATTAGTATCATATTGGGATCATAAAATTATTACTACAATACATTTAAGAGCATTTGCATTTAAATGAGATTTACAAAAATAAAATAAAACAAAAAATGAAATGAACTATAAAAGTTATTATGTTAATTTATTTCACACAGTCATTTAAAAAAAAATAAACAAATTTGTTTTAAACTTTGTTGTTTTGCTTATATTTTATTATATGTGCAATTTATTCTTTTTTAGCTCTGTATGAAATGAAGAAAAACTTTTTAATCTTTGATATTATTTTAATGTTCATATATACAAAATATGTAATTTTTTTATATTTTATATACATATGTATTTTCATATTTGTTTATGAACGTATATGTGAATTTTAAATAAAAATAATCAAATTTGAATTTTATAAAAAATTTCATTTTATTCGCATTTTTTCTTTTCCTGATTCCTGTTTTAGTTTTATTTTTGTGTTTTATTTGAGCAATTACATATACGAATAACTTTTATCAGTTTGAATTTCACTTCATTTGCCTCGTAATAAAAAATAGTACTAAGAAATGCTGATGAATTTGACATATAATTGACATTGCTCTGTCTTCGTTAAAAATTCGTTGAGCATAAGCTCGATATAAGCAGTACGATCGAAAACGTGCGTGACATAGTACGTAACATCAGCACATTACGTCATTTTCGTGAAATTTGTATTGTTTGTTGCTTAGTATGTTATATCTATGCCATATAGTTAACCAAATATTAAGTTTTAACATTCGTTATTTTATTTTTCCAGATATGTCGTTTTGACTAGGCCTTTAGCAGAGATATTGTATTTCTAGTATATTTGCCTTTAGTCAATCATTTCATATTTCAGTCCATTTTAATATTTATTGTATGCCAGTTACATATAAAAATTATTATTGCATCTGAATTTACAACAATTCTCTGATTGTTGGTAATATACACCCTGTGATGTGATTTTCTTAAAAATCTTACAAGTCATTCACACTTTGGTATTTGTAATATATTTTTTTTTATTGTGCTTCCTGTATTTCAAAATTTAAATTATAATTACGAACATAATAATAAAATACACTATGAATTTTAATAAAATAGTAAAATATACATATGTATATGAAAACATAATATGTATATACTTCTTATTCCTCTTCCTTTTTCCCGTATATTCATTTTCCATTCACATTTTTTTCATAAAAGACATAAAAAAAAGAATCAAAACAATACAAGAAGAAAAAAGAAAAAGAAAAAAAAAAACAAAGAAAATTTTCAACAAAAGATGAAAAATAAAAGCTTTTTGTAAAACTTTGTCAATGAATAAATCTTATTTTGATGTAATTTAATTACTTTTCTTTACACATCGTGTTTATACTTGTATAGTACTCGAATATTAACGTAAATGTGTACGTTGTACGGTTGTACTATGTACTAAGTATATATGCAAATATACATCCACATACTTACATATACGAGGATGTATTTGCATATTATCGTATACGCATATATTTTACACGTGATTTTATATTTTATATTCTCGTAATATCTTGTATCTCATATGATATGCTAACAATTTTGTGTTTATCATTTTATGTTTTGTTGAATCCGTGTATTTATATGGATATGTATAAATGCATATAGAACGGATAATGCTTATCTATGCTTAACAATGTGATAGAGTATGAAAATTGTCGTGGTTATTATGTGTATCATGAAATTACAAGATCCCAGCATTGCACTGTTTTAAAATTCAAAATGCAGTATGAATTAATGACACATTACTTGCATTGTTCATACATGGTACAGTACTAAATATAACTTATGTATGTATTATCTTTACCATATGAGATATGAGTGTTCATGTAGATGCTTACTTTGCATTCAGTTGGGAATTGTGTGTATATCTATACAATACAATAGTTTTAATATGTGCACTATTTATATAGCTGTATAAACACAACACCATGAATATCTGGCGTATAAATTTGTGTCTTTATACTGCATACCCTTAGAGTATGTTATTTAATAAATTTTATTTTTCTTTCTGGTTCGTAATGAAGTTAACTTTCATATTAAACAAAATTTTCTTTCAAACTGTGAAAGATAGTGAAAGGTTATTCTTTAAAATGGAAATAAAATTGTTATATACACATATATACGATTATGATGGAACTACAGATCTAAGACAGATCCTTTTATTCAACAAAATACAAAATTTAGATTATCTGTATACTATATTAGTTAGAAAATGTATCAGTTTCATTATCTGTGAATATTGATTTTCTAGAGAAATATTTCCTTCTTTTTTTGATGGTCTACTACATTTATGTATTACATATTTTACTTTTCTATTTCTTTTTGAATTTTTTAAACTTTCACAAAATTGAGTAATTACAAACAACATAATTATCAGTAACAACAAATTGCTGCTATTCACACTTTAAACAGGTTCATTACAGGATTCATTTATTTCTTTTGTTTTAAATTAAAATTATCTGAAGAAAAATCAAATATTTTTTTTTTTTTTTTTTGTGAAGTTTATGTAACAAACAGTTTTGTTATTTTACTGGGCGTTAGTCTTTCTGTTAGTTTGTGTACATCGTTCACTTTATATATATTATATGTATAATTTTATAGTCTCTAATTATTCAGAACAATAACAAGGACTTATATGTGATTATTATAATTACAAGGAATAACAAATTGCGATAATAAAATGAAAATTATAGGTAAGCATATTACATGAAAGAGGTTGTACTAATAATAATTGTACAAACTACATATATACGTCAAAGATATATCTGTATGTATGTATATGTGGAAGTATTCATATGGAAATGTATCAAGTGCACATCATTGTAGACTATTAATGCATCGCAATGAATGCACTATGTTTCATAATCGCATCTAAATTACAATAAAATGTCTATGATATTTCACTGACGAAGTACTGTACTAATGTCCTGCAATTTAAACGGTTGGCAAAGATTAAACTAAATAATTATTAGTATGTTGTAATATCTACAAATATTTTTTTTAAAATTATTACGGATTTTTGGTATTTAAAGAGATAAACATATGACACCATAATATTCCCATTTTCCTTGAACAATTCATCGTACTAATTTCTAATGTAAAACATTACTTTTTAAATAATTTCAGAAAAAATAAGAAAAAACAAACAAATTTAGAAAATATAATATAATTCTGAAAAAAAATTCAGATTCCTTTTCTAGTTTTCTTTAAAATTACATATTTAGTGTAATGTTCTTAGACTTACACATACATATGTACTTTTCTCTTTCACAACAAAAAATTAATAAAAATTTTCTTTTAGATTTTATATTTAATTGTATTATTGTATGAAAAAAATGAAATTGAAAGTTTAAATTCAAATACTCCTCTGCGCATTTTCACACACTTTATACAAAAAAAAAAAAATCTAAACATCTATATGTACAGATAAAGGTGATTTGAGCTCCTTAAAGCATGTGTTTTCGTATATACTCTTACGATTAAGAAAAAATCTTTTCCTGTGATGGTGTATAGAAAAAAAAGTAAAATTTCTTTATATGATGTGTACAAATACAAGAGATTTTTTTTTTGTTTTTGGTTTAAAGAAAAAGAAAAATTTTAAGGAGCTTAAATTTAAGCCGATTTCAAACAGCAGAAGCAATGTGAGAGATTTACAGTATTTAAAATGAATGAGTACATAAATATTTGTAAGAATATGTACATAAAACACAGGATAAATAAATTTTAATTTTTGAAGAATTTTATTTTTTAATAAAATTTTCAAGGCACTGCAGTTTATAGGTTAACGGATTGAATGAAAGAGTATAATATTTTATATGTTCTTCTGTAGGTTTTATGTAGCTAGGATATAGACAAGAATTATTTTAAATCTAAGTATATTGTTCGCGTACATGTAGTTTATGAATTTTGCAAGAATATCCTTTTTCTATAATGTCGTTATTTATATGGTTTGAAAAATTTGTAAATATTTACAATTTTTTTTTTGTGATTTATATCTCTCTTTAAGCTTTGTATCAGGATATAAGGATATCTGGAAAACTGCACACTATAGATATATAGTATGTATATTCATATAAAAACATTTATGAAAAATAATTCATATCCTTATCCTTAAATATTCATACAAAAAATTTGAATTCGTTGGAAAATAATAAAAAATATAATTGAAATTTTCTCAGAGAGTTTAATTTTTTTTCATTTTCACTTCATTTTTGATTTGAACTTTATACTTTCTTCTTTCGTTCTTAAATTTATTACTGCGTCGATTTGATTTTATTCATCCACACAATTAAATAGTTTTTAGAACCTTTCAGGATTTCACTGAAAAAAATAAAAAAAAATTAATGAAAATTGAAATAGAAATACATTCTTATATGTAGTCTGAAAAAATAAGCTATTTAAACTGAAATTTGAAAATTAATCTAGACAGGTGAAATACCACATTAGATTTTATTTATTTTCTTAAGAAACCAAAAATTCGAATAAATAATTTTTATATTCATTGTACATTTATATTTGTAGTGTAATATATATGCTATACTCGCACATACATAAACCTCCATCAGTATTATGTACATATTCAGGATAAAGATTTATTGTTCATTCAGAATTGTTTTTTATAAATTTATTTTCTGCAAAAACGAAAATACTGTATATAAAAGACAAGAAGATAGAAATGCACTAAAGAATGAAAACTATTCAGACAACAATAGCAGAATTGAAAAGGAAAAGGTTATTGTACAATAGATAGGATAGAAAAGGATAGAAAAAGAAAAGTGTACAATACATACGTAGAATATTTTTATTATTTATTAATTTATGTGTACATATGATAATCAGATTTTTTATTTTTAATTTTTTTTTTTCAGATTAAATCCCGAAATTGATATAAACAATGATCAAAGGTGAACTGAGAATAACGTAAAAATGTTTGGTATATTTTTTTCCTATGACTCGTGCAAGCGTAAAACTCGTGCAAGTTTTCGAAAAATTCAGAAATTGATTGATTAAATCTAAAGCATAAAAAGTACAAATAACCATTAATTCATTGAAGAATTTATGCAGCTTTAACACAAAACAAAATATGTTGTGATTTTTTATAATTGAAATAATATCACTTAATTTTATCATTTTTGAATCGAACAGATTTAATTTTGTGATAATTTTTCGAAATGATCATAAAACAGAAAATTGAAGATAATCAAAAAATAAATCATCTTTTTTCTTTCGAAATTCATTTAAATTAAAATTGATAAATGTACAAAAAACACTGAACTACTTATAATATATTTAATCTGAAATGCATAAAACATTATATATTATATTTTCTATTGAATTTGAACAAATTAAAATGAAGTAGAAAAAATAAAAAGTAAGACCTGGTACTCAGTTCCCGTGAAATTTTTCGCTTGCAATTGCATATATAATTCTACAAGCGAAAAATTGTGGAAGCAAATGTGTGTAGAGTACGTAGAGTTTTGAAATTTTTTGAATAAATCGCGAAGGCTATGAAATTAAATTAATTAAAAATAAATAAATAAATATTTATTAGTCAAAATATATGACTTGTCAATATTTCGCTTGCCTTTTATATGCTCGACCATATAAAATGATTGTGAAAAATGAGTTCCACAACTCTCCACTATTAAGTTCCACCGAAATAATTTAGTTTGGAAGTGAGTACCAGTAAGCGAAATTTGAAACTAAAAATTTAGCTAACAATTTAGCGACATTTTTTTTACATAGTTTTTATATGGAGAAAAATTTAATTTTCGATGTGAGTACCGGCCCTAAAAAGCAAAAAAAACTTCGTATACAATTTAAACAAACATTTTTATCTATATAACATAAAATTTTAAATATTTTTTGTATTTTTTATTTGTTTAAATTCCGAATAATAAAAAAAAAATTAGACGTAAAAAAATACCTACATGTATTCATGCAGAGAATATTGGAAACTACAAAATAAAAGAACCAAAAACAATTGACAATCATAAGTTCATTTCAGAATTGAAAAGGCTACACAAAAAATGAAGTAGACAAAAATAACAAAATTTTTATGCTTCTATCTATACGATAATGAAAATGAATAAAAATATTGTGAAAAATCGAATACAGGTATACACGTACATAAATTAAAATTTCTGTAGAAGCAAAAATGAAGCGAATGTCTTGGGGTTCCTGCTTATATAATTAGAAATTAATTTAAAGGGAATTGTACTTCCACAGCTTGTACTTTCTCTGAAATAAAAAATGAAAAAATATCACGAAATTATGACTTTGAAAAATAATAACTCTTAAAGGAAGGACTTAGAGAATCAAGTAAGGTGCCATTAGAGAGAGGGGGGAATTTCCTACAGATTTCTCTTAGACTACTTTCTCCTAGTTAGTACGCCGTAGTTGTTATAGTGTTTCATAGAATAGAATACAAATCTTCAACGCCCTCTAGTGGCTAAACGGTTGAGATTACCCTCCCCCTGCAATACGATTTTTTGTTAGTCTCGACGAAACCTATCTACTGTTTGCGGGTATACCACCAGAGTCCGGATACGCTATATACTGCCGAGAAGTGGAGGTCATTGACTTAGTACGACATTACGATCTACACTAAGTAAAAGCTTTTCTATTGCGAACTGTATTTCGCACATCATGTGTACTCATTTTTGAATTATCATTTTGAAAACTTTGAGTGATGCTAAGTGACGCTAAATCGGGATATCCACCACTGTACATGATATAATGGGCCTGATCACGAATGGCGATAAAATCGCCAATCGCCTCGCCTGTCAAATTTTTGTATCACGAATGGCGATAATCGTTCATTTTAGGCGATTTTATCGCCTATTTAAGGCGATCAAATAATTGGTATCGCCTAGCTGATATTTGAGGATACATTTTTATTTCATTAGTTGTGTTAATTTGTATTTGTGTTTCGACATCGGTGGTGAATTATAAAAAATAAAAATGTATGTATTTTTATTTATAAATTATATTTAAAATAAATATAAATTAATATAAATTATTTTTTCAAGGATTAAAGTTTCTAAAAAAGAATTAGAAAAACTCGTCGAATTTAAGATGACGAATAAAGAATTCACAAAAGGAATTTATAAATCTGTAGGTGGAAGAGAGAAATGGAAAACTCTCACAACAAAAACATCTTTAGAAACTCTAAAAAAAAAAAAAAAAAAAAAAAAAAAAAAAATTAGTTTAAAAAAAAGTTAAATTTTTAAATTTTTAAATTTTTTTTTTTTTTAAATTTTTTTTTAAAAACTAGTTTACAATAATTATGCCAAAATAAAATTTAAATCATCTTTTTGACATTAATGACAGTTCGAAACGCATAATATTACACGTTACGCATGGTAATGCTATTTAGGCGAGGCGATCGCCTTACGTGATACAAAAGTTTTATTTTCTCGCCTCGCCTCAATTTTGGCGATTGGCGATTTTATCGCCATTCGTGATCAGGCCCAATGTATAAGCATACTGATAATCAGAATAATGTGTTATTTCACAAATCAGTACGTATAAAATATGGTAACGCAGATTTATTCTTTTGATTAGTTCGATTTCAATAAAAATCATAATTGATGTTTTATATCTGAAACAGCTGTTGATTTGTTTTTATTATTAAGTATTTTCTATCATTCCATTTACGTATTATATATTATCTTTATTCAGGATAGGACAATAAATTGAATAAATAAAAAATAAAAAGTATTAAAAAAATTAAAATAAAAATTCATGATATTATATTGTATTTTTTTTTTATTTTTCAAATATTTTATTTTCTCTTACTTATTATTTGTGGAAAATGAATATTTGTCATTTTCAATTTATTTATTTCAATATATTTTTTTATATTATCTATACAATGTACATACACATTTTCGTGTGTATCTCTTTTTTGTTAATTAAAAATGTAAATTTTTTATGTACTACATTTTTAATAGTTGTGTGATTTGAATTTGTGATCGCTATATAAGCTATTTAATCCGAAATATCGTATATTTAATCAGTTAAAATACTCAGTAAAAATGGGTGAGTATTTTTTTGTTGTTATAAATTTTTTTCAGTTAATTCTGTGAATAGAATGTCAGATAGCATAATGCAAACATAAAGAAAAGAAATTTGTTTTTGTTTCATTTTTCAAGGATGTATCAAAAAATATAATCTACATTTATTATTTCTGTTTTGATTACAAGTAGAAGAGTGGAAAAAAGTTTATAAACAAAATGTACAATCTCCAAATACACTAAAGGACTACGAGATTTAGTTTCAGCAAAGGTTTCAGTCAAATTTAATGAATTATGTACGTACGATACGATAGAATGCAAAAAACTTGCATGAAAACTTCGTAATTGTAATTATAAAAAAAATTGAATCTTTTCATTTATATCTTACTATACGTACATACGTATATATGTATGTATATAATTCATAAATACTACAACTTTCACAACTTATATTGTGACATAGTAATAGAATTTCGTTTCTCTTTTAAATTTCATCACTTTATAATTCCATTTTTTATGTTTGTGTTAAAGGATACAAGCTAACTAGATAAAAAAAATTTTCATTTTCATTAAAATTTTTGAATTTAATTTAGAAAAGGAAAAAATGTTTGTAAAACAAACGAAATATGTTAGTGTGTGTACTTCTAGTATTTCCAATGTCAAGAATTTTAAATATAAATATGACACAATGTGATGTGTACGACTATTTTAAGCGAAAATGGAAAATACAATCAAAACTGGTTTTAAAAAAAAAAGGAAATCCTTCACCATATCAATAGAAATATTATCCGTTTTCAATCACAATATGAAAAAATTTTGACGAAGATAATGATGATGATAATTATGATGATGAGAATAGATAAGTGACATAACCTATATATAAATGAATGGATTTTTCAAATTATATGCAACACACAATTAGCTATATTCCTTTTATCATACTAACTACCACGCTTACTATACATTATATCCCTATATACATATCTAAATTTTTTACAGTTTAAAATTAATCCATATCCTAAAATTGAATGAACGTCAAACCTTCGTTAAAAATAAATGAATAAGAAAAAATAAAAAACGAGAAATAAATTCAAATCAAAAACAGAAAATTTTATCGATCAATGTATGTAAGTATTCCTTTGAATATGTACGTTTGTACGTATATGTACATCCATACATATGTACGTACATGATTGATATCCATATTACATTTATAATTTAATCATGAAATTATCCTACACAGTAACACGGTTCATGGCATTAAGAATACATGTGATAAGGTAGATAGAGTAGGTATTCGTATCACTCAGAATTTTAAAATCACGTGCAATTGCCATGTGTACGTAAGTTTATTAAAAATGTGCGTTAGTATGTATATTATTTACGTTTACATTGTATTCATTTCAAATAGAAAAAAAAAATTGAAAAATAATCATAAAAATGATAAGGACAATTTGAAATTAAGATTTATAAAAATGTATAGCTAAGTGAAATTTAATTGTAATGAGAGTATAATTATGTATTTCTATTGTATATCTTATTTATTTTGTATTTGTTTAAAATATACAATTATTTTTTTGTAATTTTGTTTAATAAAAATAATAATTTTCTAATTTGATTAGGTAAATATTTAATTCTGCAAAATATTCAAAAAAAAAAACAAAAGAAAAAAGATTTTTA
This sequence comes from Villa cingulata, assembly GCA_951394055.1. NCBI lineage: Eukaryota > Metazoa > Arthropoda > Insecta > Diptera > Bombyliidae > Villa > Villa cingulata. The sequence goes on along the minus strand of OX596021.1, from coordinate 33,067,262 downwards.
CTTACCCATTTCTTTGTTCATAACATAAAATAAATATTATCTAATTCAAATTTGAAAATTAAAATTTTTTTATTCTTGTATTGTTGTTATTGTTATGTTATCATTAAAATGTGTAATTCAAAGACAAAATACATGGATCTCATGTATATTTTTCTTTACAATTGCATGTATGGTTCATTATGATGTTTTTTTTTTTAAAGAATATCATTAAAATATTATTAATTTTTCTTCCTTTTTTAATTTCATTTGATATAACAAAATAAAATTACGTATCAAATATTTTGATAAATAATTTCTTATTTTTTTTTCATCATTTTCCATATTTTCCAATTTAATTTATTTTTGTAATTCATTTTTGAACCTTTAAGTAATTTAATTTTTATTTTTATTTTTTTTTTCTATCTGTGTATACAATTTTTATGTAAAATATATACATACATATATATTTTTTTATTTTTTTTGAAAATAATATACATATATATTTTTATTTAAACCTACAGGATATTTACTTTGAAGATATTGTATTTTACCTTTGCAACCAGCAACCAAAACAAAAAAAAAATCTGACTGAAAAATGATATGAAATGATATGAAAGTTTTCATTTAATACACTCTTCATCCATATATACGAGTATATAGTATATATTTATGTTATCATTACATATATGTACATATGTACAGTCACGTAAGTATGTATACATTGTATATTTACTTTATTTAACATGATGGGTTTATAAAAATTTAAATGTTGAATGTTTACAAAAGAGCTGAAGGAAGTAAATATAATTTTTTCGAATTTTTATGTTTTTTCAATATGATATTCAAGTAAGTAAACACACATATTGCCGAGTAATAAATGAAAAACAATAAAAATTAACAATAACAACAACAAATCAAAAAGGATATAGCACATACTGAATATACGTAGAACGTTTACATACAATTTTTTTTTATGTATTTTTAATGAAAAATTTTAATTAAATTGAACTGAATTTCTGATAAATGAAAAAAATCCACAAGAAAAAAAAATTAAAATAAAAAATATTTTATTTTATTTAAGTAATTTATTTTTTTAATTCTGATTCTGACAAATTTCATATAACTGAATTGAATTTGATCATTCATACAGAGTTTATGAATTTTATACTGGGGATTTTTATGTTTGTTTCCGGATCATTTTTTTCTCTGCACTTCATTTTTTATGTTTATTTTTTTTGTTTGTTATTTTTTGCATTAGAGTAATTCATTGTTAAATATTTTATGTGAGTTCTTTTCTTGGCTTCTTATAAATGTTTTCATAAGATTTTCTTCTCTGGTATATACATACATACTACATTATGTAAGTATTTGTTATGCTGTAGAATTTATAACAAATTTTATTCATTTTGTCAGATCATGATTAATTTATCCGATTCCATTTCTGGTTGATTTTCTACTACAACTATGAACATATTAGCTTATTCTTAATATTTCTATACTCTTATTTATGTACATACATACATACACTCCAATATATAGCCACTTTTATACGTATACATATATGAGTCATTTTTTTTTACATTCTAAAAACAACTAAAATAAAAAATAATCCAAAAAAAAAAACACAAATTCTATCTTATTGTGATACGTGATTTCAATGATAAACGAATTTATTTTTGTTTTTTTTTCTGGTTGTTCAGGGTTTATCATTTTGTATCCCTAATACTTCTGCGAGTTCTTTAAATTTTTTTTTTTTGTTTCTGTTCAGATAATTTAGTGGTCACATTTGTACCATAAATAAAATATTCTCTATAGATTTTCGAATAATGTGAATTAGAATAAGAATTTTTTTTTTTTTTTTTTTTTTTTTTTAGAAAAAAAAAGAAGAGTAAGACAATAAAATTTTAAATGTTAAAATTATTCACCAAAGAATGCAAACTGTAAGAAGGAAATGAAATTCAATTAAATTTAAAAAATGTATTCGTATTTTACTTTCAAGAATTTCCCTTTTTTCCAAAATAAAAAATAATAATTGCAAAAGTATAAAAATGTGTAGGTACTCGGAATTCTGTAAAAACAAAGAAATGAAAATCCACTAAAAAACATTTTTTTTGTTGTCATATCTTTCCTTCCAGAAACAATCCTTTATTTTGTATTATTGTAATGTGAAAGTACTACATTTACGTATGTACACTTTTCCTACTGCAGTAGTTGTTGTTGTTGTTTTATATTTTCTTGTTTATTTTTGTATTTTATTTTTGAAATGTCAACATTACTACATGCTCATTTTTCAATGTCAATCGAATTTAATTTTTTTGTATGTATTTTTTTTTTATTTTTTTTTTTTCGTTTTTCAATCTTCCATAAATGAGGAAGATCAAAAAATATTATTCGAAACGAAACGAAACAAGGATGTAAAATACTCATTTAGATGCACGTATACATGTACATAAATACTGTTAGCAATTTGAATTAGTATAAATTTTTCATTTAAATGAATTCCATTTAAAATTAATGTGTAACCAGATGTTTAAATTTGTGGTAATTATAATTTGGAGACTGATAAAATGTCAAAATGAAGAATTGAGAACATATTTTTTTATTAATTATTTATTTTTCTTTAGTGTTTTGGATAAATTAAAACACAAACAGAAGTGTATAGTAATCGATTAGTAACAAAGCTAATATTATTGTCACATTTACGGTTACATTTTACTGTTAATTCAAGAGTATTTTTTCAGTGAGTCTAATTTTGAAATTTAAAATTATGAAAAAATAAAAATTATCATCATATTAATATATTTTTTGTATCCTTTGTAGATATACTATATATGGGAAATTTCACTTAACGAATATATAAATTAATTTCTAATATTAACAATCTTTTACAAATACTTATAAAGAAAATTTCGCCGGCATTGACATTTACCCTGTCACAATGAAATTCTGTTCATCATTATATATTATATAATGTGTATCCTTATATTGACTTTATCGCACATTATGTATTCATTCGTGTATTTGCGTTCATCATTTCGAATCATTACACTTCCAACACTTCAATTTTTTTGTTTGTATGCACGTTCTTTTATCGTATGAATCACATAAAATGAATGAAAAGAAAAACAAGCATTCATAAGCGTATAGTTGCCTATAGTTACATGGTGACCTCATACACATACATAATGTACTCAGTAGTATGCAGTATAAATGAAGCTCGGATGTATAAATATTTTCCCATTTTTAGCTTTATAAATTATTTTTTCATGTGAAAGATAAGCACTTGTTCATATAAAGGATGATACATAATGTATACATACAAAAATATACATATGTATGCTGTGATATGTACATATGTACATATATGCTTGAGTATAAAGTATTCTGCATTTTGGTGGCCTATTAAATGTTCTCTGTTGTCGTGCTTTTAATAATTAATTAAAAAATATCCTACATAATTAATCATGTACACATGCATACATGGACATACATATATATTACATACCTATATATATAGTCTATTAATATGTTGTATACGTATCGTTTTATTTATTCTTTTTTTTTTGTAATTTTTGTTTTATTTTTTGTAAATATTTTTTATTTATGTTTCATTTTATTTTTGGTATATAATATCCTTGAAAAATTAATATCATTTTACGAAGCATAAATAAACGATTAATGAATACCACATGATGATAATAACTGAATCTGCATATTCATTTTTGATATTTTCTTTTATCTTTTTATATTTTTGCTTTTGCTCGTGCATAAGTGTACAAAATATTTACATCATCAATACGCTTTTGAGTATGTACATACAAAAACATCAAAAATGTAAACAACAAAAATAGCATTATAGGCAGCAGCAGTAGTAAGCAGAAGCAGCAGCAGCACTAGCAGCATCCACAACAGAGCTCATATTTTTATACTCGTACATACTACTACAATATGAAATTAAAAATTTAACTTCAACTCTTGATCTTTATTACATAATAATTTTTGGTATAATGCTTCCACCACATACAGACTTTTTGAGTTTAATTAAGTGTATAAGTATGGGATGCAAATATAATTCCTTTTTTCTGTTTTTTTTTTTTTTATTCGAGTGTTTTGTTTGTTTTGTTTTGTTCCTTTAATTATTCGTTTTGATGCTATACTGTATGACGATTACTGATCATATTATAAAAATTTAATAATGAATGTAATGCCTTTAAAAATAATAAAAATGCTGGTAATAAAAATAATAAGAAAAAAAAAATAATTATGAATACGTTAATAATAATTTCATTATTTATTGTCTAGTGTAAAATGTATTAAATTATTTTGTACACCCTATTATATGTGCGTACATATAAATGCAGTATGGCAGCGTTATATTGGTAAAATGATTGAAGAAAATTTCGATTTCGTTTTATTTTACTTGTTGTCATTTTTGTAATTTGATAGATTTAAAATTTTTATTAATTTTGTAATTACAGTCTGTTCAAAAAGACACGACAGTCGGGTAAAACACAATAAAAAATGTCACATGAGTCACTTTAGCTTGCCTTTGTTTATTTCGCTGACCAAGGTTTTTTTCATTTGCGTTCAAACTGTTAAAATAGTTAGATATTTACAAAAGAGATTTGTTTATAAAAAAAGATTTGAAGTGATATTTGTATATATAAGTTGTGTACAGAGTGGTGTTAAGGAGTTGGACTGGCCATCACAGTCACCGGATGCCAATCCCACAGAAAACGTTTGAGCTTTGATGAAGCACAAAATTCGCGGAAAACAAATAAAGAGCGTTTGTCATTTGGAAAGAACGTTAAAGAGACTGTGAAACGGTTTTTCCAATGAGCGAAAGTTGTACGAGAATGAACATGTCACCTCACAATTCAAAACATTGGCTATTGGACTGTATATTAGTGCTAACGCGAAATAGGTTTAAGATTATTCTTTCAATAAAATGTTATTATAATGTAAGCTCAAAAACTTTTTGTTTTATTTTTATAAAATTTAGTCTCTTTTTGAACAGACTGCATCATAATTTGTTAAAAACCAATATTTAATTGTTTTAATTATCTATATACTCCTCATTCTTAATTTCAAGTAATCAATAATTGAATGACCATGTTTGTTTACAAATAAAAATATAAGTAGGTCAAAACATTTATCGGCTTTTCATGTTTACATCGCTGTTGTTTCAATCTGAAATTCTTCTCCGTACACGGCAGAAACAGCAGTTAAATTTCCAGGAGGATATTTTTGTATAATAATTTTTGTTTCTTTTTCACTTTTCTAAATTTAAACGTTCATATATTTTCTTTAATCATTATTATTATATAAATTTTAATTAATTTGAATGAAAAAGGCAACTAAAAATTTTCAAAAAAAAAAAAAGAAAAAATAAAATGAAAAATACATTAAAAATAAAAATTAATAACAATTAAACAAAATAAGTAAATAGACATAAATAAAATTTATGTTAAAAAAGTTTTTCCGATTAACGTTAAAATTATATTATTAACGCACGGCACGGCACGGTCTTGTTAGAATGTCATTTTTCTTTTTCTGGTATGATGTATATACGCATTTGCATGTATATACATATAATTTGTATATGTAAATATTTAAATGGAAAGAATAAAAATTATTATTATTTTAATTTTTCATTTTTAGACATTGATAAGGGTATTTGACTTTAAGGACAAAAAATTAAGAAAAATAATGCTAATTTTACATGAAGGTATGTACATCATACATGGCTTTTTCACAGATGTTTCACTACTTATTAATAAAATTATGAATTCTGAAGACAATTGAAATTAAAATATGAATTTTGTTTGTTTTAATTGGATTAAAAACTGAATTATTAATTAAGTATATTAGTCATTTAAAAATATTATAAGTAGGTATACGCAACATATCCTTTGAAGATCCTCATGTTTTTAAATCCCTGTTCACATGCCTTATCCGTCCAAACCTTGAGTATGCTAGCCAGGCATGGTCTCCTAACTATAAGGTTCATAGCAATCGCATTGAAGCAGTTCAGAAAACTTTGATTTACAATAGTTATAAATTTATAATTATTGATTTAATCTCTATTTTTGTTCTGTTTTAGTTTTAAATATTTTCTTAATTGTATTTGATAATTGTAACAATAATTTCTGTTTTTTGTAATTTGCTTGAAACTAAGCTGAAATAAATGAATAAATAAAATAAAATATATTGGTGTTTTCTTTGAATAAGTATTATTTTTGAATAAAATTTTACTTCTCTAAATATGATCGAATTTAATAATTTGTAACCATATCAATATATTATTATAGTTTCGCATCATCTATACTGTACATAAACAGATGTAAATTTTTAAATATACGTATTTTATTGTTGATCTGTGGATGAAAAATTCTGCTACCAATACATCACATAAAAATAAAATAAAATAAAATTAAAACAACTTTTAATAAAACAATATAATATGAGTATATATATATGTGTGCATAAATCATAAACGAGTAAATATATACCGAAAATACGTATACTTTATAATACTCTCATATTTTATGCTTAATTTAACACGAAAATGAAATAAAATTCAAATAATTTACACACATAAAAAAATAAGTGTTTACATTTTGTTTATACAATACAAATATACAACATGTATCTAACTGTACGGTACATACTCGTATACATAGATAATACTTATAAATAAACATTTCCATATTCATATATGTATGTATATTTCTCGTTTACTTCCTTATGTTTTCCTCATTTTCTTTTATATATTTTATTTTTCATTCAATATTTCTTCGTTGTTTTCTTTTTTTTTTTTTCGATGTGTAATTCTCAAATGTACTGCAACAACGAGACAAAAATGAATAAAATAAAAATAAAAAGAAAACTACAAGAAAATGAATGAAATAAGGAAGGCATCTGTTACACGCTATCATGTCTCCATTATATCATAACACATACATAAATGTTATGTAATAATGTAAGTATTTACAGGAAAAATAAAAATAATAAAAAATAAAAATTGGATTCTTCGAATATATTTTTATTTGGGTTGTCAGTTATTTATTTTTTTTTTTTTTTGGTTTTCTTTTTAAAAAAATTTTTTTTATTTTTATTTTTATTTCTTTCTTACATTTTTTCTAGAAAGAAAAATGTATTATAAAAAATATATATGTATGTGTAATGTGTTTATTCATATAAATACGAATGTTGTATGTACATACATGCAAAATGAATATGTTTTTGTTCCATTATATAATGTATGAATGATAGTTGTCGTAGGTACGTATAAATATGAAGGATATTATGTAGCATATGAGTATGCTTATAACATATTATTATTTTATACGAAGAATAGACAGTAAACCAAAAAGGCAAACGACAAAACATGAATATAATGTACATATGTATATGTATAGTACAATAAAAATGAAATACAATGAATGAAATAAAAAAAGGAAATAAAAAGAAAGAAAAAACTAAGAATATTCTTCGAGTTATGTAATACTTGGTAATACTATGTACTACCATTCTCTCGTATTTAAGTATGTAAATATGAAATAAATTAATTTTTAATTCATATAGAGTATAGAAGAATGCATGCAGCTATTCGTATCATTGTCTTTCTGTTTTATTCTGCTTTATTTTATGTTTTTGAATAATAATATTTTTATATTTTAATATTATAAACGATGTACGTACAATGCGGTAGATTTTGTTTTGATTTCAACGTTATTACTAGCAACAAAAGATATTTGTTTGTGTAAAATTCGAAATATGAATATTATTGATGATTTACTACTAAATTTAATTTGCCTTCAAAATGTATGTACACATTTTTAGAGTGCAAAAAAATTAAAATTACAATTTAGTGTATTTATTGATCTTTTAGTTAATGGCTTTGAGGAAAAAAAAAAATACAAAATTCAAACTGTATACGAAACATGCGCTTCTCAATGCACTTTTATTTAATGCAAACAAACTTACAAATACATATGTACACAAAGAATATGAATCGATGAATTAAATGTGAGTACATATATGTACAATCTTTAATTACAATAATTTTACTATTGATATCGAGTTGAGTGTTGACGTGTCGAAAAGGAAAAGAAAAATACAAAATGTAACAAAATAAAATCGATTCGTTTTCGCTGTGTTTTTCATTGAGAAGAAAAATTTCTCTTTAAGAAAAAACTGAACTGAAAGCTTTTTAGATATCACATTCGTACGACGAGTATGAGAGTGTACGAATATGTGTAAAATAACAATTCAATCATGAATAATGCATGAGACGTACTATAAATACCTACAAAATATAGTATGATAAGTATCAAAAGTTACGTGATGTTTTTGCATTACATATAATTCAACTACTTAGTTCAATGGACACGGGCAAAGGCAAAGGCTAAAAAACAACTAAAGGTCAAGGATATGTTATGGATATATGTATGTATAAATTATTATTATATTACTTATTTTTCAAAGAAAATAAAAGTTTGCCATTTTTTTATATTTTTGAAATTTATTCCATTATGAAAGTTCACTATTTAAAAAATATCTACTACATACGAGTATATTAAAAGGAAAGAAAAAAATATATATCTTCCAGATAATAAATAATTTTCGATTATTTTAAAATTTTAAAATTTTTGAAATGTAGCAATGAAAATTTTTAATGTAACAAAAAAAAATATTTGAAATTATCTATGGAATATATTTTACATTTAATGTCCGTCATATACAACATATCGGAAAATATCATTAAACTATATTTTTCTTTGATTCCAATAAAAAGAAAATACAAGAAAATAAAGGAAAATTCATTGATCTTACATTTTTCTTTACACACTCGTAAATATGAATGACATAAATTTTTATGACTGGCAATATTATTTTATGCTGTAATCAAAAACTGTTACATGCATATACTTACATAAAGGCTCATCATGTGTATGTGTATGTATGAATATTAAAAAAATAAAATGTAAAGTAAAAAATGTAAGGAGCTTAATATTTTACGAATACTTCACTATTTTACTTCCATACACATACACAGTGTAAAAATAAGTATCAGATCACGTAAAACATAAATAGAAGATATAATCGTACAATATACATACTTACAGTTTATTTTGCATTGATAATCTATAGATGTTGTATTGAGACATGTTGTTACAATAGAGAGAGTAAAAAATATTTATGCGTACGTACTCTTACAAATTACACAAGTACCTCATGTCTTATTCTCGTTTCATTTTTGTTTTTACCACGTTTTACGTTTTCGTATACTTTTTATTATTATTATTATTTTCGTTTACTGGATTACGATTTTTTTTTTTTTTTTGTATTTGTTTCATAGGTTATTGTATACATTCTTTCCTTGTTTTTTTTCTGTACACAGATTTTTATTTATCAACATTATTTTAAAGTACATGATACATACATTTTTGTTTTAACAGCGATATAATGCACATCACATACGCATATATACATACAGAAAAAAATAAATACATAAATAAATAAATAAATCGAAGGATATATAGAAGTGGATATAAACTAAAAGCAAACATAAAATAAAATGAAACTTATATAGATGTATATAAGTATGTATGTATAAAAACAAAAAAAAAAAAACAAAAAACAAAAATAAGTTATTTAAAGACTTTTAAATCACTTACAGAATTCTAATGAGATTCTTTCTTATCACACATTAACATGGACAAGAACACACTCATATATACATACATTTTTATGAATATTGCGAATGTAGTGTATATTTTACAAAAAAAATATTATAATAAAAGGAGCTCGAATTTATGAAGAAGGTTTACACTTTTGAAAGACATTATTATATCGAATGTATACAAAATACATGCACATCAGATTCAGAATTAATTAAAATTCTTTATGTGTATGCAATCCTTTTCCTGTATGCATGACAAGTCGAATACATATTTTAGAATAATTTCCATCATAAATTCATAAAATTGCGCGAGAAAAAATAATATAGCATCAAATAATTTTGACTGAAATACAACTTATTACCATTTACAAAAAAAAAAGAGATACGTCTAAGTACACATTATCAAATTTTCAATGAAAATACTTCATTTTTATTCTCATGTTCATAACAATCTACTCACAAACTCACAAAATATGAATGCATATAGAATAATCATATAGGTAAAAATAAGAGAATAATAGGTATATAATGATAAGAATAAGAAAAATAAAACAAAAACATAACTACGAAATAATGATAAAATTTTCATTTTCTTTTTTTTTTTTTTCTTGTATGCGAATTTTACATTTATTTTACAGACTAAGTAGTAGTATATATTATGTTTATAAATTTTTTGGAAACATAAAACAATGAAAATACAATTTTTTCTTATAAACAAAATAAAATACGAAAATAAACATATAACCAGAACAAAACAAAAAAACATCAACAAAATAGCTATAGTATAAATACAATGAAAGAAAGTCTCTCAGGTAATTTGAATTCATTCGTTCATTTCTGCATTTTTTCTTCATTATCGTTTTTTATTTAAAAAAAATATATATATGTATATATTCCAAAGGATACTACTACACAGGATTTATATACATATATACATAGTTGTACAAATTTATATATAAATATATTCTCACAAACATTATGTATATACGAGTACCTATTCGTATAAGTATATCTCGCATGTATTTATGCAAATATTTACAGGTGTTCAAATGAAGGAAGTGTTTATTTCATATTCCATAGAGTATAAAACTGAAACTATAAAAACTGTAATTTTAAATGAATGAAAAATCCTCTCTTTCTCTACACAGTTTCGCTGTAACAAAAAAAAATATACATATATTATACATATGTTTTTATTTTCTTTCTATTATTTAAAAGTAAAAAAATAATTTAAAATGAACAAAAATATGTTAAATATACGAGTACCTATAGATATAAATATGTTTATGTATCTATTTCGAATTTAATATGTAGGCACTATACATTTTGTTCCTATATATGAATGAATATATAAATAAATACTACGGTACATTTGTATATGAATGTCAAATATATCTACGAGTATGTATGTACTATAGAATTACAGAAATTTGTTCCTATATTCCTATGAGCTGTGTACATTTATGTATGCATATGTTCAAATATAAACGTATGAGGTATGAGTGTACATGCAAATAAAAGTTAGACTTTTCAAAAATTTTTAAGTAAAAGACTACATACCTTTCATACAGTTAACTACAAATATGTGTATTACGTATGTATGTATGTTCACATCCTACATTATATAGAGATACGAATGTACTTTATATACATTTAAAGAAAATGAAACAAATATAATACAAATGTGAATATAATTTGAGACAAATAAACCCCAAAAGGATATCTCTATTACGTTTTCTATTCAAAAAGTTTTTCGTTTTTATTTTTTCATTTTTTTTTCTTTTCTTTCTCTCCAGCATTTTAGTTCAAAATGTCTACTCTACTGTAAAGAAATATTTCATTTTCTATTCTCATTGCATTTAGTAGTTGTACGTATACTGCTACTGCTAATACTAATACTCCATCTATTACCTGCGTCTCTTATTACTATGATTATTACTACGAATTTTATTTTTTTTTGGTTATTTTTTTTTCTTCTTTTTTTGTGGTGTAATTTTTCGTTTTATTTTTATCCTTGAATGTTCATTTTTAACAATGTTATAATGCACACATTAAAAATTTATTTATATTTGTGTAAATACCCTGTAGATAAAATTTAATTTTTTTTTTTTTGTTTGTATGCTGTTATGTATTTCATTCATTTTTTTATTTATATTTTTGAATTTCTTTTTTTTTTTTTTTTTGAATTTTTATTTTTTTCTAATTATATGAGATTTTGTGTCATAAAATTATTTAAAAAGTTTTGTGTATTATGCTTCATTCACAATGTAACGCTAAGTGAAAGTGAAATTTCATGAAAAAGCACACTGTTCACAATGCAAAGCTAATTTAATTTGAAATTGGAAAATTTGACATTAAAAAATTTTGTTTAAATTGACATTTGTAATTCAAATTTTCAAATTCTCAACTGAATTTCTCCATTTTTGAGTGGAAATTTAAAGAAATTTTAGGGAAATTCTTGCATTTTTTGGAAGTCTCCATCTGTTGATCAATTTCCTAACAACATTTTTGTAATTAAATTTATAGCTTTTGTTTAGTGAAATTGAAATTAGAAATAGAACCTAATTTCACTTTACTTTAGCAATTTCAATTAGAAAGTGACGCAGATATCTAATGTCGCGTAAGTAAATAAGGAACAAAAGATAGATAAGTTCCAATTTCAATTAGCGTTGCATTGTAAATGTTCCATTATGCAAATATATTTCTCTTTTTTTGTGTTGTTGTTATATATTATTACTCTTCGTACACTATACTTACTGTTATTATTGTTGTTTTTGTTGTTGTTATTGTTGTCTTTATTAACATTTCATTTTTCAATTCTATTTAATTTTAATTTTTAATTTAATTTTTCCTTTCATTTTTATGAGCATATTTTTTTTAGCTGTGATTTTTTGTTAAAAAAATTTCATTGTTCCTTTATAAATTTTAGCTTTTCTGCAAATGCACATGATAATATAACATTGATAATATCTACCTACATTGATGTAACTGTAATACCAAAATGAATATGAACAACAAAAATTCTATTTTGAATAATGTCAACGATAAAATGAAATAGATAACAATATGAAAAAAAAATTAATGCTAAGAAAATCCTTTTATCATTTCATATCACTACAGATATTTAATACAGTCCTTTATATATCTTTTCATATTTTGTACATACTCGTACTTAAATACTTTTATTTTATATATTGAAAATAATAAAATCTCTATCCTGTTATGCCAAGGATATATGTACGAACATGATGTGAAAAATGAAAACTTTTTTTTCACCGACAAACGATAACTATATTTATAATGACGATAATAACTCCATTTTATATATTTTTTTCTTCTATTATTTTCTAAAATTCCATTCTTTCATTTCATTGTTCCATCAGAATACCCTGAATCGAAATGTTGAGAAATGGTATTATATTATTGTTATCAGATTATCATTCGTTTCTCTTATGATCATCCTATCCTCATTATCATCATCATCATATAATCATCGTTCTCATATTCATTTCGTAGATGTATGAAATCTTAGAATTTTTTGTCATTGTTTTTTTTCTTCTGTTTTTCTTATCCTTTATACTATATGTATGTGATCGTTCTGTTATAATACGCAATATGTTATGTGGTGGCAATAATGGTGTTGATTATGTAATGGTGGTGATTTTGTAATAATGCGATTTAACGATATGAAATAAAAGACATACATAAACATACACATAATGACACTTCAACAATTATTATTATAGCTGCTGCTGCTATAGAGAACATAAAACTTGTTGAATATAAATAAATTATGTTGATATGTTCACATAAATATTTTTTCTTCTTTTAATTAATAATAATAGAAATCATGAGTAAAAATTTCATAATTAAATGAAAGAGAATATATTTATTATCAAAAGTAATAACAAAAAATATGAATGTTTATTTTTTATTTTTTAAATAAGTAGACAAAATAATACATGTGTATTTGTGTGAACAAAGGAACAAAACAATAGGAATAAAAATCTACAAAAAAAATAAAAAGTTTCCTAGAGATGATATTCAATCTATTACAGAATAAAGTAATGAAGAGTAGATTTTCAATATCACAAAAGAAAAATGATTCTAGAGAGCTTATAAAGGATAATGAAAACTAATTGTGGATGACTATAACATTAGAAAATAGAGAGAAGAGAGGTGCATTTATTTGAAAGTTTTAAACTGTTTTTAAATCAAATCGAAATAGTAGTATAAAACATTTAAAGAAAAATTGTAGAAAGAGAGAGAGAGGAAGAAAAAGAAAGAAAACGAAATAAAAATTTTCACGGGAAGGTTCAGGTTTTTTATGCATCTCATATAACTTGTAATGTACTCAGGCGTACGTTCAGTCTTCTAGTTGTTGTGTTTGACTTTTTAACAGATAACGAAATTGAGATTTTCTATCAAAATTAAAAATATTATTTACATTCATATGCACATATTGTTATATACAAATAAAATTACACACAAAATTATTTCTGAATGCAAGAATTTTCAATTTATTTCATTTAAAAACAAATAAAGCTCATTTCAAATATTTTACAAGAAAGTAAAAATATGCATAATGTACGAGTACGTTAATATGCGATTTATGTTATTTTAATAAAATTTTAAATATTATTCTTTTATGTATAAGTATTTTAAATTTTTCGGCTTATTTTACAATAATTTTAATATGAAAATCTTGATTTACCGTATAAATATGAAAAAGGTAAAACTGAAAACAAAAATATGAATTAAAAATAATTCACATTTGAAATTACCTAGAACAAGAAAAAAAAAAGGAATATTGAAACAGAAGGAGAAAAAAACTTTATTAAAAATGAAAAGTTTTTGTTGTTTGTGCGTGCATTCCTTTAAAATATTTTCAAAGAAATCATCCATTCATTTTGTATTTATTTTAATTTTTATATTCCATAAGTTTTTTTTTCGTTGCTTATGTATGTATGTATGTATTTATAGGATTATTTTTATGCGATTTTCCGGGACTTTTATTTTTCTGTAAAAAATTGTATTCTATTATCTTCGAGGTATACAAACACACATTCATGCAAATATTAACTTTCTGTATGATTATGAGTTCATTTTAATAAAAAAAAAAAACATCTAAAAGTGATCTAAAAGTTCGTATTTTGTATTTTAAAGTAAGAAAATTTTCACAGAAATATACGTAGATATGTGGAAAATTATACACATTTATGCATTCATTCGTGATATGTATACTCATACGTTATGTACTGCACATAAGTATGTATTTCTTTGTTGGAATATTAAAATTTTCATTGTTATTACACTGAGGGTATCCATTTAACCTCATAATTCATAGCTGTCGATTCAAATATTTTAGCTTACATACTTTTGTTATCGAACGAACACTAAAATTACAAATCACAGTTCCAAACTATAAGTTAAAGCTTCATTCGTCTAAAACGATATATTTTTAGTAGTCGGAAAAGTCAAAAATTACGAGTAGTGATTACATATTTTCTGTTAAAAATTAAATATTCAACTGCCAAATTAATTTGAAGGTTTTAATTTACTTTCATATATTTTATGAAATTTATGCATATAAAAATAATTTAGATTTGCAATTCACTACATTATCCAATTCTGTGTACTGACATTAAACTACAATTGACAATGACTGGTGCCAGTGGTACGCAGTTCGTGAATTAATAATACATATTATCTTCATTCAATTTTACAATTGAGTATTATTTGTGTGAAAAAATACCCTAAGTATAAGTAAACTAGAGTAGAAAAAAATAAGAAAATAATTGAAAAAATGAAAATATAAAAAAAATTATTTGCGAAATTTTCTCTAAATTAAATAGTAGAGGTGCTCAGATACATACCAACATGAATATACATGTGTAAACACAATAAATTCATTTTTCTTTATATTATTTTACATTTTCTTACTATTTAATGTATCGTACATATTATGTACTATGTATTATGCACTATTATTTATGTAGTTTCTGTTTTATTTAGTATACTATTTATTTTATTTTGTTTTCCATTTATTTGCAGCACACAAAAAATAAAAATAAATAAAAATAAAATAAAATACTTCTAGAAAATTGTTTTCTACTTTATTTAAAAATTGTTTTATATTTTAGTGATGTTTTGTTATTTATTTTTCGATTTCTTTTTTCACTTATTAGCAAAACAAAGTCGACAAAATAAAACACTGCAAAAAAAAAAACAAAAATAAATATAAGAATGGAAAACACAAATATACAGAACGTAATAAATTTATATTAAAATAATGTTATTTAGAAAAACTATTTTAATGTACATATTTCATTTCATTTCGAAGAAAAAACATAAAATAGCAAATGAAAAATGAAAAAT
This sequence comes from Villa cingulata, assembly GCA_951394055.1. NCBI lineage: Eukaryota > Metazoa > Arthropoda > Insecta > Diptera > Bombyliidae > Villa > Villa cingulata. Next base: position 33,051,217 of record OX596021.1, on the reverse strand, counting down.
AAAAATAAACCTAGAAATAAATGGAAATATTCATCTAGCAAAATTTTTGTACATATGTACATGGGTTGCCAATACCATTATCCATTATCTATTCACCATTTGGAAATGAAATATACGAATATGAATGAATATATATACATGTAAACGTAATAAATATATATATAATATAAAATTAAAGAAAAAATGGTGTAAATACAACAAAACAAAAATAAAAAATAAGAAAATCTCAAACAAAAGTCAAAAAAAAAAAAAAACGAAGTAAAATAAAATAAAAAAAGAAAACAAAGAATTATAGAAAATGCATTTTTAGAATAACAAGAAAAAAGAAAAAGAAAAACAAAAACATAAAGAATTTTGTTTTCATTCAAAAATGAACAGAATAAAAAATTGCAAGTAAAAAATAACAAAAGTATATGCAATTTAAAAATTAAAAATAAAAATGAAAGAAAAGAAAATAATGAAAAATGTAAAATAAAGCATCAAAAATACCATAGGAAAATAAGAATTTTTACCTATGTATATTATGTGCGACTATACTTTGTTTATGTGATGTTGGATGGATTGACTGAAATATTATAAAAAAATAATAAAGAAGTGAATACACAAAAAAAAAAAAAAAAATAAATAAAAAATAAAAATCAAAAAATTATTTTTATTTAATGGACATCGTCACAGTATGGTATTTATTTAATGTGTTATTCAACAATGAAAATATGATTTCAAGTTTTTCTTGGATTTTTCTGTTCAAAAAAAAATTTTTTGAAAAATAAAAATACTACAAAAATATTGATGAATATTATTTATGTTATTTGTGAAAAAAAAAAAATTCACTGAGAAAATTTTTTAATGAAATGAGTTCATCAAGTAAATGGACAGAAAACATATTTTTTTTTTTTTTCAATTTATTTTATATTTTTTTATTTTTATTTTTAATTCAAAATGATAAAATACTTATCATTGGTTTTTCCATTAAGATTTAAATAACATTACACATCCAATCACATAAATATTTTTTATTATTGATGTTATTTAGAAATTGTGTGTACTATAATATGTATTTTGTAATAAGTAATGGGAAAAACCATTTTAATTTCCTGTTATTTATTCATTAAGAAATAAAAAAGAAAATAAAATATAGAAAAAATGAAAATAAAAATAATATTCGATTTTCAATTGTAAAAGTTTGAGAATACAATATTTTCCATTTAAAGATAATATAATACAATGGATGGATACTATACTTATGTAGGTAATGCATAAGAATTTCAATAGGAAGATTATGAACATGGTTTTTGTGTCACTTATTGATTTATTTTTTTTATTTGATTTAATAATGAATTTAAGTTTAAATTTAACAAAGATTTTCTATATGAAAATTTTAATTTTTTAGGTACTATGTATTGAAATTTTTTTAATAGCAAAATAATGTTGAGAATTTCATTCACATATGCAATGTATACATGTATATTATGAGAAGGACATAACAGCAACAGAAACATAAATTCCAGTTATTAATATTTTATGGAACATTTTTTTAAAATGAAATGTAAAAAACACCTTCAAAAAATATGTAATAGTTATTGTTTTTCTGAGAATTTCACGAGCACCACATCATAAAAACAGTCGGAATTCATGATAAAAATAGAATGGAATGCAATAGGAACCAATCATAACCACCACAGTCATGTATGCAAAGTTACAGCAAAACTTTTCAATTCATTTTTATTTTCGTTTACCGATAAAAATTGAATTTATGCATGTCGAATTTTTTAATTTTTTAAAATTCAAGTAAAGTTTACTTCATATTTCGCGGTAGCTGATCCTTTAAATTTCTAATAAAGAACAAATATTACAAATATTTTTTTTCGTAATTTGATTGTAGCAAAACAAGATAAAAATTCATTTATAAAATTTTTGCTTTTTTTGGATTACTATTGTTGTCTGTATTCAAAGCATAACATCCTACAAATAAAAATTCAATTTAATTTGCGTATGATGGAAACCTTTTTTCAAATAAATTATTCGACTTATTATTTTTTTATTCTTTTCGAAGCGATCAATCCAACGCAAGTACAGAATATTCTTTTAACAGATGCATTGACAGAGGATATGTTTAATAACATATTGCCATGACAGTATAACATATTATGTATTACACAATGAAGTAAACATTTTTTAATTTTTTTCTTCTTATTATATCCTTTTTATTTCAATTCTCCTGAATGTTTTAAATATTTCTGAGATTTTTTTCAAACAAAAGAAAATAAAATCATTTCATTATGTATTTCATTCAATTAAGTAATAATTAAATTCAATATTCACATTTACACAGAAATATTTAATGCTTTTATGAGGATAATAATATTTAAAAGAATATAAACAAAAAAAATATATGAATTACAGGAAAAAATGCATAAAACATATGCAGCTTCTTACTTGCACATGTATCTAATATGACGCAATACACTATGACTACATACTCGCATATATTTGATACTCGTACATAAAATTTAGATTTTAACTTACAAAGTATGAACGAATATAATATGTACATACATATAAATGCATTTATATGTATTTTACGAGAATGACGATGCAATATATCGACAACTAATTAAAATTTTATATTAAGTTAAAATATTTTTTATATTTTATCTTAATCATATTTTTTTTAAGTTTTCTTAAAAATGCTTTTATGCAAATATCTTACTCATCATAATAACAAAATATACTCGTGTGTAAGGCAGTATTCTAAATGAAAATAGCAAACATTACACACAAAAATCTCATACTGCGTGCATATAAAATATGTACGAGTATGTATTTGAGTACAGTGTACATAAGTAATACTATGAATAAAAGTTCTGTCGTTTTTCGAAACTTGCACTATTATGTGTTGTCGATATTTAGCAACAATTCTGATCCGAATGAAACAAAACGAAGCCTTTTAATGTGATCCAAAGCAGTAGTCTGATAATTCTAAGCTTGAAGCACACTTTTGTGGAAGTTAAAGTGTGATTTATTCTGATCATACTCCGTAGCACTTCGTCAATGACGTATGATGGCCTTTTTCGTCTGGGTTCATCTTTCAAAGAAAAATCACCCAAACGAAATTACGCAAACCATCTTTGCCATGTTAGAGCTGATACCGCGTGTGGTATAAATCATCAATCATAAATACTAATTTAACTGTATAAAAGGGTTTTAGTCGGATCAGAATTTTTGCTAAGAAAGGATCTAAGAATAACGCATAAAACTGCACGTGTTCAAAAATGACAGAACTTTCCCTTATACATGTATAGAATAAGTAGAAGCATACAGTGCAACGAAAACATATAGCAGATGATTCTGAAATGAATTCTTCATTAAAATATATAGACATGCACTTAAAAGAAATGTTCAGATATTATAGTTAAACATTTTTTTTTAAATTATATATTAGTTACATATATACAGACATAAAGTACATTAACGTACATAAGTATTTCCTAACGTTATTTTAAGTTTTTATATGAAAAATATTTTTTTCCTTTTTGTGTATTCTTTTATTTTGTTGTTCTTCTTCTTCTTTTTTATAGTTTTTGACTGTAATTAAGAAAACAAAGTTTTTATGATACATTTTTATAATGTTATGGTGTATGGCATGATGGTATGGCAATATAGCATCGTATATAAAACATGTATATATCACACTCATAACATTATAGATAGCATAAAATAAAAATATAAAAATGTATAAGTACATTATGAAATTTAATTGCATAATTATCTTATGTTTGTATGTAATATATTCCTTTTTGGAAAATTATAATATAAAAACATCCTAGAATATGTATTCCAAATTGTTTTTTTCTTTCGTGGACTATAAGATTTCAAATATCAATATTGAAGTATCTTTAAAGCTTTGATGCTGCATAAACAGTTATGCAATATCGTGTACATGTACTATATATACTCGCAATCGCAATTAGGATATCATATACAGTTTATTAAACCATTTACATATTTTTGGTCATTAAGTTAATTACTCTTCTAATTATAGATTATTTAAGAAACTATATACAAAAATCTATTATCCATTATTAATTCAAATTTTACATTATAGTTTACCCGCATTTATATATGCATATGCATGATATACATACTAACATACATAAATATAAATAAGTATTTTCATGGCCAGTTAACTATAAAACGAAATCCTAAAGTGATTACTCCTAAAGTTTGGAAACCATTTGATTTTCAAAGATGAAATTAAAAATACATTATTAACAGCTGGATACCTTACATGTAAGAGATGCGTACATACATACACATGCCTGTTAATAGTAGATGCATATTGAGGGTGGTTCCGACAAAATTTAATTTTTTGCTTATGCAAATATCTGATCTTCATATCAGAGGTTGATATCATCATTTTGTTTTGTCAAAACATAGTTTTTATGTGTGCTTCAGTAAAACTCACTTCCATATATAGTATTAAGATAAAACATTCTAGATGATATGTTATACATACCCACCCTGTATGTGTACGAAAATAATTATGTATTTCATAAAATGTTAGCCTCAAGATGTTATTTGCATGTTTATGGATTGTTTGTGTTTATGAATTATCTGTATAATATGATACCATGTATTTAATTAATTCACATAATATTATTAATTCACAGTAAATGTATGAATATGTATACATATGTACGTAGATCCAATACGTATGTATATATTCAGTAGAGAGTAGACATATGTAGCATATGATTAATATAACACAAACTAAATGATTTATTATGCATTATAACAATTCACTTCAACGCTTTCTCTGTTCACTTTCATGAAAATTTTATTAAATGCACAAACTTTGCATGTATGCAATCATTATGTATAAACAAAATGTCTATAATGATTTTTAATAATATGTATATAATGGTAATAAGTTTAATTTTGAAAATACATATGAATGTATCTAAAAATAAAAATTCAAAATAAAGTTTTTTTATATTGAATGAATTCTTTTACGATGTATATATATTTTTTTTTGTCTATGGATATCGAAAAATTATTCAAAATTTTACATTATATAAATGTGTATGTTTATTTATTTTTATTTTTATTTATTTAAGGGAAGATATAGGTAAACCTGTATCCCCTTAGCCCACACCACGACCCACCAGAGTCTTTTGGCGTCATAAATGTGTATGTAGATGACTAATTGACAGGCAATGATAATGAGTATCTACTAAATAACTATTCGATATTACATAGCACATTATTCGGATAACATTTATAGCAATTGGAAAAAAAAAAATTCAAATTACAAAAATTCACGAATTCTGTATATACGAGTATATATGTACATATGTATGTTTTCAGATCAAAATAATTAATGATTCCGTTTATTAAATTCCATATCCTTGACATATTGTTTAATTTATGCGCATTCAATGAATTTATAAAAATAAATGCATAATATATTATACTCGTAAATACATTCATATATGAAGACTTAAACCATACATTGTTTGATTTTGTATGAATTCCCCACAATAATTTTCTGATTTATAATATTTTGTAGCATGTATTTTCTTGTAATACACACATATACCCATATATATTGTTCTGATGATATATTTATATAGTTACATACATATAAAGTCATTACAATATACATATTTATATATAATATAATATGTCTATATGAAGAAAATATGAAAATTCATTCGCTCATTTATTGCACGTGTTCGTGACACTTTGGTTATGTTACACAATTTTTTGTGTTTTGTTTTTATTTAAGAAATTCTTATACACACAACGAACAAAAACACTGAATGAAAGTTATAATTTTATTCATTAAATATCGTGTCTATGATTACAAGCTCTATCCTGTAAGCTAAAGGCTATAGTATATCAAATGAAAATTATTGATTTACGAATAAAAATTATTATTTACTAATACACTCTTAATATGAAAGGATGTGTATATAAAAAGTGCACTATGTATAATATAAATTTTATTATTCATGAAGTCAAAGAAATAAATTTTATTATTAATTTATATTGTACACCTACACCATGTAACACCTATACCATATAAACACATTGTTAGCCTCTTAGGCACCCTGTATACTTCCAAACATTTCGCTTTCTAGTTGAAAATTTACTATTTTACACTTTAGTTTGATTTTCTTCGTGCATATATTTTTATTCGAGAGGAAAATTCATTTTCTCTTCATGTTTGTTTCGCACTACTCACTACACACAAGAAGAAGTATGGAAGAAATAAGAAGATATAGTAACTAGCAGCAATAAATGTTTATTGGCTTCTAACTATAGTACGATATTCGAGTACGATGGTATCATCTTATACACCATGCACTCGTACTTTCATTCATAAGAAAAATTCATTTTCTCTTTATACTTATTCTGCACTACGCACTACACGACATAAGAAGTATACGAAGAACACGAATAGAAAATACAGTAAGTAGATATAGTATCAATGAACTTGTTTTGTACTATGGTACTACACATAAGAAGCATACAAGAAATAGTAAGAGACAGTAAAGAAGAGACAGTAACTAGCAGCAATTGGCACCCAAATATAATACTATTACGGTATAGGCTATAGAGTACCCTATACATATACCATGTACTTGTATTTTCATTCACACTTTAGAAGTCGTTTTATCATAATTATAAAAGCCTGAATATGGTTAACCGTCCAGTAACCGTCATTTTTCAAATATACGAAATTAATGTTAGTGAATATGATACGCCGTCATCGTTTTCATGACGGTGACGGTGACGGTGAGAGTTGAACCACTTTCTACTTTTGACCGTCACCGTCATCGAGTACATAACCCGAATTCTATTACATTTAGGTGTTAATTATTTTTAATTTATTCTACAGTATTGTTTGATTATGACAAAAAAATAAGAAAGTTATAAAATTTAAAAATATTTTTTGAAAAAAAAGTTAATTTCTTGTGTTCAAGACGATTTTGTGTTCATCGCGGTGACGGTGACGGTGAACCATATTCAGGCTCTAATGCGAAAAGTTTAAGAGAAATTTGTCGCAGAAATTATTATTTTTTTTTTTTTTGCTGTAATTTGAAAGGATATGTGGCTTTCATTGTATATTCTTTTCTTATGCCTCTGATATTTGGCACTTACGTAGCTAATGATTTATCGTTAATTAATTATTGAAAAATTAAATAATGATAATGATGACCTAATTTTAATTTATATTGATACTTTCTAGATAAATGAAACTAAACGAATGCATACATGCAAAAAGTATAAATTTCTGTTATTTCAATATTATTCATAATAACAAATTGAATTTACTGAATGTACTCATACACAATAATAAAGTAAATAAAATGACAAATTAAATATTTTACACTCACCAGCATATGTACATACGTATGCAATGTTTGCTCCAGGAAATATAATATAATATTAAATATTGTTGTACATATTTATTTGCAAGTACATGCATAATAGAATAAATCAGGCATCAAAGAAAATTTATATTATTATTTTAATATTATATGTCTAATATATGTAAACATGTATATATACGTGTGTCTCTTTACGGATGTAAAGGGATAACAATTGTAAATCATAATCAGAATATTAATTACCCACATATTTATTATGTTCTTAATTTTAAAATTATATTTATTGTATTCAAAATGTAAGTTACCGAAGTTACCTCATGCAATGTATATTTACTATACATATATTGGAAAATAATAACAACCAAACATTGAAAAAGAAAGAATAATTTCATGATATATATAGTATCTAAAGCTATTGAGGAATTAATATTGATATTTTGAGAAAAAAATTTATTTCAATTTTACTGGGTTTTCAAAATAATACAGCTCCATGAGTATATACTTGAAGGAAATGACATATTTTGAAATTTATTTCACGTACAATAGCAATAAAAATTTTTAATACTCAATTTAATCCTATGATAACGAACGAATATTATGTATGTGTGCTTCATATATTTATATGAGTAATAAAAAAGGAGATTAGATAGAACAAAATGACTATGAAAATAACAAAAATAATAATTTAAAAAAATGTGAAACTAAAAACTACAGAAAACTTTATAAATTTCGATTGTATAAATTGTCTAATTCGCTTTCAATTATTGCATACATTGAAAATAATAAAAAGATAAATGTTAGATTCATAGGTGATTTATATAATTTAGTTTTTTGTTTTTAGTGAAACACATACATAATTTGCGTTATTCTAACATTTATTAGTTAGAAGCCAATTAATTTCGATTTTCATGATATGTCCTCATTTGTTCATGCGTATATACAAGCTTTTAAATGTTTAGGAACATATTTCTACGTATATGTAAGAAAGTGTACGTGGGGATGTACATATATGCGTATGTGTCTAATAAATTCCTACAATATTTTATTTTTGTTTTGATTGTTTTTCTTATACTAATACTTTTTGTACATTTATTCAATTTCTATCATGGGTTTTTCTTTTGAGAATTATTTTACTTTTATTTTCACAAAAATTTCGAAATGATAAAAAGTTTTCCAGGCACAGGAATTAAATTCAGTGCAGAATATAATAGAATTTTGTAGGATTAGAATTATATTAGAGTATTTTTTTGTTTGTTCTTGTTTCAAAATCAATTCAATTATAGAAAACTTTTGTTTGTTATTGTTATCAATGACAGCTACTTACATTTGAAATCATTCATTTTATTGGCAGAGCTATTATACAGAACATACACATATGTACAAATACATTCACTTCACGATGAGTATGAGTACAAATATGATATATTATAACATTAAATTATTGAAATTTTATAAAACTGCCAAATAAATAATAACGGGATATAAGAAAAGTCCATATCCTATATTACACCAAAAATATTGATAAATCTTTTAATTTATATCACGTATCATATTATTTCATATTTTTATATGAATGAACCATTGAACGTAATATCCTTGGACATCGTATATCAATTCTTGCAAATTTTGAAAGCATATCTTGATTCTTTCGAATTTCACTAATTACAAAATATGTATAGACAACTAAAGAAAATGGATCGAAAATATTTGCTATATTTGTTACTGTTAGTCATATTTGAAAAAAAAAAATATAAGGAAAAACAAAATTTATTAAAGCTAGATCTAGTTCTGAATTCATTCTGTTTTTAATTTCCTCACATTTCCGCATAGGCATAGTGCGTAAACTGGGTTAAAAACACAAGAATACGTGCAGGTATGTATACACATACAGTTAAAAAGTTTTAATAAGATTTTTATATTTCTTTTTCTTTTACTAAATATATTAAGTGAGCATAAAAATTCACTTGAAATGAACATCAGCGTAATAATATCTAAGGCAGTTAAACGTTTATTTCATTCGTTGAAAATTAAATTATCGTATAGCGTAATACACATCTAATATAATTCAAGAGATGATATGCTATTTTCTGTTGTTGTTTTTTTTTTTTTCTGTTACAAAACGTATATATACAAGTGGTGTGGTATGATATCTACGTAGCATAAAATCATAAGAGCTCATACGTAGTTAAAGAAGAAATATCTTTAAAAATGTGAAAAACAAAAATTTTCTTTAAAAAATAAATACATACTATATATACACATGCAGTCTAGATACAAATGTTTTGTACGTACATATAGTAAATGTAGGTAGGTAGGATAGCAATGTTATAAAATGTAAACTTTTTCTTTTCACATTTTCAAGGATTCCATTCATATGGATAAGTTACTCACACTCACATTCTTTGCTATCCTTGTGTGGAAAAAATTAAGAAGAAATTTGTGTTTATACTGAAATCGGGTCAACGATAGGTGCGTATTTGTGCGTATACACATAAATTTCTCGTTGAAATTTCGGCACAGAAATAAAATAATCAATGTATTTCTTATTTTCTTCTTTTTTTATATACTTAACTTGATATTTCAAATAGATTATAACTACTTTTTTTTTCATTTTATTTTCTTATTTTGATGAAGATAATGATTCCAAGTAAAATACATACAAGATTCTTGTTTAATGTGTGCCTAGAGTGTCTGGTATCGATTCGAGTTTAACACTAAATGAATTGTCGTTTTTGTACACACCTACTGAGATGAGAAGAAATAAATAAAAATGTATCAAACATATTTTTTTGATCCACCATACTATTCATTCACACATATAAAATACAACAGAACAGAAATGAATGGAAATAAAGTGATTTAGACTCTTCGGGGAATAATTTTAGTCCATCATGATAGCTTTTAGAATATACGAGTATATATAGGTACAACTTGAAGTGCAAAAAAGGTATGAAGCGTCATTTTTTCTTAAACGACTCATCCAAAAACAAAGCAAAACAAAAAAAAATCGATAAAAAGCTATCAAATATGATGATGGACAAAGATTTCGTTAAACATGGTGGTAAGATTTTTATCATTTATGACTCATCTTCTTTATGAAACACTTATTATGAAAATGCCTCAAAATGCACGAAAATTGAAAATATATGTACCTCGAAATTGATAATAAAATAACAGCACTCTACATAAGATCCAATACTGAATAGAAAGAGAATATTTTAATACTTTTTAATTTTTATTTATTTTTTTTCTTATTTTTCAACTAAAAATACGCCATTGCTTTAATTTCTGCATTTAAGCCCATAACAGCTAAATAATATGGATGACTGATAACAAAATAGAGAGAAAAAAAAATCTGAAAAGAAAAATTTGTATTTTTTGTTTTCTTGTTTAAAGTCAATTCGTTTTGCTATGTCAATTTATTTCTCTTATAAATATCTACTTATGTAGCTAGATAGTTTGTGGTGCATGTATAATCCTTTCGCTTGTTGCTATTTAGATACGATGTAATTGAAAACGATTCTCTGATACCAGTATGCATGCAAACATACATAAATGTACATAAAATATAAATGTACATATTTATATTTGTGTATAGTTTCAAGCTTGTTTGCTATTAAGATTTGAGTGGCAATTAAAAAGCACTTTATCACGCCGACTTATAAGAATGATAGAAGATATAAGAAGAGCAAACATTTTAACTCGTTTAGTAAATACTCATACATACATATGTACATTTAGAAAATTTTCCACTAGAAATTATTTTTTTATTTGAATTTGATATTTTTATTTATTTTTTTTTTTCTCTTAATGGCTGCTTATACTCTATGTACACATATACACACATACTCGTAGAATTCAAAAACACAGATTTCCTTCCATTCTAGAAAGTAAGAAAATCATTTTTTTTTTTTGCATTTAATGTGAAATTAAAATCATTCAAAATGGAGATTAGGTGTATGTATACATAAAGTATATATTTTGTTTTCTATGAAAATAAATATAGAAATAAAATGAAATAAAATGAAAAATAATTATTATTATTGACATGAAAGGAAATAAGGAAATTGTTTGTTTTAATTCTATAGAAATTTATCGAGCTCTGTTACTACTTATATATACGTACATATAATGTACAATTGACATAAAAATACACGCATACAAATTAATATAGTACATATAAATTCTTTCGTTTTGTGTGACACATTTATATTTTTGTACATGTAAACTTGTGCCCTTAATTATATCATGTCATTCATATGGGTATCCCACAAAACAAATTTGCAAAATGGCTCTAGCACATGGATATTACACGTGATATCTCACAATAATGTTTTATATATTATACAATACCCAACGAACAGAAGATAATAATTTAATCTTTTATGCCTGTCAAATGTATATACAAACGTGACGTATACATACATATGTGTATATGGATAAGATATAAAACATATATACACACAACACATACATTTATCAATTTTAATCGAATGATTATACAGTATATGGTCGCTCAGTCAATTTAAGTGAAATGTTGAATATTCCTATACACACACATCCATATTCAGTATAGAATGGAACATCACTATTAAACAAAGTTACATATAGATTGAAGACGTATATATACGTCATACATATACGCAAAATCTTGGAATTTTATGAATTATTTCTGTCTGTTTATAACACATACGAGTACATACGATGATTTCGTCTTTTAGTTGTACGATAAATTTTTTTGACGTAAAATTATTGCATAATTATTTAAAATTGTAGCATAGGTATTCAGTCGGCCATAGACTATTGATATTGATATTGGACATAGATTCTTTCATACATTTCCATACACTTCTACCTGCTTTATTGAATTCTAGAACGAAATTTGTAGAAAAAATTTGATTGCATAGATTTCATTTTGTGTTAAATAATTTACCACAACCACGAACTCATTCAAATTTTTTTTATCGGATGATAATTAGATTTTTTGAATTTTTGTTATCAACTATATCAACTTTTAACTATAAATCGAATTTTAATGGTTTTTCCATTTTTATGCCTTGTATTGTTTTTTTCTTTTACAGTTTTTTGAATTATAAAACTTTTTCTGTTATAATTTTTTTTTTCTTTTCATTTTTTTTTTTAAATTTGAAAATTTACATATTTTAGAAATTAATTTTAATTTAAGCATTTTTCGTTTTTGTCTATATTTTTATTCTATATAAAAATATATAACTACATAATTCTAGGCAATTTTTCGAAATATAATTAACAACAACAAAATATCAGAAAATGAAAACTTTTAATAATTATTTTATATAAAATTCATTGAAAAATTTTCATAATTAATTTTCTCTTATGCATACAAGAATATACATATAAAAATTACTACAACACAGAAAAAAAGAAAATTGATTTACATAAATGAATTCGGTTTTTCTTTTTTTTGAATGTGGAATTTAATAATAACTTTATATATTTAATTATTATAAATATACATGTATAGACATTGTGAAGAAATAACACGAATATTCTACATAAAATGTGAAAATAGTTTTGGAAAATTCAATTTATTGTGATGTTGCCTCAAGTAAATCGAGTATTGATTAATTTTTTTGAAAAAAGGAGATAAAAAGTAAAATTAATTTTTGTATTTTTATGGTGATATAGAGACAGATAAGAAATTTCGAAAATGAAAATGCCTGATAATCGTGTAGTTGTATACTATGCAATATGGCTTTAAAAAAAAAGAAAATATTTATTTGAAAAATATTTTAAAGTTTGAATCTATTCCATTGTTAAGAAATGCATTGAGTTTCTTCTTTTGAATCTAAGTACTATACTGCAACTGCTACTACTAGAACTACTATTTATTCAATTCATTTTGCTTACATTCCTTCTTACTTACTACTGTGTGCGAGTATATCCAATATGGTTTTAATATTATTCCTTCCTTCGAAATGTTCAAATTTTCCATCATAAGTATTTCTGTATATAATATGCATATACGATTTATACAAATGCAGATGGTATAGTTTTGTCATTTGTTCACCTGTTTCAAATTTTATCTATTCATTTTATTCTTTAAACATACTGATATTACATAATAGAAAAAGGATTTTGTATTTATTGAATTTTTTTGTTTTTTAAATATATTATTCTATATGGATAAATGTAAATTTCTACTTATTTTGATTACTGGTTATAGAAAATTTTCTACTAAATTATTAATGCATGAATACAATATGTGCGTGTATTGATATTCGAGTACTACTTATAAACATATATATGAAATTTTATTTAAAAAAAAAAATTATTTTTGGATTTAAAGAAAAAGGATCGATACATATATCTGAATATGGTTTTATATGTTTTTTGGATTTTGTATACATATATTATGTATTTGAAATTTTAAAAGGATTCTTGTATTTGTTTATATATTTTTTAAATTTATAATACATTCTGTATTATAGTAGCAGACTAGGTAGCAGTATATACGTTTGCATATGTGATTTTGTGTAGTACGTATTTACTTTTATATGTAATCCTTTTGTTATTTATTTAGCTATATGTTTATTTATTTACCTATTTTTCTGATTTGTAATCTAATACGGTATTCAGGAAAATATGTATTTTTCTTTTGCAGCTTTAAAATAATAATAAAATTTATGTCCTTTTACTTTATTCTAAATTAAATAAAATATGTACAATATTTGTATATTACAAGTCAATTACAAACTTACATATATAAGAATATTAACAATACTGGTGTGTAAAACATTCTGTTGTACAAGAATTTTTGCAAGACTCCTTTAAATTTTAAAATTTAAAATAACGAATTTTTTAATATTGTATATTTTGTTATTTTCCTTATTTACTAATCAGATAAATGTATATTTATATATAAGAGTAATTAAGTTTATGTTCAATTGCTAAAAAAATTTCCTAATTTCCACATAAATCGGACAAAAGGGATCAAAGTTATTGCTTTTCTTCTTATTAGATAGTAAAATTTATATTATTTTTCTTTTTCATGCTTCTTATCAAAATGAAACAGAAGTCAAAAATTTTATTACAGGACTATGTATTTATGTACAAAATTATAATTATAATTTATTCTAAATATCACTACTACATATACTATGCTTAATGCTTCATGAAAAAGGATGAAAGATTTTGATGACAATTCAAAAAATTTTTGAGCAGATAGTAAAAATGAAAAGTAAATTATTATCATTTAAAAAAGGATACATAAGAAAGTGTAAGGTATATCCTTTATTTTTGAATTTTATTTGAAATAAATAAAATTTTTATTAAGTCATAAATCTGATATAAAAGGATCCACATTATGATCCTTCAGTAGAATTTAAAAAAAAATTGAATATAAATATTTGAAATTTCTCAAAATAATAATAAAAAAAATATCAAGATTATAAAAGGACAAATGCATAAATGAGGATAAAAAATATAAATGCAATCGATAAACAAAATTGCAATAATCTGCTTCAATTACAGCAATCAATTCAACAGACAACTAACCAACCAACAACATTCATTCGATTCGAGTATATACTGTACATGTGTATAATATTACGTCCTCGTCTGATAGCAATTAGAGTTCATTTGTTTTATTACATTTGCATACAATTAAGAACTAACGAGTAAGTAAACTCTAAAAAGCTAAAAGTAAATGATCTGTTTGTTTAACAACGAGGGATTTATTTTTTTCATACGATACCACCCAGCAACAATGAAACAAACCATCAACCCACACTACTCTCCTGCTTACATTTATGTATGTGTATTCTAATTGAAAAAAACAATTTTTTTCTATTTACGATATTGTTTTTCAGTGTGTTTTACTAGGTGGTTATGCACATAGTCCAGTGCCAGTCGTATAGTAAAAAATGATAAATAAGAGAGGGGAGAAATTTTCTGTTTAATTGACTAAACTGTTCCTACTTAGAAAAAGAAAAAAAAACCTGTTACTGTTACATATGTTACACGTTACAAAAGGAAAAAAAATACAACAGAAATAACGACAAACAACGAGTAAATCTCTGCAATTAAAACAACATACAAAGAAACTTAATACCAAATTTTTTAGATTGCTAGGAAACCACAAAAATGTGTCTAATCGTTTAAAACTTTTAAAATTTTCAACAAACAACGAACAATATATCAAATAAACTGAAGAAACATAAATGAAAACGGATAAACACTTGCTTTAATTTAATTTTCAGAAGTGGTTATGCAGTAATCATTTACCGATAAATTTCTTTATCTTTTCAGTAGATTTACTGGTGCACTGGTGTCTTGCAATTGAAGCTATAAACTTTTTCGTTTTTATGTTTTGAGGGGCTTCCATTTTAATCTTTTTCCTTAACCTTGATATCTTGGTGTTGGTGTTATGTTTGGATTGGATCGATTTTACTTATATTGGATTTTGCGGTGAAATAAGAAATACTGTTAATACATTTAATTAAGATATTGACAAGTGTATGACTTGCAAAATTTATGTTTGTTTCGGTCACTTAAAAAAATTTATATAAAAAAAATGTATAAGCTTGGAAATGATCTGTTCTGTTCTGCAAGAAAAAATTCCAGAGTTTGTCCTAAATGGTTGATGGTTGATGCTATTCGCTCAACATGGCTCAACTTTATTTATTCAAAGCCCATCTTTTAGTCATTGTAGTCAATGATTAATGATTGACTTACAAACGGAAAGAAAATTCAAAATTCATAACTTTCGATTTTTTTTTTAATTTCACAAAATTGAATTTCATTATCAAAAGTCATTCTGTTCTTGAATATTATGAGAATTATTCAATTTAATTTTTTTTTTCAGATGAAATACAATTTTCCATTACTTTTATTCCTCTTTAAATTTCCATAAATCTTCACAGTAAAACAGAATTATTTCAAATTTATTCAACAACAATAATAACATGAAAAACAAGAAAAAAAAAATTATTTTGTTTTTTTTTTTTACAAAAGTCCTTAATAAAGAAAATTAATTCCATCCATAGTATCATAAGCTATGAATTGATTTAGAATTCAATAAATTATTTATGAATTTTCCGAGATAGACATACTACATACTATTAAAAATGAAATATGAAGCATGTTTCTTCCTTTTGCATGATGTAATGGAAGCCATCAGAATATAAGAACAGAAATCATTTGCATTCGAAAGAATCATTGAGAATTTTTTTTCCCTATTTTTAAGTAATTTCATTTTGTTTGCATGTTTTTCATTTACAATTACAATTTGTATAAAGGAATTAGATTCATATGAATATTAAGCGAAATGTTAAATTAGTCATTTTATATATTTTATTATAGAATTAGTTAGCAAAATAAAAAATATTTATTTGGTTTTTTGTGAAGGTTTTGATATTGATTTTGTGTGCTAGTATTTATAAATTTTTCGTTAAAATTTTTGCAATATCATCATTTTGTCATTTATCTTTTTTATGTAATATATTATACAGGATAAACAATAGACTTTATGATGTGAAGATAAAATCACTGAGTAAAAATTTGAAATTGAGGTTAAACAAGGAATTCGAATAGTACTTACTTCCCTCAATGCCTGTTTAGCATGTACCTTGAACGTATATATACTGTATATACTCGTATTTACTAATGAATGTGATTAAAAGAAAGGATATTTTTCTGAATATAATCGCATAAAATTTTATAATAATATTGTTGGTTATACAAAATTATCATTTTCATTTCGTCTTATCGTGATTACGTAATAATAATAATAATAAAACACGTGATAATAACGACAAATATGTACGAATGGGAAAAAAAAAAATGAATGAATAAATTCATCGTGACTTTGATTACTGCGAAAACTTTTATGATAAATTAATGAGCACATGACACTGTAAAAATTTAATAATTTCGAAAAAATAAATTTGAAATGATTGCCACCCAATAAGAGAAATGTGAATGAGTGGAGACTTTTACGATACAAACTCGTTTGTATATTTCGAACAGACTGAAACAATAAGTAAGTATATAAATGTATTTCTAATTTAATTCATGGTTACGTATTACCTATGCCTTTAGTTCAGATTAGAAAATGAATTACTGATTATTATCGATATTTCGAAACATTTCAGTTTCATTGTAATCAGTTCGAAATTGAAATTTATTCAGTGAATTTTGTAAAATCAATGCAAAATCAAAATTTTGACTTCAACAAAATAATCGTAATTACATAAATTTGTAGTGAAAAGTTAAAAGTACAATATCTTTCAATCACATTCATATTTCAACCTAAAACTGTACCTGATTGTCTTACAACTGTATATGCTGTACTGAAGATTAAAGTTGTTCATAGGCTGAAAATAAAAAATGAAACAGAAAAATAATAAAGAGAAAATTTGTTCAACGACATACACGAACACTTTAATAATTTGTCCTTCGTCATAATAAAACATTTTTGTGTTACATAAAATTTTCAGTTTTAAAATCCTTTTTTTTTATTTTTATTTATTTATTTTATTTTTTTTTTTTTTCATTTTTTTCAACAGCCTGGAAAAATAATTCCATTCAAAACTGCTCATATGTATTCGGAAGTATTACATCTGGATCTGGGTATAATAAAATTAATTCCGAATGAGAAAATTCTGTCTAGTATATTCGACTTAACTATAGATGGAATGCTAGAAATAAGCCAGTGCCAGGTGACATGATTTCATATTCTATGCATAATGAAAATAAAAATGGAGAGTAAAATACAAAGTTATGTTATAGCGATAAATGTGTAAATGGAGTAACATTAATAAATATTTTTCTTTCTGTAACCTGCATACATAACAGAATTTAAATGTGTGATGTAATTGTGTGCATTATAAGGTGATGAAGCTGTTTTTTTTTTTTAGTTATCCTTTTTGTATTCTTATTTATTCATTCTAGATAGGTAGACATAATAAAATAAAGTATGCAAGAACTGTATCAGAATCAGTGAAACCACAAAAAAAGAAGAAGAAAAAAATATCAAAATAAATTCAAGAAAAATCAAAATCAAACACTCTGTATATCGCTTCCTTTTAAAAGTTAACCAAATCTAATTTTCCAATTTAGTTACAAAAGCAAAAAAAGGAACAGAGACTAAAATGAAATTCTTTTCCTACTTTATATTCTTATTTTTATTCTCTTGTCTAGTTTTGTTGTTGTTTTTTACCTAGCGAATACATTGACAATAAATCTATGTAAATATTAGTGTATACACACTTAAATATATTTGTATTCAATTTCATACAGGATATATGTACATATTACAGTACAGAGCATACAAATTTATACGTAATACAAGAAGAATTTCAATAATAAAAACAGAAGTTGGAATTGACAAGGGCATTTTATTGGATCAAATAAACGAACCATAAAATGGGTTTCAATTACTTTACTTCCTGGATGGTTTTTCTTTTTAGCATTTTATTTGGTTTTTTTATATTCAATTTATGTTTTACTGTTTTTTATTTTTATTTTTGAAAATTGTTGCCTTCAGTACAGATGTAAAATAAAATGTTTTACAAATTTAGCACTTCCTTTATTTCAATTTACAAAATTTATGATTTGCATCAATTTATCAATGGATCAGTTGATGACATTTTATTTTTTGACAATTAAGACATTGGACTATAATTTTTTTTGATAGAAGAATACAAAAGTTAAAGAATTGTCCAACAACAATCGACAGAATGACGTCACTTTCTCTCTTATTAACTGACATACCTTACCTAATCTGCATACCACGGTATATCCTGTTACAAGAAGCATTCAAAATATTTAAAGTTTTACTACTTTCGGAAGTATTCAAATAATTTTTTTAACTTTCCATTTTTTGAACAGAATCAAATGTCACAGCAAAAAAAAAAAAACCACTCTCAAACGATCAAGAACTTTTCATGTTTTTTATTGTAATTTTTCATAACGTAAATTTGTCACACAGCAATTAAAATTTATTTTCCTTAAATATACGATTGTGTGTATATAAGTAAATAGATATCATGTACATATGTATATGCATATATCAGCATACATTGTAATGTGATGTGATAAATTTCAATTTATTTAAATTTTAATCCTGTAAAATTGTACCAAATTTTTCTGTTTTATCGCAATTTTTTCATCCATTACTTTCATTATTTTGCTTTTAATTTTTACACATGTTTCCTTTCCGTCTCCCATTTTCTTATGTTTTTCATTTATTTTTGTTTTGGAATTTTGCAGACTACTTTCCTCAATTCTACGTATACTTATAATAATCCATAAAATTGTCGTTCATTAACATCATTTTTATATTATGAACGCGTATATGAGAATACAACATTTCAGCATTTAATATGTAAATTAGGTCTTGTCATACTAAATACAAGTCATTATGTTAATTTATTTTATAATTCTGTAAGAATGAAAAAGAAATATAATATAAAGAAGACGAATAATTATAAGTAAAATTTAAAAGATGAGCAAATGAGAAGAAGAAAAAGAAATTTTTGAAAATTTTTCAATTTTGTTTGTTAATTCGATGATTAATTTGTAAAAATTATACTTGTATAGAAATTTTTAATTTGAAAAATATAAAACAAATACAAAAAATGATAAACGAATATCTCCAGAACCATATATGTAAGAAGATTTCCATTAAGAATTTATAGATAAATTCATTTTGTATTTCTTTAAGATTTGAATATATCTATACATACTTATCTTCTGATGTGGGAATCTTTAAACTTTTGCTACATTTAGTAGATACCTTTCAGGATATGTAGATAAGTGTGGTGTACTTACAATTTTATTGGTTTTTTTTTAAACAAAATTCTTATGAAATCTATATTAATTTATGTAAGTACGTATACTGAAGTGCAGTTAATTACTGAAATTATCTTTCAAAACGATTATCTTTCTTATTTATTTATTCACAATTTACAGCAACCATAAAATATCGTCTATATAACATTACGGAAATTTAATCTTCAAAAGTGTGATATAGTGCGATGTAAAATTTGAATCAATAATAATTGATAAGAAAATAAATTTGTGGTTAATGGGATGGTTAAAGTGTTTCCAAAAATTTAGTAAATACGTTAACATACCAGTTCTTTTATAGATTGAAATGGTTCACTAAAACCGGGTGCCTAATTTCCGGGCCGCGAATAAAATTGAAAATCACATATCAGGTTTTAGAAAAATCACAGTGAAAAATATTTGCGAAAAAAATTTTCTATTAGAATTTTCGAATAATAAATACGAGTAAATAAATGATTAATACCGCTTCCACATTCAATGTATAGTGGACTTGACAGCTAGATTTACATGTTAAGCAAGCTGTGAAGTCAAAAGTCGAAGTCCATGTTGAAGTCATTGCATTGAATATAGAAGCGGCATAACAATTTATAAAGTTTCGAAATTCTTCTCCGTACTCGTCTACTACATTCCAGAACATAATTTAAATTTACAGAAAAAAAAAGAACAGAAACTACTATTCGTGTATCATTCTACTATTCTTTCTTCTTTTCTTTTTCTCAAATACTCAAGAGTTCAATGACCATGATTGTATAAAAACGAAAATATAAATCAAAACAATTATCGGTTTTTGTTATTTACATACTTCTTGTTTCAATACCAAATATTTCTTCGTACACGCCTACTACAGTGCAGTACATAATTTAAATAATAAAGAGAGAAGAAAAACTATAACTAAATGAGATGTAGAAAGAGACGTAGAAAAAGAAGTAGAAATATACGCGAAATAGTATTAGTTTGTCTTCTCCTTACCTTGTGTAAATTCTGAACTACAGTGTAGTAGCCGTGTACGAAAAATGCGCCCAAAAAGTCTTAGCCGCCGCTGTGCTTTAATATCGTACCACGTACCACGTACCACATTATCACAAATATAATATGCACATCTTAACTCAAATATTTACATTTTTGCTTGCATACATGTAATTTTAGAATGAAATATTTTAGAAATTTGAATCGATATTATAATTTCTTACTTAAATTGTAACAACTTTTCAAACAATAATACGCCTAATACCACACCTTATACCAAAATGTATAGAATAAGTACTTATTCTGTGCATCGTGTCTTACACTCGTCATGTGAATATGTGTCTTTAATAGTAGATACTTAAATTTTTTTAAGAGTTTAGTCGGATCGGAGACTACATGATAATTCGTTGCAAATTTCTAGAACAACATCAAATTTGATCAATATTCATGAAATGCATGTGCAAGTGAAATGTATAGATAAATTTATTTTTCATATACATACTTGTCTTCATAAATATGCGATGTATGTATGTAATTGCACAAAAGTATTTTATTAAATTTACATTTTACAAAACTTTCAAATTAAATTATAATTTTATTAGTACATGCATAGCTATATATGTGTAGAAAATTTATTTTCAATCTTTAAAGACAAAGGCAACGGTGACAACGAAGTACTTACAAGCGTCTTCTAATTTATAAATTAATTAACCATCCTAATGAATGAATTTCAAACCATCGTATTTATATAATATACAAAATCATATACAGATATAGAAATATTTTTTTCCAGAACACACGGTCGGAATTTTCTTGCTTCATTCATTTCAGTATTCATTCATTATGATGCGAGGATAAGAGCAACAAAAAGCAAGAAAAAAAAGAGCAGAAAAACAAGAAAAAGTGCACTGATTTTCTCGATAAAATTTTCATCTGCTGAATATTTACTTGTTTAAAAATTCTAAACTCATGTAACATGTAAAATAGATTTATCACACACTCACTACTCATATTTGTCTAGAATTTGTTTTACTTTTTTTTCTTCTGTGACAGAAAAATTTCACTTTATAGACATTATTTATAACATGTTTATAAAAAGAAAATGGGAATGAATATTATAAGCACAAAAAAATAAAATGTCGACCACCATTACATATTGAAAGTTTTCCTAGATGTATGTACATATATAGTTTTGAAAATCAAAGTGAATGAATTATTTACATAAAACATAAAACAAATAAAATATTTTAATTTGAATCATAATCCTAGCCATAAAGTGAATTTGATAATGATCGATTAATGTTTATATAGACAACATTTTAAGGGCTTTCAAGCAATTTTGTTTTGTTTGGCATTCAGAAAATGTAGAGTGTGTGCTACTCATATGGACATAGTAAGTATGTTATGTATGTAATTCGAAGGTGATAATTCATTTTATGTACTAAGGTACCTACCTATAAGAACATTTTAAATAAGACTCCATACAGTCCTTTCAATTTAATAATAACTACAAATATATACAAATAGTATACTTGTTTACTTGATTTTTAAACAAAAGGATATTCAATATCAAAGGCAAATGTAAGCAAAACGTTTTAAATTACATTCCAGCAGAATATGCATTTAACATATGTACATATATTATGTACGTGTACTATGTGCTTGTGTTCTTGTAATGTTTTAATACGTTATTTGTGTATACATAAGGTTTCTTTAAATTTATGCAAAGTTCATTATTAAATGAAAAAAAGTTCTTATTTATGAAATTCTCTACCCAACTAAATCGTATTCATATAGTCTTATATTTCACACATTATGTGCACATGTAACATACTCGTATACATAACTCATATTTTCATACATGGTAAGTACTTAAATTGAACGATTAACTTATTTTTTTTTTTTTTTGTATGAATGTAGATTATATACTTGTATGAGTGTGCACCAAGTACACACATTCGTATACACATGTAAATCCCATAAAATTAATACAAACACTTTTCACAAATTGGCTACTATAAAATAAATTTATTTTTTTTATCGAAAATGTGTAATGTGATAGCAATTTAATGTTACATACTCGTACATATTCGAATGTGCTCATATGTTATAGTTTTTCATATAAAATTCCTTTAAAAAAAATCTGTTAGTTCAAATTCTTATTTCTTATGTAATAATGCAAAATGAATATGTAAACTAAAAATGAACAAAAATTATTAAAATGAAAAAGAAAAAAAATCAAAAAAAGAATAAAAACTCTGAAAAATGTAATCAGAAAAAAAATATCCTTGGAATAGTTCCAAATTGAACCATTTATTGTTATTATCTACACGACATGACAACACAAATTCTAGATAAATGGTATACAAAAGTGAAAGGATACAGTAATTTCATTTATTTTCGTACATTTTTTTTTCTTCGGATTTTATTTAAGTTTTTTTTTTTTTTTTTTTTTTGATTTTCGTTTTGCTACTTCTCCTTTTTATAAGGACACATTACACATTCATATATTAATAATGTACATAGATGCTGTGGATACATATATGTATACCTACTTGTATTTTTAGAAAAAGATTTTCTCATCGTTACGTAAAGATTTTCATAAGAAAACGTATGCGTTATATGTAGGCATACATACACTCATACATACCTTTTTACATGCAATAAAAATTTAATTTCTATTTCCATTCCAATTTATTTGGCGTTTCGATTAGTATAACTAATAAGGGACATAATTTTGTTTTGATATACGAGCATACGATAAGTTTGCCACCAGTACTTCATTGTCTCTGAGCAAAAAATAGCAAATATTTTTTTAAACAAACAGAAAAATGAAAAATAAACTATATCCTACTAAGAGACGCATGTAATATGGGTATGATTTAGTGAAATAATTTTCTCGTTATAATTTTATAGCAACAAAATGAAAAAAAAAAATGAATGAAGTAAACAAAAAAAAATATAATCTCAGCTCTCTGTATCATTGTCATTTATATTTGCGAGAATTAATTTCCGAAATTACGTTAAATGTGAGGATAATGAGAAAATATTTAACTCTATAAAATGTTGAATGTGAATACCACGTATAGCTATAGGTAGATGTTTGAAAACTATAGAAAAAAATTTCAAACACCTGTTCACATAATATACATACAAACCAGAATTTCAAATTTTGTTTAATAAATTTGTTTAATTGAATTATGGAATTTTTTGCTGACTAGATGCTGTATTAAGAAGTGCAAAATTTAAACTTAAAAACAAAAATAAGAATAAAAAATAAATAAATTTATTATACGATGTGGCGAAATAGTATCCCTTTTTTTTTATTTTTGTTGACTGTTTTGTTCATAGTGTTGTAGTGTTGCTGTTGTTCTTAATTTATTTTTTGTTTTTTTGTGCTTCAAATAAATTAATTAAAATTATGATTAAATTAATACGTTTTTACTTTGTTTTCTGTTTTCCATTTGATTTAGTTCACATAAACATAATTAAAAACTTACATAAATTATCTCTAGAAAATAAAAATACTTAGAAAAAATGGATAAAATGTAAAGGACATAAAAATATATGTTTGGTACGCGAGTGTCCTTTGTTATATGTGCGATAATACGAGTATTTGTTTAAAAGTAAGTATGTATTTAAGTATGTAATAATTTTAAAATAAAAAATTTTTCATCCTTTTCCATTTTTTTAAATATTTAATTTTACTTTAATTTCTTTTGTCTGCTTCTCTATTTTCCTGGTTATTTTTTTGTTTAATATTTTTTGTTATATTCATTTTGTGATTTTTCTTTATATTTTGTTTTGAAAATGAAAAAGCTTTTATCTACTTTTTGAAAACTGCTGTTATAGCTATATAGACAGACTACGAAACAAACTTTTAAGAAACATCAGCGAAGTAGTAAAAGGAATACGATGAAAAAAAAAAAACATTAAAATTGAAAACAAAAAATGTAAAAATGAAAAAAAAATACAAAAGAAATACTAAAGACAACAACAACAAAAATCCTTTCATCCTACATATACCTAAAAGTTTTTTGGTTGTTTTATTTTCCCACATCCTTTTTTTATACATATTTTCTTTTGTTTTATCTTTATAAGAAACTTTTACTTTAATCTCTTCTCTCGTCTTTTTCATTTTTTAGAAAAAAAAAAATATTTTTTTCGCTGTTATGTTATTGTTTTATGCATACATCTAGCTATGCATGCTCATTATTTTTCTTAAAATTTTCTTCACTTTATATTCAATATTAAACTATTCACAGTTACTATCGCGTATACAGTTTCTACTTACTATTAAACATGAAAATGGAAAATTTCATTTTTATTGGTCTTTAAAAATTTAATGACAAAATCGTTTTCAACAAGTTTTCCCATAAATAATTTAATAATTTTCTTCACGAATTTGTTAAACAAATAAAATAATTTCTTTATTTATCTGTCAATGACAATTCAGATATCTAAATATTTTCTTAAATGTGTAAAATACTATTCGTACAACGTACTAGAAAAGCTTATATTATAGATACCGTACTAAGACAATGCCTTCACTGCTCGGGGTTACTTATAGAGGGGAGAAGCAAGTTCAAAATGTTGTTAGTTGATTTACCATGTTTATCGTGTACATTATTCGTATTTTCTACTGAGAAAGAAAAAAAAAATTTTTGTGAAAATTGAAAATACTATTATGTTATAATACTCGTATTTAAAAAATAATTGAGTTCTACACATGAAATCTGAAATATTTCTTACATAAGCAGAGCGTATGTGCGTCATTGAATACGATGTCACGATATAATAATTGCGGCAGCGGCAATGCAGTATTCAATTAATTTTTACTCAATTTTGAATCTTTTATTTATTAAAAATGATTGAAAATCAATGCCCTGTTTTACAATAAGTAATTTAATATAATATCATATCATTTTGATATTAAAATTTCATAATACAAATTTTGGAAATATAAAAATTGAAAAAGGCTCACAAAAAATACTCTTCTTTTTATATTTATTTTTTGATAGTTATGAAAACGAATCTATTAAAGTGAACAGGGACATATCCCAATATTTTAATTTATCCTCGTAATTAGTGATAAATATTTTGTTATGTGCTGATATATTTTATTTTTATTGTCATGTTTTTGCTTCTTATTAAGTGTTATATTTTACGCATATTTTTATGTTTTTTTTCATGTTCTGTAATGTATCATGACATTACATAATGATATTAATCCGTAATTTATAATTAACTATAACACATTTTCAATAAATTTTTTTAAATGTACGTACATACTTGTGTGTCTATTAAACTGGCTCTGGCATACATATATAAACGAGTACAAACATATGTACATATATACTTATTTATTAAAATTCAAAATGCACACTTATGTATATAAAAAATTAAAACTAATTTTTAGGATTCTTGTTAATTTATTTTTCAGTTTTTGTGATTTTTTCATTAAATAATTAATGGCATATATCAAAAAACATTATATTCATATCCTTTTATAAATTTTAATTTTATAGTTTGCATAATTTTTTTTTTAAATTGCTTATTATCCAGAGAAGTAATAATGCGAGTACGAGCAAGATAACAATCCATAAAATCACGGTCATATGCGTGTATTGTATACAAAAGCATCCTGCACTTCCGTATATGTAAATTCTGTTTATAGGACAATTATGGTGTGTAGATAAATATCATATGTATATGTATGTACATTTATGCAGATTAATTGTATATGAATACGGATGGATGCAAGTGTTAATCATAATTGAATGAGAATGAAATGAAAAACATTAAAAAAAAATAGCTCAATAGCACTATTTATTTTCATATTTGGTTATTGTACATATTTGTGCTACATATTTTTATTTATGTGTTCGTACATATATGTATACGCTTACATTTTACATACCATTTTAGATCATCATCATCGCATAACAACACATAAACATATGTACGACGAACCGAATTAATTTTAGTTATGTTGATGACATGTGTACGTGTACTACAGAATGTTAAAGTGATACGCAGAGGTCTATACAAAAATAATCCATACACACAATGATAATGTTATAACTAGAAGTATAATGTACGAGTATAAATGAAAAAAAAAAAAAATTAATATTGTTATATTTGTGAATTGAAAATACTCCACGTTACTCTACAATTCACAACTAAACAGAATACACACATAAATAAAATCACGACTTTTGGCATATAATATCCGCATTACATCTATACATACCCGGTTCTTTTATAGTTTGAAATGGTTCACTAAAACCTGGCGCCAAATCTCGAAAGCGCGAATAAAAACAAAGTGAAAGTCACAGACTCATTTTCAGAAAAATAATTTTACTAATAACAGTAAAAACATATTTCCTGTGAAAAATTGCTCAAAAAATTTTCACGTGGTTAACACATGAAGAAAAATAATATATGGTTCACAATTTAAAAAGTGAGCCTTAAAATGTCGTTTTGCATATACAAAGATAATAGTTATAAAGTGATATACACACACGTTTACTCAGATTTTCAGTAAAATTAATTCACTTTCAACAAAATGAACCATTATGAACCATAATGTACAATATATACAAATACAAATAATTTTCAATCTAAAATTCTTTTCCGAACTCTCCTTCTACAGTGTGGTACATAATTTACACCAGAAAATAAAAAGAAAAGCTACTATTTGCGTATCTTTTCACTTTTCCTTCTGCTCTTTTTTCTACATATCAAATACTCAAGAGTTAAATGACCATATATCTGTTTATAAATAAAAAATGTAGGAGTTAAGAGGGGTAAAAATAGCAAAAAGAAGATAGATACGTGAATATTTCTTATCCTCCTTTTCCTCCTTAAATTATGTACATACTGCTTTGTAACATGTGTGTACAAAGAAGAATTTCAAATTGAAACCAGCACTGTGTAAACAAGAAAAGCCGATAAATGTTTTGAACTAATATTTTCATTTGTAAACAAACATGGTCATTTAACTCTCGAGAATTTTGAAAAGTAGAGGTAGTAGTAGGAAGAAAATTAGAGATAAAAGTAGAAGGAAAAGTAGAACAATACGCGAAAAACAGTTTCTCTTCTTCTCTTCTTGCATATAATGTATTGAATATTGCATTGTAGTACGCGAGTTACGGATTGAATGTTTTCTTTCTATCTACTTCTTTTTCTACAGGAAAACATTTTTTCAAATTGAAAATTATTAAAAACTATTATAAGATGTTAAATGAGTGAATAACGAGTTCTGCACTAGATAATGCTTGTGTTAATATTTTTAAAGGATTGGATTTTGCCAAATTAACTAAAATAAATTTCAGTCTTTCCTCTTTCTGTTGTTCAATATCCTTGTATTGAATCATGAAAATATTTTCTTTCATTGATTATATATTTTTTTCTTCATATTTTGTACCTTTCTTGTTCGTCTATATATTAGTTTTTATCTGTATTTCGAATGTAATTCATGGATCATTGTTTTCGATATTTTTTATTTTGTTCTGTCACTTTATTCCTTACACGAATATTAATATGTCTTGCATTAGCCTTTAAAAAAGAAAATACGGCATAACAGAGAACATGAATCTCTATGAGAAAAATGCGTCTATCATTCTACCTCTTGGCTAACTTGAAAAAAAAAAAATTTAATTTTTGTCGTTAAAAAAACATAAAAGTTAGAATAAAACAAATCAAATTAAAATTTTAAATAGTAAATTTTAAACTGGCGAGCGAAAAATTTAGAATTGAACCCGGGCGCCTAAGAGGTTAGAACCGGCGCTGCATATATATTCTATACATTTAAAACACGCACGAATATATATGCATACATATGTATAATTATATGCATATGTGTATTTTATAAAACGAAAGTAATAATGATGTATGAAGTAATGATAGTAATAACAGTATTATTACTATATTCTTGTTATGCCGTTTTTAGTATAAACAAGTAAATTAATAAATCAAAATTTATAATTAAAATTAAAATGTATTGTGTACACGTTCAAAATATTATAAAACCGAAATTATATATTACATACGTATATATGTATATGTATAATGTATGAGTTTGTGATAAACTATGAACTGAACACTGAACTGAGCTGAACACATGATTTACGTTACATCATCATCATCATCATCGTTATTACCATTTACTGTTGTATTATAGGTACTTACTTATTCATATTATTACTACAAAACTATCATAAATTATTATACGTTATTGATACTGACATTGATGAAGCTTAAAAAAAATAATAAATCAATAAAATATATAGAAAGGAAAATTTATAAAACAGAAAAGTTAATTTTATTGTTAATAATACATATTAATATATTGTTATTATCATCTTTTTTTTTTGAATAATAATATGTCAAAACAGATATTATTTTCGCTTCATGCATTATATAATATCTGCTAACAAGTACAGATATTTATAAATTAATATTAAAATTTTTAATAATCTTATACTGGAACGATTTAATAGAATAAATTATGTACTTTGGATGAGAAGTAAAAATTTATTAAAGAAATATGAGTTTTGCAACGTGTAGTATTATCAATGATTAACAATACTAAATATAATTCACTTAATTGTTGAATTTCACAATCAAAACATCAGCTGGCCTGGCATACAACGTTCTTCAACACAAGTGAGTATCAATAATTGCTGTCAACAAAAATCTGTGATATAGAAAATTAACATCGAACCATATTGAACCAAAGCAAATTGAATATTGAAATGTTGCCGCAATAAAGTATCGCAACAAAATTATTTATATATCAAAAATCATTTATGCAATACAAACAATAAATTTTTTTCTTTCAATTTTACTACTTATCTAATTTTTTGATTATTTTAATGATAAACATAAACATAAAGTTCATGTGATTGTGAAAAAAATTGAAATTTCAATTATACCTGCATATAAAAGAGAAAAATTAATTGCCAGAAATAAAAAATAGCAAGTAATATTGTTATTGCAGTAACATATTCAACAATCTACAACTAATATACCTAACTAAAAAAAAGAGGAAGAAAAAAAATTAAATTCTAAAAAGTTTCCGTGAAAAAACGTACTTCTCCTTTTTTTTGTTCCTTCTCCATTCTTTCATCATATTGAAATTTAATGGCAACATTTTTTTAGTAAAAACTTTCAATAAAATTCACAAAACTGTATGGTTAAGGTATTTGCAAATACATACATACATATATATGTATGTATGAAGATGTACAAGTACTTGCACGAAAACTTCTTACGAGTATACAATACATGTATGCACATTATATACTCGTAATTTGTACATGCAACACATACTCTTATATGTAAATATTTCCATTCATTTTGTATACGAATATGTGATCTATACATTGAAAATTTCTAATTTATATTGACATATAAGACATGAGTATACTTATAATTTTATGGCAAATAAATTTACCATATTTTCATTAAGAGTACTCGAAGATTTTAAATAAAAAATATTAGAGAAAATATAAAAGTTTAGAAAAAAGAAATAATTCATAAAATAAAGTTATTCCCTTGAATTTTCAAAATCAATTGAGTATTTACCGATCCGTTAAATTTATGGTTTTATTCTATTATGTAAAAAGTTCAAAAATTTTGAAATATACATACATACATATGTGTATGAATGAAAGGTATATGTGCGCATATGTAAATACTTTTGTAAATATTTTGTTAATTTGTGAATGACAATAAAAGTTATAATACTACAATTAGAACAACGGGAGGTAGTTTTCATGTATTCTAAAAAGAAAATTGAAGAATTTATTTTTATGAGTACATATATAGGTAACCGCACCATGAATGTAGATTTTTGGAATCATAATGGAAAATATTAAAAAAAATAATTAAAGGAATTATTCTAATTATTTTTAACTAAAATAACATAAAATTACTTAAAAGAATTTCTGTTTGTATTCACATAATAGAATTTTTTTCCTTTATGTAATTTCATTCATAAATAAAAATTTTATTCATATTATTTCTTGAATTTTTACATACACTATATTCTCATTTAAAAAGACCTTACTGATCCTTACGGTTTTCATGTAAATATAATTTAATTAAATCAAATATTCTTTTTGTTGTTAAATTATATTTACTATGAATAACAGACAATAGAAATTAAATATTTTATAAATGAATTAAATTAAATTTGCTGAATTTCCTTCATTTTATTTTCATTTTTATATATATATTTTTTTATACCCGAACAATAACTAAAAATCCTGAAATCAAATAAACGTGACAATTATTTTTAGTCATTCTTGATGAACAAAGAAATTTTTCTAAATCAGGTAAGTATAAAAAACTATTTCATATTTCATATATTTAATAATTCAATATTGTTGTCCTTTTACTTCGTCTATCACGCGTAGAATATGATTGAACGAAGATTTGAAAAAGAAAACTAATCCATTCACTCTAATACCATGGTAAATTAATTTCGAAATGAAAAATCACAACAAAAGTATAAAAGCAAGGAGAATTTAATTTCTATAACACTAACAATCTTTCTAAAATTACAGTTTTTCATTTATTTTGAATTTGTTTTGATTTCTTTTTAATTTGAATTTTTCATTACAAAAATTTATAAAATAATGATTGACATCTACCATGAATACACAATATTGTAATATGAGACCCGGAAATTTACATAACAATACAACCCTCGTATAAAAATTTCATTTTTTCATTCATTTCAAAATGTTGACGTTAAGCCGTGTATTGTCATTATTGCACTCGCACATGAAAAATACATAAAAAAAATGAAATAAAAAAATTGAAAGAATTTCGTACAGAGAAAATAATAAAAACTAAAATGTTTTTCTCTCTGAGTAGAATGCGAATATTGTACATAACAAAACATGGAGAATCAACTAACATTTTATACTTGTTTCTCCCTTTTATATATACTCAGTCTGAAGCAGTGAAGATCGTTGAATGTGACAGTAGCTATACATATATACACTTTATGGTAGCACGAGTAGTATTTCTTATATCGTGTGCTGTGTGCACGCTACAAGACAAGATCGAATATTTTCAGGAAGACTAGAGACAGAAGACTTGATATGTAATACGAAAAATAAAGGAAAATGGACACTTGTGCTGTAGAGTAAAGAAAAAATGAAATTTCATATTTTATTAATGCCGAAGATGAAGTAAAACATAAAAACGGAAAATTTTCGGGAACAGAAAATGCAATATATTTTGTTCTTAATAAAACATTCTGAAATTTGACTAAATTAAAAAAAAAAAGAATTATATTTGCCCTTACATATGATTTGTACACATGGTCATTTAACTAAATTGAACTCATGCATACATTTGTACCATAAATTTGATTAAATTTCTGTTGTACGATCGAATCCTTTTTCATCGTATTTTGTTTTACTTCATTACCTTTCTTTACATTATACACAATATGATACTCAATAAATTTTAAAAAAAATTACTATAAAATTCCTTTTTTTAACATTTTTCATTTTATGTATGTAAACCATTTAAGGAGATACCTTCGTATGTGGCATAAATTTGAATTTTGTCGATTAGTTTTCTTGTGTTGTTGTTGGCATGTTTTACAAATTCATCATACAATATTATTTTGTTATTTTTTTTTTTTCTTTTTTGCAAAATTAGCAATTTCATAAAATACAATTCATTTTTATTTTGATTTCTAAAAACCGAAAAAAATAATAACAAAAAAATCAGGATTAGAGAAAATTTGAAATTTGCACAGATTTTGTTTCAAAAAAAAAAAATTTTTTTTCAAAATGTTAAAATTTTATTTTGAACCCTTTCAAATGATTTGCATAATTTTATTCAAAGAAAATCTGTCATTTTAGCCAAAGAATCAAAAAACAACAGAAAACTATTTTTACATCACTATAATATTGCAGGAACTGTATGTACCTAAGTATGTGCACATGTATATACTTCTGTTTCTAAACGACATATGTAACAAAATCAAAAATTTATAAAACGGAAAAAAGTATTATAAAAAATTACAAACATTTTCATTTCTTTTTTCTCTTGTGATCAAAATATAAATCCTTTGAGGAATTATTCAGCAATAAAATAAACAAATTCTATTTCAGTATTCAAATATTATAGAAAATATATACAAGAATATCAAGTTGTACATAAATGTAAGAAATATATATTATCCTTTCATTGTTTTTTTTTTTTGTTTCCATGTTGTTGTTCTGTTCTTTATTTGATTTTTGTTTTGGACAATATTTTTAGCTTATTTATCATGCATGAAACGTTTTCAATAAAACATAAAATTATCCTTGTATTTATCTTCAATATGATTATACACAAATGTTACAAAAATAACAGAAAAAAAGGAGTAATGTTATTTTTATTTATTTTATAATATTTTATTCTACATACTAGGATACAGAATATTGTATCCTTTTTTTTTTTTTACAAATTGATGTGTATACCAATATGGACTCATGGTCAATTTCATTTAAATATCTGCAGAAAACATATTAAATGAATAATACTATATGTTGTTTTTTTTTGTAAAATCTAAAAAGGACTAAATGCTGAAATGATAATCTTTCTAAATATCCTTGTAATATTGTGGTTTTAACACTTCCACTTTGTAATAAAAAATGATGAAAACATTTTTTGTTATTTGCGGACAATCTAAAACGGTGGCAAACACCAATACCTACATATGTAGGTATTTATGTTTATATCTTTAGCTCAATTTAATTATATTTGAATAAGAAAAACTTAAAATGTGCAAGCAGGAAACCATGGAAATTTTAGGAGTTAAATATTTTAAAATCTTTTAATATATTAGAATTTTCTTTTAAATAGTCCTACAATTTTACAAAGGAAAATGTATTTTAACAACATCCTAATTATGAAAATTTATTATTCTTTCTTTGCATATTTTTCTCTTAAACCATAAAATAAATTTTCTATTTACTATTAAATGAAAATGAAAAACAAAAACAATGCATATATTGCCAATGAATGAATAAATGTATAACATAAAACACACAAAAAAAAAGAGAAAACAATATTTAAAAAAATAAAATTAATGAAAATATAAAAATAAAAACTATCTTCACATTTTCACCATTAATTTTATTTTTTCTCTTCTCCAATGCGTACATATGTTTATATATGGTGTTGTGTTGTGTATGTTTTTAATTTATAATTAAAAAAGTTTACAAATTAAAGGAACACAAAATTTATTGCAATAAATTTGTATTTAAAAAAAAAAAACAAAAACAAAACCAGCATGCACAAACATACACATAAAATCATATAAGATCACACAAAAACAGAGAAATATATAATGACTCTTATTAATATATCAACGAATTAAGGACATAAATAAAATTGAAAATATCTTTCACATTTTTTTCCATCACTATAATAAATATTAACGTAAATTTTATACTCTTCAGCGATATAAAATAGCCCCATTTTCAATATATGAATCTATATTTTTATATAGATGTACACACGCACGTATATCTGTGTAAAGTGTATTATATTATACAAACTACCACAAAATAATAGCTGAACACCAGCAAGCCTTGAAGT
Organism: Villa cingulata; assembly: GCA_951394055.1. Taxonomy (NCBI): domain Eukaryota; kingdom Metazoa; phylum Arthropoda; class Insecta; order Diptera; family Bombyliidae; genus Villa; species Villa cingulata. Next base: position 33,016,406 of record OX596021.1, on the reverse strand, counting down.
TAAAAAGTTTTCATTTATTACTGCATTTAAGTTTAATCGAATTTTTATCAGATTTATTGTCTCCACGCGAGTGTTAAACGTTAAACTGATGTAATAGATACGTAAGTGTGTACATATGTACATATCTATACGTAAGCAATATCGATATAAATGTAATTATTTTACACGTACGTTTGTAACATATTTTCTTTTGGTTCTCTTCTTTTGAGATATCGTCAGTGTTAATACAAAAACGTATTGAAATGATAAACGAAACATTTTTTTTTCATTAAATTTTTTGCATAATTTTTACTTATTCACATGTGAAGTTTTTTTTTTTTTTTTTTTGAAATCATCACGACGTCTGTTTCATGTATTGAACTGTACTAGATACTGTATGGTATGGTAGCGAACAAAATGTAATTGTAAGATTGAAATCATTTCGTGTGTCGTCGTGTGTTATGAATTTGTGTTACTTTTATAATTAAATCAAAATTCGAAATTGAATCTACTAAAATAAGTATATGTATTACACATGTGCATTTGTACCTACTTAGTCTGTTGTAATTTTACCGTCGAATATTATTAACGCAACGTTTATGATGATAAACAGGTGTTGTACTTGTTGCTATAGAAGATGTCCTTGATATTCATGCTTGGTATATTTTCAATTAAGTTCAATTCATCCTCAGTTTTTATCATTTTTAGAAAATAGAAACAAAGAAATAAATAAAGATAAACGGGTTCGATTGAATGTGAGAAATGTAAGTTGACAATATCATATTTTCAATTATTTAATTGTATTATGTGAAATACAGTTTTGATACAAAAGTAAGTCATTTTTCTTTCACACTTACTACGAGCTACGAGTATGTACATACATATATACAAAATTTTGATAGTTAGTTTTTCCTTAATTTGATAATAATCATATTTTCTTTTTTTTATTCTTTTCTAATCAGATTCGAAATAAATTTTTCATTCATTTCTAATAAAATATTTGTGTTCATCTTCTTTTCCGATCATTTGTTGTATTAATTTTTTTTTTTTCGTTCATTTTTATTTGTCTACATTAACACAAAGTTGTTCACCTATCCTATTTATGATGTTATGTTATACTGGTTATACTCACACATTAAATTGTACGGAAAATTGTTTGGCTTGATTCCAAATCCTCTCTAGTTCAAGTTATTTTATTTTTCTGTTGTTTGTTGAGTTTAAACTATACCTGCATATATAGATACACTTATACAGGTTCCTTTTAAATGTACATAAAATCTATGACATAAACATGTACATATGTACTGGTTGATACAGATATAAATGTATAATACAGCTAGTAGCCACATACTCATATTGTGTAGTGTATGATGATACGTTATGTACATATATGTATGTACATACGTGTGGTGTAACCAACAAACGAAAATTGTACAAGCGACAATCTATGAACAAGAGTCCAAGAGCAAAACATAAAATAAATAACAGCAAAACAATAATAAAAAAGATAACCCGGCCGGAAAATAGAAAAAGCAACACGATATTGTCTTTTATTTATTTTTATTTGAATTGTTTTTTTTTCCTGTGTGTCATTATAAGGATATATGTACTTTTTGTAAAGGATAATGTGTACAATTGAAAAAATAAAACTAGAAAATATAAAAACATATTATAGCACAGTGTGTTTGTGTATGACAATATACGAGAATAAAGACAACAAAAATCGAAATAATTGTTAAAGCTTCTAGGTGCTTCTAGTTTTTAAATTTTAATTACTTTCTCGTAAATAACACAAATACAGTGTAGCTGTAGCACATGAGAAAAATAAAAAATGAAAAAAAAAAAAATTTATTCGATGCGATTACATTGTCTTACATTTTACATCTTCCCAGTGTGCTTAAAGTGCTGGTATAATAATAATATTATTGCCGTAATATTGTGTGCGGTTGGTAGGAAAAATTGTAGCTTGCTTCCCTCAAATATAGGATATTAGAAGTAATGAAAAAATTTCGAAGAAGTGGATATTAACCATATACCTTACAATAAAATTGTATTTAGAATATCTAATTGTGGCAAAGATTTTCTTTTTCAATATGATGCAGCATTTTCCACATCGATCCAATTATTCCACCACCAAACAAATCATTTATACTTGCAATTATTGAAAAATTAACCACATATTGTCATTAGAAAGCAACATTTACAATTTTTCAATGATTTTGGTTTTATTTATTTTTTCCCTAATTTTAGATGAAAAAATGACTCTGCTGGCATCAATTAAAAATTTAATGCCTTTGGAAACGGAAATCAAATATAATGAACTTTACGTCTATGAATGTAGGATCTCTTTGATAAAAAAAAATATTCATTCTTTTATTCTCTGTTGAAGGATCCTAATTAAATTTTAAATGTCTTTTAAAAGCCAGAATGAACAAAACTTTTTACACTTTTGAAATGAAATTAAAGAAATTCTTTTTAATGTTTTCATCTAAATTCTCTTTCATTAATATTCATCTGAAAGCATTTTCTACGTTTTATACACACCTTGATTCTATATAATTAAAAACAAAAATCCTTTTTACGCTTTTTTATTATTACGAAGTTTGTTTTTTTTTTTTTTTTTTTAGTTTTTGCATTTAATTTTATTCATTTATAAATTAAAATGCATGCATTTAGACGTATTAGGCATATGTGTACGTGCACATTGCATTTGTACTCGTGTATGTATTATTTTTATCTGTTTATCTGCAGTTATTATTATTTATGTTTTTCAAATTCCATGACACATTCATTTCTTTACTTGTACACATGTGCATACATATGTAGGTAGGTGTACATAGATACTGAACAGACAAATCATTTTTACAAAATACTTTTTATTTACTTGCATGTACATATCAATAGAAAGAAAAAACAAAACGACATATGTTGATATATTGTGGGTGTATGTACATGAGCATTGTACATATGATGTGATAAAAGTTTTTCACATACACAATAGTACATGAAAATAATAAAATTGAGAAAAGACTATGAGTCTATATACACTCGTTCTCGTATACAATTCTTAAATGTTTACTTTAGAAATTCTTTCGTTTATTGTTTTCCTTTATTTTTATATTTTTATTATTTTCTTTTTATTTTGTAATTTTCTCATCTCCTTTCATAGAATGAAAAACAATTTATTTACATTAAAAAATTGTGTAAGAAAAAAATGAGCAAAAGAAAAACGTGAACAAAATATTAAAAAAAAAAAAAAAAAACCAAAATTGCCTTAAGGACATAATGTCTGCAAACATATAATTTGTGGTTAGAGTTTCATTTTTATTGTTGTTTTGTTTTGTTCTTGTACATATATTTTATTGTTTTTTCTTGCACAAAAAGAAAAATAAAATTTTCATTTACAACATTTTTTTTTTTCACGTTTTAATGTATTAAACTCATTCATACCTATGAGTGTACGTTTTTGAAATGATGACGCTTGTCATTTAACAGTCAGTTGAGATGATTTTACGAAAAGTAAAAGAATAAAATGGAATACATATATGAAATATATTTAATATGAGATTGTGTAGAAATGCAAACTGTAGTGTGTATATACGGATGTAATTTACATGAATATTTAAAATTGAAAAAAATGAATGATTCAATTCATACTCAAAATGAATATTCGATTACTATACACATATATGAATATGAATTGAAATTTATTATCGCTAATTGTATACGTAATATTCACAAAATTAGAAATACTTATATAATATGCAAGTAATTCTAATATAAGTTGGATATGATATCCTTTAAATCATTTTCACATTGTTATATATTCAATTGAAAAATAAATATTGGGGTACTTTGAATCAATTGAAAGTCAAATAATTTTCGAATAATTTCATTTTAAAGTACATATTATTTTGTTTGTTTGTTTGCATATTTTTTGTATCCTGGCGTTTTTTTTTTGTTGTTGTTGTTGTTGTTTAAATCAAAATTTCAATTTTCATAAAATAAAAGATTTATGTCATATTCAGGACAAATGAATAATAAAGATTTTCAAATAAATTCTATATCCACAGGTATATTTTTCATATGAATTGAAAAAGAGGTCCTTTTGTATAAACATTTTTTGAATATTATTATATACAGCATATGAAGTTATGCATTCAATAATTTTCGATACATATCCACATATGCACTGAATACAAATAAAAATATGTATTTGCTTTCAAGTATACGTATGAGTATGTATGCAAATGCATACAAATAAAATGATATTCAAGAGGATATCATATCGAAATTGTTGAATGAAATAATATTTGAAAATATTTCATGTTCTCTGTTATTGAAATATTTTTGAACATATGACATGACATATACTTCCATTAGTAAAAATTTATATGAAGAGCACTACTGCTACTATTCATAGTATAGGTAATATAGTTTCGCACAGAAACTATGCATTAGTTATGTATATAAATTTACGTATGCAAGTACTCATATTTTTTATGTTATATACTTGTATATCATTTAGTTTTTGTATGTAGCTTTTCTCTGTGCTGATGGTTGTATTTAAAAATAAAAACAAACAAAAAATTTTATGACAAAAATATGTAGAGTATTTTTAGTTGAGAGAAAATTCATTTTCAAATTTCGAAATGTTTCAAGAGTGAGATATTATTATTTTGTTTGGAACATAAATTTTTGCACATACACATATACTATTCATTATGTGTGTAATTGACAGAAATACCTACAATATAGTCCACTTAAATTGAAAAGTAATAAAAATCAGTTTAATTTGTGATGATTATTATTATTGAAATTTTGTCAGAAATTATGATGAACAAAAATTAAAATTGGAGAATTTTTATGGGATTGATTCTAAGTACATAATTTCTAATTGAATTTTCAAATTTGGATTCTATCTTAACTGTACTTAGAATATATTTTAAAAATTCAAATTAAAAATTTTGGAAAATTGAAAACAAATATTTGTTATATGTAAATATGAACTGAAACTTTGGTTTTGGGAGTTTTTTGTATATTTTTGTTGCTTTTTTCTTAGTAAATTCTGAATAAATATTCTACAAATATATACAAAAATTCATGTATATATGTAAATATTATTACAATCACGTTAAAAAATACAAAATGCTTATTTAACAAAAATAAAAAACTACAAAAAAAAAAGGATTACTAGCAATTCAATTTACTGATATTTTTCACTTAATTTGATTATACATTACATTATCATATAAAACATTTTTAATAATCTCAACACAAAATAAAATTATATCCATATGCAAATATATCTCTCTAATTATTTGTTACATAACGACTATACGATTATACAATTATTACATGAATGTATGCACATTAAATGAACATAACATGAATTCATTTACATTTTACTGAACAAGCTATACGCATACAATTTCAATTTAATACTTTTATCCTTCAATAAATCTGATATTATGTATACGTATAATCATTTATTGTTATATTTCTAATTAAAAAACATAAATGCGAAAAATGAGAAAACAAAACAAAAATATTACAAAAAACAAATATGTAAATGAAAAATGAAAGAAAATAAACGAAAAAATGAAAACAATTAAACGCAATAAAATAGCAAGAGGATTTATTTCAACAGAATTAAATTTTAATAATTTTTCATCGCTGCTTTCTAACACAGAAAAACGAATACGTATTAATAATTACAAGTAGAATTATGGCATAGAACTTTGTGATACGGAATGTAAATGTTTTTAAAAAATTTTATATGAAAATCTTAAATTTGATAAATTTATACATACACATATACTTTATATGTACAGAACCACATAAGTGTCAAGTTATACGAAATACTCGTATTAACATTATAGCAACTCAACGTATTCGCATATTTTCATATTTTCACATTTTATATAATATTCCAATATATGGATACAAACATAAATTCATTACGTAATTACATAACATATAATTTTCTACATACATATGTAATGTGCATATAAGTACATACATATGTATATATTTTATGTTAATATACTTTATAAATACATAGAATTTTCGAGAGCTTTTTGTTGAATTTTATTTTAGCTAGGTAGGCACATAAATTCATATGTAAATTACATACATTCCCAGTCCCACATATTTACATTTATGTTGTATTACACATTATAAAATTATTATATTTCCTTCATTCATATCATATAAATATAACAGTCATTAAAAGTTTTAATAATAATTATTAAGAGCAAATTTTTCAATGTATAACAACAAAAATGAAATAAAATAATTAAAAAAAAATTAATTATAAAAAAAAATAATGAAAAAACGAAAAATGTAAAATGAATAAAATGAAAAATTATAGAACGAAAAACAAAAAATTAAAAAACGCTGTAAAATAATAACAAACATTAAGTTATAATAATTTTAAGTTCATTTAAGTTGATTTGATAATGAAAATAATAACAAATAACATGAAAATTTTGTCTGATGTATACGCATTTTATTACGAATATAATGAATATTAAGATGTATGGAGGTAAAAGGATTATTAGTACAAGTAAGTATTATAATTATGTACGTCTAGGTGCATGCAAATGGAGTAGGTTTATTTAAATAGAAAACTTTTGGTACCTAAATGTTTAGATACCAACAAGTATAAATCATTGAGTGTAGAATTTGTATATATTTATTTTTCTTTTTTTTATGTAAAATTATTTAATATGTGCAAATAGTAATACTAGTATATAATAGTCTTATTCTAAGTATGTATTATATATGGTATATATGGTATAGATAAAATCTTAAAATCATATAAGCGTATTTGTAAGTTATAAACCTGTGTGTTTTATTTTAATTTTCTTTACATTATTATTGTCATTTCATTTGAAAAATTATGAAATTATGATGAAAAGTAAAACATTCATTTAATATCTATACTTACATGAAATGAAATAAAAAATTAAAAGTCAAATATTTTATATACTCGTATATATTTACATACGAATGTTCGTACTAATAAGAAAAGTTATAGAGGAATTTAAAAAGTTTTCTGATGCAGATTGCAGCCAATTAGATAATTTAATGTAATATCCCGTTATATGTATGTATGTATTTATCGAAGAATTTAAGTAGTTAAGTAGATCATATAAATAGATAGATACGTTCGTAAATACATGTATGAAAGGACGTAAATGTACAAAAATATTATTGAAAGTTTTTTTTTTTTTCATAAAAAAATTTTACACTATTTATTTTATTGCATGTTAAAGAAAGGAGAATATTTTCAAATTGGTATGTTAAAATTTAAAGATACATGCATGTACATTCAATGGACAGATAGTAAAGAAGAAAAACTATCAAAAATTATTATTTTCAAAATTTTCATGAACTTTTACTTGTACTATTGATGGACACAATCACATTGATACCATGCTCTCCTAGCTTGTGCTTTTGCGTCTGTGGCCTAATGCTAAATAAAGACATGCACCATACCAAATGAGATATTCTTGTATGAAATATGTGTTCAACAAACAACATTAGTATTGAAACCAACATGACTCCGCAGGTATTAATCTGAAATAGAACTTTATTATTTCAGTGTCATTGCAATATCACTTAAACACTGCAATCAATGAAGAGCTCTCGATTAGTAGAAAATCCACTAGCACTTCGTTCATTATAAAAATCCTTTTGTCTCCAATATAATCAATTCGAACCCGTAAAAACATTTCGGTCATTACTGTACTATACATACACAATAAGTTCAAAATTTTTGTTTGTTTTTAAGTACAAAAGGAAATTTTAATAGATAATAGTTAAAAAATTTTGTACATTCTTGTACCATTAATACCTCCTCGAAAATGTTATGTATTCCTTTTAAATAAAACAAAAATAAATTTTAATCTCTTAATTCCTGGTCAATCTGTAGTATTTTACTTGTGTATACAACACGAGTATTAAATGTATAAATCATGAAGATGAGAAATGTGCCCCTTCATTCAACCTTTATAATTGAATTAAAATTTGATTAAAATATGCACTTATGAAAATTAAATATATCCAAAATGAAATAACAAAATTCAAAACTTATTATACAGTATTTGTATATCCTTTAAAAATAGATTATCTGCAGTTGTGTATATACTGGTATCATTTCATTTTGTTTTATCTAACAGTTTTTCATCATTAAATAAAAAGTGGTTTATTCAAACTATATCTTTATATTCATGCTATATTATGTACGAGTATACTGGTATTATCAATCATTTAGAACGCACATAATTTTCAAAATATTTTATTCCATATGAAAACCGAAATACATACGTTTGTACATATGTATATTATGCATTAAGTATATGTGTATGTGTATATGCGAATATATTATAAATTTTATATATCTAAATGCATACAAAACAAAATAAGGATTAAATGTAACGTACATTGAACCCTTTTCAAGTTGAAAATATGATACATAATATCCTTATAAAATAAATATACATTCTACATTATACATTATATATGCGTAAATATAAAATAATAATAATACGATACAAAAATTATCATAATTTATACAGAATTTGCTACACATATGAAAATAACATGGGTATAATATTTAATCGTATATGCAGTATGTATATGTGTAATAATGTAAAAATTCACAACATATCTGTATGTATAGTTTAAATCTTTAATTTTATTTTTTTAAGGAAAAAACCATAGCAAGAAAAGAAAAAGAAAAATTGTATAGGTATTAATATATATACCTATGTAAATATGTACATAGGTAAAGCGTGTATATGTTTATACCATAGGTACTTATATAAATATATAAAAAAATACATATATGCACATATACCTAATGTATGTATAAAAGAAAATGATAAGGATTACGTAAAAATAAAAGAGCTACGTAAGTGTATAAAAGGATAAGGAATATCATATGAGATTTTAAGAAAGTGTAAAAAACAAATACTTAAGTAAAAAGAGGATACCTTAGTTCCATATATGTAGTTATATCACACGAACCAACTTCCTCAACATTTTATATACGAATATGTATGGAACATACATTCATACATATGTACATATTAATATATGGAATGTAATGGAATGACAATTTCTTAAATATCCTTATATCCGGAATAAATTCAATTTAAAAAATATTGTTGTTTCTGATGTGGATATGAAGATTTGCTGTTGTTCGTTTTTTTACTGTTTTTTGCTTTCACATAATTTTCCTCATTTCTTTTTTTTTTTTTTTACATATTTTTCATATTAAATTTTATGATATAAAGTTAATAGTTTAGAAGTATAAATTGAAAAAAAAAAAATTATTTTTCTTTTTTCAATGATTATTTTATCTTTTGTTTTTGTCATTTCAGATTTTCTTCATTCACATTATTATTAAAACTGATTCACATTAAAGTATATAGCATACTCAAAACATACATAATACTTGTACACTTGATTTAACTTGACTTAACTTTTTTCTTTGTCCTTACAACAGAAAAAAGAAAACTAATAAATGCATTCATATATCATTTAAACGAATGTTATTTTTATCTATCATAAACTTAACGTAGTAAATGGCTGTAGTACAGTATACAGTATATCAGTAGTAGTGTGGAGGTAGTATAGCATTAATAGAAAAACATTACATGAGATAAGAAAAAGAAAAACAACATCAAAATCATTTGTTGTATAAACGTATAAAACGCTCTTCAAATATACTTTTACAAAATGTAATGTATAAATATGTCTGATGAGTGATGACGCAATGCAATTCATGTATGAGATATGAAAGAAAATAAAAAGAAATATTGAACATATAATTTTCGTATGAGTGAATGTGTTGCAAATTACAAAAAATTTTTACATCGTACAAATATCTAACTACGTATATGATACATGATACATACATGAATGATAGTACTCATCTACATATGAACATATGTGTAGTTGTATGCAAGTACAGAGTCTATATACACATCATAGATTGCATATTAAATTCGTTATTATATATTCCATTAGTATGTATACCTACATGAAAAAAAAAATAGTATGTGTGTATGTTTGCAACTGAAACATGTATGTACGTAGACTGTTTGAAAAGTTTCTGGCCTTGACATGAAAATGACGCTTGTTGTCGAAAACATTTTGTTACGACAATTTTACATGTACATGGTACAAATTATATTGTTGTTTGACAGTCATTTGTGTTACTCAATATCAGTTCTTTTGTAAAAATGGAAAAAATCGTGCCGTGAATAAATTTTTGTATTTGAAGGGCAACACACCTGCGCGAATTCAAATCGAGATGGACGCTGTTTACGGAGACTCTGCTCCATCATTTTGACGTGGATTTTGACTAAATTTAAACGTGGTCGTACCAGCCTGGTTAGTTGTTGATGATAAACGTCCGGGACAACTCAAAAATTGCGACCATCACTGAGTTCGAAAAAGTTCAACAAATGTTGCTGGATGAACATTTTTGAACATTATCCGAATGAACATTTCAAAGTGTCTCTTGGAGCAATTTAGGCAAAATAAACCAGAATTTTTGTATCACTTGATAACAGTTGATGAAGCAAAGGAAAGAATTGAGACAAAGGAACAGTCAAAACATTGAGCTGCAGAGGGTGAACCTATGCTTTGAAGAAATTGAAGACGGTTCCATCGGCCGGGAAGGTTATGGAGACTGTTTTTTGAGATAGCCATGGAATTGTGTTGATGCAGAAACTGATGTTCTTAAACTAGGATTTGAATTGATTGATCATCTATACCGTATTCACCATATTTGGCCCCTAGTGACTTTCTTCTGTTGCCAAGACTCATAGTTTGGCTCGGAGTACAGAAGTTTTCACCAAATGAAGAAGTCATCGTAGCCGCAGAAGCATATTTGGCAGAGCATTATAAAACATATTTTAAGCGAAGATAATACTTGTTTCTATGTTAAGCCAGAAACTTCAATACGAACCGCGTACACTGATAATTCTTCAAAGTGTAAAGTATAAATTTAATATCTACTCGTATGTTTGTAAGGAAGTTTTTTTCTAGACAGCACATAAGTAGGTACACATATCATTGACAGAGTATTTCATATATAATTTGAGAGAATTTTTTATTTCCACTATTCATATATATATTTAGACTTACATTTGTATCACCACCCACTAAGTGCATTTATATGTTACATTTCATATATCCATATACATATATGGTGAAAAGAATTTTCCACAAATTTCCTTCTTAGAAATATTTTTTTTTGTATAAAGTTCAATTGAGTGTGGTTAAGTGATAAAAAAAAAATTTTTTTTCTAGTTATTGATTCACTCAAACACGAACAAAAATGTTAAGAGATATGACTTCTCGTTTCATTCATTTTGATATTTTTCTAGGATATTAATCAGAAAGCTTATATGCACTCATGTATTTCGTTCATAGATAATTTCACATAGAAAACGAAGTTAATTTAATTTAAAAAAAAGGTTATGGAAACAAAATATCAGATAAAATATACTAGTCTTAGGATCTTAGTTTATGAAAAATATTTTCACAGATATGGTATTTAACAAAACGAATTCGTATAAAAAATAATGTAAAAATACTGTGATGATTGTTTTATTTAATTTATCATCAGATGGTGAAATAAAAAAAAAATCATATTTTATCTATTAAATTCTTTTGTTTTTAGCGAAAAATAAAATTATTGCAAAAAATAAATTATTTATTTACCATCTTTCAACTTGATTCTTTAATTTTTGATTGACTATAGAAAAATATTAAAACTAAAAATCGATACTATTTCCTTCCCTATCATTTTTTTTTTGATTCAGAGTTTATAATTAATTTGTTTTCACTTCATTTCATTTTGGCTTTAAAATAATTGATTTTTTATCATGATTTTTATGAATGATTAAAAGTTTACAGGAAATTTCAAAATACTATCTATACTCGCATACATATTTGTGTATTTATATGCATTTCGTATATGTATGTACGAATACGTATAAATATTATCATTGTTAATATGTTCGTGACCATAACACTGATGATAACGATTACGATGACATATCGAATTAATCAATCATCTATCTCTCTGACAAATTATCCAAATTTCGAATAAGATTAATTGACACCATTTCGCATATATTTAAACGTTAAACGATTTTTGTTTTCTTTAAATGAAAAAAAAAAATAATAATAATAATAATAATGGTAATAATTTTAGGATTCAAACTGTTCTTCTGTGGTATATTCTATATGCAGTGGTTAATATTGATGGTTGAATATTGTTAAAATAAGGATCTTACAACATGTGTATTACACAATTTTGGAAAACATTTTATTAATGATGAAAAATATTAAAATTGAACTGCAAGAGAATAGACTTCGGTGAGAAGTGGAAATGATGAGACCATAAAAATTATTTTGGAATAAAATAGAACAACAAAATAAATGGAAATATCAAAATTGATATGGAATTATTCTAAGAGCATGAAAGATCTAAGTCTAGAATTTATTATCGATAACCTACAATGGAAACACTCATGTTGATTGAGGACGAAACCATCCGATCGTAAGATAATTTTTTTTTTTTAACGTTTACTAAGTTTGTATTTTTCTTTAATTTTTAAATTTTGAATTTTTATATTTTATTTAAATAATTTCTTTGTTATAGCCCAGTTAAGTCTAGCTCTTTAATGAAAAATTTTCCAGCAATTTCTGTTAAATTATATTTCAAAATAACAATAACTATACAACCATTAAAACTCGTATATCTAAGTAAATCAACCATAAATTTTAATCAGATTATAATTATGTATTGCTGAATAATATACGAAGAATATAACGTAATGTTATGTATACTTTTCCAGCAAATTACATGAAAGTATAGGTGTATGGAAATAAAATGAATACCTATATATCAGTAAAAAAATAAATAAAAATTTCAAGAATAATAAATACCTAATTACCATACCATACATATAGAGGAAGGTATAGAAATTTTTAATGTCATTACTGTATTGGAAATAAATATGTAAAATGAATGTAATTTGCATATTATTTTTTATTACTTGTTATTATTATTATTATTATTATACATTTTTATTGACATTACCATTGTCGATTCGATACCGTTATCATAATTTCATAATTAAATTATCCACGTTATGTATTCATCTACATACGTACGTACATATATTTGTAGTTATTTATGTAAATATATGACGTACCACCTTTAAAATAGCATAATATAAGGATATATTGTATAGACAGATAGCTATGTACATATATAAGGTAATTATTTTGTATTTATTAAGTAAATTAAAATATTTATATTTACTGGATTGTAATGTGATTCTCGTCAACAAGTTGTAAATAATTCGATTTCAATTATAAACAAATTTAAATTAATTTTCACTCATTATATGTATGTACCTACCGTACCGTATACGTTTTTTTTTTTTTTCATTTTTATTATTGACTATTATGATTATTATTAATATTGTCATTTAAAGGATAATTAGGTAAATGAATCCCTTCAATACAATAAAAACGGATAAAAATATTCACAATAAAATTCGAAAACTAAAAAATAATTTTTTAATTATAATGTCAGACACTCATTTTTATTTTATTTCGTTTTCAATTTTTTATCTTGAGCGTTTCCTGTTTGATAATCATGATAACGATGTAATTGGCAAAAAAAAAAAAAAAAAAAAAAAAATTTTGTTTACTATTTATTCATTATATGTAATTAAATTTCATTTTTTAATTAATTAAATTACGATTTAACAATATACCATGGACGAATATTAAAATTTTTATTGTTCAAAAGTTTATTAAATAAAATTGTAAAATATCTATCGTAAATACTACTGTATTTATGCTACATATTTTTACAAATATGTACGTTAATGTATAATATAAATCCATAATATGTACATCTAATACGCAATCAAATTATGTGTATCCGGATCTTGAACAACAAACAAATATAGGAGGCAAATTTAATTAAAAATTATAATTAACAAAAATTATATTGAATTGAAAAATTTCGATAATTTTATAGGAAATTTAATTGAAATTTTGTGTAATTATAAAAAAAAATTGATGCCTGCCTGTATTCTATTCGTTTGTTTAAAAACAGATTAAATACAAAAATTAAACTCAACTTTTTGCATAGATTAACATTGATTCATGGTTACATATGTGCTTACTGATTCCAAGAAAATCGACCGGTGAATGGAAAACATTTTCTTATGTTTTTTGTTTTACATAGTTTTCATATTTTGTGTATGCTACATCGATTTTCAACTACGAATACGTTCGAGTTGTAAGTGACATTTTTATTATATCGAATGCGTTCTTAGAATCGATTCAAATCGATACTAAAAAATAATAAATCTGAAATTGTTCCAAACGCAAGAAGAAGAAGAAGAAAAACTTTCACCACTACTGCTGCTAATAATTATGCAGTAGTTTGTATAAAATGGAATTAGAAATAATTTTTGTTCTTTAAATTTTTGTTGTTAAATTATCTTTCTTTAATAACTCAGTTTGATACTTTAATGATGTGCTTCAAATTTAATTACTAAACAAATTACTACATTTTTATTTCATTTCCAAAGAAACAAGACATAATCAAATAAGATTATATTCACGATGTTGTGTTATGAGACTGATACTTTTAGAAGTTGAGTTTCTTACAAACAGTAACACAAGTATCCTGAAATAAATAAAAAAAAATTTTGTTGACTTATATTTTGATGGTACTTTTGACAATGTTTCAATTTCAAAATTTTTCTCATTGTACTTCGAAATACCATTCACAATTTTTCATACTTCCACTTTTTTTTGGAATTATTCACGAATTGAATTTAATGAATTTCATAAATAATCATAAATACAAGTACTCTAGTACATATACAGAAATCGTCCAACTAAAAAACAAAATTAAAAATTGAGAAAAAAATATCAAAAATAAAATAAAAACAAAAACAAATTTTTTTCCCTAAATGAATCAAAATACTGTTGAAGTTGAAAGTATCACATTGTGGAAAGTTCGAAATGAATTTAATTTTCAACTTTCTTTTTGTCCTTTTTGTTTTTAGTAATTTTTCGTCGTTCTATACGTAAGTATTTATGAATGTTTTTTTCGTATTTTCTATCAACTCTCTAAATACGAGTATTTACCACCGCTGAAAATTTTTGTGTTCTTTTATTTTTAATCTTCTTATTTTTTGTATATTAAGCATTTACGTTTCTATAGTTATATTAGTTTTGATAGTATACCAGGATATACTATCAATATTATCATCATTACATTTGTGCGGTTCTAATACAGGCATGCATACACATATATATGTACCTGTCTAGTACATTATATGCATATTTATATCCATTTAGAAAATACCTTCAGAACTCAGAAGTGAAAAAACCATCATCGCCTTTATCCATTTCTTCCATGTCTGACTTCTTCTATTTACCACTTCTTCTTGTTCTTCGTCTTGTCATCGAGAAAATCACTCGAAAATTAAATAAAGTTTTTTAGTGTGGAATTAATTTTATTATAAAGTTAAAGTGAGAGAATTCAATTTACCTTGTTAAGAATGAATTTGTGCATGGTCGTTTTTTCTTCGTCTGTTGTTTCTCTTGGTCTATCATTTTGTTTTTTTACTTTTGGTTTGTTTTTTTTTTTCTATATTTTAAATGTAGCCTATTAAAGGAAAGTTTTATAGTTAAAATATTTACTATTTTTTTTTATTTTAAATTTTTATCATTTTTTTTTTTTGTGATTGAACATAAAGTTTTCCATGACTAACTTTAATGCATAAAATATAAATTTAAGTGAAAATTTTTCGTCCATACGCACGTACACCATACATACACGCTCTATGTGTGCAAAGAAATATATTTATGAAAGAGTACATAAGATGTTATGTAAATATACATAGACGAAATATTATTTTATTTTATTTGTAAGAAATGCATATAAAAGTAATGAAAAAACAAACTACATATATACAATGTTGCTTTTGATGAGTGTGAAAATATAGATAAAAATATCTTAAAGTTCTAGAATAATCAAATATAAGTATATGAAAATATTTCAAAGTAACACTGTATGCAAATTCAATGAAAAGCATTTCATTTTATATAGTTACATTCATGTATTATGTTATGGGTATAGACAATAAAATTCGTGTAGCAATTTTCAAAATAAGAAATTTGAAGTGAACTTTAATAAACCTGAACGCCTGAACCATATTATGAAAACAACATTTTTTATAGAATTCTTGAAAATATTTTAAATATTTTATATTCATTTCCGACATATGTAGGTGTAGCCAGAGCTAAAAATTGTCTCAAATGCACCACATCAGATAAATAAATTTTAATAAATTTCTTCCCTTAATGTAAAAATTTGAAAAATGTAAGGGAGGAAATACTTTCTCTAATTTCAAATTTTAATAAATACCAACCTACTCAAAACAAAATTTAAAAATACTGGAACAAAAATTGTGGTTAATACAGAAAGTTTATGATTAGCTCTTCATTCATTAATTGTTTCTAATTCTTTTCGACATTTCGTTTCATTTCTTTCGTTATGGGTTTCTGATTCCAGAAGACCTTCTTTAACAGCCTAAATGTACATTGTCTTAGGATAACTCTTTTCAACAGAAGGATGATCATATTATATATATTATGTTATGTAAGATTTTTTTTAGAAATTCTCATAAGTAACTAACTATGTTTCTGTACTTGTATAGATATTCTAAGTAAAATGTTTGTAATGTTTTATAATATATTCAATTTATTTTTATTTTACATTCTGATTGAAAGTTTATTGTTAAACCAGAGAAGTAAAAATTACAATTTACATTAAAATAACAAAATAAAAAATAATTTCAACATTTGTATAATCTAAATACAATTACAGTTTATACCGTAGTGAATATTACTTAAGTTTTAAATAGAATACAAGTCTATGTAGACCGAATTTCGTTTGGAACTCATTTTCACTCGATTGAAAAATTTCATTTTCTCTGTCATTGTTATTTCATTTCTCTTATTTCGAACACATTTTCTATAGAGAACAATAATATAATCTCAATTGGATCGCATACAAATCATACTTAAAAGCAAGAACGAGTATATACATATTTCAATTTTATTTTTTCCAACATTTTCATTTTATGTTACATCACTATATTAAAATTGACACTACATAATGTAATATGTACAATTTCAGTATACATATCATTGAACAAAAATAAATAAGTAACTGTACTGTACACACTTCAGTAAAATTTTACCTTCATATATTCAATAAAATATACATATTCCTTATACCTATACAATTTACATTCAAATGCAAATGAAAATTCGAAAAACATACAAATTTGTCATATAACGTATTGAAGGCCTTGCGAGAAAAAAGTATTACAAGAAAAATAAACAAATAACAAAATGAAATTGAATAAATAGAATAAATTCGCACTAAAAAAAAGGAAATTCATAAAAAAGAAAGTTGTGTTAACATTTACACAATTTTTGAAACTTGAAAATTTGTTTCTAACATAAGCAAATCTAAGATGTTGTAGACACTCTATAGATAGGACTTGGTGGTGGTGTTACAATACCGAACTAGTATTATTTACAGGTACCAATCCATTGACTATAAATTATCAAATAATTTTTTTAGCTTTTAAAAAAATTTTTAGTTAAAGACTTTTTGAAATATTTTTACAAGATATTGTATTATGACAAGAAATTCTATCAATTCAAAAAAATAAAAAATTGTTTCGTATAGCTACTCTCCAATATTCCCGTATAATTTCATTCAATGCATTTCATTGAAAAGGTCAAAGAGTACAAATTGGTGTAAAGTTAATGTTAACAGCATCAAATAATAGATATACGATATATGTATCCCATAACGCTCGTAAGTATGCAATAAAATTAAGAAAAAAATATAACCAATCGAAATGTATGGTGATTACATAAATAGAATTCATAATTCTGAATAATTTATGTTCAATTTCTTAAAATGCAAATAAAATTTAATTTATATGTCATCTATGTACATACTTACGTAAATACATTTACATACCGTATACGAGAATGTAGTAATGTAGCAATTTTCATTTTAATAAAAATGTCACATAATTTTCTGTTCATCATAATTTCATTTTATATTTTATGACTTGTCTCTTATACATATGTACTCGTACAGTTGTCTTATCAGTTTTATGTATTCTGTTGTTTTTCTTTTTTTATTTTTTATTTTTCGTTGTGTTCACACTTTTATAAAAAAAATTTTTCTTGAACGAAATACATATTGGATATTTTTTAAGTTGAATTTACATACTTAGTGAATATTTGTTTGTGTGCGCGAATTATAATTTCGTTGAAAGGAAATATTAATTTTTAAAATGGATTATAATTTTATTTTCATCATATTCTCTCTACACTATACTACTTGGCTTGTGTAAAAAATGTTTGCAATGTATCCACTCTTCTAAATGCATAATTTGACTCATTACTATATTGTGTGAAATGTAATAATGTTGGTTGGTGAAAAAGAGTTAAAATAACTTATTGCTTTTAGACTTTTATATTTTTAGCCTCATGGGCCTCTTTCTACATCCCAAATACTCAGGGCACAGGGATTAAATGACCATGTTTATTTACATATGAAGATGCAACTGAAAACATTTATCGCTTTATCTTATAATTCAAGATCTTATTTCAATTTGAAATTCTCCTTCGTATACCTATACCTACTACAGTGCAGTATCTAGTATAATCAAGAAAATTAGAAGAAATATATCTTATATCGTCTTTGATAGTATATATACAAAATTATCGTGATGTTAACGTTACGATTGTTATTCGTTAGGCTAAATTGATACTGTGATGGGCCGGACATGTACAAGGGGTGCCTCAGAATCGAATTCTAAAGACAAATGATCCAATGCATAATATATAATATTTTATAAGTATAATAATCATCATCATCATAACTGGGACAACATAATAAGCTTCAAAGTTGAATATTATGTCACGGGCAAAGATTTTCAAGTGAAATGTGTATTCATATTGTATGTGCACCTATAGCATGAAAATATAATATACACTCGTGCAACTGTCGTATACATACAGTGGTGGGAATAGCTATAAACTCACTACGAAAATTTGTAAAATTTTGGAATAAAGCAAAAAAATCTAACTGTTCTTCATATTGCTAGTATAATTGATCAAAAACAAAACTGCACGCATAATCACTTTGATTTATCTCTTAACGGTATTTATTATATAAGCAATTATTACTAAAATATGCGTTGTAACTTGGGAATAGCTATAAACTCAGTTAATAATTTTTACAGTTATACTAAATTTATTGAAAAAAAAATGATACAAAAAGGTTAATATTTTGTTTTACAACCATTATTTATAATTACATCTAGTAATCTGTCTTTCATACTTTTCACTAAATTTTTTAAAATTCTTTTTGGGATGTTATTCCAGGCTGCTAAAATTCTTGATTTCAATTCGTCTACATTTTTTATTTCCGGCTTCTCTTTGTTATACACTTCTCTGGCAACAATCCCCCATAAGTTCTCTATGGGATTCAGGTCAGGACTTAAAGATGGCCACTGCAATGAGGGTATTCCATGATCTTTCATGAACTGCATTACTGGTCTTGCCTTGTGTACCGGAGCATTATCTTGTTGGAAGATAAATTTTTCGTCCTCTGTGAGAGTTATGAAAGCAGGAGATAGTCAGCAAGTAGATCTTTATAGCCGGATCCATTTATCCTACCATTTACAAAGGCTATTTCGGACTGCATGTCGTTTTTAAATGCAGCCCATATCATCACAGATCCACCACCACATGTTCTACTGGACAATGTCTTACGGTCATTGCGCAAGTCATTCCAATAGTATTTAAAACCATCTGGACCATCCAGGTTAAACTTTTTTTCATCGCTAAATATAACGTGGCGCCACATACTATCCTTACCGATAAACTTTCTGGCAAACTCTAATCTTGTCTTTTTATGATAGTCTTTTAGAGCTGGTTCAACTTTGTATTTCAGGTACTTATGAACTGAAGATGCAGACAACCACTTTCTGACTAAGCTAGATGTGCAATTCAAATCGAATCTTGTTACAGCAGTCGATGAAGAAATACCCGTTTTTGAAATTTCTCTTAAAACAGCTCTTTTGGTAGTTTCTGAAATTTTTCTAACTGGTCCTATTCTTTTAATTGAATTTTAATTTTCTTTCCCCAAACGCAAAAAATTTTTTACAACACATTGCGAACGATTTATCTTCTCCGAAATCTTTCTTTGACTTAACACACACTCATGAAAGTCAATAATTCTTTGTTTTTCTACTTCAGTTAATTTTGTACCTCGAGGCATTTCGATAAGTTAAAACCAAAATTGCAAAAAAAGAAAAAACTCAAATATTTTCGCTCAGAAAATTTTATTTTATTATTTTTAAATTATTTCAACACGATTTGAAAGTACAACTTAGCTACAAGCTATCGAATTATTAACTGAGTTTATAGCTATTCCCAAGTTACAACGCATATTTTAGTAATAATTGCTTATATAATAAATACCGTTAAGAGATAAATCAAAGTGATTATGCGTGCAGTTTTGTTTTTGATCAATTATACTAGCAATATGAAGAACAGTTAGATTTTTTTGCTTTATTCCAAAATTTTACAAATTTTCGTAGTGAGTTTATAGCTATTCCCACCACTGTATGTATAATAAATATACGTTTGTATTTTATACTCATAATAATTTCGAAAGAAATTTTCTCGATTTTTCTTTTCCATTTTCATTAATTCATACTTCATATATTGTAGGTAGTTAGTCAATTTTTTTTTGTCATTACAACTCGATTTCAAATTTATACATGGCACACTCATATGTGGTGGTAGTGGCCGAAGGTTAATCAAAATCGTTTAGCCGCTAGAGGGCGATGAAGATTTTTCGCACTTTCTCTACGAAACACCCTATAACAACTATGGTGTACTAGCTAGAAGAAAGTAGTCTAAGAGAAATATGTAGAAAACTCCCCCTCTTTCTATTGATACCACACATGTCACTCTCCTTTTTTTTTTGTCAAGAGTTATTGTGTTTCAAAGTTAGAATTTAGTAGTTTTTTGCCATTTTTTTCATAGAAAATACAGGCTGTGGTGTGGAAGTACAGCACCCTCTATATTAATTCCGTAAAAATGACGGGCACAAAATCAGTAAAAATGGCGTTTACAATTCCGTAAA
The DNA here is from genome assembly GCA_951394055.1 of Villa cingulata. NCBI lineage: Eukaryota > Metazoa > Arthropoda > Insecta > Diptera > Bombyliidae > Villa > Villa cingulata. The sequence continues at coordinate 32,995,108 of OX596021.1, read as the reverse complement.
AATGAGCATATGATTATGTGAAACATCTTGATAATTGATACTCCATATAATATTGGTTTATATTTTTCTCTTTTAAAACTCGTTTGCTTATACATATACTCGTACATCCGTAAGGTTCACATTTAAATATGAACATTGCATAAAAATTATAAGAAAATATTCTTCTCTTTATATAATCAAGTTGTTCACATTTTAAAATGAACATGTGAAACATATTATATTTATACATACAATTATATATTCTTCTCTTTTAAAATTTGTTTTCTTATACATCACTATCTATTCGACTAATTAAATGATGATAATGACTAGTTTCTTTGCAAATTAGTCGTTGATTTTTTTCTCATCAAAATATTAATTCCAATTTCTGTATGAAATTTTATTACCCATTCTTCTTGAACTCGGTTTTGCTTTTAAAATTAATAGAAAATTCTGTTCGGTTTGGTCGAATCGAATAATCAAAAAAAATGCTGTTTATATATACCAGATCCCAGATTTAAAACAATTCACATAAATAAATGTAGCTAAAAGAATTATTATTGTTTGTGTAATGAAGTGAAGCTGTATATTCATTAAAAAATCTGAAAACTCAAGAAAAAACTACTGGCTCCGCCATTGATTTCATCCTATAAAAGATCCGGATATGCCATTATCACTTATTCAACACTTTATTGATAATTATGATTGTTGGTAATTATCGAAATCAAAAATCATTCACCTTTCAATTACCTATATACCTATTGCATGAAGTTCATGATTAACATATCACAGAGCTAAACACAAAAATATTATGTATTTGTTACGGTTTCGATCACTTTGCTGTGATAAATTCATTGAATAATTCAATTTACCAATAAGTAGATATTATTATATAATATAGCACTTAAGTTCATTCAAAAGTTTACATTTCTTTATAAAAGATAAAAGTTATTCCACTTTAAATTTTTGTTTTTCTTCTTCGTTTTCTTTTTCAAACTTTTTTATTCATTTATTTATTTCAAGTACCACAATTTACACGTAACGATCAATATTTACACACGTTTATTAAGTTCAAGTACACACGAATGACATATACACGACATAAATATAATCTCTTATCCATTTTTTTTCTTCTATATTTAATGCATAATGTGTGTAAGTATGTGCATAAATATAAGGTACACAAGTACTTGAAGCTCATAAAAGAGAAGTGTGAAGCGAAGATTTATTATCAAAATTTTACTTGAGACTTTTATTTTCAAAAGATATTACATGAATACTCGTACATATCTGTATCGGTATGATGGTATAATACGTAGATGAATATGTTCGAGTGTATTTTATTCTCGTGTTATTGTATTTATAGATATTGTTATAGATGGATACAGACAGAGTATATAGGAATGTGTGCATTTATAGATAGGAAATAAGAAAATATTTATGTGATAGGAAGAAAATATCGTCTTGTAATAAGGATACCTGAAATTTATCGTTTGTGATGTAATTCACTTTCTATATTTAATGTTCAGACGAGTGTATGTCATTAAAGTACTCTCTAGCGCTCTACTCTATATGAGATGCTCGTATACTATTTATTTGTAAATTAAGGAAAATTATTCTTTTTCTTCAGGTTAATAAATAAATATAGTACATAAGTGTATGCTCGTATTTTGTGCTTGTCGCATATCATCAATTCTTATCTAAAGTGGTGTAAGGATATATGTATTGCAGTAGATAAAAATGATAAAAAAATAAAAATTACAAGAAAAAGAATTATTGACCTTAAATGTATTTCGGCATTTGCATATTTTTGCTAAATGAAAAAAAAAATTGTGAATTGTAATAAAGGAAGTCTGATACCAATAATATGTAACACTCAATACTCAATATCGTATATTGTTGAAGTAGCAGGAAAAAAAGCATTATACAATCTAATTTGATTTCAGTATTTTTAAGAATTTTCTAGTTCCGATTGCATACACCAGAAATTTGTTTGAAAATAAAAAGTTCAATTCAATGCCATCATCAGCCATTTAATTTATTTAATTTATCGTTATTTCATGAAGCAATTATCTGTCTACGTGATGTGAGAATTAAAAAAATCATCCTCATATGCAGATAACAGATCGAGAATGTTGATATTTTATTCTGAATTCTGCTTGTTTTCATTTTTATTAGTTATTTTTCGTGTTTTTTTTTTTTGTTTTTATTATCCTTTTCATTTGTTATTTGGTTGCATTAAAAAATGCTATCTGATTGTTGTATGCGAGTTTGCAAATGTGTGTAAAGGTTAAAAAACTCTTTTTTTTCATCTCGCATATTTTCATTATGATTTTTCATTATTTTTTTTTTTTGTTAATTTTCTTCTTTTTTTGTAGCAATTGGTCGGAGGTTAACCTTTTTATTACCTTTATTATGATCGTAATAAAAGTAGAATCCTTTACAAAAAAGAAAATAATAATACACTCACATCACACACATACACACTAAAATTTAGCTTTTATGCTAATACTCGTCTTACTCGTATTTTCAAAAGCACATCGTGTGCGCATTTTATAATATTACGAGAAATGTTCATTTACCTCTTTACAAAAAAAAAAAAACAAAACATACCAAATGTAAATATCATTTTTTTTTTCTGTGGGTTGTTATGCTACCACTTATGTATGCATTAATGAGAAAATTGTTCATTTTTGTTCAATTTGTTTTTGTATTTTTTTTTTTTCTGATGCGATGATATCTACCTGTTATGGTAAATGATATTTTCAAAAATTTTTTCTGAGGTTTGAAAAAACAAAATTTTTTTTTCTTTACAAACATCCAATGAGTTTTTATGGTTCTGATGCACATATTTACAGTGCCACATACCAACGTATAAATATCAGAACGAATATACATAAATTTGAAGAAAAAATATGAAAATTTGTATGCAATATTAATATTTTTCATATAAGTGGGCAATAATAAAAGATATACGAATTCAGAAACAAAAAAAAAAAAAAACAAAAAAATCTTAATTACAATATTGTAAAGGTGAACATCCTTTAATAATCTTACGTATATGTATATATGTATTCTTAAAATATGAAGTATATTATTACACATTTATGTACCAATGAAAATGAATTCATATATCGTCCTATTAAATTAAATAAAGATAAAAAAAAAAAATTAAAGATTTTAGCTAAAACTTTTGAGTATTCATTTATTTTCGGTCGGTAAACATAACACCGAGTATATACGCGAATCATGGCACACATGTTCTGCTCGGTATATGATAATCTATACATCTACTTATACAAAAATGGATATGTAATATATTTTGGATTAAAAACAATATGAACCTTAAACACCAAAAAATATACACAATAATTATGCAACAAAAATTTATTTTTTATCATAAAAACACACACACACACACACAAATAATACTGCTTTATACCTATTTTGGTTTATTATCATATCCTTCAAGAATATTATTATAAGAATTATACGAGTATAATGTGTGCATTATTTGTGCACTCATGAACAAAATACGGAACCGCAAAATATGAATTTCTCATCTAAACATAATTTTTTCAAAAATGAATATGCATTATCTGTATGCTCTTGGATTTCCATAATTACATAAAGGTATTACATAATGTGTGCATGTAATTTAGTGATTTATTTTTTATTTTGCGATTAATTTTTTACTTTTTTTTTATATTTTGCTTTTTAGAAGTAAAGCATTTCCACTTATTACCATTCATAAATTCATAAATCATAAATTATTTGATATAAGTGCTCCTTATTTTAATACATAATTTATATGCGTTGCTCATATCTGAATCAGAAACAGGTATGTGTGTCATATACATGTATGTATTCATTTTGTTTTTAAATTAATTTATTTACAGAACTTAATGGAATGAAAAACTAAATTGAATAACCTGAAAATAAATTAAAATAATATTTATGCATATCTATACACTGTAAGGGTAAATTTTGTTTCTACTTCTTCTTCTATATAAATATTTTAGAAAATGCTTAATAAGAAAAATTCATATTATGTACATAGTTTTCTTTCTTTGACTTTGATTCAGTAAAGGTACTTTTACATTATTATTGTTACGCGTTAGTAATAGATAACAATTTCGTTAAATGCGTGAAGTTAAAAGGTTCTTCATTTTCGCTAATGTGTCAGATGTTTGTTAATTGATGTTTACATTATAATAGAAAAATTATTCTCATATTGTAGTTTGATAATTGATAATGTGCCACAATAATAGTGTAAAGCTAGCTTAAAATCACTCTCCTTATCAATAATATTTTGTCACTTAGTGTGCAAATTTTATAAGAATGACCTTTTGCATATCATTCTAATTATAAAATTTTTTTGTCACATAAAAAGTGTAGTAACAATCAATAAGGAATATTAAGAATAAAAGAAAATAAGATGATGAAGAAACAACATTACTTTCCAATCTTCTTATATTTATTTATTTAAAAAGGAAATGACGTCAATCAAATTTAAATATCCTTATATAGCATATACATACATACGTACATTTATCTATATTTACCAATTGACTTTTTTACAATTATTTTTTTTTTAGAATAGAAAAATACATTCTCAAATATACAATAAAAAAAAAATCTATCTTTCGAATAAATTTACATTTTGCCTTTGTACTACGATTAATTAAATAAACAATCATTGTCCTCACATACCAAAAGTAAAGTAAATAGTATAAATGTGAAATCAGAAATTGTTTATCAAACCAAAAAAGTAAAAATACATAAATAAATAGGAAATTTGATTCATTCTTGTAATAAAAAATCATTAAGTTTTATTTAATTATAATTTTGATTCTTTTTTTAATTCTTTTTCTTCCAGTAATTTGATTTTACTTAAAGATTTTTTTCCCATTATTCATTTTTTTTTTTTGGGTAAAAATTTAAATCAATTTTAATTTGAAAATGAATGAATCTTTTAATCAGTTTTTGTATTATACCTCGTTGAATTACGCTTTGTCTTTATATCAGCTCGAAAATTCTCGAAATTTTTAATTGATAAATTGAAATTCGATAATCAAAACTTTCATTATTGCTCAAATCATATACAAGCATGAAACAGGATAATATAAAAATTGTTCACATTTAGATATATACCACCTCCTGTTGCAAAGTAGGTACTACCAGTACTACTCATTCCGAATATCTAGGTCAAACCTCCAATCACACATACACACAAGCATCGTATACATTAAAGAAATGTTTATGTTTTTTTTGGAAAAGCGCAAATTTTCTATCTAAATTGACTTTATTATTAGCCAGAAAAAAAAAAAAACAAAAAAAAAACGAAAACGAAGAAAAAATCTAATTTAAATTTAATGTGAATCACAGGATATGATCTGGCAAAAAGCCAAACAACCTCTTGTATGTTATGTATATGTGCTACACCTATAATAAATGTACATATGCATATAGCATTTGCTTGTGAATTGTGTTTGGGAGGCACATATACATGCAAACATGCCTAATGTATTCTCTTTGTTGGTAAACATCTAAATGCTCATGAATAAATTGATTATTATGAGCCTTACTTATAAAAATTTCTTAAAGTCGACTTTATTTTAGTAATGACATGCCGAATTTAGAAGTGACTTTAATTTTGGTACTCATAACAGTTTACCAAGTTTTAATTTAAAAAGCTTTTTTAAAAAGCTCTTTTTGCTTACTAATTGTAATTTTACATTTGAAATTTATAATTTTGTTATGGGCCTTACTTATAAAAATTTCTTAAAGTCGACTTTATTTTAGTAATGACATGCCGAATTTAGAAGTGACTTTAATTTTAGTACTCATAACAGTTTACTAAGTTCTAATTTAAAAAAGCTTTTTTAGCAAGCTCTTTTTGCTTACTACTGTAATTTTACATATGGAATTTATAATTTTGTTATGTCAATAGTCAGTTAGTTATGTCAATTTGAATAAAAAAAAAAAAATTTTTTTATTTTATGTCAAATGTTACTATGTTATGCTATGTTATATGCCTATTTTATATTTTGATTTGAAATTCTTTGATAGTTTGATCAAAAATTAGGTTATTATGCTCTTAATAACGACTTAGTAGAGCTCTCGCCACGATTAAAATTTAAAGTCTCTACTAACACTAAGGTTAGGATTAAATTTGTTATAAGTATGAAAAAATAGTTAGCAAAGGATTAAGTTCTTATTAATAACTTAGTTACAGTTTATAAGTAAGGCCCTATGTATTATGAATTTATGAAGGAAAAAATTTAATTTCAATTTTATGTTAACATAATGTAAGTGCGTGTATGTACATTTAAGAGAAATTTCTTGATTAAAGTTTAAATGAAAATCTTATTCACATAATTTTTCCCAATAAAATGAAACATATCGATGATTTCATATATAAAAAATAATTAAAAAAAATGTTCATTACTATATAAATTTTACACAATTTATCAATTGTAAATATGATCAGTCAATCAATCAATCTATCGTATAATAAATCGAGATGATGTTATTATGAGCTGAATTTTTGATTAATTTCTAATATAATTACCAAGGATACAAACATTTTGAAAAACAAAAGAGATTATCATTTAGAAATGTGGTCATTTATTATGCCTTGTTTGATTCTATAATTTATATTTCTCCTTTCAGAGAAACATGATTCATTCCATCATACCACATCCACTCTATAAACGACACCATGTTTTCGTATTTTATTTATAAGAAAAATTCATTTCCTCTTTGTACGTGCTCTGCACTACGTACTACATACCAAGAGAAGTGTATGAGAAACAGGAAGAGATAGTAAGAGAATGAGTAGTAATGATGTTATTGACATGATATAGTACGATATATGCTATAATAGCTTACAGACCATGTACTTGTATTTTAATTCATAAACATCTCCTTATTTTGCTCTGTACTGCACACTACAAACAGTAAACAAGAAATAGGAAGAGCCAGGTTATTAGCATGCCACTGTCGTAGCTTGCGTGCCATGTACTTGTATTTTGATTCATAAAATAAATATATTTTTCCCTTTTATTTGCTCTGCATTATACATCACAAGAAATATACGAGGAACAGTAGGAAACACTAAATAGTAGCAATTCATTTTTCACTTTTACCTGCTTTCACTACGCACCAGAAGAAGTGTACGAGGAGACAGTAAGTTAACAATCCATTTTCTTTTTATACTTGTTCTTCACTGCACAAAATAAAAAGTATACTACATAAGAAATAGGAGGAATCAGTCAGTAAATAGTAGCAACGAGATTATTGACATCTAACTACAGTAGGATATGCGAAAACGCTAGTAGTACTTTACATACATTTTGTATTCGTAATGTCTGTGATCATATCTTTTCTACTCTATATAGCTTGATAACGTCTGCCTGTTTAAAGAGATTAAAATTACTCGAATTTACATTCTATTGTTATCTTTTAATAAGACAAACAATTTTTAAATAAAAATATTATGAAAATTTACATTATTTCATTCTAATTATTCTCATATTTATTTATTTATAATTATTTTACTCCTCATTTTCCGCTGTTCTTTAAACAGATAATTTGTACAAAAATTAAATTTAATTTTAAATTTCATTTTACGCATAATCAAAAAAATACGATTATGTACATAATAATACGAAAATATTACATTATATCTACCTAATTCATGAATGAATTTTCTGTCTAATCTTACCTTCTATTAGGCCTACGAGTACATGCATACACATTTGTACATACATGAATAAATAAATAAATATAGAAGTGAAAGTGTATATTTTATGTACAAAATACAGAGATCTGCAGGCAATTTAATTAAACAAACTCTTCAATGAAATACAATAGAATTAAAAATATAAACTCAAAATAACGGTAATTATAAATACATATACATACGTATCATAGTGTTAAATAACAATACTGGTACATTACTGCCTATCAGTATTTTTGTCAGCGCGTAAAAAGCAAAATAAAAGTAAGAGGAATAGCTTACTACACTTATTTTGTAATCCTAAAAATTTTACAAAATTTTTGCAAAAATTATTTTAAAATACAAAATAAATGCCAAAATAATTACGAATAAAATAGCAAACAAAAATAACAGTGAAATAAAATTGAAAATAAAGTGAATGATTTTTATTATTCTAAGAAGAAGTATTTTGAGATTTTCTTTCTTTTTTAAATAAACAAAATTTAAAATTATTTCAGAATAAATGAAATTATTCTCTTTAAGAATAAAATGATATCGTATTCTCATGCATTTGATGTAAGCAGTATATCAATATACGAATACCTGTTATATAATACATGTATAATAGAGTACAAGTTCAAAAATAAATTAAATAAATATGGTAAAAGCAATTAAAAATTAATGAATTTTCTGTAAATTTTGAATAAACATACTTATAAGAATTTGAGTTCACATTATATTTATTTGTACTCGCATTCACAGCAGATATAGTACAGTGCGTACATAAAATCTTCAAAAATATAAATATCCTTTCGTACATGTATGATTTATATAACGTTAAAAACTATTATGAGGAATTATCCTTGAAAATAAAATATTTATAAAGTTAATTTGTTTATTATTTGAATGAAAATGTCAATATATGTATATGTATACAGATGATTTTTAAGTTATCTACACTTGCATATGTACTACATAACATCTAGATAGCACACCTGCACTGCACTCATGTAAGCATCTACTCCTTACAGATAAAATTCATAATATGATAAATTATTAAGATAAATGATTAAGGTACGCTTTTTTCAAAATTATAATTATTCTGAATGATGATAACAGTAATAAAGTATTTTTCTTTAAATTAAATTCGATTTCAGATCACGCATTTAATGATAAGCGTTTTTAAATAGGAAATCTACAATAAAATAAAAAATAAAAAATCGGTTTTTATGTGATATTTGATGAAAAATTATAGACTAAAAATTTATCTAAAGTGTTTGGCTGATTTAAGATTCACTATAAAAACCATTATATGGATCCTTTTCTATGAAAATTTCACATTTTCCACTTACAAAAATTTTTTTTTCTGACATTTGTATAATACTTCCATATATTATTAGCTACGTACATAATGTACATATTCCTGTGCCTAACTAAAATTTGTTATTCTGACTAGAAAAAAATACATTTCCTCCATTCAATTTCTTAAGAACCATTTCTTGTGATTTCTTTTTTTTCAATTCACCTTTTCTCTCTAAATAAGAGAAAAAATGTTACATTTCATGGTTGTCTAACATAAGAAGAACATCTTTAAAATATTTCATGTATCCAACAACAAGACCAACAAAAATAAATAAAAAAAAACAAACACTGGCAGCAGCCGCACAGCAATAACAAAATCATGTCCTGAAAGAAAATAAGCATCATAGAAACACCTTTATAGGATATTATAGAAAAATGTTTTTTTTTCATATAACCCATACATGTTTAATATGTGCCTACTACACAAACATATGTATGTAAGAATAAGGATGTATGTATATACATCCATGCATGAAAATACATGTTACGTGACCTCATATATTTTGTGTACTGGTATACGAGTAAAAATAAAATATTTATATTTTTATATATTTGTTGGTCCTCTCGTTTTTGTTGTTGTTGTTAGAAAGGATGGGAAGTTGGAGATATGGTTTTGGTTTACAGAATGTTCACTATACATCACATTATAACAAGCCTTGTTCTACACATATACTTTATGAATTCTTGCATGTATGCATGTAAAATAGCCTTGAAATGTTTTTCGTATTATTCTCGTACTACTCACTTAGTATATGGAAAATAGAAATTGATATTTGATTATGGGACGAGGGCGATACATAAAAAAAAAATGCTGAATAACACTTTTGCAATAAACTTTAGCAAAAAATAAAAAAGATATATAAAAAAAATGTACAAATACGAAAGTAGGATAAAAAAATAAAAAAAAAAATGTTTTCTTCTTTTTTTTCTTTTTAATTTTGTTGCTTTCTTGTTTTGGCTAAAATGCCAGAAAAAAAATAAAACGTTACATTCCACTCGTGAATATTTTATTACGTAAAGTTTCTATTTCATAAATTATATAAATAATATAAAATTCACAAATGTTTATGATTTTGTTCCTTTCTCCTTTTCTCAATAGTTTTCTTTTTATTCGTTCATTACTTCTTTCGCTGTTTGAATGTGTGTGTGTGTGTCTTTTATATATATGTAAAGCTTTTTTCTTTTTCGACTATATTTTTCTTTCAGAACACATTTCATATAAATGCAATTTAAGCGAATTTTAATAGTATACGATAGATATTTAATGCATGTGTGTATATTATGTCTACGCCCACACATACTTATATATGCACATACACACACATTAGTTTATTACTTTTTATTTTTCAAAAATAAATTTTCTTTCATTCCCTATATTATTAAAATTTTAAATACATTTGTGCTAAAAGGAACAGTTGTTTTCAATTCAATGGAGAAAGGAAAATTAATAATAAAAAATAAAAAAAATAACATTTGTGTGTGGTACATATACATACAACAACATATTTCTATACATGCATGCATCTAGTGATCTAATATTCATATAAAAGTCTTATTACTTGAGTGATATTCCTATATATGAAATGATTAAATTGTGTAAACACAAATTTTCTTTCAACATAAGTACATATTTGTAAGTATATAAGTTTTACACATATGTATGTGCATATGTGAATGTGAAATTCATACATACACAACCATAATGTTTTTTTTTTCTTTTGCTTTGAGGTAGTTTGGGTTGGCTGAAGAAATTTTCCTTTCACGACACATACGAATGTACATACATATTTTTCAATTTTCTTTCTTGTCTTACATAATGTAATATACATACTTACATAAAGTGCAGTCAGTATATAAAGTAAAATTTACATTATTATATGCATCAAACACATATACTATATTATGCATGTATTTATTGTATGTGTATATAAGATATTTTTGTTTTAAAATGTCATACATATGACACATATTTACATATATGATGCATTTACAATGAATTTATACACATCACAGATACATAACATACATGAGTGTATACTGTATATCATAAATGTTTGTACATTTTACCATAAAATGCATTTCTAATTTATTTACTTTCTTAATATTTTACTTTATATGTACATACAAATATATATATATATATATGTATATTTTAACAAGTATATATACATATTATACAACATATAACTTGAATGTCACATTATTAATGTATGAATGTTTACTGAAGAGGAAACTACATTAAATTGAAAACTTTACAACTTTGTAAATAAAAGTTTTCTTATTTAACAGCTGTTATATGACCCATATGAAATGCATGCGATGATACATTTATGTGGATAATGATGAAGTCGATGATGATGATGATGATGACGAAAATGATGAAAATTTTGTTATGAAATTTAAAGATTCTAGAAAAGAAACTATCTAGAAATATAAGTAAATATGTAATATATATTTAGTGTTAAGTATAAAATTTTGTACACAAAAATATATACGCAAATTTTTAAAGACCATTTTCTAGTGTGTACATACGATATATATATAAGGATATAAATACAAATGCAACATTAAATCCTTAATACTAAAATGAATTAATAATAGACAACGACAATATCTGCTAATAACATACAAACACACATATGTATACATATACTTTAGAATTTTTGTATAATTTTTAAATCAAAATTTTTATATAGTTATCTCATACTACCATTTGAAATAATTGTACATTTTATTATTTAAATTTTGTAATATCGAATTTCGAACAAACAAATAAAATCAAAGAAAAAAAAAAGTAAAAAAAAAAATATCAAATAATCTTTGTGTACTTAAAGTATTTTACAACACACACACACATACACACACATGTATCAAGTATCTACGTATTCATTATGTAGAGTGAATGCATTATGTAGATTATAATATAGTGAATAATGTACATAGCATAGTGTGTAATGTATGTACGTAAATTTAAAAAAGTTTAACACAAAAATACGAACGAGTATATGTACTTACATATGAAAACTTTTCAAATTGATATTTTCGACAAAAATGTACACACATAAAAATTCAATATTTTCTTCTGCTTCAATTAATATCAAGTATGCAAATGTGTATGCAGCCAGATTACATTCAATTATTGTCCTGTAACTTACAGGCTGTAAGTATACTCGTACATAATATGCAATATTTATTTGCATTATTATGTGTACTTTTCAACTATAAGTCCAACTAACAACAATAAAATGATCAAAACTTTTTAGAATAATTGACAACAATCTATTGAATAAATATGTATAGAAATGATTGAAGAAAAAAATACCATTAAATTTTTCCATATAGAAAATCTATCATCTAAACGAAAAGGATATAAAGTAAAATAAATAAAACAACAAAATCGATATCACAAAAATTAAATAATATTTATTGTTTTGAAAATTTGCCTTGAAGAGAGAAGATAATTTAACTTCACTTTGATCGTACGAAATGTATACGATATACTGGTACTGTGTATATAGTTCATACGAATTACTTACGTGGAAACAGTCATTCTATTGAACACTCTTTATAAGTACAAGCATACATACTCGTAAAATTATCACTTTTAGTTTTAGTATAAAATTTTTGTACAAATTTATAATTATTCACAAAACGTTTAACTGCACTTTCACCTTTCCAAAAAACAATTCATACTCGTACTATATATTTTTACTCCTGAAATTTTGTATAATTTGTATTTTATAAAATTATGTTCACATTAATATGCATGTGTGTATGTCGAAATACAAAAGTGTTTTATTTCTAAACGTATGTGTGTAGTACTTAAATTAATTCTTCAAGAATATATAAATACAAGAAGAAAACCTTTCCTGAATACTTAAAACTGATACGAGTATATGAGTATATTTATATATGATTTTCAGATTTTTATTTTTATTTTCTAATTCGTTTCTTCTTCTTCTTTTTTTGATTTTTTTGATGTACTTTACGTCGTTACAATTTTATTTATTAATTTATTTTATTTACTTAACTTCATAATGATATCCTTCAAGTTGATATCATCTTATTTTGAACGTGATATGAACTATAAAATTTTGGATTATGGTTTCGATGATCTTTTTATTCCTTTTCATAATATTTGTGTATGTATTATTATCTTCTTCTTCTTCTTCTTCTTCTTCTTTTTTTTTTTGATTTTTACGCTACGTAAAAATTATGGAAAAAGATAAATATTAAAAAAAATATCTTTAGTTGTATATATAGTACATACCCTTGTAATATGCGTATATAGATTGTTGTCTTATACGAGTATTCATGTGCAAAAAATGAGCAAAAGAACATTATAATATGTATGTACCACCCGAAACACGTACATACATACGTACACATCATTTATTTTGAGAGCAAAAAAAAAAATACTTCATTTTCTTCCTTTTTTCTTTCTTTTATACTTGTATATTTTTGTTGTTGTTGCTTTTTTTTTTGATTTTTATTATGAAAAATTGTAATTCAAAAATCCACATACTTGGCACGTATTTGCTGTTTGTAATCTTTATTTCATTCATTCAAAATATTCATTCATATACAAGGATAAAAAAAAAACTTGAAAAGGAGTAAAAAGGAAGAAGGTATTTTTCATGTATATAATACATATAATGTATATAATGTACAACATTTACACACAAATAAAATAAATTGTGTGTAAGGCTTCTCGTTCGTAAGAGAGCGTATTACAAAAAGTAGAATGATTGGTGTTATCTTAACAGAATTTGCGATAAAGTACTACGATGATTTTTATTCAGGTGAATAACAACTGAAAGTCATGTTACTCGATAAGGGTATTAGTATACATATATATATATATATATATATATATATATGTATATATAAATAATTACAATTATATTATATGTGTAAATAAGTATCTGTAGTAAATATGTATAGTATCTAATGTAACATTATAATTTGTACGTTTGAAATTTGATATGAAAATAAATATTTTTATCTGTGTTCTTGAATATAAATTATATTTTAGTCATAAAGATATTAAAGTTAAAAAAATAATTATAAGTAAAGTATTTTATTATTACATGTGTGATTATTGTGTGTGTATGTGTGTGAATGTAAATTTAATAATATGTAAAACTTAGGCTTTCACTTTTACACTTTGAAAACTAAATATGCGGCTAAACTTTAATGAACTGAAAAAAATTGTGTATTTTGATGTGAAATTAGATCTAAATAAATCTTTAATTTGTTTCATTATTTCGTTAAAAAGAAAACACCCCCTAAAATACTTTGTTCAGAATATTCAGCGAAAAATTAAATCTACAAATACGCACAATGTAAGCTGTTTATCAATAATATCTGTAGTACTATAGTTTAATTTAAATTCTCTCGTATATTACACATGAAAACATACAAAACAAAACCCACGATTTAAGTGCTTAAAATTATTTTGACCATACATGATCGTCATATTATGCAACAAATAGTAAATCTTTTTTAATTCCATTAATGGACATGTGTACAAAAATGAATAAAAATTGATATTATAAATTAAATTAATCCTGAAAAAATCCTTCAAAAAATAAAACAAAAATAAAAATTGTAAATCTATATTGTAAATGCATTAAAACCAATTCAAATTTTATATTTTTAACATTTAATTTTTTATTTAATTTTGTTATTGGATTTATTGGAATTCATTGGAAATCGTATATTCATTTTATTTCATTTTGATTTTTATTCAATGCAATAATTTCATCATGTGCAAATGGTATGTATGTGCACAATTCAAATTTCTGAGAACAAAATGTATAAACAAAAATTACAATAAAATATTGAAAAAAAAATGTAATATGAAAATATAAATAACATCATTTTTCACACATTCCATACATTCAAACTACAAAAAATACAAACATTTTCATATTAATCGGTAATAAAAACTTGTTACAAACAAGTACATTACATAATATTTGGTTCAAAAATTTTAATTACCTTTTTGTCTAACTTTTACAAGACGTATATTCAGTAACAGCAACATCAACAAATATATATATACGTATGTATATATATTTTTGTCTGAATTTTCTAAATGAATTTTTTCCATTTCATTTTCGATCAATTTATTAAAATTTTTTGAACAAAAATGTCAAAAGAATTAACAAAATCAACAAATTTATATTTTATGTACTATGTAGTTATTTGAAAAATTATTAGATTGTGTATGATTATATTATTGTCAAGGATGTTGTATATATTATCATATAATTTCGTTTAAAATTCTCTTCATTAACATATCAAAGTTATCATTCATTCATTGGAAAAGCGAAAAAAAAAAAAATGTAAAACGGAATAAAAATTTTCAATTAATTTCCACATCAATGATAAATTGTACCAAAATGAAAAAACAAAAACATTCTTTTTTTAAATACATGGTATACACACACACGTTTTTGTACATAGGAAAAAAAATATGCACATAAATTTGTGTATTTTCCTTTTTTTTTTCTATTGAATTTTTTTTTTTATTTTTCAAAGAGATTATAGATACTATATGATGATGGATTTTAAATTTATGTAAAAAAAAATAAAAATAAATAAAACAATAAAAAATAGATTAAAAAGTTTCATTTTTTGTACACACAGGTACTACGTGTACATACATACATATGTATCTATATGTATAAATTTTATGTATGAACCTGCGTGTGTATGTGTAATCGCTATCGAAATAAAATCAAAACACATATACAATATAATAAGTAACTATAAGTACATAACACTAGTAAATATACGTAGTAAACACAGAAATAAATATAAAAATATACTCGTACATATAATTATATTTATGTAAAAATAAATATTAAAAAAAAGTTTAATGAATTCCTTTTATATCCTGGTTTAAAATTCTCCACCTTTTTTAAGTTTTCTGTTGTTTGTAGTTCTTTTTTTTTATAAAATTTTTATTTTATTTTGTTTTTCACTTTTTTTTTATTGTGTTTACTTTGTTTTGGTTGTTACTCTTGTTACACAAAACACAGTCTCTGAAATGAATTTTGTAAAAGAACGAAAAAAAAAATAATAATAAATAAACAAAAAAGTATACAAAAAACGAATTACCATAATTACTTAAAGTTAACTTCATTTATATGTTAATGAAAAAAGTTATTTTTTTTTTCACATTTTCAGAAAAAAAAATATTTTGTATGTAGGTTTCATTTCTTCCTTGTTGTTTGTTATTATTGTGTTAGGTGTTACTATAGATTCCATTAAACAGTAAATATCTACTAATCTGCATATTTTTTGACTATTTTTAGAAATTGTTTTTTCGTATTATTATTTCGAAAATTTTTTTGATATCTAATGTTTCGAAGTTGATATTTAGAACAAATGCAAAATTTTTGAACAGAAATATACTAAAAATTAATAAAATATGACAGTTATATAATGGATTCTCATTTTCAGAAGTTGTAGAGTGTGTCTCTGTCTACACTTTTAGCCGGAGTTTATAGTGAACTTCTTCAACTTCGAACTTCTTTCAAATTGCTAATGCTACACTTATACATACAAATATACAAATATTTTACCGTTTTATTAAACTCAATTTCTAATACCATAATCCTGAATCATTTCTTATTACATACAATGAATAAATTTGTTCGAATTAATGACTCTAATGTAAATTATTTATATTAATATCTTTCATTTAGTACTTAATTCTGTGTGATTAATGTTATCTACACACATAAACAAATAATGTATACTTTCGTTTAATTTAATTTAATTCTCATACGACTACGAATTTTTTGCATACAAATGAGTATGGTTGAGTTCTAAAATGCATCGTTTCGTTGCGGTTTAAATGCAAAGTAAATAGTTTCTAAATGTTTAAAATAAAAACAATTACACTGTCATAAGTTTCAAAATGCATTGTGAATGTATTTTATAACATTGCAATTTTTTATACAATCACAATCACTTCCTAACTTCGTTTCAAAATGTCAAATTTAAAATTATGCGTTTTTGATACAATATAATAATGATACGCATCATATTTGCATCACTACGGTAATACTACCGCTTCGATGCTTAGTTTTTACATTTTAGAACTCAGCCTATAATATAATATAAGGAACCATATGGTATTCAGAGTAAGTAAGATATGTCAATTAATTTATAAGAGAGAAAGTGACGTCATAGTGTTGAAGAGTAATATAAAGCTAGAAAATGTTCGAAGAAAATTTTGTCAATTATTTTAATTCGAGTAATTTTAATATACGAGTACGATAGTACCTACTTTCTTATATGCCACGCATTCGTATTTCCGTTCATACGAAAAATGCATTTTCTCTTTATAAATTATTTTACCCTAGGCATTACACACCATAAAAAGTATACAAGAAAGAGGAAGAGACAGTGAGTAATAGAGTAGCAGTTCATTTTCTTTTAATACTTGATCTGCACTACTCACAATAACAAGTAAGTATACAAGAAACAGGAAGAAACAATATAGTAACCAGCAGGAATGAGGTTATTGGCAGCTAACTACAGCACGATATACGAGTATGCTACTAGTACCTAGCATACTTTATCTACTCTATGTACCATTTTAGGAACTACCTCTTTAACTACACATATAAGTGATTTATGATGGAAATTCAAATACACATTACACTCACACCTAAACTGCTATATGTAATTTATATGAAACAAGAATATATACATACAAACATTAACGTATATCGATATGAATATGTATGTGTATCCACAAATTACCAAAATACACTATTCATTGTGAAATATATGTGAAATACGCGTACCTTCATGATAATGAAATTTAACCAAAATTAGAATTTCCGTATTTTCTATTACTACGGTTTCATGTGAAATGAAATTTCCTTTTATTTATTTATTTATTTTTTTCTATAAATATTTATTTAGTAAACAATATTTAACCAATTAAGTAATGCCATGTTGACTTTAGCTTAAAAGTATCTACAGATATATACTTATTTGCAACATATGTAGAATATATTTTTGTAATTTTTGTAATGCTTTTGGGTAGGTACATACGTATAAATCTTTCATAAAATTTATGGGATTATATCAGTAAATAATGAAAATGAAACAAAAATAATTGATTTTCACGTGTGTGAATAATTAAAAGTTTATACGATAAAAATAAATAAAATTACTTGTTACATAATATCTGTTAATACAGACGAAAATAATATTTTTGTATATGTACATAAACGTAATACTGCATTATATAACACTGAATTTAGAAAAATAAAGGCCGTTTCACACTAACACTTCGGGTACATACCATGCTTTCTTATATCTGTACAGGTTTATTAGAAACTAAATTGGCAGTACAAAATACGATTTTATATCATATCTGCGTGGATGCAAGCAATACAAGCTATTTGTGGATTTGAATTGCTATTGTAACGCATATAGCGTTGGTGTGAAACAGCCTTAAGTTGAATAAGAATTTTTACGATTTAGCTATAGTTTGTTTTAGGTGAAATTATTATAGCTATTTAGGTTTGAAAATAATTCGAATAAAAAATTAAAAAAAAGAATTCGGAGAAATAAATTCCATAAACTTGAAATGAAAACATACTTTCCATATTCAAAGAAAATACTTACCCACTTCATAATAATAATAGTAATAATATTTTATGAAAAAAAAAAAATAATAATAAAATGAATAAAACTTATAAAATAACCTATCAATAAAGAAATATGGAAATATGACAAGAGGATCAATTTTTGTTTCTTTCATGCGTGCACTGGAACCTGTACTGTGTTGGAACTCTATTATTTACTGTTAACAATCATTACTTTTTTTTATAATTTTCTACATGTGAAAATATTCACATTATACATTTGACCCGATAAATTTTTTCAAATAGAAAGGATCAAAACTAAGTATATATGTATATGTATGTGCATATAATATTTCTATAAATTATGCATATATTTGGTTGATGTATTTTTCAGCCGTAAAACATACACATATCTGTATACGATACATTCATATGATATGTGTACGTCAATCATTCCATAAAATTTTATAGAATTTATTTACATAATAAATATATGTATGTGTATTTATAAATTCACATTCCTGCGTATAAATTTTTCTGATCTTCTTGTATTTCTTTTCTATTTTTCTTCTACTTATTTTTCTTTGAAATTTTTATTACGTACACTTTACATGTGCTTACCATGTAAAGATTGTAAAATAAAAAATAAAAAAAATAAATAAAAAACGGTCATGCATGATAATATGATATGTTATGCTGTATACTATGAAAAATAAAAGAAAAAAAAATGTATCCTTTTACATGATATACGAATATCTGTACATACTGCATACATCCTTTACATACATTTCTTTTTTACATAAATGTACTTAGAACTTATCTTATATCAGAGGCTCAAGTCATTTCTATATGTATGTACATTTATATAATTCTATACCATGTACGTAATAGGATGTGTACACACATTGTATATGCCTATAATCTTATATTAGAATTTATGTATTACGTGATCTTATAACCATTAAAATGTTGAAAAAAGTAAAAAATATGCTATAAATGAAATTGTAAAAAATTCGTATACTTACAGACATATCACACATATATCAATGTAATCGTTCCATATGCACATATCCACTCTCGAAATGGTTATGACAAAGTTTTTTTTAGTTAAAATAAAATGAAAAGAAAAGAATATTGTAAGTAAGAGAGAAGAAAATTTTATAGCAAATTTTTAAAAATGACACGAAAAAAAAATAAATAAATAAAAGAAAAGAAAAACTGAAAAATGAAAGAAGTAAAAAGAAAAGGAATAAAAATGATGTACGACATGATGATATATTGGAAAAAATCGAAATAAAATAAAAGTACGAAAAGTTGTAAAATGATGGAAATGATGTACACATTTACGTACGTGTGCACAAATAAACGTATACGTGTATACATGTACAAATATTTTTGTATGTTGTCATACACATAAATTCTTTTTTAATATAAATTTTCATTCTAAGTATATATTTCTATATTTTGTGTGTTCTGTGTATGTATGCTTATGTGAAACTGATGTATGTTTTCCTTCATTCAATTTCCCTTTTTTTCTTTTCATTATTTATTTTTTCTTTTTTTTTTTCATTCTTTAAACTTAAGCAATGCGTATCAAATAAAATTTACATTCTAAAAGATGAAATCTACAAATAATACGAGACGAGAAAAACAAAATATATTACCTACGTACACACACACTATACATTAAGCATCCAACCAAAATACAAATGTGACATAAAAATTCGTTCATATGTTTGTTACATTTTTTTTTTCGTCCTTTCGTTGATGAATTTATTTAATCAAAAATCCAAATGTGGGAAAAAAGTAATTTTCGAAAATTGATCTGAGACACTATTCTACTCATACGTGTCTTGTAATCACATTCAAAATGAAAGGGAACTTAAATATGTACATATGTATACTTTACATACTTAGTAAGTAATGTGAGTATGGATTTTTAAATTTTCATTCTTTTCCCCTTTTCATTTTATCTATTTTTTAGTGTTTTGATTAGATTTTAATAGCGAAAATTTAAATTGAATTAAAAATTCACGAAATGAAAATTCTATCTTGAATGGAATTACTCCATTTTCCTCAATCAAATTAAGGAATCGTCTAATATTTCATTCAATAAGAATGTAGACATTTTTATACAGATTATATTGAAGCAACTGTGACAGTGACTAAAAATACTGGTAAATATCTATGTAGAGGTATTGGTAAAACATGTCAATCAATAAATTGTCATTTGAATGAAATTTTATTTTCATTTGATGTTGATTAAAATTTAAATTGGTCCAAAGTGAAAGTATCTACATAATGATTTCTAAAAATTTCATTTTTGGAGATTTTTCATTTTAATTTCTATCTTCTTTTTTTTACTACCTTCCTCTAACGTGACAAAACCTATTCAAAGGATATACTGAATTGAATGATTTCTTATATCTAGATTTATTATATTTTCGGACCCTCAGATTCTCATTAGAAATTTTTCTAAAATGACAAATTTTGTTAACCTTTCCTCTATATTATTCTTCTATTCCAACGAACTAATTAAATACAAATTTACATATAAGGAGGAGTACTAAATTATAGCCATTTTCATACATTTGGACACTAATTATGTCGTAATTGTTTCAGATAGAACACTCCTTATAGAACATATTCTATATTATTTTCCTTGATTTTATTTATCTTGAATTTTAAAATACTTTCAAAAATATGTATTACAAACTAAATTCACAATATAAAAAATCGAATAATTTTTATGTTACCTGTAGGCCTATACCAAAAAAAAGATTATCATTCAATGAAAATAATTCTCCATATTGTTTAGAAAATTTTCTGCTAACTGTTTCTAAATAAAATTTAAAAAACAAAAACAATACCAAAACTGTAAAAACGAAATATAAAAAAAATGAATAACTTTTATAATTTTATAATTCAAAAAACTGTATAAAGTATAAAATTGGATAAGAATATACAGGAATACTATATGTATGTAAATGTGTATGATGATAATATAATGTAGCTATAACTCGCACAGCTTATACAGTCAAACAATTTATCAACTCTCTGATTTATGATCAAAAACTTTCATACATAGTATAGCATATTTTGATATTTTAAACATTTTAAAATAAATTTAATTTATTTCTTTTTTTTAAATATTTTCGTTTAGTTTTTTTGATTTTATGGTTCCATCGTTTTCAATTTTGAGTATATGGTCTGTTTCGAAAAACTTTATCGTTTAATATATGAAAATTGCAATGGTAATCAAAAATGAAAAAAAAAAAATCAGATGATTGGAACAAAAAATAAAGAGAAGTTATGAAAATGACTAATAGTATAAAATGAAGTTTTATTTAATTATTAAATTAATTATGGTAGTGCTTTTATTGCAAAATGATTAAATAAATCACAACTTTACTAATATGAACTGTATACAGTGTATTGGTGTGTATATGTATGAATATACGAATCAGGGAATAAAAATGTTGCAGAACACATACTCGTACATGTAGAAATTTTCAAATATAATTTTAATTTAAATGAATCACGCATATAATCTTACACACGAATTAATATAATACTCATTCAAAAGTATTCACAACATAATTACATTTTTTTCTGGAAACAAAAAGGACAAAATATGTTAGGTAGACCAACGTACTTCTGCTTCTTTGCTATCACGAGTCTAAAAAATTAATAAAACTAAAATTTTGAAAACAAAAATAAAAAAAAAATAATAAACTGAATAAATTGAATTTTAAAAATTATTTTGAATTCAATTTCCTTTTATAATTTCTTTTTTTTTTGTGTTATGAGCTTTTATACGCTTCATCTTCATATAAATTTGAAAAGTTTTAATTGAATTTTTGTTCAGTTCACATATTTGATAACTTTCATTTTGTTTTTTATTGTCATATATTACATACGAGTATTTGAATTATACTCTTGAATCCATTATCCTAGTGTTTCTTTTGATTTTTTATTTCAATTTTTTCCTTCAAACATTTTCTTTTGAATTTTTTTTTTCATTATTATTATTTTCATAATTTTAAATGAATTTTATCCTGATCAGGCGAATGGAAATGTAAATTTTCCAAATATTTTTTAAAATTTCTAATCAATAGACTCCGTAATGATTTAATAAAAGTAAAAAAGAAATCAACAATCATGAAATATTCACTTTCTGATGTATGTACAAATGATAAAATGAAAAAAATATTTTCGATCATTTGTATCGCCATTATCAGATAAATTTTTTATTCGAACCAATTTGAAACACTCTACCATAATCAATCAAATTCAAATTCATGACAATTTTGCATTCACATTCAAGACAGATGATGTAATTTTCACAATTTCTTTAAAAAATTAATAACTGAAAAGCACATCAGAAAATCTTTAGAAATCCTCTTCAAGTTACTTACTACTTATATACAGCTTGAACGATTACAATTTTGTAAATTCTGTGAGTGTACATTTTTAGCCAAAGATATTTGCATTTAATGCACCATAATCGGAAAATGATTTTCTTGTTGTTGTGTTTGTTTTTGTTTTTTTTTTTTCTCGATTCCTCTTTTGAAATATTTTTATGTATACATATTAGATACAAACAGACACATATGAGATTGTTTTTTTCATTTTATTCTTCGTACAGTCAAATCAATTTTTTATTCAATGAATGATAGCAGAATGCAGTCGAAATAATAAAAAAAAAATTGATGGAAGAAAAATGTATATGCTTGTATGAGTGAATACAGTATTATACAAAATTCATAATGTACATACAACATATGGATACCCACACTTACATACTCAAACATATGAGTATACAAGGGTATTGTAGTAAAATATTAAAATAAAAATTACCAGAAAAAAACAACAGTGTACGTGTCCAGAATGATGATTTCTTTTTTTTCGAAAATATTCCTCACATTATAGAGTATACGTACACTTCTGTAACTTATGTGTATTACATGGTATTACTATACCTAGCTAGGATATACAGTGTAATATTTGCTATTTTTTCACCGTATGTCCATTGGAGAAAAAAAAAATTGTTTCAAAATTTTCAAATTTAAGGAAATTTTTATTTTCATACTTTTTGTGGGTTTTCTTTTACCCCAATTCTTTTTTTTTTCGTTGCATTCTTTTGGAATATTACAAAATAAAAAATTTAAATTCAACATAAAATATTAGATAAGAGTGACTGGAAAACATTTTGAAAATGTACAACACTGGTACTTGCATGAATGAGTAATATTTGAATCTATGTTTGTGCAGATGAATTTTAAAATTTAGATGCAGACATTTTTAAATTTGAAATGTGAATTTCAATAATGTTCAGTCGTTCAGTTAGTATTTGGTATTCTAAATTATGGTCATAGACGGTTATAATGTACATTAAATGTACCTGGCTATCTATCTATAATAAATCATGATTCAGGTGGAACATATAATTTGAAAATAATTTTCTTTCAAAATTCATGGATCAAAGTAAGAAAAATTTAATGTTAGTTTTCAATATATTAGAAGTACCCTATCTCTCCTACTATTCATCTTTCTTTCTAATTTCGAAGTTTCGTAATTTAATATATTTTTATAGAAAATTATATTGGTATATAAATGAATAATATATTTTATTTAGTATCCTATTGTTATTTTTCAAGGATACTTTGATTGTATAAAAATTACTAAGCTGTAAGATTCGAGGTACTCTACGAAAAATACGAACCGAAAAGAATATTCGTATTTGTATCTGTGACATTCATTGCATCGTAAATAGACGTTGTATGACACCATAGTGTTATATAGTGTGTATAGTTCATTCTTTAAAGTATTTATTCGGTAATTTTTCCAAATGGTATGTTTCTTTGACAACAGATCACCATTAATTCATGGATTTATTTACTTAAATTTTTATTAAACACTATACGAGTAAAACTTATAAATTAAAAGATAATTAGGGTATACACATAACGTTGTAAGCGAGTGATAAACCGGCTAAACCTAGTAAAATATAAATTTTTACACGTTTTACTCAGCTTATGAGCCACTTACTACGATAAGTGGATACCATCACTTTGATAATTTTCTACACTTACAGTAGATTGATACAAATAGTGTCTCTCTCCTGGAGGCCAAGACTCGACATAGCGAGTTGTAGCGCCATTGAAGAAGAAGAAGATGAAGTGTCTTTCTCAGGCACTACAATTCATATAACTAAATCAAATAATTATTTACAGGTGATGGATATGCATTCTCTTCACTATTATTCTTCTTCTTCTTCTCTTTCTTTTCCTCAAAACTTATTAAAAAACAATAGAATAAAATAAAAAATATTTATTAAAAATTATAATTTTGACCAAAAAAAAATAAAATTTTATACAAAACTATTAAAAGTTTCTAAATTTTAAACACGTAGTCATCATTTGTTATCCTTTATTACTACTCTTCAGCAACAGCAAAAAAAAAAATGAATAAAAAATAATACCTACAGAACTGTATTGTAATTGAAAATGTTTTGTAATCTGTAATCTGTACAGAAGATAAAGAAATATACAATAAAATACTATAGATTATTTTTATAAAATCAATGTTTACTTTTCAGAATTATGAATGTAATATGACGATAATCTTTATATACAGATAAGACTATGAGCATGTATATGTATGTATGTAACTTGTATGTACGAGTATAGATATTAAGTTATGTAACTGATTTAAGTATGCATATTTTATTGTATAATTTTTAAGCTAAACATTACAAATGAAATACATACATATCTCATTTATATCTTTCATATCATTTTTTGATAAATCAATTGATTTTATAATCATTTGGATAACGATAACATATAATAATTTAAGATTTATAATTTTATCATGAAACCAAAAAAAGGAAATAAAATTTTTTTCTAAAAATCAAAATTATTTTGTAACAACTAACAGCTTACTGGTTGCATTTTTTGTTATACGTGTATGTATATCCTGTACTGTACCCTGTACTACGGATAAGGTTCATTAGTTATTACATAATTAACGTGTTCATTAGTATCAAACAGTTTCATTTCACTTAATTATTATTGCTTTTTCTAGATTATCCTTTTTTTTTTAACTAAACACTTTCTGGATATTCACAAAAGAGAATTATCCATATATCTCGTAATATATCTCAAAAGTTGAAAAAAATAATATAATTTTTTGTTCACTTTAAATTTAAAATTTTTTTTTTCTTGTTCATGTTGTTGTAGTTGATTATCCTTTCTACATATTATAGTTGTATCACTTTATATGCATACGTAAAAAATTGCAGCATATACACAAAAATTGTAAAATGCATTCACATGAGTATACTGAGTTATAACTTCATATTTAGAATGGTATAGAATGTGAATTTTAACTTTTTATGTACTAAAAAGGATAATTAAATTGAAACTATAAAATACCAGTGTATTACAATCACTAGACGAATGCATATATATCACGTATATGTGTATTAGAATGAGTCCATTCAAAAAAAGCATTTACAATCATGACCTGCATCCATATAACTCTACGACTAATGGAACACGTAATAACGTATACAGTTTCAAAGGAATATCATTTAAATACACGTATCCATATAATAAAAATACTCATACACAAAATACAGTTATGTTATTAAGTACATATGTACATATATATAACACGAAAACTTCAAATTGGAAAATGAATAATTAATGAAATTTTAGTTTTTCAAAACTTTTCGACTATCATTCGAGAAAATTTCTCACAGTCATTTTTATAGCGTAAATGTATACAGATAAGGGATATGGCGCAAAATGTATATGAATGTTTTGTAGCAGTGTTGCATATATGTGTGTAGATGTAAATTAAATGTAAGAGAAAATTTATTTTTTTCTAAAACCGTGTACAAAATATACACGGAATGCAATGAAAAGATATTAAAAAAGCAAGGGCGAGAAAATACAAATAAAAAACAACAACATTAAATTTAATAAAAAATTACATGTAATCAAAATAATTATACAAAAATTCCTGGAAAAATAAAAACAAATAACAAAATAAATTAATTGAAAAAGGAATTTTTAGTGCACATACATACATACATTATGTAAGTAGGTTGATGATGGGTTTAAAAAAATTTTTTTTTATTCTTCCATAATTAAATTATAGAAACTGCTAGACTAGTACTAGTTTAACTTTGATTAGTTCACATTCCATGGGACATATTTTTACATCATATATATTTGCTTTTAAAATACATATGAATGTTACAATATCCATAGTGTACGCTCTTGACAATATTTAATTTTAAAAAGCCGAAAGGTAAAAAAAAATTATCAACAAAAAACTATAACTTCTAATATTATTACATCACACGAACGTATAGCCTATGTTATAAAATATACTGAAGTAGTGGATGTCACATATGAATATACACTATAATAATAGCACGAGACGAGATGTATTCTACACATCATGAGTGTACTCGTATTTTCTTTCTTCAGAAAAAGTTGATGTTCATGTTCTCTATTAGTAGACATGACAAAACAGAAAATCAACTAACAACATTTTATACTTGCTCCGCCCTCTAATCTATACATACTCTGGGGAAGTGGAGGTCATTGACTTAATATGGTACCTGTAGTATAAGCTTTTCTATTACGAGTAGTATTTATCACTCATCATGTGTGCTCGTATTTTCATTTTTGAGAAAAATCTGATTTCTTCATCCAATAAAATGGGAATATTATAAATGACAAACAACAATTAATACTCGCTTCTCTACTCTATACATACTTTCTAGCAAAGCGTATATTCTATTACGATTAGTAATTCAAACATCATTTTGTACTCATTTTTGAATTTTCATTTTGAAACAATTATTTCAAAGTAATTATACGAAGAACTATAATATCAATATTAATCGTTTACACACGCCTGATATTTATTTTTAATATCATTTACCTGATCAGAACAACAATAAAATTCCAGGAAAATTTTCGTTTTTCAATTTAATTTAAAAGTGTTGTTGTTTATTTCACTCCATCTAAGAATGAAATAATCTTTTGTAAGTATTTAAAATCCTTTCCAAATACCTGTACTGTGTACATATTGAAAAAAATATAATTAAAATGTAAAAATAAAATGAATAAATTACCGATGATTTATAATTTCTATAGACTTTGGTATACAAATAGTTAATACCCAGTATTCGGTAAATAATAAAAATCAAGTGCTGTTTTGTTTTTTACCTTTTCTATTCTATGAAAATTCATCTGTGGAGAGGACATTTGAATGACTCTTTATCTTTAACCGAACACTCTATGTATCATCATAATATCATTGTGACATTCTCATCGATTTTAATTAGAGAAATAAAAATGTTTGAATATTGAAATGTTTCAAATAAAAAAAAAATAAAAACAAAATAAACAACCAAATCAATGGAATTTTATAAATCCCAATGATTCGTACACATTTTAGAGATAAAAATAATTTAAACAAAATATACAAATGTAAACCACATTTTTCGATATTTATTCGGTCAAAATAAAAAAATTAACAATAACAACGAATTTGAATTTTCACCTGATATTTATTTTTTTTTATCAATCAAATTAGATAAAACAGAAAAAAATATTTTAATTTTATTTTTTTTTTATTTTTGCAAATTATGTAATTCACGAAATAATTCCATCGAAATTCGATTATAGATTTTACGCAATTGCATGTGTTCATATCGATATTGTATGGTAGATAAGTATTCTATGGTATTCTGATTGTAGAGCATGCTTGTCTTGCATATACATATATAAATTAATTAATATTTTCTGTTTATGGTTAACCATAAAAAAACGCAGTGGATTTCGAAAATTAAAAAATTAAAAAAAAAAAATTGAAATCGATTTTTGACAAGTTGAAACAAAAGGACTATGTAGATTTGACCCATAACTGAATTATGGGAAACTATGCAATTATTGTTATATTTTAATATTTTATTTTTGAGGATTTTATAATAATATTTAAAATTGATAAAAATTAAAAGTTGTGTATGTGGCTTGTCAATTTAATTTGATTAGTGGAATTTTTGTTTTGGAAATATATAAGTATATACATACATATGTATTTTATTCATTCATCAGTGATTATTTCAAACGATTGAACTATGATATTCAAGTGATAATTTGATGATTATCATCAATTGTGGAAGTAGATATACATAATTGAAATGCATGTCGCTCTGTTATACATCGAAGTATAACACACAATGTTGTTCAAATACATCTAAAAATCTTCACATTTTTTACATTGGACATTGGGTGAAATTCTTTTAAAAATGAACAAGAATATGCATATATTTATGAATAAATTACTATTTATACTTACATCTACGAATATAGGAAAAAAATCTTCATTCTTTTTTTTTTATTCTTAAATTTTAAATTTCATCGAAAAAGATACAATCTGATTTACTTACTCACCATGCATTTTTCAACAATTTTACGCAATTTATAACATATACTAGAGCTAGAGCTAAAAGAGTGAGTACAGAAATTTTAAAGGATAACAAAGCTTATAAACGAAAGAACTACGTACTATTATGGTACCATGTACTTTAAATTAAATTTACATTATTATCATGAGAGGAGTAATATTTTGTCTAATTTTTTTTTTTTTCGTCTTTTCTTGCTGTTGTTAAGTTTTTTATATTTTCAAATGTATAGTAAAAGTTTTATAATTTTTTTTCGTATTATAATTTATTTTATGTTTTTATTTTTTGAATTATTTTTCACTGTTATTCATTCTTCCACCATATACATATGTATATACGTACTTGTACAAGAAATGTACATACATACATGTAACAAAGATGGAACAAAGTTATTTTTGTATACTCTTTCATTATTTTTTCTTTTCTGTACATGCTTCGAGTAACACAAAATGTCATCATTTTATAATATAGTATATATGTACAATGTGTAGCATATATTTTTGTATAGCATTATTATATTATATGGTCTGTCTATCTATATGCTATACATATGTGTGTGTCAGTGTATCCTTAAAATATGAATGCATAAATGCTTTCGGGCAAATAAATTATCTTCTCTATTTATATGAAAAGTAACTTTTACCGAAACAAATGTAGTTTCATCACCTGACATATTTGTATATGAATGAATATTTTTCGTATGTCTGTTTGTGTGTATTTGTATTTATGCTATACATTACATTATGTTATATTTGTGTTTCTTAGTTAACACAATCGAGATATATGTATGTGCTGTACATAAACTTTTCTACCATATATTTTATACTTCTTCATGTTGCTCCACGTCTATGAACTTTTTAACATGAGTTCATTCCATTTTCTATGACTCAGTAAATTCATTTACTTTGTCATCCCAAAAATTATTCGAACACACATATGTATGTACTACTCTGTATCTGTCATTTGTATGTAATATCATTGCTACGAAAAGTGCAAAAAACTATGTACATATGCATAAACACAACAAAATCTATATCGCATCGTTTTCAATATTCGCGTTCTCATCTTCATAGTGTGTATGTGTGTGGGTGTGTGTATTTATAAAATACGTATACAGCCATATAAATTTGTGATTGTGTTTTGCTATATTATAGCAGTGGTTGTGTTTTGTTGTAATATTTTTACGTTCTCATTTTCTATATGTAATGTATTTTGTTACATAATTGTTTTTTTTTTTTAATGTAATTATCTGGCTGATATGGTGATATGGTGCAAAAATATCATCTGCACTGCATATTTATTGCACCACCACAGCTTAATGTATAAAATATCATGAGTAAATAGCACATACAATTGTAATATGCGACAATGTTATAATAATTAATGTCCTTACAACACAACGTCAAAAACAGAATGCACCATTATAAGCTTTAAGAATGCCAGAAAAAAAAACAAAATACTCAAAATTTTGATTTATAAACAAAATATTTAAATCAGTAAGCATTTTGACTGCATATCATTGTAATATTGCACCATTGTATATGTACACATGGGCATGTATGTGAGAGCGATATACCATATTTATTTTACTTACACATACCAATTATACGAGTAGTACATAAATATCTGATATGGTACTGATACTGATGTATACCAATTCTAGAGGCTGTCATATAATAATTTCATATTATAACATAGAACCATATAGAACTATATATAGAACGAATCCTTTCTTTTTTTCTAAGTGTTATTTAATGTATGTTATCTCTGTTAAATTTTCACAAATTATTGTGATTTTCGAATTACATATTTCAAATTACAGTATATGTATATTTAAAATAAATCTTAAAGTTTCTATCTAAATCAATATATAATTGACTTTAATAAATTATAAAACTATAAAATAAATAACAAATTAAAATTAAATATTAAATATGTATAGTGTAACGAATAACTTACAGAAAAACTTATTTATTTAAAAGGTTTTTCTTATTTATAATGTACATATATTTTTGTATGTATGTATATGTATGAATAATATTTATCATAATTAGAAAAATATTACCTAAAGGGATTTGAAAATGTTCAAACTAAACCATAAAAGAAAAATACGCATATAATATATTCAAATATTTTCTAATATTATACTTTGCCCAAAGGATAATTCATTTTCATTTTTAACATCATACAACACAGGAGAGAAAAAATACTCGTATATATGTACATAGTATAGTTAAAGAAGAAAACTTTTCATCCATGCGTAATATTCTCAATAATTCATATTTTTTTATTTTTTTATTTTATTTTATTTTTTTTTTTTTCTTAACAAAGTTTACTATTTATTTATATGAGGATATATATAATGTTTATCTATGTAGTAAAGTATTTTTCTTAGCTCTAAAACTTTTAAATTCACAAGTATGTAATGTGGTTCACTCACTTGAGAGTTCACTAATCAAACATTAGATCATTTAAAATAAAAACGATATTATTTTGCTTTTATTAACATTAATTATTATTATTATTATTATTATTTGTCTTGTCTATCTGTATTAGAAATACTTTTACATATACATAAATATGCTAAGTAAAAATTTTGAGAAAAATGCAGCAGAAAGTAAACACAATTTAAAAAAATAAAAATTCCCACAAAAGAAATGAGAATTAAATTTCAAAGTTTTGAAATATCATTTAAAATAATTTTCTAATCCAATTTTATATACTTCTGAGGCACAATTAATTAAAAACTGAATCATTTTTCTATATTCTTAATTCATCATTTTAAAACAAAGACAAAAATAAATAGGTTTAAACTTGAAAATTTAACTTTCAAACAGTTACCAAAAAAACAAAAGAAATACATATATTTTTTTGTGTAATTGAATTGAAATGTTTAAAATTAATTTTCAAGTCAGTATTTTCGTATACTCTGATCATATAATTTTGTAATCAAAGTATAAATTCATGATTGTTAAATAAAATACCGTAAAACCATAATAAACAAGATAAAAATATAAAATAATCTAATCAAAGACATATTCTACTAAGAATTTATGTAAGTAAATGCATTTTTGTAATATTATTATTGTGTGTCTATTTGCTAGCAGTAATACGTCTTTGATCTCAGAATTTTATTTTCTTCTCCATTCTCGTCTATATACCACATCGAAAACATATAAAACTCTAGGAAAATCAATTTTATTTATCTTACAGGCGTATAATAATTATATTTACCATATTTACATACATCGATGTATACTAACGAGTATACATATGTATGTAATGTACAGATACAATATTGTTCAAAATTGTGGTGTGATAAATATTCAATGGAAACATTGTAAAAGTTTCACTTTGAATGTGGGTTCTGGACCATAATTCTATCCTTATGACCATCTTTAAATCAACACCCAAAACAAAAAAACAAAAAATGAGTATATATATTTTTGGAAAACTTATAACTATTTTATGTATTTACTTATACATTTAAAGATATAAACGAACGCACATATACTCAATTCTTGTATGCAAAAAACTGGTAAACAAAAATTTATAAAAGAGACACAAGACAAAAAGTTAGGACAAGATTATTTCTCTGGGCCTTGCTCTATACTGTGAAATACATATCATACTGTATGTCTATCTTATTTTATAAATTTGTATACATATAAGTATATAGCGAGTAGAAGAACTTTCTGTTCCAAAAAATTATATTTAAATAAGTTTTAAGTTTAAAAACCGTACTGTTATTGTTAATTCATTTTGTGTTGCATATCCTAGGAACCGCAGACATTAAAATGCATGCTGCTTATCAACATACATACATATATCCGTAGCCATTCACAAACAATATGAATGCATACATACAGATTGACTCTATGGACTCCTACAACAGACATTTTATGAGAATCTACATGTATGCATCTGTATGTCGTTTATTGTCCTCTGTGTTTTCGGTTCATGTACTCAAAACCAAGAAAAATATAACAAAAAGAAATGATATTAATATGCAGTTTCTTGTTTATTTTAATTTTCATTAAATTCCTTTTTTTAATAAGTATTCGTCTTCGAAAATAATACAAAATGCGAAAAGGACATCGGCTATATATTCTTTGTTTTATAAATTCTGTATAAATATGTACATATACTTTTGATGATTATTTAAAAACTTTGCTCATTATTTGCGGCTGGGACTGACTATATAATATATGAGCATAAACAAGCACAATTTTATATACAGATTCTCCTCGGTAGAATTTTCTTTTTTGTCTTTGTATTTTTTTTTTCTGGGTTTCGTTTAATTTTTACTAAAATTGAAAATTTTTCATTGTTTTCAAATGAGGTAGTTGCAGATAATTTCTATCAGGCGATTGTTATTATTCACAGAAGAATTGAAAAAAAAAACGAAAAAGACAAATTTTCTTTTTTTCTTTTAACCTCTTTTAGGTTAGATTGGTTTATCAACTTCTTACAGGTAGCAATATTTGTTTTTAGAAATTAAAAACAAAAATGATGCAAATTTCTCCTTAAAATGCAATACAATTGAGAAAAAAATTGAAAATTTTTCAATTCTTTATTTTAATTTTACTAACTTTTTAATTAAACATCACAGATAAGAATGTTTAAATTTTTGTTAAAATCAAAGATGGTTACTAATTTTCACGATTTTCATTTTGGGAGTTTGTAATAGCTTACTTTCTTGTTACATCATTTATGAAAATTTACGGCTTTCCGTCTTACAATTTTTTCTTATAATCACAATCAATACAATTTCAACATCACTCATCGTATGAATTGAAATTAACCCTTTTTTTTTTAACAGATATCTACATCCACCACAATTCGATCAAAACTATTAAGAAAAAATATTCAGACTGATACCAAATCTGAAATTTATGTAAATGAAATAAAAATATCTCAGGTTCAACCTTTAACCAAATTAAAACGTAACGTTGTCATGCGACGAGAAGCAAAATATTCATTTGAACTCCTTTTTTATTGCTTCTTTGATTTTTTTTTTTAAGTTAAGTAAAGCCAAACAGGATTTTTTACTTAATCCACTTTTCACTAAATCATCATTCTGTTTCAGCGTAAGTAAAATCAAAACGATACAAAACCTCCAGTTTTATAACTGAAAAAAAAGTTTTATAAACTGATTATTATCGATTATTCTTTACGATATGTTTAGCTGAAAAAAAAAATTGTTCTGGAAAACACTCAATTGCACTTACTCGCACCAATCTATTTTATAAAATTGTATAGACTACCAATAGCGTCTGTTACCGTATTGGAAATTTTATATGACTGCTAAATTGTTACTTTCTATATAAATGTTTTCGATATTTTTTGACAATAAAATTCGAAATCTATTGCTTACACATGTAATGTACTATGTACGTGTGGATAAATGTACCCATAAATGTATGTAACTTTGTAGTAAATCTGTGCAGTTAAATAAAATTCAATTGTAATTGTCCTGAACGATATTTCGATATTGTAATGAACGGTTGTAATATCTCAATATCCTGTATATACAGACAAGACGAAAAGAACATTCAAAAACGATTCAATACGGATTTTTATTATAGTAATTTTATAACTCATGTTAATCCACCCTCAAATTTTCTCCTATCCGTATGTATTAAAGGATCAAACTGTCTGTATATAAAAAATAAAAATTAGAATAGATTTGATACAATCACAAACTTACAATACTTTTCGATTCAAATCGATTTGTAATAATAATTGAAACCCATTTTATAGTTCATTACCTGATATGTCCAATGCACTTGTAGATACACAACACCCTGCATGTCCGCATGTACTTGTTTACAGTGAGTAATGATTACATTGTTTTTATCACTGTTTGCTACTTTTATTGTTGCATATTTTGTTGCTCATTTGTTATTACATTCCATTGATGCATTTTGTGTTACACACATTCATCTACACATCCACCATATATACACATCATGTTTACTCTGTGAACAAAACTGAATGAGAAAATTACCGAATGCGTACGTATACACCGAGACGGCGTAAGCTTTTTGTTTTGTAATTAATCTATATGTGATTGTGATTGTAAATAATACAAGTTATGTAACCTCTGACGAAATCATTCATTATCTCATTCACTACTTAGCCTTGAACTCTTAATCAAATTCAATTATTACGAGTTCTTATCTCTTGTAATTAGTTATTTACGCAAAAAAAAAATTTTTATTTATTTTTACTACTACGACACGTCTCTCTTATCTCAGTGAATTGAGTAAAAAAAACAAATTTTCTATTGAATTCCCCCGTTTCTGTTTATATAAAACGAATATATTTTTAGAATTACAATTTCAGATACATACAGATTTTTTTATTGATTGCATTTTTGCATGATTTTCATTGGGGATGCACCTCTGTTGACAATGCATTTTTAAAATTTCCTGTGTGGGACTCCCATTTTCGGTAATTTCTTTCAATTTTCTATTTTATTTTACATTCAAAATATTCCTATAAAAGTCGAAATTAAATCAATATGGAATCAGTTCAGTTCGAGTACTACAAATAAGACGTGTATAACTAACTTACATTTCTAACGCATTTTTCTATTACACATTCACTAAATATTCAATAAAAATGTTCAAGTTACTAGTAATTTTATCGGTTTGTGTGTTAAGTTTTGGATTCCCACAAGACACTTACATTGAGGAAAATTGGGACGGTGCTAATTACATTCCATCTACAGCAAATTCATTTGTGGAAAAAGTAAGAGTACATTTTTTTCAATTAATTTAGATAATCATTAGTTTCTTTTACTTTTTAAAGCAACGACGATACACTCAAATTCCGTCCCAACTTTATCTGAGAGCACCAGTAAATGATGAAAACGAATATGAACCGGAACAAGTAATGACCGTTCGTCATCGAAGAGAAGCTAATCCAGACGGAAATGATAATAATCGAGGATCAGCTAGTGTTGATGTTCAACGATCAAGAGGTGGAACTGATGTACGTGTTGAAGGAAAAACAAAAGTATGGGAAAGTCAAGATAGACGATCAACAGTTGAAGCCAATTCTTTCTATGATAGACATTATGGAGGGCGAGATGGTACAAGTCGTCCAAATTATGGTGGTGGTGTAACTTTTACTCACAGATTCTAAAATATTTTTTTGAGTTTATCGACCTTATACAAAATGTTTACATAAAAGGACACTGTCCATTTAAAAAGAAGGAAAAATATTTTTTTTATTACGAAAATTGTAATCAGTAACATAGCTTTGTAGATTTTTTTTCCATTTCCATGTAGCTTCCTTTTTTAATATTAAAATTCCTTTTAACTGTGTGAATAAATTTGTAAATAAAAAAAAAAAAAACGAAAAACAAAACTGATTCCGCCTTTTCAATTTATTATTTTCGGTATTCTGTCTCAAAAATTCAATTTTTTTTGGAGGACCACAATATTATTTTTACTTGTACATGAAATATACAAATCCTGGGGCATTTTGTTTTTGAAAAAAATGAAAATATTTTTCTGATTCCTTTGATCAGTGTACAAAATGAATGTAAAAATTCACGAAAATTGTTTAAAAAAAAATGTTTATGTCCAGAAATAATTACTGTCCAGGATATTATAACTTCACTTGAACATTTTCTAGAAGAACAATTGTTTATTGTGACATAAAAACTGAATTCTTTTATTCAACATGACACTTTCATTTATGAAAAGGCTATTATTTGTAATCTCGTTTCTTTGATTTGAATTTTTATTTTTGGTTTTTTTACTCTTTTGGTCAATTTTCCAAAGTAATTCTATTACAATTGATTTATTCAGCAAGTTTGATTTGAATCGACATAAAAAAAAATAATTTCTTAAGATGTCTCTTAGAAGGATGATACAAATATAGCAAGTAATAAATACAAACAAATTGTTTTATTTACGATTAGAAATCCAAAGAAAAAGGAAATACATATAATCATTAAATATTAAAGCCAATAATAATAGTAATAATAAAAACTCATCAATCATTCTGTAAATCGTCTCTTAAATTCGAAGTGAATATGTCAGTATAAACCAAATGAAATGCTCCCAAAAGATTTCCAGTCATTTTTCTCTTCCTTCTATATCCTATTTCTTTTCGTATTTGACTTGACCACACTACATTACATTCATTTTTTCAGTGTGAATTCGATTTGTACATTTCTACCACTCATAAACATGAAAAAAAAAAAAATACAAAAATTTAATCATAGAAATGCCTTGTCATATCCATCAGGATGTTTACTACACTCCCATACATACGCTAATGTAGACGTAGCAAAAAAAATTTGTTACGGCATTTCCGGCTAAGAAGAAGAGTATAAAAGGTTAAATAATATTTTATTCGTAATAAAATATATACGTACTAAATAATAAAGCACAACGTGAAATAGCGTAGGTACTAGAGAGGAAGGAATGAAATGAAAACAACAGAAAATTCTTGAATGTGAAAGGAATTGGAATTTATATGGAAAAACATTTCACACACAGATAAAATGCGCAGCAGAAACAAATTTTTTTTCATTATTTCTAACTATCAGATATGAAGGATAAATAGTTTTTTTTTTTTTGGTAAACATTATTTTTTTATAAATCTAAGAGATTTTGATCAGTCAATCATAGAAAACTACATCATAAAGATGAATAGCTGGCATTCTTGTATAATTACATAACAATCAAATTATAATTGGTATACTATTTAACAGATTTCATGGAATAAAAA
Source organism: Villa cingulata (assembly GCA_951394055.1). Classification (NCBI taxonomy): domain Eukaryota; kingdom Metazoa; phylum Arthropoda; class Insecta; order Diptera; family Bombyliidae; genus Villa; species Villa cingulata. The sequence continues at coordinate 32,957,181 of OX596021.1, read as the reverse complement.
TTATTATATAAATACGTATTTTCTAAGACTTTGAAAAGGATAAAGAACAAAAACAAAAATATTAGAAAATAAATTTATGATATATCTATAATACCAGTTTATGGTAATTGATATTCTATTCAAATTGATTTTTTGCACCTTTTGTTATCACCTATATTCATTTAATTGACAATTTTCTGATTAATATGAAAACGTCTTTCAGGATTATTTAAGAAAATAAAATGCATAAAAAAAAATAACAAATAACAAATCATAAAAAATTAAGCACAAAACGCTTTTTTGAATAATGATTCAAATTTAATTTTCAATATTTATTTAACAAAAACAAAAAACAACTGCAGAAAATAAAATAAAATATTAAAACCTTAAGAATCCTTAATATCAGAATTCATGATCTTTCTCATATTTTTAAGAAAAGCACTTTATATTTATTTTATGACAACATAATTTATTCAGTATCTAAAAAAAAATTCATTTTTACGATGACTTATCACAAAAATAAATAAATTTCAAATGAAAAAAAAAAAATTGTTTTCTTCCTTTCTTCGTTCATTTATTTATTTATTGAAAAAAAATAGATACATGTGTACATACCTACATTTCTATAAATACCTACCTAATATCTAATATCTAATATGTACTTTAGATATAAAATATCATTGAAATTTATCTGACAAATGAAATATTTAAAAATAACAGAAAAAAATAATAATAATAAAATTTTGGAAAAGAGAAAGACAAAATCTCATAAAAATTTGAAATTAAAAGTTTTTCAAAAAAAAAAAAATGAAAAACAAATAAAAAAAGTGAGAAAAAATAATACAATTTTTTTTTTTTAATATAATCTTATTTTATTTATTATTTATTGATTCTTAATCCTATTATCAGAATTGAATTATGAATAAATAAAAATGTAAAAGAAAATTTTTGTCCTTTTGTATTTTATTTTGTTCTGTTATCAGTGGTGTACATAACACAACACAAAAAAAAGAGAAAAATAATAAAAAATTTATATTAAAAGGACAAAAACAAAAAAATAAAATAAAAATGCAAATAAATAAACAATTACGTAAACACAAGCAACACTAACACCGGAACATCGTATACCGTTCATATATAGAAAATTTATGATTTTAAGATGAAAATTCATAAATATATGCTATATCTATTATTCTCATTTCTATTTAACTGTATCGTTTGTCTAATCTTTTATTAAATGGTCAAAATTTTATACGCGACGAGTACAATTTACACATTCATATAGCTAATACTTATATTTGTGAATATTATCAGTACATTTGTTTTGTTCCGTTTTGAAAATTTAAATCGAAATTAGATACTTTTATTGTTATGTCTAAATTAACAATAAAATTTATGAATTATTATCCAATTAAATATTAAATGAAAGCAATGAAAAAGTTTTATTAGATATTTTGTACATTTTTATATAATTTACATGAAAAATAAATTCTAAATTAGTGAAAGAAATATACGAGTAAGTGGTGGAGCAATAAGAAATGAAGTGAAGAAGAAAATTTGAAATTTATGAATAAAATGTATGAGGTATGAGAAGTTGAAGAGTATACAGATTATTTTTCTTTGAAAAGAAAAACATGTTCTAAAAGTCCAACACTATAGATAGAAGCAATGGAAGTACATATTCGTAAACTTTCGTAAAAAGTCTTGTATAGTTTTCCTTGTACAAAAATTCGTAAACTTTTTAATGAAAAATTTAAATAATGTATGACATTGTAAGCGAATACACACATGTAGATCATGGGCCTATGGATGTTTATATTTTTGAAAACCTGTGTGCGTTAGGTTATATTCAAAGTAAGCAATCAAAAGCAATCAACTTAAAATACTTAATTGCGTAGATTGCGTCAATTTAATAGCAAGTTTGATAACGTTTGCATGATTGCAAGAATTATCAATTTACATACTATATGTATGTACTCGTATTTGTTTAAAAACTTATCATATTCAAAACAAATAATCTCATTATTCTTTCATCAAAAGTGCCAAAAGTGTCAATTGTCTATTCACACACAATTTCTTTTGAATACGAAAAATACGATATACGAGTAAATATGACAAAATATGGAATACGAAAATTTATTAGTCCTCCTAATTCCTAAATACGTTTGCCATTCATAAGTTTAAAATTATTTTCATCGAAATTCCGTGATAATTTCACTGTAAATTTAAATTTAAATTTTCATAAATTATAATGTGATGTTAATTACCGCGTGTTATCATTGAATCCGTTCAACTCGCATGTTTATATCATTATCGTCGTCATCATCACCATAAACGTAATAATATTCGCATGTTTTACGTGTGCGGGTTTATGTTCTGTTTTACAACAAAAACAATCATGCATTCAGTTGTTGTACGCTTCTTGTATACAACGCCCGTCTGCTAACGTTATTTGCTCGTAATTAATAATGAGACAATCAGAATCTATAAATCAAATTTTCATTCAACACATATTTTATGAATGGAAACAAATTCAATATTTTCGAAAGTGTACGTGTCTGTGTTGTAAAAAATGATCTCTGTTATTATTGTGTACGATGTGTCTACACTACACATGTAAATGCGAATCTAATCGTGTACAATAATTAAATGAAAATACATATTTATATTTTTCGAGTGAAATAAACACCTTATACTCATGATTTATTGTCTTTGATTTTATCTACTTACATTTATATTCATTTCAATGTTTTGTATGTAGGTGTATATTCTAAATGTTGTGTACATTTATATGAGTAGATATAATAGCTTATAAATGAATTTTATTATGGAATTTTTTCTCAGTCTGAAACTAAGTACACACTCCTCCAATCAATGATACGTTATGGAATTATTTATCTTCAATTAGGAATTATGAAACTTTTTTATTTTTGAATATATTTCATGACAAACAAAAGCTACTAAAAAGTCATTTTATTCGTGAACTAGTTTACAAAGTATTTCCCAAGATTTTTGTATAATTTCTCTAATTTTTCTTTTTTTTTTTGTTTTAAATATAAAATTTAAGAGATTTTTTGTCATTTATCAAAAAAAAAAAAAAAATTTGTGATCTAATTTTTATGTATAATTCGTATACAATTACATATCCTCGTTCTTAAATGGACACCAAAATATTGTGGAAGGATAAAAATTTTTCTTTTCACAACAAACTAGAATATTCCAGTATAATGTAGTGTTAATGGTTACTTAAGTATCTTTTAAGAAAAACTTTAAAAAAAAATTACTTTATTTTTCTTATATTTTTCTTTAAACAAAAAATAATGTACATTTTCATTTTATTACTACCATTTTTATCTTATCAAGGACATTTTATGCATTTCTATTCGCTTATTATACAAAATTATAATAAAAAAGAAAATTTTAATAGACACAAAACCATATAAAAAAATTCTTTAAGAAAACTCCATTTTTTTTAATATCTTTTATTTTTCTTTTATATTTTCCATAGTAATATTCATCGTTTTATTATTTTCATATTCGGAATCCTTTTTATTTCTCATAGGTTTTTTGTTTTTGTGGATGCATTTTGCGAACACAGCACAGCGGCTGATAACAATTTTCTGTTAAAAAAGAAAATATTTGAAATAATAAAGACAAAAAGTTTGTACTCCTTTCTTTATTCTTTGTGTCATCCATGTACTATTTAGATGTATAAAATGTAAATTTAGTTGTGGTGTATGAAGAGGAAATGAATTTTTCTCGTGAATGTAAATACGAGTATAAGGTATACAGGGTATACTCTGTACTCTATCGTATGTTGTAATATTAGTTAGATGCCAATAATCTCATCGCTACTATTTACTTACTGTCTCCTCCTGTTTGTCGTATTCTTCTTATGGTATGTAGTGCAGGACCAGTATGAAGATAAAATGGACAAAAAATAATTAATGACGAAACGAAAGGAAACGAAATAATTGTTAATTTCGAAGCCTTTTTTAGCTTTATATTGCATCGAAAAACATTCGACACAATGACGTCAAATTTTCTCTTATAAGTTAACTACATGCCTTATCTGCTCTATATACCATGGAATATACTACAATACAGTTTTTATTTTTATAACTTTTTAATTTTTTTTAGGAATGTAATCAAATTAATTCCGCACGAGAAGCATCATTTTATCTAAAAGTTTCTGCTTTCTGGTAATTTTTTTTTTCTTTAGTCTCTCTTATTTTTTATTTTGCTCTTGAATCGTATTTTCCAGTTTGTATTGTATTAGTGTGGTACGTGTATAGCTATAGTGGTGGTTGTAGTGGTGTACAGAGCTGTATAGAGACGACAAAACAATAATAACAATAACAAAATAACAGTGGGATATAGAACAACACCACACATGCAACATTTTTATATGGACTACAAACAGAATGATGCACTGGTACTTATAATTAGATTGTCATCTACATATACATATATATAGTTACATATGTATGCATTTATATAAACAATGTGTAGCGCAGCAACAATAAAAATGTGCATGGAAAAAAATGATGATAATAAAGTACGTGGAAAAAATAACAAGAAAAAAAACGGTTAAACAGAAGTATTATAACTGAGCTGTTTAATTTATTGGTAAATTATAAGCTAGTAATGTTTTTATTATGCTAATTTACAATCTGTTTATACGAATTGTTTTCGAACTCGAATATGTAGTACATTCAATTAGAACTTTTGTGCTATTGTATACGATAATTTATATGAGTATACATAAATGTACATGTATTTACTGAGCGGATTTTATAATTGAAGTGTTTGTTTTTTTTCTTTTGGAAGTAAATTTTGAGTTTATGCATATGAGTGCGAATAAAAAACGAATTTGAATTAAAAAATTTAAAGATTTTCATAGCAAAAAGATTGAATTCATAATTTCAAAGGATATATTTATGTCAATGTAAAAATAATGAAAAGTGTTTAAAAGTTGACGTGAGATTCTTCTAGAAAGTTTAAGTTTAACGAAATTTTGAGGTTTTGCAAATTCAAGCTTACGAAAAAATCTTGGCCGTTTTCGAAAATGGCATACAGTTAACGAATGCCATAAGTTGACTGTAGAACCGCACGTAAGTAGTATAGACTACATGCGCAAATGCACTGTTTTTTGAGATCGTATGCAATCTTTATGCATTTTCGAGCATTTGATTTTCGTCAATTGACTATCTGACTGCATTTTCGAAGAAGGCCCTTCTTGATATGCAGTTCTATTCCGGTTTTTTTTACATCATAACACTATTATAAGGCGTACTACAAAATGCCCGTTGGTTTAAAAGCTTTACATTAAATGTATCAAATTAATTGAGGAACTTCGACTCTTCATATTACAAATCCAAAGTGAAAATGAAATAAATGTGAAAATTTGATTACAGAATTACACAATCAAAATTTTATTTGTTTTCGTGTACGTGTTGGTATATTAGTATCTTTATTGTTCTCTTTTACTTTGAATATACATATCGAAAAAAAATTCACTCTAAAAATCCTTTTACTATAATTTCAATCAAATAAAATCTCATTAAAACGTTTCATTTTCACATTTTCATTTGTGATTTTTTTAATTCTAATATTTATTTAGCTTGATTAGTTCACAATTCGCAGGAAAAGGGATCAAATTAATTAAAATCATTCCTACCGGGTTTTTTTTTTGTAACATTTTTTTTTTCCTGTTGCTTTATTTTTTTATTGTTTGTTTTTTAAATGACAAATCGTTTCAGTTTTTTTTTTTAATTTGAAGTGATTTGAAAATAAAAATAAAAGTAAATAATCCGTGTTAATTCAATCGAATGAATGCAAATATTTGCTATAGCTTCATTGTCAGTTTAGCATAGTTAGAATTGAAAATCTACACAAATATCCGATTTACCGTTATATTTGAACATTTTATTATTTGTAGTAGATGGTATATGACTTTATATTTTATGTATTTATTTTATTTTGTGAAATTGAAAATTACAGCACAAAGAAATTTCATTAACATTAATTATTTTTTATTGTTCTCTGTACTTTGTTGCACTTAAAATATGTAATGAAGTGTGTACTTTTATAATTATTATTATCTTTTTTTAAATTCAAATAAACATTTTGAAGATATTTATCTCAACTTCTTCTTCTTCTTATATGACTTTATTGCTTCTAAAGGGTACGAGCCAGCCTGAAAAGATCTCTCCATCTTTCTTTAACTTCAACTACTGTTCATGTTTATTCACAAAGTGAAAGGCAAATAATGGAATTCGAATTTGAGAAAAGAAAATGTGGACTCTAAAAAGAAGAAAATATGGACGCTAATAAAACAGAATATCAGAAAAAAACAAGAAATTAAAGAGAACTAAGAAGAAAGTTGCACTTAAAAAGGATGGAAATAGTTTAACTGGTAGTCGTTTGCTTCACAAGAAAACATTTTGTATTTTATTTATTACACGTTAATGTTCTTGTAGAAATGACTGTACACGCATGTTATTTTGTACAATTTGCAGGATATATAAAAATAATAAGAAGATTTTCGTACAATTACATGCTACATTACAGTGATAATGTTAAAAATAAAATCAAATTTGAATCTTAATTGTAACAGATTAGTTTTATTTTTTATTTTTATTTTTTTTATATCTTCTAAAGATTATATTTTACTACAAAAATATGTTTTATATTCGCTCTTATTTTCTGTATGTGTAAGACGATTGAAATTATTTTGATTTTTTATCGTCAAATATTATTTAAAGTAAGAAATCCTGAATCACTATACTATGATGATTTATCTCTCTCTCTCTCTCTCTCTCTTTCTCTATATTGTTGCACATTATAAGTATTTTAATTTTCTGCATTTATAATTAAAATTAATGTATTTATAATCCTTGTTTTTCATTCATTTTCTATTCCTTCTTTTCAAATTAAATTGAAGTCTATTGTTTACTGTTGTAGTTTTTTTTCTTGTTCTTATTCTTGTAAAACATATTTTAATTCGATAAAATTAAAATTCTTTAGAATATGTAGACTTAATATGAAAAGAATAATATATAAAAAAGTATAATAAAATAATTATTTTTATTTTATATGCAAAAATATAAGAATGTTCACTAAAATTATGATAAAAATGCGATATCAAGCATTCATTTATTTGAATTTTTCAATTATGTAAGTGCATCAAATTCACATTCCTTCATTCATTTATTCATTCATAGTAAAATCTTTGGATATCGATAGTAATAACGAATGGAACCGAAGTGATAATTATATGAATTTTGATTCAATTTACGGATTAAAATTTAAATCAAATTTAATAAATTACTGTATATGTATAATTTTTTTTTTCCTTTTATTTTTCTTTCTGATAATTTTCACTAAAAATGATTTTGTCCGTTTGATAGTATTATATGAAAAATGTTTTAATCCTAATACATTATAACATTCATATTAAATTCAATTTAAACATAATGTACATACAGTATTTTGTATTCATAATTTCTATAATCCTATTCATTACTATTTTGAACTAATTAAAATATTCTCTATGTGTAATATACATATTCTATAATCCTTGCCATCAAAATTAATATTATTCTTGAATGATGTGGCATCCTAATCCAGAAATGACTTGATGTATAATAAAAATACAAAAATTTTCCATATTCAAACTTTTTCTGTTATAACATTACTATGTTATGTCAGTTATGTGTATGTATAAATATTGTTTCGACAAATTATTTTATTTACACAAATATATACGTACGCTACGGAAGTATATACTATGAATATATGTACATATATGTCAGCAATATTCTATAATTGTAATAATCCTGAAAACATAACAATCATTCTCGTATGTATGTTGGTAACATATTTAACATTTCAGGATGCATCTGAAGTAAAATGTCATTTCCATTTTTGATAATATTTAGTCATAAAGGATGCTCTATTCTGTAGTATTATCTTAATGAAAACAAATTATATATATACACATACAATCCGTTTTCTGTTTTCATTTTTATATTTTTTTTCACAGAGAAAAAAAAAAAAAAAACAAAACTGCAAGCATGTCTGAAATATTTCGTATTTTCGACACTCATCATCATTATCATCATCATCATCATCGCTGACATTATCAACGTGCAAATCTGTGTACAGTTTTAACTAAATTGATAAAATTCTTATAGTTATTGCATGCATATGTACGTACATATTTCCAATACAAATAGTAACGCATACAAATTTACACAGATACACCCACGCATTCACATTCCCACAGACAATCGTGTCTAGATATTCATGTGTGTACCTATAAATTTATACATATGTATTGCATTTAATACATTCTTTACAATACATACACATAATGTATTTACATAAGTATACAGAATTTCAATTTATAAGATTAATTTTGAATCCCTTTTAATTATAAATGCATCACGTTATTGAATCTATGTATAAAATTTCAACGTACATATATTCTACATGTATACTAATACATCATACATAATTCAAAAGAACTAAAATTCAAATTGAAAAAAAAAAAAAGAATATACATACATATTCTATCGTTTCAAATACATACTCTTATATTCACATATATAAGATTAAATCATACATAATCTTACTTGAATATGTGTATGTGTGTGGTGATATTTAAAATAAAATTTTTAGCAGTGATAACATTTTATCGAATGTAAAAGGAGTAACGAGTAAAGTAATTAAAATCATAATAAATGCATAATGATATTTAAAGTTTGAACAGTTGCATTACATACATCGCATGCATATGATTTTATTATAGATGCATATAAGTATTCACAAACATTACATGCATGCATACTATATGTATTTATGTAACATGATGATGCAAAACGAAAGATTTTAATGTGGGAGTATACGTATTAAATTATACCAAACGAAATGTTAAATATATGTATACCGGTATTGAATTGAAATTTGAAAAGATTTAATTGCTTGCATTCACGGTAAATTTTATAACAACGAATCTAAATGAATTCGTTATTTATTTATTTTTTTTTTTATAATAATTGTTTTTTTTTTTTTTTTTTTTTTTGTAAATGGATTAAGAATTTAATAGGAGAAAAATATAGTATACATGTATGTAGCAATACATCAGCACTAGCAGCTAGAAGTATATCAATGGTAGTTGTAACAAATTTTTCCATTTTTGTTTTTTCTGTTTTTCAGATTACATTATACTCATACTGCTCATACTCGTCTCGTACGTACGTACAGAATATTTCTATAACTGAATAATCCTAGATCATGTCTGTCATTTTTATTCTATAAATTATGAGCTTGTTTTATTTTCTGTTTTTTGTTTTTTATTTTTTTTTTTGATAATCTTTTGCAGTCAAACTGAATAGAATATAAGAGAATTTGTCGTTTTTAATTTTGTTTGATTTTTATACAATTCATATAAATTTTTATCTTTGAATAATAAATTAATAATAGTCTTGTGGATTTTCCGAAATAAAAGAATCAAGAAAATATGTTCATTTTTTATTTCAAATTTCAAACTAATATTGGTTCATTTATATACACACATTATATGACAGAGGATATGAGAATTAATCTGAAGATAATTTTATATTTTAGGCAAATAAATCTTTCAAGAAACAAAATTAAAAAAAAAATCCTTTCAAAATCAAAAGGATTTGTAAAAGTATTATTTTGGAAATTTGAAAAATTTTTCACTTTGAAATTTTATCTATATACGTATATCTTCCTCCAGCTTCATATCGCATTAAAATTTTAACGAAAAATATGAGCGAATGTAGGAGCAGTGAATCATTAATGCAATATCAAAACAGAGAATATTACATATTTAGTTTTAATTTTTACATTTACATATAAATTAGATGTGATAAGCAGCACATCTATCGTATACATATTCATAAAGACACCTGTACATAATATAATTCCCTGTCGACGTAATACAATCAAATCATTATGTTAATTTTTTTCTGTATAGAAAGGTTTAAAAAAAAAATATGTAATTTACTTTATTTATTTATTTTCTTTTAAGTTTAAGTTTAAGTAATTGTTAGTCATTTCAGGCTCAAATGTGCCTTCAATATTCCTTTTGATCTAAAAATTGAGAAAAAAGTAAATTTAGAACTGTGTCCATATAATTGGATGGTGCCGTAGGGTTTATTAAATAAAAAATAAAAAATACATAAACTCAACAGAAAAAGTTATCTAACATTTTTAATTTTCTTTATAAAACTAAAACGAAGTAACCGCACGTAATTTTAAGAAAAGAAAATTGTGCGGTAATATTTGAACTTAAACTGATCACAACCTATACAGAATATACTATGTTTTATAGGTTAAACAAACGTATTAAATTGTACACATATGTACACTGTTATTTATTTATTCATTTACTCGTGTGTTGTGAAAATGCAAATTTACTTATCAAACATTTCAAAGCATTTAGAAGATTTATGTTGATTAAATATAAAATCGCGTACCAATTCGATGACGAATAATCAACAAGTCAAGAATTCAATAACATTTGTCCTAGAAAATGTGAAAGAAATGCGAAATCAATACATATGGATATAGTATAACATGATATGGATATAACAGATTCATTAGAGAATAATTCATGAATATATGTATACATGTCTATTTAACTTGTTGAATCTGAGCCTTCAAATACGTAAATATAGATTGGCTATAAACGTAGCCACAAATTTCCATCGATATACTATTTTTGTGAAGATATTAAATGTAAGTATGTGCCTATGTACGCATAATAAGAAGACAAACGATTCAATTTCATTTCTTTTATTCATCTTGTTATTAATGATTATTTAATTTATTCGCATAGATTTAAATATAAAATTCACACGTCCTGGAAAAGCATTGAAACGAATAGAATTTTCATCTAAATATACATAAAAATATTAGCATATTTTCGAATCGATTAAATTTAGAGTTAAATTTGTTTGTAATTTTGGTACGGATCATTTAATTTGCAATCTGGTATCCATTATACTTAAATGTAAGAAATTAGAAAATCTATATATTTATTTATCTATAAAAATCCTTAAATTTAAAATACAAAATTAAATTGAAATAAACATGAAATTGGTTTTACATACATATCTGTAAGTGTAATTGTGTGTTTGTAAAGTAATTGTAAAAATCTGAATATTAATCTGAAAACTTTTCGTTATTTTAAATTTAAATTTTTAACAATGTTAGACAAATATCAGATAGATAAATTTTGGTTTTTCACACCTACAGTGACGTAACATATGTATACGAATATATGTAAATACCAATAAAATGACAAAATCGAATTTAATCAACTAAAAACTGCTATTGTAATGCATATACGTTCCTATAATAAAACAACAACAACATCAACTTTTTCCTCTACTCTACAACTGATTCTATAATTCTGTATTGTAGCACTTTCTATAGTCAATATAAACAAGGAAAAAATTTACTGAAAAAACATAGCTGCTGAAAAACAAATTAACAAGTTTCATTATAGAAAAGTTTCTTCAGTTTTTATTAATTATTTACAGCAGTACTTGAAATCTAAAATAAAGTACACAACATCTGTTAGTCATCATCACCATATAAATACATATGCACCTACATGCTACATAGGATACTACATCCGTGCATACGCTTTTTAGATAAGAAAATCATTTGACAAACCTGTTAATTGTCTTGAAAATCTGTCTTGAAAAGTATAAAATATATAAAAAAATGTTCAAAAGTTATCTTCTTTAGCATGATAACAACTAGTTATAGATAAAAATATAGAACTGAAAAATAAATAAAATAAAAATCAAATAAATAAAAAGATGTGGAAGAAAAATTTTAAAAACAAAATAACAAAAGAATAATTACAAATATGTACATGCAACTTACATGTACACCGACAGTCACAAAAAATGTATCACCCACAAAACATGAGATTAAAAGTTTTTGAGATCTATTGAAAATATATACCTGGACAGGATATTGGAATTAATTTACTAAAAAAGAAAATATATGTATTTTTGTAGCGTTCAAATTTTTTTGAAATTTTTAAAAATTTTAGCATTTTTGAAATTTTTGTAAGACATTAGGCACTCATAATTATTTTTCAGCAAGCATATTTTTTTTAAAAAGAAGAAAATTGATGCACGTTTTATGATCCCGAGTGTACCAATGTTCTTGAATATTATAGAGTTTCATAAAAAATTATCTGTCATTGAAGAGAGTTTTACCATTAAACTCTAGTTGGCTACATGTCTCTGTATGTATGTAATGTAATATGTTATATTATCTACTTTACTTTTATATCTTCATATTTTTTGGTGTTATCACTAAAATTCAAAAATTAATTTTCTCAGTAACTTTTCAATATATGTATATATTTTTTTAAATAACTTTTTCAAACAATTTTAAAATTAAATACACCCTAAGTCAAAGGAGAAACTTTTTCGTTCCGTATTACCTCATACAAACGTTTTACGAGTGCTCGTATGTGCATGCATTCAAACACATTTATTGTACATTTCTATAACCACACACATTATTAATGCACGTACAGGGAAAATATCTATGCAAAAAAATTTTAGAAATAAATTTATCTTAAGTCAGAAAGAGTCAAAAAGACATTATACATACAGTACATATATGTTGTATTGTATAATTAAAAACTAAATTTTTCGTGATAAAAAAATTTTGTTTCTTAATTTATTTCATTTAACTTCTTTTTCAGAATTAATTTAAAAGTTAAATTTTTTTTAGTTCTTTCACCTCCAATTATCTCCACTCTTCAACGAATTTTTTTTCCATTTACAATTAAAGTTAAACTTGGTAATCTTTCTCATACACGATTAAACGACAAAACGAATTAAATATTTTCAATTTAAATACAAAATAAAAAAACAAACAAAAATTTCATTAAATTTTAGTAAAAAAGAATTTATATCAACAATTTCATATCATTCCATTTCCATCTTTACCTCTAGATACTATACATTATACCAATATATAAATCAATACCAACATAATTATTATTCCTATATGTTGGTATGTGTACCACACTTTTTTTCTAAACATCAATAATTTTAGTTGAATTTAACTGATTCAATTTTTCGATACTCGCTCTCTCGTTCTCTTTCAATCAAAAGATGAAAAAAAAATGATCGTCATAAAAAAATTATAACAATAAAACACAAAGCAATAATAAAAAAAATACTAGAAAATTCTATTTGAAATTCATAGATTTTTTTTCTTTCGATTTTTCCAAAAAAAAAAAAAAAAAAACGAAAAAAAATCCTTCACGTCAATCGAAACACAATAATAACAAATGAAAAATTCGAATCCAAAAAGAAAATCGAAAAAAATAAATTAAATTTCCTTTTAATCGAAATGATAATACAGTACACGAACACGAGCACCTCTATCTATCTATATACACCAGCTAAATAAAAAATTCTATTCAATTCAATCTTTAGAAGATTTAGATTTATTTGTTTTCTAAACAAACGAAAAAAATGATTTATGACCTTAGGTGTTTCTTTCTCTGTTTTCCCTTTCATCTCTGTGTATATCATTTATAAAATTTTTTTTCTGTCTGTATAACTTTGAATCTATAATCTAAATAAAATATCAGTTTTTCATTTTTACTTCCACACATACATACAAATGGGTACAAATCAGAAACGTTGAAAATTTAAATTCATAAAATCTTTTATACATTTATGCCTACTATAGTATGTGCACAGATACTTTCCCAATATACAAAAGGATACCTATGCATTTCTACTACTTGATACACAGGCTCATACACATTAAATTCACGTGCACCTACAATAATACACACAATCATATAATATGGATTTGAAAATTATTTATTATTATTGTTTTTTTTTGTGTTTTATTTATACATATTTTGTTCCTGTTTACGAAAAAAATAAGTGTAGTACATTATACATATGCCCTGTATTGTGTGTATGTACAAAATGTCATATCGTATATTCGTTCATAACGTATACACTTCACATTACACTTCACCATTATGTGTATACGAAATGACTATAAATTTTCATGCATACGGAATTTTTTCATATTTAACCTTTTTTTTATTTTTTTACTCCATTTTATTTTATTTAGAAATCGTATGTAGTATTTTTATGTGATTATGATTTTCTACGTTAGTATATGAATGAAATATACATAATCCTATTTTCCTTGTTCTGTACATATACTCGTATTTTTTTCATTTAATTTATGAATTCATAAATTTGTGTTTCTACATTCTTTTTTTCTCCTTTTATAGTGCGTATGTTTGTGTTTATTTGTTTTTTTATGTTAGAGATTCAGTGGCGGATTTCCAGATTAAATTCAAAAATGAGTACACATGATTATTCGTATTATCCCAGCGTATATTGTAGCTGTAGGTATAGTGTTATAGCTATATAGTCAATGACCTCCGGATTATATATAGAGTATAGGGCGGGGCAAGTATAAAATGTTGTTAGTTGATTTTCCGTGTTTGTTATGTACACTATTCGCGTTCTATACTCAGAGAGAAAATCAACTTTTTCTGAAGACTGAAAATACGAGTAACAATTAAGTAAAAAAAATACTACTCATACATCCACTCATTCAGAGTTTGTATAAAGGAGTGCATCAAGTATGTTGTTAGTTGATTTCGTTGATTTTCTGTCTTTTGTTTTGTACAATATTCACTTTCTACTGTGAGAGAAGATCAATGTATAAATTATAAAATACTACCCGTACTAGCATAGCATGCGTATACTTATATACGATAGGATATACAGATGCTCTTATATTATTGCTTTAAAAATCTACAATAAGGTGTAACAATTATATTTCTTATTAAAAGTTAGGTCAAATTGTCACCTTATATGCGTGAATACAGCCCTGAAAGAATTATTATTTAAATAGGATTGTGTATGGTACACAGCTGATGTATGTGTAAATACTATTCGTACATGTTTATTAGATACATATACTCGTATGTACATATTATTTATCTACACTGCTACACATATATTATGTATGTGTAAATAGACAAATAAATAAATATTAAAAATAACAAAATGAAGGAATAAAAATAGAAAATTTGCAAAACAAGCAAAAACATTATGTTGAGCGTATTGTTTTGCAATATAATATATATTTTTTTTGCGTGCCTTAGTAAATGTATGTACTATATAAAATTATTTATATTCTTATTTTGATTTGTGTTTATTTTATTATTTTCTGTGCTGTTTATTATTTATTTATTATATTATTCATTTCGTTTTTTATTGTTATTATTATTTTTATTTGTCTATGTATGTGTGTACCTGATAATATAGGCTTTATATAATACGAAAACTTATTGTTATATTTCGTATGCAAATTTTTTATTTTAATTATTTTTTATTTTTATTTTTTAAGTAATGGAGTGAATTTTAAAAATAAATTCAAATAATAATTTTATTTGAGTTCGATTTATTTTGTATTTTTTCCAGCACAAAACACAATAAAGGATTTAGCTGAAATAAAAATGACAAGCAAATATTGAATATTTATATACGAAACTAAGCAATAAAATACAAAATAATGAAATATAATAATTTTAAATATTTGTTCCATACTGGCAATATACATTTATGTGTGCAGATGAATGTACACTCTCAGTTGAAGAGAAATTTTATTTATTTATTTGTGTCATTTCATATTTTATACATATGTAGATCCCTGTGTAGTGTGCATGTACATATCAAATAGGATAATAACCAAGAATTCTTAATAGATATAATAATATTTTTAATATTTTTCTTTTCCTTGAAACTGGAGCTATTCAGGAAGAAAATATCCTCTTAAGTTTTCATGACTCAATTGCTTACTAGGTCGGGATCGTCAGTTTAATATTAGGCTAATTCGGTCGTTTCTTAAGGATCATTCGGCAAACAGAGAGCAGCTAAATATGAGTATGTAGGTTTTTTCGTGAATGCAGATTACACTGCAAGTTCTTACTTAATTCTGTTGAAGTACTAAAACAAAACTCAATTGGTATGCACAAATGACTAATAAAGCAGCGCTGCGAATGCAAAATTCAATTCTAACAAGTTGCATTTTCGAACGACATAAATTAACCTGATATGCTGATATATGTCATTCTCAGTTTTAAAATTTAAAAATTTTTTTAAATTCCACAGATAATTTTTATTGATTCCTTTGATTTCAGTTTGCACTTCACTTTTATATTTGACAGTTAATAGGTTGTATTTTAAGTTAATGAAGTATTATAACTGACTCTGCTTATCTGCTTTCAGCTTTTATAGACCTGCATTACAGTTTAGAGTTTACGAACATTCTGCTATAAGATCTAACTTAGAACTGAATTTACGAAAAAGCCTTATAGATATGTGCTTGAATTTTGCTATTAATTTTGGTTCGCCCTAAGTAAAGCAGTATTTACTACATATAGCCGGATAGTACATAGAATGCTACAATTTATACATGCACCGTTTATTATATATTTTTTTAGAAAAAAAAAAATACAAAATAAGGAAGAAATACATCATCAAATTAATCAAATTTTATTATTGTTACACATTAAATTACATTCTTAATATACAAGTTACAATTATGTATGTAAGTACACATCGCGTATTTCTATAATTTACGAAAATTTTGTATTCATAAAAGCATTGAACAGATGATTCCGAACATCAATCATTCAATAAAATGTCATTTTAAAATCTATTTATTTTTTCACTTTATAATATTAACATATGTACCATAAATATATTGTACATATGTACATAAATTAATACATATTTGTGTGTATTTTCATATTCAATTATCCTATTGATACTTTTATTTATACAAAAATTTAACTTTTTAACGTACGTAAAAATTACATACACAAATATAATGAATGAATTCAAAATGAATTTCCACCAAAAAAACACAAATAAATAAAAATTCAAAAAAAAAATATTTTCAATAATTCACTTTCTTTTATGTTCAAATATTTTTAGCAAAAAATATAATAACATTTTGTTCGTGTTCAAAGAAAAAAAAAAAACAGAATATTATTTTATATTAATAAAAAATAAAAGTAAGCCATCAGCAATATTTTATGAATTCTCTTCTTCAATATTCAAATTTAAACATTCATTCTAATTTATATTTTACGTAGAAAATTTATATATAGAAATGTGTGTATGATTGTAATATGTCACATATAAAAGAGAAAAAAAATATCATAGAGAAAATAAACAAAAAATACGGGTATTCATTTTATCATAGCAAAAGTGCAACAGTGTAATTTTAGTGATGAAATGTGTGAACACACTTTGATTTTTAATGTGAAATATTAGCTGCTTTTGATTTAACAATTTCAAGTACTTGCGAGTAGATAAGGTCTGTGCTAAAGCATCTATATCTACTCGCAGCTATTCATGAAAATTTTTCAAATAGATGCAAGTACATAGTTACGAATAATTTTTACGCCGTTCGTTAATACAATATTTATCATAGACACATTTTTGTACTTGCAAGTACTTGGAATTGTTAAATCGAAAGCAGTTATTTTGTCATTACAAAGCAATCTCAACAAAATAAAATTGTGTTTTCTCTCCGTGACTATAAAATTGCATTTTTACTACAAAATATGAATACCCATAATATTTACACATAATATTGTGCTATATTTGCCATTATCATGTAAGCGTCATTTATATACATTCGTTTGTTTGTTTGTTTTGAAAAAAAGTAGAAAAAAAAAACAATAAAATTGAATTGAATATATTCTACATTTTGAAATACACATATGTACAAGTATTTATGCATATACTATATATACATATTGTATTATTTTTCAAATAATAAACAACAGTCACGTAAAATAACCAATCACAAAATTTTTAACTTATGAAAATTTATCCTTTTTTAAGGATTTTGTATATTCGCACATGAATGTGTATATATGTGGGTTGATTGTATTTTAGTTAGATATTTTTTTGCATCATTGTGTTTGTGTGTATATCGAATCGACAAAGACAGATTAGATTATATGGTTCCATGAAATACACAACATGTCCATGCAGAGAAATTCAATCAAACAAGAACGAAATTAACGCGATTTAAAACAAAAATTCAAATAGAATCAAAAAAATCTCATGAATTATGAGAGATACAAAAAAAAAATACTTTTACAAATATCAAAATCTGTAGAAAAAATAACGAACAAAAAAAAACGACCAAAAAGTAAATAGAGCTAGGTACCTACAACAGATGATATATAGAATGAAAAGTCGAGAAAATAAGCGCAACTTCATACACGTAATGAAACGAAATTAATTAAATGAAGTTTGAACGATGATGGATGATAACATTTTTCATATGAAATTTACTAACAGAAATAGAAAAAAAAATTAATATTAAAATAAATATGTTTATAGAATATATTGAAGAATCCTTTTCTAAATAATTGAAAAAAATAATTTTCCTCTCTGTTGTTTGATATGCAAATTACTTGAAAGGCTGTAATTTAAAATTTTTGTCACCTGCCATTTTCTTTTTTATAATATTTTTTTTTTTTTACGTTTTTGATTGAACGATGATGTACATTACATGTACTGCATACTTGTATTGTTGTATTTGTATTATTTGTTCTTAGTTATGTGAATGAATATTTTTAAATACTCGCACAAATGTGCAAGCATATACGCCTCATAACTTTTATCTGTTTTCATATTATTATACCGAAGGTTCAGATCGACAGAATTTAATAAAAATTTTGGCAAAATTGATTTCTGACACCCTGACACCATTTTTATTCTGTTCCATTATCGTGATATTTAGTCCGTATTTGGAATTATTAACAAGAAAACACATTCTTATTTATACCAATTTTCAAGCGTCAATTTTAAAACATTAAAAAGTCATTAAAAGATTATAAATTAAACTTGCCAAGATCCTTTTAATTTTACACTCAAAATCAAAATAATTGCCCTCGTCCAACTACATTATTCGTATACGTATAATGAATGAATTTTCTTTAAACATTTCTACAAAAAAAACTTTAGATAATGCCCAATTTTAATATACGAAATACTGCAGCACAAAGACGTTCGTAAAATCATGTAAAATGTAATACTTTTCATTTATCATTTTCTTAAAGTACATATTTCTTTTCTCATTAAAAATATGTTTCACTATTTTTTCTCTCTGTTTTACTCCTTTTATTCTTTAATGTCTCTTCTATTTCTAATTTATTTTTGTCTTTACAAATTTTTTACCAGTCTTGTTGTTATGTCAATTTTCCACTTTTCCTTCTGTGCGTGAATTATTTGTAGTTTTTTCATTCAATTTTTAGTTAAATTTATTGTTGTTTCGTGTACTATGCATTTACGTTTTTATTTTTTTCTTTTCTGTTTTTCTTCCTCTCTATTTTTTCATTCATATGTATTTCTTATGTATCCATTTACCTGTGTCTGTACGTACACATCTTTCATATAAATATATCGTGTGCATCCTTCCTTTATAGTTTTTTTTTCCTTACATTCATTTTCTTTCTTTTTTCATTAGTAATATTTTTTGCTATTTACCCACGATACATATTGTTCTACATATCCTGGAAAAATTATTCTGCTGTGATGTGATAACATGCATGTAATGATGTATACAGTGTAGGTTGGTTGGTATATACATAAAATTTTCTAAAAATAATGAAGTTTTTACTCTAAAGACTTGTTACATATACATTTTCATTTATTCATGTTCGATACGTAGGTACAAATATTACATATATACGAGTATAGTGTTGTACCGAAGTATCTATGTACGTACATATTTCAAAGAGGATAAAACACAAAATAAATAAATAAAATAAGCATAGAGAAAACCTTTTTCATGCATATACAGAAAAATAAATTTTAAATTGATTTTTTTTCTTCATTTTATAAAAAATAAAAGCAAGATTTTATGCAGAAAATATAAATGTTTGCATCATTTCTATATATATGTACAATTAATTTATTTATTTAGTTCTTTATTACTGTTGAAGTTGTTGCATGTATTTTGATAAAAAGAAAAAAAAAAAGAAAACAGATCAAACAAAAACAAACAGCAAAGAAACTTAAATCTTAAATTTAGTTGCCATATAGTTTAAATAATTACGAAGGATAATGAAATGAAAATTCAAGTTTAGGTAGACAAAGTATTAAAAATTCCAGATTTAATGATAAATGCACTGTACATTTTGTACTAGAAACTATACAAACTTAAGATGCTACTTGAAAGCCTTCAAAACAAAACAAAAAAATGGAAAAGAAAATTCAAATTATCCTGTAATATAAGTATACATATTTCATTCTTTTATTTGTTCATTATTCTCTTTTATCGTTACTCTAATACAATGTAGAATGAGATGACAGTTGTTGGTGTAGGTACGTGAGGTACGTTTTCTGGTTTTCTTCATTTTTTCAAATCTATCATTTTGCTTTCTGCTTGATTCTATCATCCTAGAATATTGATACTTTCTAACGTGGTATGTTTTATTACCTCGTAGTCCTACACTCGTATATTGTGAAATAAACGAATCAAAGATAATTTTTATTTATTTTTTTAGCTGTGTACATGAATTTGTTGTAAATAGAGGGCTATATCCTCATACGTCTAGCAAAATCGCAAATTGCGACTAGCAAATATGGTGAATTTGCGATCACTAATTGCGATTGGTGTAATCCACATCCTCGATTGCAATTGCAAGTCGGCCATTTTCGTTCATTCAGCACTTGTCTTAATTCATCATATAGCAAACAAAACCTTAAATTACATATTGAAAAATGAGGATTAACTGTTAGTTAAATTTAAATTAGTTGTATTTGTGAGTTTATGAAAAAAATGTTAAATTTAAATGTGAGAAAAAAATATTATGTTTTACACTTGTACAGAAGAAATCGATGAAGAAATAATTTTAATTGAGAAAAAGAGGCTTGAGGAGCACGTAATATCAAATATATAAATATTATAAAATATATAAATATCAAATACATATATTAGATCATATAAAAAGGAAAAAAATAAAAAAAAAATTTCAAATTTAAAACTTTTTTTATTATAAAAATCTATTATTTGAAATATTTTTTTATTTTTATTGTTTTTTTTTTTATTTACTTCGTAAGATGAGAAAACGTAAAACTATAATATAATGAAAAATAAAATATAGTATGAATTAAATATAAACCAAGTAGTATTCTACAGGTTATGTTTGCTGTTAAATGAATTGCTATTACCTTTTCTCTGATCGCAAAATATTCTTGCGATTTTGCTAATTTGCGACTGTCAAAACAATCGAGGATGTGAAAACGTCGAATTACGCTAGCAAAGTTGCTAATTTGCTTGCTATATGTATCGAGGATATAGCCCAGAATGATAGACGATAAAAGCATACTTAATTATTATTATTATTATTTTATATGTACTAATGTACTAGTGTTTGGGTAATTCAAATGATTTATTTTGATTGTAAGTCCTAGTTCTGACTATCAATTTTCAATTTCAAAATCCTACAAAATGAAACAATTAGAAATGCATGGAATTTTTCATTTTAATTCTTCACAAATGTGTGAGATGGCAGAGTAGATGATGAGTAGAATGAAGTAGTAAAAAAAGTTCAAAACCAGATGGCTGAATGTGAGTATGTGTTTGTATCTTATATACGCTTACCCCTATCTTATATGAATCGAAATAAATCTCGACTTTGTATTACCTACATTTGTACATACAAAGGTTTATGGGTTACTGGCACGCATAGATTGTTATAGCATATTTTTCTTTTTGTTACTATAGAAAAGTTTCTTTATATATAGTTTGAAGAGGGTCAGTCTAGATATCTTAGAATTACAAAATGCACAAACTTTTAACATTTTGTATCATATGATCATAAGTTTTGCATAAAATAAAATAAATTTTCGAAAACTTTATTCTATTTTTCTGGCAATTTTTTATTTAAAGGATATTTTATCAACACAGTAACATTCACTTATCCCGGATTAAGAGAATGAAAGTATCGGAATGAACAATTTCCTTTTCCGTATACATTTCACACAATCATGTTAAGCGTATGCCTACGTACGTACGAGTATATGTGCGTGGCACACAAATGCAATCATAAATATTAAAACAATGAGTAATCCGTTAAATGTACATATACTTGCATCGATAAAAAATATTAACAAATTTAACGTTGATCGAAATGATTTTGTGATGTATTAAGTGAATGAAATATTTTAATATCTCATTGTGTTATCCTTTTCAATGCATACTCCATATAATTGTGTAAAAACAATTATTCATATTATTCAATTAGACACATTATACATAGAAGAAAATCTGGGGCAAGGAAAAATATAATTTACTTTTCAACGGTACATCGAATAGATGAATTCAATTATAAAACCCTGCTACCATGTCGCTGTTACAAGTGGTCATCATATAAAAGTATATTTTGTCGGAGGCATTACTTCAAAAAAAAAATAAAAATAAAAATAAAGAAAAATTCTATAAAATGAATTTGTTCCAAATAATCATGTGACACATTTCATAGACTGTAAATTCTAAATGTATTCATGTACTTTGTATATGTATGCATCTATGCATGTAATGGTATATACACGCTCATATCTCTTACATTTCAGTTTCAGATTCAGTATATAGTATTACACTGACTAAAAATGAAAAAAAAAAAAACATTTTTTTATTCATTTATTTAATTCTCTTAAATGACAAAACAAAAAAAGGATAAAAATAACTGTATAGCCACAGGGCTACATAATATAATACGTATAGCTTAAATATGAAAGGAATTTCATTTTTTTTTTGTACACATACACATATATATAAAGTACATTTCCGGTTTTATTTAAAATGTGTTCTTTTTTTCCGGTGATTTTTAATTAATTTTTCCGGTTTTTTTTTCGTTTTTCACTTACTTTTTTTGCCTTACTTTATGAAAATCATTTTTATACAATATTTTTATTTTATTCAGGATTATTCAGAATTTTTCAGATTTTGTTTTTTTTTTACAGTATTATTTTTCTATGTTCTACATTCCGCATTCTATTTTTATTTCAAAACTATATGAAATTCAGGATTATAATTATGTTGCATTATACACACCATTGCCCTCTCTTCTTTATACATTGTTCGGTTAACAAATCTATACAATAGAGAAAATTATCTGACAAACCCTTTTTTTTAACATTTTATCTCTTATAGATATATGTACTGAAAACGTTTCTATTGTAGTGATTTTCATTGCTTATTATCACAATTATCCGTCGTTTTTTTTTTTAGAGAAAATAACCAAAAAATAAAAAAATATATCAGTTTTGCTAGAATTTTATTCAAAATATAAATTTTTTTTTTTTTTTGTACTATATACATTTCATCTAATTGTAGGTATATGATGATGTGTGCCATGAAACCAAGAATATTATTACAATATGATGATACTACTAAAAGAAAACCAGAGAATCTATATAGAATAATAAGCAAATTGAATTTGTCATTTTTATTACTTTGTATTTCAAGCAAAATTGATTTCATTCAAAAAATTATCAAGAACTGAATGAGGATAAAAGAGAAAAAACAAATCAAAACCAAACCAAACTTTACAATTTTATTCCAGGACATTTTGTGTGATCTACATTTTTATGTTAAAACTCCGTACTAAATTTCTTTTTTTCTCGTAGTAATTTTCATCCTAATCATATTGTATTAGCACAATTATTATATGAAATCAGAAAATCTAACTTCCTGTATTCCAAAGGGAAAGAAAAAAAAAATTAATCCTTAAAATATTTACAGAATGCAATTTACTATGAAAAAAAAAAAAAAAAAAAAATAAAAAAATAAAAAAAAAAACACACAAAAAGCATCTAAAAAAAACTTAGGAAGAAATAAAATTTGGTATGTAATGTAATAACAATGAAAATTTTATTTTATTCATGTTCCTTTCAATATAAATTTTCATATAAAAATAATAAAGTTTAGACAGTCATACATATAAAATGACATAACATAACATTTACTTCTTATATATACTTACTTACAAGGTTATACATACATACCGTGTATGTATATAATACGCAAAAATGCATACAGATTTTTGTAAATATATGTGCGTGTGTTTTGTATATGCATTGCACAATTCAAACATAAAATCATCATCAACTGTTACATATTCTAAAAATCTTCTATTTTCTAAATCCTCACTCTGCTAGCAACAAAAAAAAAAATATAAAAATAAAAATAAAATAATATAAAAGGATATGAAAGAAAAAAAAACAAAATCTTACTACGTATAATACTTTTTATATCGCTTATAAGATTACTAATACATGAATATGTAGTAGGTGTGTGGGTGTGTGTGTGTGTGTAAATCCACAAAAAAAGTTTTAAGCTATATGAAAATATAATGTTTAAGTTAACACCAAACGCCTGGATATTTATACGTAGGAAAAAAATTCAAACCCAAAAAAAAATAAAAAATATAAAGGACATACGTTCTCATATGCACGGTATTTTCATTCATTGTATATGTGCGTGTTTGTGAAATAACAAAGAAAAAAGGGACAAAACTTTATTATTTTCTTTCTTTCTTTTTCACATTTTATTTCATTTGTTTGGGTGTGTGTATATAAGGGAAAAAAAAACTTTTTATTAGTATCTTTTGGAAATCTTTTCGTTTCATTACTATATGTTTCAGATTTTTATTTGGTTTTCCTATTTTCTTATTTGGATTTCGGCTTTTTTTTTTTTTTGGTTTCAGGATATGTATTATCTACTTAGTATTTTTATTGTTATTATGTGAAAAGACAAGTATAAAATATAAAAAAAAATTACTGAGAAACTAATGGAAACTTTTGAATTATTTTGTATAATTTTTTTCCATAATACGAAAAACAAAACACCAGCATTTAAATGAAAACATGTCGTATTTAAATATTTCAAAGAAATTTAACCAGATATTAATAAATAATTCTGAAATTGTTTTAACGAAAAAAAAAAAAACTGTAATATTACACCACTACAAAAGAAAAGTTCATATTTATTTATTGAATATGTAATTCTATATGATTAATTCCAGTACATAATTTCGTATTGTATATATACGAGATTATGAATATAAAGGATTTTTGTTCGAACTTTTTCTAAATGAAAATATCTTTAAGTATTAGTAGTAAGTACATTTAATTCGATCATTTCAAATTGTCTTCAATATATAATCCTTCTTGATAGATAATTTTAATATAGAGAAAAATTCGAAAAATTATAATCTAACCTAACATTGATAATTTGGAAATTATATATTTATCTTGCATTCCAATTTGATTCCATTTACATGAATTTTACTCGTTCTTTCTTTTAATTGAACACAAATTTGTTCTTTCACATGAACAAATTTTAAATAACTCTGAAAATTATTTAAAAAAAAAATCAACACTGTTTGAACTGTTGATAAATGGCAAATAAATTATTCGAAATTATATGAAATGAAATGTAATTTTCTTGAAATGTTAATTTTCATATCATTTTACTTCATTGTATATTTCGCATTTTGGTATTATTAGTATGTGTATCCAGACTTTTTTGTATGCAAGTAATATATACTGTAATCTAATATATACTGTGCTGTAACACAAATATTTGTGCATTCAAACATTCTGAAGAATATAAATATTGAATGTTTCGATGTACGAGTAGTCTGGGATGTAATAATTTACTATTCGATTCACAGTAATTGAACTTACATCAATAGAGAAGTAAACTGAAAATTGAATGAAAAAAAAAATAAATATTAAAGGCACAAAGGTATGTAATGTCAGTACATATGCACAAAATAAATATAAATAAGGACACATGCAGTGATAGAATTCGTGTGGTAGACACATGGCATCGAATCAATGATTTTTTTTTTTAATATACATATTTACATACAATGTATATAGTATACTTTAAGTACACACGGTACTCAGTCCATTATAGCAACGCCGATCAGTAATTCTGTCAGATATATCATCCAGTTTATCATCAATAATCAGTTACGTTACGGGTGTAGATTACTGATGGGAAATTAATGATCGACTTGGACGAGTGTAGCGCACTGGCTGGGATTCGAACCGTGATCTCAAAATCACAAGACCGACATCACAACCATCATGATGATCACACTTGCGAATTATCATTCATTTTCAAATTCAATTGAAATGATTATTACATTTTCATTCTAACTTCATTCAAGTTAATTAGAATGAAGTTCGAGTGAAGTTCGAATGAAGTGCGAATGAAGTTAGAATAAAGTTTCAGTTACTTTATTCAACGACGAATGAAGATGGTGGTGATGGGTGAATGATCAATAATTACATTCCATCTGTCTAACGCATTAGTTATGTAATACCAGTAATACCTATGTAGGATATGTTGTAATATGTGCATTTCATATGTATAATAAATTTTTAAAACATGACGTACTCGTACATATGGATGCAAACGTAAGGAATAAAATTATTTCAGTTAAAATTTTATTAGTAACATTTTCTTTTACGTATGACATACATTATATCCATATGTTGATTTTTATCCTTTTTTTATATACAAAAAGAAAGAACAAATGAACAAATTATTTTTCATTTATATGTATGTACATAAGAATTTATAAATATTCACTTGTACCTGTATGCATTTCATTGTATCTAAAATTTGTTAAAGATGTAAAAATACACATGAACGGCACGGCACGCATACACATGAGTATACATACTCCAAAAAGGTAAAGTAGTAAAATAATTTGATGGAAATCAATTTGAAAATTTATCATTTAAAGTTTTTCAGTCAATACGTTCTCATATGTATCTAGGTTCTCATATGTATATGGTTCTGTAATGTAATACGCTATTATAGAGTATATAAATAAAATGTGTACATACCCATAGAAAAGTAATATTTCATGTTGGTATTTTTTTTTCAATCGATTTTATTGTAGTTGACTGTCAAATTTAATGATGACAACAAATTTGAATATACAAATTTTTCAAAAATAAGTAATACCTTCATATTTACAGAGCAAATATATGTACATATGTACATATGCTTCATGTTACTACAAATCCCTTTGAAAATTTATCTCAAATAAATGAATATAAATTTTCTTTTCGTATAACATAACAAAATTTCAATATAATTAAAAAAATATATAAAAAAACGATCTAAAAAATAAATAAATTGATACGCCAATACTATAAAACCAATATCCTGTTTTTCAATTTTTGTTATGTATTTGTTTTTTTTATCCTTGCTATGTTCTTGTTATGAAAAATTTGTATAATAATTCTGATGTTTATATTTTTTTGTTAAAATTTGTATGTACATACATATATTTTGATGACATTTTACAATACACAAAACATAACGAACAACTTATACAATAAAAAGGATAGTAATACTAGCTACATAATATTTGTATTACATTTTTGCAATAATTATATCAACATTTCTCTAGATAGTATATACTCGTATTTCTATAATTATATTTTATATTTTACATCTCCTTTACATTACATATTCATGCATACTATAAGAATGCAAAATTTTTCATTCACTATGATAATGTATTTTTTTTTTTTTTGTTGGTTTTCATTTTCTGTGCGAATATGTTTTGTGTTTTGTAAACATCATAGATAGAACGTATTCACTAAAATACACACCATACTACTAATATTGGTATATCTATCTGGTATGTACATATTATATATTATGTAACATTATATTTTATTTTTATAATATGAATCCCTTAAGGCATTTATTCAAGTAAAATATGCGAATATGGTACTGTAAAAATATTATCAATACATTTCTTTAATAACGAACAAAATAAAAACTGTCACTTTACTTACTTTCATTTCCAAAACCTTTTTAAAATTTTGAATGCACTGTCGTACAATTTGTGAATTTTAAAGAAAACAAAATAAAAATAAGATGGATGGTAACAAAGTACAAGCATACAAGGATGACAAAAAATGAAAGAAAGAATAAAATTGATCTGGAAATAGTAAAGTGCAAAGGAATCATTCAATGATAATAATATGATAATAAAAAATTGTTTAGTACAGCAGCTGTAGTATATAAAATATCCATAAGTAATACTGTAGCCAGATAGAAATAAAAGTACACTAGCAGTTGTATATAGCAACTATCAATGTAGTACGATACAAAATAAGAATGAATCTCTGACTGAATAATATTCATGTCACGATTTTTTATATTTTGTACAAAAAGTAATGGAAAATAATAAAAATAAAATACAAATCCACATATAAGTACTACATATTCTACATTCTGTGTAAATGTAAATGTACACCAATAATTGCAATACAGTACTAGATATTGAACAGAACTTTTACTAGTCTATAAAAAATTATGGATTTTTTAAGAATTTTTTTTTTTTTATCTTGTACATTTTTGAAGAAAAAAATTTTTTTTTGATATTTTTATTACTGAATGTCAGTTGTGAACGTAGTAATGTAGTTTTTAATAGCAGATGACGTTTCTATGGAAGATAAATAAAAAATATAGGTGCTTATTATGATTTTCGTAAAATTATCGAATATCTGTAAAATTCAAATTTCGGTATTATAGTTTTCGATTTTTTTCGAAGCCTTCGATTTTATCGAACAGCTTATTCGATCACATTTTTACTGACGAATTGTCATATTTACGTATAACAACAGTGAACAAAAAACATTTAGAAAAATGGATGGTTCAAAAAAATGTAAGTATATGTATAAAGCTTTCTTTGTTTTTTTTTATAAAATGTATATATGTACAAAACTCAAAATTTATAAAATTTCATTTTATTATACAAGCAAGCCAAGTAAATTTAAAAAATTTAAAAAAGATATCACTTAATCAAGAAAATATTCACAATAATTCAAAATAATGACATCTGACTTTCAGTCGTTCAATCGAATTAAGCATAATACCAAAATTAAATTTAATCGAATCGAAGAAGATTCTTCGATCAACCATCGAATCGAAAAAAATATCTATATGTATTTCTTTTTCTTTAACAAATATGTGTATACTTATATTTTGCGTAGTATAATATTAAATGCAACTTTAAACTTTTTTTTTGTATTATTTGTAAGATTTATACTTTAATTTGTAAAATTATTTTTTTTTTTTTTTTTTCAAAAGAAAATTTAACTTACCTTTAATAGAGTTATTATTTCTTTGATACAAATCTTATCTAACCACACATAAATATGTGCTCGCATACGTATAAGAAGTGATCTGTGTATAAGAAGTGATCTATTGTATTTCAATGAACTCAATTTTGTATCATTTTCATTAATTTATTATTAATTTAATTCCTTTTCTTGTCGATAGGTAAAGATGTCAACAATTAAACCTAGTCAAACGATTTTTATGTTACAGCAGAATATAATACAATAATTTTATTAGGAAGAATTTTAACTGTATGTTCCAACTTCCAACATTTATATAATAGAGAAGAATAAAAATTCGATCAATGTACACCATTAAATATACAAAAAGAAATTTATTATTTGCAGTTACTTAAAAGCAACGCCATTATATATTCAAAATATTGTAACTTGTCATAAAATGATATTTTCATTTTATAATAAATTGAATTTTTCGTATATGAAAAATATTTTCTATTAAATTATATGCAAATGTACAGTGAATTCCAATTTTATTTGCCCTTGTCATAAGAAAATTGAATCATATTATAAAAAAACATAATGACTTATGACAAACATTTTTCTGTCAAAGTTAAATGTCAAAGTAAATTTTCATTCATCATAATACAAGTATTTATCGACACAAATGTTTTTTATGATTCGATTTTCATCTAAATAATAAGAATAAAAATGAAAAATTAAAAATTTTTAATCCAAAAATTGATTTATTATAAAATTTATAGCGTGTATACTTTAATTTCTTGCTATCGCTGTAAATTTTTAATAGCAAAACCGTATTGGAAAATTCAATATAATACACTAACAGGATAGAAAAACATAACATACGTATAATGATAATTGAAAATATATCCATAGATTCATTGAAAAAAAAAATTAGTACATAAAACTATTTCATATCCTTATAAGTATATACGTAAAATATTTACATACATTATGAGACAAGAAAAAAATAGGATAATATTAATAGAATATACAGAGTATACACACTATTTTTTGTTCTACTTTAACTTTTTTTTATGATAAAATATTGTAATAACATATAAAGTGACGTTAACGTTATGATAACTTCTAAATATCTTCCTACAATACAACGATGTGCAATGTATGTACTTATAGTTATATGATTATTGAATATGAATTATACAGAATTCAGCACACACATATAGACACATATTAATACGTATGTAGGTACATATTTCAATATGCACTTGTACTTTTACATATGTCAGGAAAACTATTTTCATTCGAAAAATATGAAAAATTGATACCTTCGATAATAGAATGTTTACATTAATGTACGCAAATACTTACATAGTGTATATGGAATTTACATGAATATTTTTAAATATTTTATCAATAAAAATATGTATATAATTGCACATATGTAGGTGTATACAGGCAAGAGTGTGTGTGTAGATTTTATGTATATTTTATTTTATCTTCACCATTATTATTATTATTATTATTATTAAAAATAGCATCTATTGAACGTCAAATACATTTTATATTG
The DNA here is from genome assembly GCA_951394055.1 of Villa cingulata. Lineage (NCBI taxonomy): Eukaryota > Metazoa > Arthropoda > Insecta > Diptera > Bombyliidae > Villa > Villa cingulata. The sequence goes on along the minus strand of OX596021.1, from coordinate 32,926,380 downwards.
TCACATAATAAAGTGTGCACATTTTCATGAGAATATACAGTTACATACACATATGATTATATTTGAATGTGTTAAAATTATCTATCTACTTAGATAGCTAGATGTTTCTAAAAGGTAGTTGACTGGAAATTTATGCGATATAAAACTTTTTTTTTTTTTCATTTTTTCAAAACATTTTATAAAATACATACTTTAATATTTACTGTTAAGTCTGTCATCTAACTCATAATAAAAGTGAAAAATTTATTATATTTTTACATAAGAAATTGATGTTATAATTTTTTACTGTATTTATTGATAATTATTTTATATTCATTTTTTATTCATTTATTTATTTTTAATTTTATAAAATTATCTAGTTACTTACCTAAATAAATAAAATTGTTCGATATTTTATAAATTTATTTTTAGTTTTTAGTTTAAATTTCATGTAAAAATTAATATTAAAAATTTTTTAAAGGAAAATAGCAGCTGAAGATCACAATGCTTAGAAAAGGAGGTTACAGGAATCAATCGTTCCAACTAAGAAATGAAGTGCACTTCATTAGAGAAGAATGTACTGGCATATACTTAATTCAGGTTTGGCATTAATCCCACAGTTTTTTGAATATGTGTCTGTGACTAATTTTTAACATAAAAATTCATTTTAAAAGTTATTTAGTCCTTTCGAAAAAACGGGAAAAAATTCAAAATTTAACAAAAAATATAATTGATTTATAAAGAAAAATTAATATTTGAGCAATGAAACAAACTGTGTTTTCTAGGCATTTGACATTTCAAAATTTGTTTTTCTAAACTATACTTTTCTATTGATTTCACTACTCACTAAAAAATATTTGAAAAATCGTTACCATGGACCAAATCGGTTATGAATGTCCATCAGATTATTACGAATATTATGATGAATCTAACCACATTTATATACAGTGGCTACGTACTCTTTATTTCCATTGTAAGCTATGGTCAAAGTTTCTTTCAAATCAAATCAATTTTTAAAATATCTATTCATTAAAATAAATTAAAAATTCAGCACTTATCTATGGAAAAAACCATTTTCCTTTCAATCAATAGAATAAAAATTTGCAGGTATTCGAATATACGTATATATACACTCAACAATACATGTACCTAAAATATATGAAAAAAAAAAAAAGCACATTACTTCTGTACTTTACACATAAGATAAATCATTTTCTTTCATATTTTCGAAATTGTAAAATGAAAAATTCATTTTTATATTTTTTACGTTAATATTAAGAAAATATTTTTACAGAAAACAGTATGAAAATAAAAACAGTAGAAATTCAATGAAAACTTCTACTTATTTCCTACTACTACGCTCAATTCAGTATGTCAAAAAATATGAATTAAATTTACTTTAAAGGTAATATTTATTCAAAGAAAATTTCTTTTTTTTTCTTTTTTTTTACGTAGTTTTTCAAATTTTCTTTCCAATTTTATCAATATTACTATCTTCTATTCGGCGGCGGCTTTCCGATTAAGCATCACAAGGCATTACTCAAAGTTTCAAAATAAAAATTTAAAAAATAACTACACATGATGTGTAAACTACTACTTGTACTAGTGTAGCGTATACTACAGGTACTGTTATAGTCAATGTCCAGGTCCACCACTGCTCGAGAGTATGTATTTAGGGAAGAAGCAAGTATTAAACTTTGTTAGTAGATTTTCCTTGTTTTGTCATGCACAGTATTCGCATTTTACTGTCGTATCGTATCTGTATACAGTAGGTACTGTGATTGTCAAACAGACAGATCCCAACTCCACCATAGTCTCTACTACTCTACATACTACTCACTCCTAAAACTAAATCTGTATTTAAGCATATACACCTTCGTATATGTACATTCTGATTATCAATTCGATCCAAAATTTATTCATTCTGTATTTTGAATGAATCGATTATATTTGTACACGAAACTAATAATATGTTTTTCTCTACAATCATTTTTTGTTTTGTTTTTTCTGTCGTTGAATAATTTATTAACTGCTATGAAATGTATAAATCATGAATTAAATAAATCGATTGAATCTTTCAAAATACAACCAATTTCACTATATTTTTTTAAATGTTTTTCTTCTTTCTTCTTTCATTTTTCGAATATTCATCAAACGTAATTTTTTATGGTACATATATTGCACATAAATCAATATCACGTCGTCAGGTGAATGACATTCGAATAAAATTCAAATCAGAAAAAAAAATGAATTACACACATTTGTTTGTCATTTAATTCTTTGTTTATTTATTTAAAATCAAATAAAGTTATAATTCTCGTAATGTACAATCGTGTTTGTGCGTATTTTAAATTAAATACGCACACAACAACAAATCACAGGATATACGTATTAACTACTAACTAAAAGTATACAAAACTATTTGTATTTGTGGTATACTAAAAAGTTTATTAATAACAAAATCGATTTCAAAAATCAAAAAAAAAAATTATTCAAAAAAAAAAGAAGAAAAACAGAATACCATCACAAATACATACAAATTCTTTGAATTTTTTTAATCTGTTATTACTTTTTCTGAGAATTTGTGTCTATTTCAAAGATTTTTTATACACTCTTGTCACGTGTACTAAATTAATAGAAAACTTAATTACTTTACTTATAAAAGTGAATTAATTAACAATTTGTTGCGCATAGATTTTCAGATTTTTCTGAATATATTTTTTATTTTTTCCATCTTGATTTTTATTATTTAATTTTATTTCTCTATTAACTAAGAGTTTTTCTGTTTTTCTATATATATATATATTTTTTTTTGTATTTTTCTTTTCTACTAATTCTCATATTTTCTTTTACTTTCCAATTTTTTTTGTTGTTGTATGTTTTCTCGGTCTCTTTAATAACAGAATACTTAACTATATACTACACTACACAATATTTAACACAGATTTAGCTATACTTGCTTTATATGAGCATAGTATGTACACATAATGTACGAATGTATCCTTATAAGAATAACAAATAATATAAATACAATATGTATGTACATATCTAGATATAAGGTATAAGTGCTCGTATACGTGCCTGTATGTACATACATATGAATGAAGGCCTCTAGTAAAAGTTTTGATTTTTGTTTTTGTCGTTTTCTTTTATTTTTGTGTCTTTTTGTTTTCGTTCTCTCTATTAATTTGTCTAATAGATATTTTAGTATATTTGCACCATGTGATTAGTTAAATCCCATTCATCTTTCTATATTATACAACCTACACTTATGTACATCTGTATGTCTGTACTTCCCAGTCGGCCTAGAATATATTTTTTCCATTTCAGGAATGTGCTCTTGTGAACATGAGAACATCGGCTTCCGAATTTAGATATGTTGAGGAATATGGTCTTGATACACTAAGAATAGGTGTGTTTTTAGAATGTATTCTTTTGATATTGAGAGTTCTGAGTTTTGAAAATATTTGAAAAAATATTAATGGGTTACTAATATTACTGCTATTGCTGACTATAAAATAATAGTACTAAATATAACGTGACCAAATAAACTTGCAATTAAATTTGAAAAGTCTTCGAATACCTTTTTCCCTTTTCCACCATCCCAGTTATATAATTTGGCACACTCATTTGATATTATTGAATTACATTGATTTCAAACGATGTTACAAACAACGATATATGTATTTCAATAGACCTCGATATCATGTTCAGAACATGTAGGTACTTAAAGTATTCTTAGAGCACATCTTTTGCTTTTCAATCAAAGTAAAACCATGTAAAACATTTATCTTTACGCGAAAGTAGAACATTATAGGAATATATTCCGAATATATAATGAGAACATTTACCTACGAAACTAAAAGAATTTTACGAAACTTATCAAATCAATAGATACCAATATACCATAGAGAGCTTATGGAGTATATATACTCTTATGGGCTGACTGGGTTTATGTAGCGTATATTTAAATTCTGGGATACATTTTTGTCGATTATCCCTTGAATCTAATCAAATACAAGCACACATTTAAATATACATATATGGACTATACAGTAACATCTATGCATTTAAATGAATTAAAGTATAAAATTTATTTTTGATAAAAAGGAAGATGTAATGGGAAATGCTTATGCATACTAGTACTTTTTGAATTTCTCAAAAAAAAAAAAAAAAATTGTCAAATCGATAGCCATTATAAATTGAATAAAATTGTATAGTTATAAAGGACTATAACTATTACAAAATTTATATTGTAAAGTTACCTTTGTAAAATTATGAATATGATTTATTTGTTACTCGTAACAAATTATCTACACGACAATCAAATCATTTTTCATAATTTCATTTATCATTATTATTTAATGTATTTTAAATTCATTTACCAATATCCATGCTACTACTGTTACTACTAGGTATAGCCATTTAACCTTCAAACAAAGTATCATAATTGAAATGAAACCAAAATGTTGGAAATATAATTCAAATGAGATTTAATCACAAATTCTTTGGATATTTTCAATAGAAAAATAATGTATCAAAATATATTTACATATACTTAAATAAACCAAATCAATTTACGAAATGTGTGTACATACATACTATATGTATTATTTGTCATTTTATACAATTTAAATTTGGATAACAAATTTTAATTTAATTTATTTCAATAACACATAATGATTACATTTACATTTAAAATAAAGTTTTACACATATACAAACATAAATTAATACATAAATTTTGCTCACGTAATATCCCTTTTTCATTTATTTATTTTTTATTCGAGCACGTGAATTAGTAAAATGAATTCTGGCAATAATTAAAATTTGATATTCACTATGTATGTAGACTAATAATTATAGGTCCGATATGTAAACAGATGTTCTTCGAAATCAGTTAGTTTCATACATAATTTTATTTTCGTAATAATTCATAATAATACTTATTACTTTGTCAATTAAAATCGATCGATCATGAACAAATTACAAATTCATGAAAACTAAATAATGGTAACAGAAGAATGAATTGGAGAAGTTAAAAAAAAAATCGTTCTGCAAAAATTGCATTCTCAATATCGGAAAATGTTGTTCATTGTTTTCTTTTTTTTTGAACTTTCGGAATGCAGAGTATACTAAAAGTAATTTTCTCTTTCGAAAAATACGTAGACGTAGCTAACCAAATCACATAATTTTATTCGATTCTGTAGAAGCTTTTTTCACGAAATCTACTAATAAATTATGAACTTTTTTGGGGAATAGGGGAATAGTTTGTTCGAAAAAAGTTGCGCATAATAGAAAATTCAGTTACAATAAAAGATATGAAAATTTATTATTTTTTTCGTTTGAAGCAAACTTTATTTACACTTCATCAATAATGCAATTGTAAAATTGTAATTCACGAAATTGCTGTTAAATAATAAGTAAAATTTTTGGTTGAATAGACAACAAACTCGGAAAAAAAAATTAAAAGAAAATTTTTTTTGTTGCATTTTCATAACTGAAAATTGTTAAGTTCCAAAAAATCTCAATATTCTTAGTCGAAAAATTATTTACTAAGTCTTTTAGGTTTAAGATCTCATCTAACTGATTAAATGTAGATATGTACATTATATCAGTTTTGAAATCAACCTTTAATCTTGATAATCAGTATCAAAAAACCATACACAATTTTAAATCTGGTATCAACAAAAAACATTACAATCTTTGTCAAAAAAGGAACGTTAAAATGATGATATGGCCCCATTAAAATTGTAAGCAGCTGTAAGTCCATTATATAAAAATATTTCAAATATCTTTTGACTTTTTTTTATTATTTATTAAATTTGCAAATTAAATAAGTTCGAGAAAAGTTATATATCCTTTGAATAATAATAATGTTAAATTCCAAACACTTACATGAACACATACTTATTTATATGAATTAAATTTTTTTATGAAATATTAACTGCTGTCGTACTATCATTACGTACATAGTATGTATATTTTTGTAATCTGCTTATATGTACACTCCAATATTTTGTACGTGTGTATGCATACTTATATTTTAATATACATAAAAATATATATACATATGTATGTATTCAAGCTTATTTCATTTAACTATAAATTTCTTATATATATTTAAATAAATCCTTTATCAGTTATAAATATTTTAAGATATTAAATAAATATTTGTTGTCCCCATATGGATGAAATATTATGTATGTCTATATTTTTTTAATAAAAACTTTATAGTTTTATCGAACACAACATTACAATAAAATATAGATATACATATACTTACATATGTACATGTGTATATTCAAAATGATATGATATTTACAATATTTATGTAATTTACTGAATGTAGATGTAGAAATATTTGTATACCTCATAAAACTTTGTATAGCTATATATCCTTTACCTAAATTGTATATAATTTACAAAAATATGCATATACTATACATTACATTTTAATCTTATTCGATTCAATTTGAACACTCTTTAACTAAACTGATGTATTATGTATAAACTTAAAACAAACTTTACGATATTATGTAAACAAGGATATAAGAAATTTAGCCAATAATATATCTACATACACATATTCATACAATATTACATAATACAAATTATGTGGGTAGTTGCATGTAAAACTAACAGAAAAAAGCTTAAAAAAATAAAATAAAAATAAATATAATAATAAATAAGAAGAGTATAGAATAACACAAAACTAAAGGAAGATTAATGACTATTTATAAAGTTTTAGATTCACACATATTGGCATATATGTAATAAAATTATACACTAGTTACACAAAATATATAGTTACAATACATATGACTGTTTTATACAATTATTATTAGATAAATTATACAATTTGAGCTTATCATATGCATGAAATATTTATACGTACATATATGTATGTAGTCACATTGAAAATCAATTGATATGACAATTTTGTTATTTCTCTAAATCTTAGTTCTTTAGTCCCAGATACAGTCATTTTCACTATTTAGCTTTTTGTATAATAATATGTTTATAAAGAAATTAATGTTTTGTAACTTTTTGCATATATGACATATGTAATGTATACATTCTTATACATATAGACACATTCAATATGTCCACAATATTAGTTCCACGTGTTCAGGTAATTAGATCATGGAATTATTTATTTACAATTACAGCACAGAAAAAAAAAGAAAAATGACCGAAAACGAAATATGTACATAAAAAATGAAAAAATTTCTTCGAATACATATTGCCAATTTGAAAAACTCATACAAGTGTTCGATAACATACATATAATGTTTATATATAAATCGAACATCTATTCTTATATAAAAGTATCCAATTTATGCAGACAAAACATCAAATTTACCATAGTCCCACACCATATACGAGTAGAGAGTAGTATATCTGAAAAAATCGAAGAGATATATTATTATAAAATGAAACAAAGAAAACAAAAAATGTAAAAAAAAAGACATCCAAAAACCCATAAAATTTGTTTAAATATAAATTTATCTGTGGGATTAATGAATGAAAATTTTATGGTATAAAAAGGGATTCATTTCTTGTCTTAAATTATATGTATGTGTGCATAAACACATACGTTTATACATATGTGTGGTATATACTGAACTGTTTTGTATACATTATAATATGCATAAGATTTTTTATTTTTTCTCATACACACATTATATCATTATCATACTATCTATTCATATGTGTGTATATACACATACATATAGTGTTTACTCACTTACAGAGAGTCACATTTCGCTACATGTACGTAAATATGTATATTAGTATCATGATATACACCTAAAATCTATTCTATGCTTTCTATTATTATTTTGTATTAAATATTCATTCTTATAATCGTAGTATTATTTACATGTAACTAGGATTTTGGAATTTTCATGTTTCAAACACGTTCGGATATGTATAGTATATATATATACCATCACGTGTATCTACCTACATACATACAGTATACTTCATAAATGATACAAAAATCCAATCAAATTATATATGCATAAATATACATATACATACTTATATGTACGTTTATTAACATTTACATAATATATACAAACATATGTATATAATATATAATTTTGTTTGCCTTTCAAAATATTTTACATAGAAAACTATTCCTACATAAATATGTAGACTTATCTATTCGTATATTCATTATATACATAAGTATATGTATGTATATATATATATGTAATTAAGAGATATAAGTAAAATAATAGAATAGTATGTATACTACACACAAAAACTATACATACATTTATATGTAGCTACATATGCATACATATACGAGAGTTTATAGTAAAAGTGTTTGACCTTTCATACTACAAAAATAAGTTAATATTATTTTTATATACTATAAGTCTTATGTATGTAACATACACATATACATATGTGCAATAATGAGAAATAATTGGATAGAAAAGCTTTTGAATATTTCATTTTAATGAAATTTTCCTTAAAATATACACAGTAGTAAATTTAATACAAACGCACATATATACAGATGCAAAAATTTTCTTGTAAGCTAATATATATTCATCTGTTTTAGATATTGAGTAGTCAAAAATTAAAAAAAAATAATTGTATCTTTATATACCTATGTAACATGAATAATTATGAGTAAAAAAAAACATTTTTTTTCATACTTGAAAATGTACTTAGGTCAAAACATTTATTGGTTTTTCTGTTTACATGTATCTTGTTACAATCTTAAATCCTTCTTCGTACACCCTTGATACATTGAGTACCTAATTTGAACAAGAAAAAGAGAAGATTAACTACTATTTGCGTTGAGGTGTAGAAAGAGAAGTAGAAAGAAAAGTAGAATGAAAATTAGAAAGATACGCGGATTGTAGTTTCTCTTCTCATTTCCTTGTGTCAATTATGTACTGTACTGTAATAGCAGAATACAGAGAAGAATATTAAATTGAAACAAAATCCATGAATAAATTTGCAAATTTTTTTTTTCAAATATATATGAGCCACACATTATCCATATGAAAATATTTTTCCATTCAATTAAATTTTTATAAATAAAAATTAATCACTTTTATAAGTTAAGATCTTTCATTTCATTATACTGTTTAATATTCTATTAAACAATAATTACTATCAATACTGAATCCTTCAAGTGTTAACATAACACTCGAATAGCCAAAATTAATACATATTTTTCTTTTTAATATGAAAAAAATTAGAATTTTTAATTTAACTAATTTTTTGTTTCACAATATTTTTTAATTTGTTTGAAATGAGCCTTATACATGACTCATTTTTTTATTCACATAAATAATATATATAGTATGCGGAACACCATATTACATATCATATTATAATAATTTTCTTTCTAGTCTTTTAATGTCCAAAAAAAGTAATTTCAATAATAATAATAATATTCTGTTCAACAGTTTATGAAAAAGGCAAACCAATAAAACGAATAAAGGCAAAAAAATTTTTCATTAAATTTTATTAATAGAATTATATTCACAGATGATTATTTTTTATAATTTCGTTTTTTTTTTTTTTTCATTTTTATAAAATATTCGCATATTAAGAAATTCATTATAAAGTTTTTTCTCATTTTTAATAAATGTTCCTTAATTATACGTATAGTCCATTATTATGGAAACAAAAGAAAATTTTTAATTTTTTTTCTTTTTGTAATTTCTGTGTATCTTTTTTAATTGAAAATTTTTCTTTATAATTTATTTATTTATTTTTCTTTTTAATTTTTTAATTGAAGTTGGAAAAAAAAAACTAATACTTATTTATATTCGTTACCAGAATACTCATATTTTCATCCTTTATACATACATTCAATACTGTGTTAAAGATACAGTATACACGTTGATATATTTAAAAAATATTAAAAGAAATATAAATAAAAATGATAATTTTTCGTAATTTACATAATTTTTGCAGGAATGTATACACGTATATCTGTACGTAATTTACATAAACATTCTACTTCATTTAATAGTTGTACAAGAATTAATTAAAAACTTTCGTTACGTACATATTTAATTGGAATAAATGTTTAAAGTCAACAAATCGTATACAATATTTATATTTTTTTTTAAAAAAACAAAACATGATACAAAATAAAATGTATAAAATGATGAAAGAAAATAAAATTTATGCACACATATACGAACGAATGTTTAAGATCACCGAAACCACTACACCACCATCATCATCATCACCAGTTACTATAAAATTTATTTTTGTGCATAGATGCATGTATTGTAAAAATTCTAAAACCTCAATGGTTTTTGTAACAGAATTTGAACTTATTGAGACTGCACAAAAATTTTCATTTTGTTTGGTACAGACTAAACCGATATAAACACTATAACAATAAAATAACTATCAAAATTTTAATAAACACCATTTACATTACAATATATAGAATACTGCAGCATCAGATCCAGGACAAAAATCTAGCATTTTCTGGGCGGTATATTATAATATTTTACAAGCACATTTTATTGCTGTCTTTTAATGAAGATATAAAGCTATACATACAAAATATAATACAATTACACGAATAAAATAATACATAAAAGAATTGCAAAAATAGAAGAAAAATTATTTTTGAAAATTAAAATTGAAAAATATTTGTGGGTAGTAAAACGAAGAAATACCAACGTACTATAATATGTATATGTGGCCGTGGACTTTATATGTACACACATTATACGTAGTAAGATATTCGAACATTTAAATTACATTTTAAAATGTGCATAGTTTATTTAATTAATTCATTTATTTATATATTTTATTTTGATTTAATTTTGAATAATTATGAAATTCAATTTAATCTAGTCTTTAATTTTCTTAAAATGAATAATAAATACAAACTTTGTACTTTAAATGCATTTTGTATATCATATGTGAATAAATTGTAAATTGGTAAATTAATATTACAAACTAAATATTTGTATCCTTTGAATATAAACCATAAAGAAATTTAATAAATATCTGTATATTCTATTATTATTATTGCAATAAACATTCAAATGTAGCTGTAGATATACATAAAAATAAATGATAAAATAATAAAAGTATCAAGATAAATCTATAAAAAAATTGGAATCAGCATAATATGACAGTAACATAGTCATGTGATCGTCATTTTTATCATCATCTTCATCACAGGCAGTAGTTATGCATGTGAAAAACGCAAAAATAATTTAAGAAAAAATATACTAACAAAAAAGAGATAAATTTAAAAATATTATTTAAATTCAGTATTTCAAAATCGAGATTTAAAAAAAATAATAATAATAATATTAGTATTTTAAAACGATAGAATCAAAATTAAATTTTATCCTATTTACATATACATACATACATGTACATTGTATAAACAAATATTTTTAAAATATACACGTAACAATCATACTACACAATAATATATTTGCTTAAATGTTATCTTAAAATCTGTTCCAGATAAATAAGCAAATATCTGAAAATTTTAATGGCAATTCAAAAACGACCATATGATAAATTTGTGGCTAAAACATTTAAAATGAATAATTAACATATTTATATTTTTGTATGTAACTATACAATGATATTAATATGTATGTATTATGTGTTATGTAACATGTGCATATATACGATTATATAAACAGAGTATTACATTACAATTATTATTGAATCCTTCCAAAAAATTTTCTAAATTTAAATTTGAATATATATGTATTTTCGATAAAATAACATATACAGATAAAATTAAATTGATTTCATATATGATACTATTATCCTGAAACATCCTAAATATTAGTAGATACATGTACATGTACGAATTATAAGTAAATAATATACATACATATACATATTTATGTATATATAAGATGATAATAATAGATTTTATAGATCGATAAAAGGACCTCCAGATATATTATGTACACATTTAAATTTATTTATCTGTTGCAAATTCTATATGGTTTGTCATTTTCCATGCAAATATACATACGGCATATATAAACGTATGTACATACGTAACTAAAATACAATTCAACCTTTCATATAATGTATCAAACATGTACATATACATTAGATATGAATGTGTATAATACAATAAATATTCGAATCCGTAATTGTAACATATTCGATTTAATTTTGATAACTTTTTGGTCCTATTTTTCTATACATATACACATGTCTATATGAACATACAATATATATATGTATATACATAAATATCCTGGTACATATATATATATAGATATAAAAATTTTATGTATATATAAATATAAAGATTGACACATGCTAATACTTTGAAATGATTTCAAATTAACATTTATATCAAAGGAATCAAATATCGATAATGTTGTGATTTGATTTTGATTCTAGGCAATTTATTTAGAAATTTATTTTCTAAAAAGGATTCTATAGTTTTATTATAAGAATATTTTGATAAATACCCACATTTATACTATTACAAATACACATTACATGTTATATTCATAGCCATATAGATAGATTCATATCAATTTTGTTTTTATTACTCTCTGTTGTTATTGTGTGAAAAATGATTATTTTTCAATATAAATGTATATCGATCAATTTACTTGAAAAACTTGTAAATTCCAATAATTCTAATATTCTAGTATACACTTTAGTACATATATATACATATGTACATGGTATTTTTGTAAATTTCGAATAACGAAAATCAAAATTGGAAAAAAAAATCGAAGAATGAAAAAAAAAAATAAAAGTACTTGTACTTTCATGAAAAGTATGTACTTTCATCATCGTTCATTATGATACTTGAAACTTGAAAGTTATGTATTTAAATGAAGTACTAAATGTAAGTATGTACATATATGTATATATATATACATATGATGTATGTGCAAATGTATCGTATAAGTAAAGAAATAACGAACAAAACTAAACAACAATTTCATTTCAGTTGAAATTCAATTCTTTTCTATAAGCAAAAAGTTTATTTTACTTACGTACGTTACGTACATACAAACTGTATGTACGTGAATGATTTGAACGACAATTATTTTATAAAATCATGTTTGAAAAGCAATTACATGTGTGACAAAATGTTGAAAAAATAAGCACTATATGTACGTATATACTTATAATAGCTAGCAAATATGGATATTTCACTTGGCATATACCCACTTAAAATAGTACTCGTATATACCAACATAAATGTTTTTCTGAAAAGTCCTTGAGAGTAAAAGTTTTCTAAAATCAAATCATCATAAAACACTAACACATTAACTATAATAACAAAATAACTAACCAACCAACCATAATTATTATTATATAAGTAAGTCATAATTTTATTATAATGCAATCAATTTTAATTTTTATTTTTAATTAGTTGCAAATTTTCTCCCAACAAAATGAAAAATATATTTATAATGAAATTTCAAAAAACTTATTTCATTTCATTTGCTCTCCCTTCATATTATTATTATGTTTTGTTAAAAATGAATATGTATTGAAGAAATAAATGAAAAATATCAAGCAAACATATATGAATGTAATATATTATGTACACACACACATTTATTCTCGTATGCTCCGTGTAGATGTACCTACGATTTTAATAACTTTCGTAATGACTGTTTTCTGAATTACGAATAATATAAATTTATTTTGTGTAACCATAAACTTATTTACAATGCATACATATATTGTACAATATGATGGTACTCAGACTTTTTGTATACATGTACCTTTTGGTACTTGTTAATTATCGCAATTAAAAATTATACAGTGTATGACATTTCTGCATGTAGATATAAATAGGTGTATATACATGGTACATATAACTACATATTATATCGATAATATCCTTTCGTATTTTACAACAATTTTATCAGGTAGTTAACTATTCTCCTATTAACATAATATACATACAGAATACAGATATCTAAAAGTATGAAAGCGAATATTTTTGTATTCCTGAGTATATGTGATTTTTTTCATACTATACCTCCACACATATATATGCATGTAGTAAGTTACATTATATTGTACGCAATTAAAATTTATTATTTGTTAAATAACAGAAAATTAAGTTATAAAAGAATAAAACAAAAAAAAAAAGGAAGTTAAAGAATTTTTGATTTTTTTTTACTAATTTTTTTAACTCCATTACTTCGAAAATGGTCCGTATGAATAAATGAAAATCGTACCATTCAAAAAATTAAAATAAATTTATTAAAAAAAAGAACGTTACGTGTGGAGTGGGTGGAGTCATTAAAAACCATCCCGAAGAAAATCGAAAAATGAAAAAAAACGACAGAAAAATATATTAACTCCGATTACATTATCTCATCTCATGTACTAGTCATAATTTATGTTGCAATGAGACACAACAACGTGCATCGACTTTATAACTTTTGTTGTAATGCAACTTACATATATAAATAATACTATACGAACCAACACAACATACAAAACTTTCTAACATATCGAGTGTGCTATATTATTTATACTATTAGAATATAGAGATTAAATTATTTTACCTTAGAGTCTTGTGAATAAAAATCAAAATTTATTACACATACGAGCAAATAGCAAAGTGATTGTATAGAAAAACAAACAAATTTTAAATACTGTGTGTACGATCCAGATTATGAATATTTCAATTGTATAAATTACACGCATTTATACTCGTAGATTTATAAGAAATAATATAATATTTCTATCAGAAAATACTTATCTTGTAGTAATGTAATATTTTGACAGTATATTTATGCAAAATAATGGGAAACAACATAAAAAAAAAACAATATACTTAAATAAACAAAATGAAAAACTATACAGAAAATTCTCTTGAATTATTATTATTATTATTATTATATGTACAGTTTGGAGAATATAATATGCATAAATTACGATTATCAAATATCATTAATTTTATATAATTTCTTATTTTATATAAGTATGTACATTCAAACTCAAACATTACAAGAGAAAGAAAAATTATACGAGAAAAAAATGTGAAATGTAAAAGTTCTAATTATGATAAATTTTAGGAATTAGCTTTTTCGTCTTCTAAAGAAAAAAAAAAGTAAAAAATATGAACGAATAAATTTTAACTGTAATAGATAACAGAGAACAAACTCTGGCAAAAAAATAAAAATAAATTAAAGAAAACATTTATATAAAAAAGAAATCATTATTATACGATTTTAAAATTACATGTAAAATGCATTTACTTTTCTATACAGAGCAATTAGTTATGTAATAGTCCTGATATACGTATATGTGAGCATCTACCCACATAAACATAGTTATACATACATAGATACACTTTTTCGGCTATGAAAATAAATTATGATTTTCGAAATAAATTTTGTGAGAAGAAAAAAAAAAGGAAAAGAAAATTCTTGAAATAAATTTATAGTAAGTTTTATAATACGAGTATATGTACATCTATTACCTACATATTTAAATTGAAATAAATTATTTTTTATACGATTTTTGAAATGAACTTTAATTTTTTGAAAAAAAAAATATTATATTCTTGAAAATTAAAATGTTCCCTTGTAGAAAGTTTAAACAAATACAATTGAAAAATGATGAACAAGTTACAAGTTTTCAATGTATATAACTTTCGCAATTACTAACCTCAGATTAGCAGAGGCAGAA
Organism: Villa cingulata; assembly: GCA_951394055.1. Classification (NCBI taxonomy): domain Eukaryota; kingdom Metazoa; phylum Arthropoda; class Insecta; order Diptera; family Bombyliidae; genus Villa; species Villa cingulata. The sequence continues at coordinate 32,910,736 of OX596021.1, read as the reverse complement.
TAGATCGTAATATAAGTTTGAATTTAATGAAAACTGTGCTGACTGGAGCAGGGAATAAAAATGATAGTGCTATGTATGAAAATGAAGGAGATGTGATAAATCTAATGAGAATAAATCAAACTGTTTTGCTTAGAAAATTACATTTTTATCATGAATGTATGCAAATGATTTAACATAAATAGAAACAAGAACTGAATATTTTAAACATATCATATAGGATACCCACATATGTAGATATACGTCGGACTTGTATGTATACTTATCTAGAATGTACATACATATGTATGTATTTCATGATATAATTATTGTATATTCTTTAATAATGAATTGAAATCAAATATGAAATTATTATCCTGCTCATACATAATCTTTAGCATTTAATTTATTTATCTTTAATTTTAATTTACCAATTCTATTATCTTTTATGAATCTATAATGTACTGTTCATATATGTATATACATATGTATGTATATGTTCTGTTTACTCATTCATATCCTTGAAGATTTGAATTTTTTAAATAACAATGATAATAACAATAATAATAATTTTAATAATAATAATACATAATATCAAATCTTATTTTCTAATACGTATATCTACTAAAACTATCGTATTTGTATATAATTCTGATATCCTTATTCTTGTTATTTAATCATTTGAAAATAAATATGTATGTCCTACTTATTTCATATATATACTTATAAATAAATATTTATATAGGAATATAGATGCATCTTATATAATATTTTCTTAATGCTCACATGTAAAATTTATAAGAAAAAATTAACAAATTTTAATTTTCATACATAGTTTCTATCCATGTGTGTATCTATAAGAATTAAATTTTCCAGAATTTACATATTAATTTATTATATGCACATAAGTAGAAATTGAAATATATTTGTCATAAGTTTGAGTGTATTACACGTACGATAATGTATACGTTGAATATAGAATATAGTATAATATGAAATATGATATTTACTTATATGTATGGTATATACATCAAATTTTCTTTATCATCAAATAAACACATATGAACGAATATAAATATATATGTATGTACATAATATAAATTATATATCTATCTTATAACTAATATAATATTCAATATTAATAATATATAGAAGTATATATTTAATAAATAATACATAATACATAATACATTATGTTGTGTAGGTTCCATATACGAGTTCTTACATATGTTTACACACGATTCAAATTATAACGTATATTGTGTGTATTTGTTTTTGTTATATGATAACAGTGCGTATACATGTGTCTTTCGTAAACACATTATAAGAATTATATACTAAATATATATGATATATGTACATTGTACAATATAAATATGTATACTCATAAATAAAATAATTTGTTATATATGTACACAAATACAATTCAATTTTAATTTATATATAGTACATTTTTGAATAATGAATTTGTTTATAATGTAATAATATAACTAAATAAATTTAATTATACAAAGAAATCTATTCAATATACATATGTATACTACCAGTACTACATATATTTATCGACATATGTATTGGATATTTGAATGACTGAATACTTAATATGAGAGTTAAAAATAAATGTTCACAAGAAGTTTTAAGCTAGTAGTGTTAATCGATTTTTATTTAGATAGATTTTCCATTAATAGCTTATAAAATTTTTGAACGAAAATCAAGCACATCTGGAAAGTATCGATATTTAATATATGTTACAATTATAATCTAAATTTATTAAAATTAAAGCAATCTGCATCAAGTATGAGTATATATAATTAATTTTTTAATTGTCAAAGATGGGAAGTTGACAGCAGTTTCCTAAGTAAAAGTTGAAAATTCGGAATAGAACACAACTTACTGTACCTGACTACATCCAAATTTAATAAGAATGTAAAGAAATTTATTTAGTACAAATGCGCAAAACGAATAATACATTTATGTATTTCCCCTGTTATTGCATTAAATTTTTATTTTTTTTTTTTTGTGTATACTTATTTTTGATGCTCATTGTATACATCTGATTAATCGGAATTCATACTAATACCACTAATATTCTTAATGTATGATTTGATTTGATTTGATTTTATAATAATTATTATTTTATCATTAGAATGAAAAGTCATTAATCTGATTGTTTTGCAAAGATCAACCATCTCTAAAGAATAAGAAAAAAATTATATGTACTTAAATCAATTTCAATAAAAATAATTTTCTATAATTTACTTCCAATATTATTCTACATATTTTAATATTTATGTATGTACAGTACAAGCTCGATAATTTCAACCCCCATAGTTTCAACTCTCGATCTTTTCAACACTTAAGGGTTAAACATTAACTATTCTATAGTTTCAACCACAAATATCAGAACTGCTCTGTAATTTCAACTTTCGTGATTTAGTGCATAAAACAAATCTATCTAAACGTGTCTGAAAAAAATTTGGAGAATGAATCGAGTGAACTAATTTTTGACGTTGAAAATGATGATAATGACAGTAATTTAGATGAAGATGAAGAAGAGGTGGAAGACCTTGAGAAAATAAAACATTCTGATGCCGTTCAAGCATTTGATATGGGCATTAAGTGGGCTACACAAAATTGTGTTTCTTACGACATCACAGTTATTCAAAAACTTAAAGAGGATGCAATCAATAAAACGAGCTCAATAAAAGCCTGGCAAACATGCCTTACATATTTTTTTAAAGCCGATAAAAAATATCAACATTAGAATTTAAAAGTATTAAGATTTTCTCTCTAAATATATATTTATATTTTCAAATATTATATTTCTTTAAATTGAATGTACAGTTTGTTTATTCTTTTATGTAAACGTAAATGAATAAAGTCAAAATACTTATAGCTATGTGAGTATTATATTTGTATTTTTGTTTAAAATAGTGCTAATGATATGAAGTTTTCACTTGTCCTGTAATTTCAACTGTTCTGAAATTTCAACAAAGGCTGGTTTTTATTAGTTGAAATTACCGAGCTTGTACTGTATTTATATAGATTATTATCGAATCGAAATCATCGTATATATATGTAATGTATATGTAATTATACAAAAAATTTATTCTGGAATAAAAGCACGAGGTACGAGTATTTATTTATGTTTAACATCATTCACCAAAAATCAAATTTCAATGAACATAGTTTACAAACACTGTACACACACTATACACACAGTCGAACATAATTGATATTAATTACATTACATAAGTATATCGAAAAAATAATAAAACGAAAACATTTTTTTTTCTTATGTTTTATTTATTTTGAATATATCAATTCCAATTCATTCTAACTAAAACATGTACATAATGTATATAATTTGTATATGGAATTAAGCAGATAAGAAAATATAACAAAGAATAATAATATTCCCATATGTATCAAAATCTACAAAATCTACAAATTTAATATAGGTACTATGGGTACGATACTATAGAAAATATATAAAATTACATATATATTTTAACACAAAATAATTCTTATCGTAAACGTATTGTAATATTAGGATAGATACTCATACTTATATGTATGACTGTGTTTTATATAAATGATATGATTACGTACATATATGTATGTGTATATATAAAATAACAAAATTAATTTTAATTAAATAACCCCATAGAGTACCTTAAGTTTCCAATTAACTATAACAAATATCATTTCTCTAAATTAGATAATTTTATATTCGTTTGGATATATGTACATACAATTATTTTAAGAAGCGAATAATATTTTACCCCATACATACATAAATCCAAGGATATGTATGTATGTATCTACATATGATGTAAAAGCATATCAGACAGTAACCATATATTGTATATATTGTATAGCAGTTTAGAAAAAGGATAATTTTTATTAGATTTAGGGTAAATTATTATTTTTTTTTGGTCATTAATCTCTTAATAAATATATCTCTGTGTATACTCTATGCACAGGTCTTCTCACATCTATCATAATAAAAAAAATTTTTAGATATAATTTTCTCAATTTTATTTTTCAATTAAAATTACCAACTATTTTCAATTATCGTAGCAATAACTTTTATGTTTTCACCTAAATAAGAAATTAAAAAACAATAAAACAATAAAATAAAAATACATTACATATGTGTATGTATAAAATATTAATAAATTTTCGAGGATTATATCAACATTTATTTTTCAACAAAATCTAAAATCATTAAATAAATTGTTAATCAATCCAATATTATCCTCAATTTTTTCATTCATACGACACGACAATCGATAGTACACACCATGAGTCACGGAAGAATTGCTCTTTTGTAAGCCGTGAACTCTCTTCAATTTTTCATTTCCTCTGTCTTCTCAGTTCTCATATTCTTATACTACAAGGTACTACTGGTACCACCAGTACTATACGAGACGAGACACGACAATCGATCACCATCATCAATTATTAGCAGCAGTAAAATCATTGATTTACTAGAAAACATGAAATAGGAGAGATGAAATTTTTCATATGTGCACCTTTTGAATTTTCATTTTCACTTTATTCTCATTCGAACTTGAATTCAAGTGAGGTGAGGAGTATTTTAAAGATTACCAGATATTATTTTCTAATTTGAATCAGTCTCTTAAAACCTTAAAACTATCTAAAGATGTAACATCTAAGCATATATTATATTTTGTTAAAATTATTTTAAGAGTTGAGTTTTATAAATTTAAACTACACATTCAAGGACTCTACTACACCTCGTATAATATATGCATGAACTATGAGGATATTATTAAATATTTGTCAAAATTTACATTCTTTTCACATCATTTTTATTTCAAAAATAAGATAATCTTTATATATGTTTTTCTATTATTCTCTATTTTTTTTCATTCTTTACACACATTTACATCTATATATATATATATGTATAACATATTATGTCTATTTTATCATGTTATCTAAATAAAACATGATATTTATTACATAACATTATATAAATATTCGTTTATACAAAATATTTATTTATTTATTTAATGAAAAATATACGAAAAACATTTTTTTTTCTTTCTTGCTTTTATTATTTTCATTTTGAGTAAAATTGATTACAATCATAAAAAGCATTGAGCAATAAAAAACGAAAAGATACATATCTTTTTATATTCATGTATTGTGCATACTCGTATTATAGCAACAAATATTCACATAATTTTACATTGTCATCAATCTATATATAGCAACATTTGAGTACATATTAGATGTGTTTATTACGAGTATATATATGTACTTGTACATATATGTACTTATTATTTTGAATTATAGATATCTACTATATATATATGTATGTAAGTATATGTATAAGTACATATATCATATTTATATGAATAAAAAATAAACACATTATACCTATACATAATTTTATCGTATATACGTAGGTCACTCTATAAATTTTGAGATACGGAAAACTAACAGTACTTATAACTGGTTACGCTGCATAAATAGAAACATTACTCTTTGTCAACACGTTTTTCATGTTCAGTTCTTGTCTGAACTTGTTACAACCAAAGTCATAATAAATTATTTACAGTGAATAATGGAGTTGTCGCGTGAAAATTAGAGGCTTGATTCTCCATCAAGATAAAGCTTCGGCTCACACCGCTCAGCAAACCGTTCAATATTTGCGCCAAAATAGAGTCAAAATACTTGAACATCCACCATACTCGCCTGATTTGGCTATGTGTGACTTCTGGCTTTTCAACAAGCTCAAAAAAAGCATACGCGGACGAAGATTTGTATCAGAAGATGAAATTGATCAAATTTTTGACGAGATTCCGAAGAACGATTGGCTAGAGGCATTCCACTCATGGAAAATTAGAATGCAAAAGTGTATTGATGTTGGAGGAGAGTACTTTGAACATAAATAAAGTTCTTTTTTCAAAATCATTAGCTGTTTTTTTGTATCTCAAAATTTATAGAGTGACCTACGTACATAGCTACTCTTGTCTGAAAGCATATGTATGTTATATAAATGATATGTATAATCACATAATGTATAAATTTGTAACCTTATAAAGGAGTCTATGTTGTATATACATATATTTATCCAAAATTATATAGTTTTTTATATATGTATGTATGTTTATATGTAGATAAAGATATAACCACATCATAATGGCATCATATTTCGAAATAAAAACCGCCTCAAGTATCTGTAATAATAATTCTAAAAATTTGATCAAGAACGAAATAAATAAAAAAAAAAAAAACACAAAACAAAATACCGAAAAATATGATATAATAACACATTTAAAGAAAATAAAATAAAAATAATTTATCTACATTACATATGGATACATTGTATTCGAGGTTGAATGATATACATTATGCACAATACATCTACATAAATGTCTTATTATTAGGTATGAATGTACGAGTATATAAGTACAATAAAAATATATAAATTCATATTTTTCATATCCATATGGTATTATGTACATACAATCATACATAATGATGTTAACAGCTTTAATATCCATGTAATGTTGTATTTTCACTATTATTCAAAATACTGACAACACAACGAAAATTTACAGACATCATATAAAGGTAAAGGAAGCAAGTAAATACTTCAAATTCGTTTTTTTAACGCCTTTAAAACTTTCGTATTTAAATATTTTATCGTTTTTTGACATATTTATTTTATGTATGTAAGGATACACACATATATACTCGTATCTGTATATGTATATATGTACATATGTGTTGCTGTTTTCTTAAAATATTTTTCTTGTGGTTTATTTTTCAATTTAAATAATAAAAATATACATTCTATCACAAATATGATAAATTGAAAACACTTCATAATAATATACAAATCCTTCTACACACCTATATGTACATATGTACGTATGTATATGTACTGAAATGTTGAGTTCTAAGTATTTTACATGTTTTACAGATCTAAGTACATAAATAGGTACATCGAATTCAGTAGATCTTAAAAGTTTAAAATAATCTTGTCTTTTTACACATTTTTAACTGTCATGTCGAAAAAAATTTTATAGAAAAAAGAAAACAGGGAGCATGCAGATGGATAGAGTTGAAAAATCGTAACAATTTTTTTTTTTTCATTTTCAAAGAAAACCGTTTATTTGTACGAGATGATTTCGAGTACAAACTAATTTTGATTTATCAATGGTTCACTTTTAAATTTAATGGTTTTATTTGTGCGAAAATAAAATAACGAACTTTTATATTGATAGTTAAAGTCAAAAACTGTGCGATTTATTGCATGACAATTTTGTAAATTCTATATGTTTCTATTTCTACACATTCCAAAAATACGATTGATAAATTCATTAAAGAGTATTAAAGAGCATTGTTATATTTTAGCAATTAAACAAATAAAACTGAAATTGAAATTAGAACTTTCTTTCGGTTCAAAAGGACTTTACCGTTTATTTTGTATTCAAATCAATGAAAAATGTTATTAAAAACTCAACATAGAAATGAAACATCTAAATATCACGACATATAATGCATAAACATTTGAACATTTTCATAGAAAAATTTGAATAACTAAACACTTTGTTCATTATGTAAATGTGTATTTCGTTTTCATTGGTTCATATTCAAATACATACTTTCAAATTTATAGTTTTTTTATTTTCTTCTCTATATACTTCTTCATTTTTGTTTTTTGTTTTTTTTTTTATTTTTACCCAAAAATATTAAAAATCATTCAATTTTACTTAACGTACCACAGTGCACAGTATACACATAATCGCTTACATAACCGAATGCGTACGTGTTCAAGAAAAAATATTTTTTTTTCCAAAAACGATGAAAAAAAATCGTTGAAATAAATTAAAAACTTTGATGCCTCTTGAACAATAAAAAAATAATATTTTTTTTTTTTTTTGCCTGTTTTTGTTTAATGCCATATGCTACACATAATTTTAAATTAAAAAAAAAAAACGATATATGTATATTCATATACGATACAAAAATATACAAATTTCTACATTAATTTTATATCGCATAGCTGGGAATACACATCATATCCTTTTTTTTGTTGTGATTTATTCATCGTTCATATAATAATATTTTTTTTGTGTTGATGATTTTTCTTTTAAATCAAATTTCATTACATTTTGTTTTTTATTTTCGATTTATTTATTTTTTCTTTCATCGTACACATACATACAAATGCACCAAAACAAAAAAATTTTGTTTTTTATGGTAATAATTTATATATACGCACACAAATACAAGTGTATTTTCAGAAATTATCACAAAATATACATGAAATACATCCATAGGAATATACGCAAATATGATTGTATAATATTTACATATGTTCATTTCACCACCGAACACATATTCAAATCTCTATACATACATTAAATGTGGGCTCTCCTCTCTGTTAAGATGGAAAAAGTGTTAAAAGGAAAAATAATAATAATAATATAACGACAGGGATAAATTTGTAATAAATTTTCTGTAATAATAAAATGAAAAATAAAATGAAAGAAAAAACAACAGCAAAACGAAACATTTGTGCAAAAACGTACACAAAATTTACGTACTCATCTGTGTATATGGATTGGATACGTCCATTGTATGCATGTAAATATTATGAAAATTTAAAATTATATGTATTTATATTTTCTTTTTTTACTGCAGAAACATGAAAAAAAAAAAAACGAAAACAAAATACAAAAACTGTCATAAAAAAAATGTATGTATATTCTGATCGTGATGGATGATATTTAATACTTTCACGTTTAATAAAATATTTATAAAATATTGTACCGTATACGCACATACATTACATATGTATGTATGTATGTACAGCTAAGTATTTGTAAATTGGGTACATTAAAATTTATGGATTTTATATTATCATCGTTGTGTCGTTATCGCGTAAATGAATATTTAACTCAGTGTAATATTACTACGACAATGCTGCAACACTATTATTAGGATTTTTTTTTTTTTATTTTACTATTAGTGGTTCACGAAACTCAATTTTACCATCAAAAATCTAAAAAAAAAAAACATAATTCAAATATCAAAAATAATTACGCTTAACAAAAATATTACATTTACACATACATACATACACCACATATAATAATTAGTAGTTGTAGAAGTGCATATGAATGAAAAAAGAAAATGAATGCTCATTAATATTTTATTAGAGTGCAGAAATCAACAATTAATTTTATATTGTTTTGTTTTATTTCTTCACTATATTTTTGCAGATTCTCTAATAAGTATATACCATTGACACATTGGCGAATTGTACATACAATACGCATACCAGCAACGGAAATATAAAGTTATGAAATCTTAGTACGAATGGGGATATAGAAAAAGAGGGCAACCAAAAAACACTTAAAAGAGAGCAATATTAAAGAACGTGGGTGATGTAGAAAGGAAAGAAATAAAATGACGAGAGATGGAGGAAAATTTGGTCGGAAAACTATGTTCGTAAGGAAATATAGTCATCATCATCGTTATCGTTGTGTCAAAGGTATTATTAGGAAGATAACAGATATTCTGAATTAGTAAAAAACGAAGAAGATACATACATACATAGGTCAGTAAGTACATAGAAATTAATTAAACTTAAACAAAATAAAAATAGAAACAAAAAATAAATACATTTTTATTCTGAATATTACCTAATCTTAAAATCAGAATACCAGAAAATTAAAATTCATGGAAATCTATGTTTCATGAAAATCATTATTATGATTATTATTTTTTTTATTTTTTTATTTTTTAGATTTATTTTCTTTGTTATTACTATATTGTTATATTCTATATTCCTTATTCTCAGCAATAATTTGAGAATAATTTTCTATTGCGCAAAATATTCACAGTTATTTTTCATTTCAGACAAAAAATATAAAAAATTTTAATTTTTTTTTTTTTTAATTTTTTACCTTTTTAATAATCCTTTTTCTTCTTATAATCACTTTTTGCAGAGTGTGAGATCATATATTAACCTCTTTCTATCTCTATCTCTATAAAATAGATATTAACTGAAATACTTTGGATCGGTACCTATACCTTTAATATTTTGTGGAATGGGAACACTCTATACTCTACACCAACACACATAAAAAACAACAGATAAATTTATAGTTCAGCTTTTTATTCTAATTTTGAATTAGAAGCACCGCACCATTCATTTTTCAGTTTAACCGTTTATTCATCTAAAAAATTAAGAATCATCTAAAATATTGTTCTCTTTCGCTACAGAACTATACTGATACTAACGTAAAATATACATAAATGAATTCTTCCTCTTCTTCTTCTTGCATCTTCATTATTTATGAAGTTTTCATAGGTAATAACGTACAACATAAATAATTGTGTAATGGTGATGGTGGTGCAATTAGAGTTTTACGATAAAATTCATTTTTTATTCATTTCATAATTTTGTATACTTTTATTTTGGTTTTTTTTTTTCGTGTATTTTATTTTTGAATCATTTTATACTTCTCTGCATTTGTATGTACATCAATTTAGTATGGATGAATTAATAAATTTTTTTTTCTATTTTTTTTTTTTTCTATTAAAATGATGAAAAATAAAAATCACAATATATTAATTGAATTTTATTTTTCATTTGTATGGTGATCATACATATGTTCTTAAAACCATACTCATGATATAGTTATTATGTTTTGTTGTCTTATCCTATTTTTTACCCAAGCAGGTTTCCAGTGAAAATAAATCATCTGATATGAAAGTATTTTTTATCTAAACGTCTCATGAACTTAATGTATCCAGTCACAAAAATGTTTTTTTTTTTTTTTATTCATCTCTATACGGTTCAATTATCATCAGTAAAGTGATATAATTTAATGATATTTCGCACCTTGAAAAATGTTTCGTTCGAAAAATTTTACATAGAAACATTGTTGCTATGTGATAAAGCCATGTTGGATGAAATAAACTTTTCATATTATCTTTTATACATAACGTACTTATATACGTGTAAGTATAAAAAATGTATACATAGGTAGTCATATATACATATATATACATATGTACATAAATATAAATAATTCAACTTTCTACAAAATTGAAAAGGATAAAAAAAAATCTCTCAATTTAAAGGATTTTCTACTTATTTTCATCTTTTTAAAAATGTTATCACATAGAAAAGCACTTCGATTTTAAAAAAATAATACTCTTAAGTGGGGAATTATCTGATGATAAAAATTTGCATATTCAAATATACATATATATAGGTCGTATACACAGCAAAATATCCGTTCTTTAATTAAATAAAATATTTATATTTTAATAAAAGTAAACGAAAAAAAAATAAGTACATAGATTCGCTTAAATACAATATGTTATATATGCTGACAACATTACGAATAATTTCACATATGAATTGTACATCTGAATATTCGAGTGTATATACACCCACTACACTCTTCAGTTGTTTACGTAAATAGATAGCATTAATTCGTATATGTACTCAAATAGTGCGAGTAATTGGAAAAAAAAAATTCAAATTTATTTTCAGACGTTTTTTTTTTTCTTTTAATAAAGAAAAAGATAATTAACTTAATCTAAAAATTAAGGAATCCCATAAGATTTTATCTTTCTCTCTCTCTCTAGACCACATACCACAGATTACTTGGAGCATTTTGCCATCATCAAATTTACGTACTGAAAAAATTCAATCCTCATCAGATATATCTAATGAAAAACCATGTGATTATTTTGAAATTCATCTTTTCTGTTACTCTTTCTTATAAATATTTATTGTATAGCCTTCAATCTATATCGATTATATCGGGGATTAATTAACGAAATGATACTTTGAGAGAGAGAGAAAAAAATCTGCAATATCATTATAATTAATAATTAAATTAATTTAATTTTTCAGATAATTTTTTTTTTTTTTTCAAATTCAAATTATAAACATACACCTCCTCATTATATTTTCTCTAAGTAAACAACATAAAAACGTAAATCGCACGTAAATCAACGTATTCTTAGTCATCATAAAATTTCCTTTTTCTATAATTTTTTTTTTTTTTTTTTTGTTTAGTAAACAAAATTTATTATTTTTCCATAACATATTTTTATCTTTCTTCTTCTTCTTTTAATTTATAAATTCAAATTTTATAGAGTTCATTCTTTTGTAAAAACTTTATGATGTTACATAACAAAATTTTTTCAATTCAAAACTTTAAAACGCAATACTCGTACTTCTCACTTACAAAATATATATCACCACCATACCATACCAGTGATGATCATCCAGTATAAAGAGTAATAAATAATAATAGAAATAATACGTAATCATACTACAATAAATGAAAAATAATAATTTATTATGATCTTTATAATTTGATTTGTATACTTGTGGAAGATTTTAATCGAAATTTTTTAATTCGAAAATAAAAAATCATCAACGTTCCAAAAAAAAATTATAAATTTCATTTCAGTTTTTGTATTTTTTTTTTGTTCTGGCTGGTTTTTAATTGTGTGGGTGGAAAATAATGTATACAAGTTGCTGTCATATATGTACAAAATCATTATCTATATTTTAATTTATTTTTTGTTCGTAAACATGAGCAATAAAAAGTTTGTTTTTTTTTTACTCTTTCTTTGCTAGTCGATACATTACATATTATGATCGCAAAATTTTTATTTAAATTGTTTCGTATGTGATGTTCTAGAATAGTTTTGTGTACATAAAATCCGTAAGTATATTTTCATTTTATTCATCTTGTACATAAAATATTAAAATTTATTGAAAATATTTTGTTAATTCATAGCAATCATTATAGTAGACTACACGTAGCAAAATAGTCTCATAGAATTATAATCTTAAAACAATTTTTTGTAATCATAACTAGGTAGCTATTTCAATGTGATGACAATTTTTTCGTTTAATCAATCCACCAATTTTTGTAAAAAAATCCACACAAAATTCACAATAATTTTAAAAATGTTGAAAAATTAAATAAAAATATCAAAAAATCTATGTCAAATTAAAATTAATGTCTCTGTGTTTTTTAATAAGAATACGTATACAATTTTCATTTTATCTTCTTCAGAAATATATAAAACCATAAAAACAAAAAAAAATAAAATAAAAAATTTCAGGTCATGGCTATACTCTCATGTACAGTACAGTGTTGTACAACTTTTAAGGTTTTTCGCTGTATGACTTTATTTTTATCAATGCAATTTATTTCATTTTTGTTATTAGATGCATTTTATGCTTGCTTAAGTAGAAAAGATTAGAGTTTTTTTTTTTTTTAATTTTTTCAAGTATGTACATAAGAACAGACATAAATTTCATTGTCCTCATAACTCAAAAGAAAATTTCAAAAAGAAAAAAAAAACTAGAAAAAAACGGAAACAGTCATAAATATGTTTTGAGAAAATTACGATAATTATCTACATTTGTATATATACAGACTCATCAAATGTAAAGAAGATAAAAACGAAAGAGGCCAAATATTAAATGGAAATTTCTTTGGCAAATCAAAATTAAAATTGGCTATTTATAAGGAAAACTAAATTTTAGATGAAAAAAGAGAGAAAAACAAATAAACATTATTTTTCATTTCTACAACGACAAAAATAAAGAAAATTGTCACATTCACATTTATAATGGAAATGCGAAAAAAAATAATTTTAACATAAATCCCAATCATGTACATACAAGATAAATATAAAAGTCTTGATTAATTTTGGACACGACTTTACATAAGCGCACAGAATATCACATTGGCAATGAATATTTGATTATGTCTTTGTCATTTTCAAAAATTAACAAGAAGCTAAGAAGAAATAATTTATCAACAATAATAATTCATTCAAACTATTTTTAAAAGTTTTTTTTTTATATCTCATATGGTCTATATATGCAGCAAGAATTTATTTTCATTTGAAAATATACATTTACATATTGTATTTGTACATGTATCTTACAATCATTCATTCATATACTTTTTCTAGTTATCATCATTAAATTTTCTCACTATACGTGATATGAAAATATCAAAAGAAAACAGAATAACTGATGAATAACATGCAGTATTTTTTGGTTGTAAATTTACTATATACGATCGTACATATCACATACTTATATACATGTATTTGTTGTGTTTTTTTGTGTGTACATATTTGCATTTATCTAAATTACTTTTAAATTACATGCAATTCGCATATGAGATATGTGCGTTTTTACTATGTATGTATACTAATGTACTAAATTCTGAGTACTGTTTTGTACTATACGGAGTATATAGTAGTTTAACACTTTTTTTTTTATATATGTACAAACAGAACGAATAAGAAAAATACTTTCATCTGAAACAACGTGAATACAAAATATATCTAAGTGTAAGACATCTCTATTACCCTATACAATGCATCCTGTATGTACTTACATACATACATATCCATATTATTCATCGTTTTCATGTTAACTTCAATTTTTCGAAATAAAACAAAATAATGTAAAGAACAATTTTCTTGAAACATTCAAATTTATATTCTACTCAAAATGTCACACGTATTATAATACCTATGTAAAAGAATACATACACATACATACGTAAGAAAAGAATATAATAATAAAAACAAAATAAATAAAATAAAAACAGGATACATTGTCACGTCCTATTATACATTTATGCATGCATATATGTACATATTATATATTATTATATAAATTTATGTTTGAATATAAACTATTATTTCATACACAGAAATATACATTTATACACATTTATGTAAATGTATATATGCATACAGTCATTCATAACTCCCTCTATATAAAAATACAAATATAATGTACTAACATTTACATATGCATCAATGTACATATAAGTTCTCTGTAGAAGAAAATAATAAAATAAAAACAAAAAAAAAAGTTAAACAAACAAAGAAAAAGAAACACCAACAAAATATGGACTATTATTACATTGTACATACATTCATTTATTGTACGCATACATACATATATGCCATATTCATTATCTTTCATATTTTGGAAAAATAATAATACACAGAATACATATTTTCGTATTTCCTAAAATACAAGATTCCGAAAATTTTGTATTTTTTTTTTTTAATATTTTTTGGAAGTAATCTGAAATTTTGTTGTGTACATTGTGTAGATTTTCATTCATTATTATGTATTTGTCTGTTGTTTTTTTTCATTTTTTTTTGTATTTTAATTTTAATTTTCTTCTTCATTTTATTTCTTATCTTTTATTATTTTCATTTAACAATATGAAAATAAAATCGAAAAGCATAAAAGAAGCTTTGTCAATATGGTTTTAACTTTTATCATGTGCATACAATCACATATATGTACATAGTATATATGCCCTTTTTATTTATTATAATGTGAATAAAAAAAATAAAAAAAAAATAAAAAAAACTGCACACACACACACACACACACACATACAACATTAACAGGGTAAAATAATTATTTTACAGAATGAGTCAAAATATAATACTATATGTAGGCTATAGTTACATGATTATTGTCCATCATAATATCTTAAAAGCAACATAAAAATGAAATGAAAGAAAAAAATATTTTGCAGAGATTCAAATGAAATTAGCCATAGAATTGAGTAATGCAACAATGCAGCTTTATAGTCAACAAACATTAATTCGCATTACATGTGAAAGCTATATGGGATGAAAAAAAAATGTCTTAAGGATATGCCTGTAACATACAAAAAAAAAAGAAAAAAAAAAAAAAACTATGTGTGCATGAAAAATGAATATTATTGAAATAAAAACTATAAAGTACTGCAATACAGACGTTTTATAAAGTGTTAAGAAACCTCTTTAAAAATTTATGATGAGAAATTTTTCACTTCATAATAAAACTTTTTTCTTCATTTTTGAACTGTTTTGAAAAGATAATATTTATCAGGACATAAAATAAAAAAATCCTTTTTTTTTTTCTTTTCTTTTTCTTTTTTGACTAGGTATTATATGTATTATTATTATAAGATATGCAGATAAAAATATCCTTATCATATCTTTAGTACTCATGTACAATATGCTAATAAAGTCAAACGTCAAACCATAATCAAAGTTCACGTTCACCTATACTTGATGTTCACCTATAACATGTACAGGTATACGATACTTATGTCAAATACTCATACTTAAAAAATACATAATTGAAAATGAATCTATAAAAGTAAAACAAACAACAACAAAAAATCATTTTGTAAAATTTACACGCAAACAGCAAAAAAACTTTTTCACATCTTATCATAGCGCAGCATTGCGATATATTAGGATTTATGACTGTGTAAGTGTATAAGTCAAATCAAATTTTAGTCCATTTTGATGGCGAAAAAAAATGCTTTTTTTTTCATTTTTCTGTTCTTTGATATTTTTTTTTAATTTAAAGTCGAATGGATTTTTGTTACGCCCTATATATGTATTATGTACTCTACGACGTATGCATGACAAGAAGATTAGAGAAGAAGAAGTTTTAAATAAAAATTAAAAAATAAAAAAAATATGAAATAAAAACTCAAAAAATCAAAAAAAAAAGAAAACTTGTTACACAAAGAGGAAAATCAATTTTCTTCTCTTATAATGGCATACATAAAATATACAAAATGTACATATGAGTATATATAGATGTACATAAGTAAATATACATATTATGGTTATATACACATTCACTCATACCATGAAAAATATGTAAGTGTGTGTATGAGTGATGTAAAGTAAATACCTAAAAATGATGATGATAAACCTAGAAGCAAACATTTTAATATCAGAAAATTGTTTTCATATACATACTTTCTTTTTTATATGTATGTTATTCATAAAATATATGTACATACACATTTTTATGCAACTTTTTTTATAATGTAGCATAATAGCATGGCTTAAATAAAAAAAATTATATGAGAATATGTATAGATATATAGATTCAATACGTAAGTAAATGCATCCAAATATATGACATGGAACTATTTTATCATTCATAGCACGTATCCTATCCTTTGAACTGTAAACTGGATAACAGCTGTATGTAGTATATATATATATATAAATACGTCACTTCATAACAAAAATATAACATGCATAAAAAATATGATATACTAATGTAAAATGAGAAAAAAAAAACCAGAAGAAATTTTTCAAAATAGTATCCTTCTTATATGCATCATAAAAATCCAATGTTACTCTACTCCTTGTTCTTTATTTATTTATTTTTTTTTTTCATGTTTGTTGATCACCATCATCATTGTCATTGTCATCATCATGATCATCAATATTGGTTCATCTATAGAGATTCATTTTCTTATCTTCTTTCATCTTACTTTGGAATTTGTATTACAATTACAAAATATTTTTTTATCTGTTGAAGGATTTCTATAAAAAAAAATTTATAATTTGCTTTTTTTTTACTTACATATATAATGCATCTTATATTGTCTGATATTTTTCTTGATTTGATTTTGTTCTGTGTCATTGTGTGTACTTTTTTTTTTATAAAAAATCAAAATAGTAAACATCAACGAATTTAAAATGAAAAATCAAAAGATATTTACGACATTTTTTTGATATTAAATTAAAATTAAAATGAGAATAAAATGTTTTCTATTTTATTTTTTATTTATTTTTTAATTGTTTTCAATTAGTTACACAAATACAAATAAATAAAATAACTGTAATAATTTAATCGCATTTACATGTGAATACAATATCGATACAATTTAATTTAATTTACAAAAAAACAAACAAAACCTTTTTTTTTTTTTTCTGATAAAATTATTACTAAATACATAAAATTGGCATAAATCTTTTCACGATTTTTTTAAATAATTTCCACACATTTAAAAAAATAATAAATATAGCACTTGATTTCATAATTAAATGCAGGATATATAACCTAAAGCAAGACAAAAAAAAAAAAAAAATGAAAAAAATTTATTTAATTCAAAAATCGGAAAAATATTTTTTCATCCTATATGCAGACATACATACAATAATATGAAAATATGTACATTTGAATGCAGAAATATTTATAGAAAGTTATTTATGTTTGTATACATATATGGTACATAAAAACTATACTGTATGTATGAGTATTATACATATTTATGTAACTTACCTCATAAATATTTTTCGTTTTTCGGCAATTCGATCATTTGTCTCTTTCATTACATATTTTCGTATACCGCTTAAATAATTTTTAAAAAATTCATTCCAATCAATTGATTCAATATTAAATTCCAATAAATTTTTTTCATTTGTTGCTTTCAATCGTTTATCTAATTCAATAATATTACGATTTGTAAATTTCCATTCTCTTAAACCGAAATACGACATCATATCAATAACTTTTGAGATTTTTTTGTATCCTTTTGAGAAACTGCATAAAATAAAATAATTAAAAAAATACAATTATATATGCAGATGCATACATGCATTAAAAAGTGAATTATTGTGAATTTGATTTTAATTTATTGCATAAAAAAAAAATGAAAATGAATAGAATTCAAAATAGAAAAATTTTTTTTTTTGTGTATAAGTTTGTTTATACATAAAATTTTCTGTGAATAAATCACTGTTATATATTGTCCTATAATGTAACATACAATAACAAAATAATATACTCCCATTTTTATATCTACAACGTAAATGTATATATTTTGATGTACTCTATTGTAGGATATATTCAAGTATTCAAAAAAAAAAATTAAATAAATTTATACCCAAACTCATACATACAAACTAAAAAAAAAATATTAGATACTTTAGTTCATGGTATATAAATGCAATATACTCGTATGTAATGTAGAAAAAACTTACATCTTTTTCTGTCCAGTGGTAGCTGCAATTAAATCTAATATATGACCAGGAATGTTATGGACCAGAAACGTTGTTAAACGATGCAATGGTTTCGATGGTATGATAAAATACGCGAAATACCTGCACAACATAAGTACATAATACAAAATTTTTACCACTATATATACATATTTATTTCAAATACATACTCTTCTATATACTACATATATGTATGTATACAAACTGGGACATTTACACATGATGTAGAAAGAAAAAAAAAATAACTACTTTGTATTATGATATACTTTTATATGACCAAATTTTAATAGAATATGTGATGTTGAATCTCATACAATTACCCACAACAATATTCTAAAGAATGCATTTATTTTTTTATTATTATTTTTATACACATACATGAACAATTTTTAGTAAAATGAACAAAAAAAAATACACACAGACAGAAAAAAATATTTTATACAAGATTTATATAAGCGAAATTCATTAAAAATTATTGCAGCATATGTACCGAAGAATAAAATCATATAAGTTATGGTCAATTTAGAAAATTTTAAACAAAAAATATGTATAAAAAAAAGAAAGAAAAATCATTAAAATTACATATGTACATAAAAATTTATAAAAAGTAGAAAGATACAAGTACATATTTATAGGTATATGCCACTACTTGAAACTAAATAAAATAAAAAACGAAAGTGTCAAGAAGATAATATGTACTACTATGTTCTTGTTTTGCTTAGAATGAAGATGGATTCTATAAACAAATTATCAATACAATTCATAGTATCAAAGACCAATATAACTTGTTAACTTGTTATATTGGTCTTTGTGATAGTATGTAGTAATTTGTATTAGTTATGGATGTGTCTGTAATAAAATATTTGTTATTGGCAGCTAACTATAGAACACTATAGTATTTTCATTCATAAGTAAAATACAAAAAGCTAAAAGAGACAGTAAGAAGTAGGTAGTAGCAATGAAGTTATTGACACCTAACTGTAGTACGATATACGCTATAATACCTTTGCATACCATGTAATTGTATTTTCTTTCACTAAAAAAATTAATTTTCTTTTTATACTCCCTCCACACTACATGACACTACACATAATAAGGGGTATACGAGAAACAGGAGGAGACATTCATTTCATTTCATTTCATTTCCTTTCTTTTTATTTGTCCTTCACTACACACCATAAGTAGTATACGACAAACAGGAGAAGACAGTAAATAGTAGTCTCGATAATACGATATTCGCTATAGTATCTTGCATACCATTTAAGCCCTAGACAGACATCTATAAACATGGTATCGATACCATGGTATTGGCTATACTACATATTGGCTATACTATACTATTGGCTATATATGTCTGTCACCCTATACTAGCTTTGTAACAGGAAAACAAGCTGGATAAACGTGGTATTGAAACCAGCATGATTTTTCTAGTATGAAACTTGTATTCACAAAATTTACTAAAACTAGCGCCATTTTAATGCGGCGGAAATTATAGAAATTAGTTTTTACATTAGTTTTAACATCAAGTTGAAAGTAATAGTAGGCATAGTATGCATTAAGTTGTCTTTATGACACCACAACAAAATTCACAAAATATGTCAAATGATACTAGGTTTATACTAAATTACATGTCTGTCACCATGCTACCATTGTTCATTTCATACCATGGTATCGATACTAGATGTCTGTCAATTAGTACGTTTATACTTATTTTTTAAAGCGGTATAACTCATACCGATATAGAAAACCGGCTTTTTTCATACCAATTGCGTTGGTGTTTATACTTACAAGATAAAGCGATATAAACGAAATTCCATATAAAGCGATTTAAAATACAATGCTACCAACTTGTGTTGTCAACACTACAGTATTATCAACTTGTTTCGTTAAACCGTCATAAAATGTTTATACCAATTTTCATATCGATATAAGATTATTCAAACCGGTTTAATAATCGATTTTTGTTAAAGCGATTTAAAGACTTACCCCCCTATTCTAGGTAATAGATTAATAGCTATTAGTCTATTAACTTTTAGTTAATAGAAAATTTCCTATTCTACTTAATAGTTAATAGATTGACAATCAGCTGGTCTATTAATTTTGTGGAGACTTTTATTTAATAGATTTTCGTATTCTAGCGAATAGGTTAATAGATTTTTGTGGTTAGAAAATTCTATTAGCTAATAGCTCCTCTCGATGAGCTATTAGATCTATTAACTATCACGTTTGAATGTTTATTTTGTGAAATGTTGTTTTTTTGGTTGATGATAAATACAAATAATTAAAAATAAATAAAAATAATTAAAAATAAATGAATATAAATAAAAATAATTAAAAATAAATAAAAATAATTAAAAATTATTATTATTAAATATACATTTACCGGATTTTTAAAAAAATAAATATTTTTAAATTTCCAAATATTAATAATAAATAACAGCTGAACTGTTTTTTAAATGTCTACAAATCTATTAACTTTTCAACTTTTTAATGTCTACAAAACCTATAAAGTAGAATAGCACTTTCTACTAACTTCTTAGTTAATAGGTTAATAGATCTATTAGGCATCTATTACCTAGAATAGAGGGGTTATACCGGTTTAAGCAACTGTTTACACCACAATTATAAACCGACATAACTTATATCGGTATGAGTTATACCGGTTTAATAGAAAGTATAAACATAGTAAATGGCTTGATTCGTATTTTTCATTAATAAGAAAAGCTCATTCTCTCTTCATACTTTTATGCACTACTCACAATAAGAAGTATACAAGAAACAGGAAGAGATAATAACTTGGTAATAGCAATGATGATATTAACAGCTAACTATAGTACGATTTTTTTAATTCATTTTAATATAATTAATTGCTTTCAACTACAAACTAGCTAATTTTACATCTTTTGGGAAACAAAAATATTTAATTTCATCATCATTAATGTCTTTTTTTCCTGGATAATTACTACATTTTTACCATCCTTAAACATATTGAAGTATCTATCTTCAAAAAATATATACTTTATTTAGAAATAAAATAAAAAAACAACAATATCACTTTTTACTAACAACAAAAACAATTAAAGCAGATGCAATACATTACTTATAGACTACAAACATGTATCATTCCATACACATACCATAATACATACCATATTGTCTTATCAAATGGCTCATGAAATCCTTTACGTGCCATTCTCATGAACTGACCCCATGTTAAATTATTATTATCAAATATATAATTGTATACAGGTATTTCGGTTTGTTCATAAATACGTATTTTATATCTAAAAATTTGAAAATATAAAATTTTTATTACAATATATATTTTAACAATTTTATACATTTACTAAAATAATTAGGATAATTCAGTTTTATTATATAAATTACATTGCATAATATGTGAGTGTCTATATGGGTATTATGATGAAATCCTCAAAAAGAAATATAATAAAATGAAATGAGCATATTAAAATTTGGTATTTATACATAATATGCAAAGTGCATAAAGATGTGTACATTATCATTTAGTATTGTTACTTTAAAATACTATAAAATAATCAATTAGATACCTACATATTTAAATACATATCAATATTTTAATCAATAAAATGTTTCAATTAAAATTATTAAAATTTACATTTCATTTAAAATTACGATTATTATTTAATACATCTGTATATATGTATACACACATGTGGATATATGTATGTATGTGAGTAATATATTGTTTAGAAAATTATAAGGTATAATAGACCACATACATACGTACTACAGCGGTCACAAAAACATGCATCATCTTTATTAAATTTTTATAACATCGTAGGAGGCATAAAGAGTGTTAAGTGTACAAAAATAGAGATGTATTTCTTCAATATTCGTCGAATTGTTTCCACATTGATTCTTCCAATATTATGCTTTTCTGAATTATCTTCTGAATTTCGCACGAATTTAAAACGATTTCCCAAATCCAATCTTATGAATACTGTGTAAAACTATTTTCAATTCAGATCATCGTTTTCATCGTACATCTGGGTGGATTAATTACGATTAATTTTTGATAGTTTTCTGACAAGTATAGATATTTTAAAATTTACTAAATCACATTAATTTTGATATTTATACTTATTTCATATTTTTCTCAATGTATAATAATTTCAAACTGATTTAGCTTTCTTATTATTCTTTCTTCTTTCTTTACTAGTAAATAAATACGGCTGCAAAATACATATCTCTGTCCTTTTTTTTTGTGATTTTGTCTTGATCTAGTTTACGAGTAAATTATATGCAATTCTAATACACTGAAACATTTCAATGAATCCAAATTTTTTTTTTAATTTATATCTATGAGTGATACAATTTTTATGACTTCGGGTGTACATATGTACGTATATCATTATGTACCCTACGGTATGCTTAAATTATATTTTGTTTATCTATTTTATTTATATACATAAACCTAATGCCAATAATAATAATAATATTAATAATAATAATTTTAATGATAATATACTATTAGTAAATGAAAATTAATAATCATAATAATGATAATGATAATTTATCTAGCAAGCAAATGAACAAAATTCATATTCATGTTAAATATATATTTTCTGCAAAATGGTACATAGAGTACTCATGTGTAAATAAAAATATTTATCTAAAGTAGTTTTTATATGTATACATATATAGTATGTATACGTATGTGGCACATATTTAAATAATGTATGTAAGTATAGTAATTACATGTAAAATTTTGTAATAAAAATTATTATATTTTATTACAAGGCATTTTATTTACAAACAACAAATTACTTTTTATGTAGTATAAATACACTAATTGTAATACAAGTACATATGTGTATATGTGTGTAATTACATAACAAACTATGACTAGTTATGAAATTAACACTTATTTAAATTATTTTTTCACATATGTAAATTTAATATGTAAATTATTTTAATATATTTTTTTTTTCATTTTATTTACTATTTATATGGTTTTTATTATTTATTTTTTCATTTGTTTGTTTATTATTATGTATTTGTTTTTGTTTTTTTTTTTTTACGAGAAAAATATTTTTCCGTAAAATTTTTTTTTTATTTGTTACAGTTCTAATCATTGATCACACACAACAAAGTACTCTTTACGTATGTATATGTGCAATGTATACACGTACCATAAACTATAATATTGATATCAACATGTTGCACAGTATGAATTCGAGTATCGTTTAAAATCTATAATCAGATCTGCATATTAGCAATAGATATTTATGCAATCAAATTTAATTACTTGTTTGATCTTTTTGTAGGTGAACTGTGATGCGATAGAATTTTTTTTTTCTTGTTCGTATACTAAAACGATAAAATATTTACATATCGACACAAACAGAAAAATATATAGTAGGTATGTATTTTTTGTGATACAGTGATGATCAGTGAAAGTTTAAATTAAAATAATAAAGTGAATTCAAGTGATTATGATTATGTCAAAAAAGAAATCTAACAGAAGATTCCAATTAATAAGAAGGGTGAGAGTAAATTATAGAAATAAAATTATCAAAAATTGATTACAAACCTTCTAAATATATCCCACGCACATGAAATCATTGCATTTACACAATAATCAACTGGTACTAGATTTGCTTTTTTATTTGCATCACCATAAAGGCAATGAACAAAACCTTTTGCTGACCAAGTACACAGACCAGATGGACCGTATAAATTATCAGTCCAACCTGGAAATGGTTCTTTATACGTTGACATAACTATTAAAATATAATTAAGTGATAATTTATAATATCAATCCCATTGTGTATGTGAAAAAAATGTGTAAAATGTGTTTTCATGTTATAATTCAATATCACAAACAAACAGAAATTTATTTATTTATTTTGTATTTTTATCTTAATACTCGTACTTATCGGTGCTCGAAATATTCCAGCTGGTAAATTGTATGTTAGATGATTGACTAAATTTTCTGAACATTTTTTCGTCATTGTGTATGTATTTGGCATTTCACCGATCAAACAATGTGATAATTTTTCAAAATGTTCATTATTCAAAATATGATAAATCTAAATGATCAAAAGTAAAAAAAAACAAAAAAATTATAAAATATCAACGAAAATAACAATGTTACGAGTATGTAGAAAAATATGAATTATTTTAAATATGAAGCAATTAAAAATATAATAAAATAACAATTAAAAATTTTATATGTATATCCTTCACCCGAATTATTTTCTCATAACCAATATCGACATCATAGACTGCTTCATCGACATGATTTCTGTTGCAGTTCGTATACAGAGTGGATACGTGTAGAAATGACTTTGAATTTTGTGTATAAAATATGATAAGAGAAAAAGAAAAATAAAAATTTCAAATATTTATACATTTTTCAATTCAAGATTAATAATTCTATAAAACAGAGTTCAGATGAATTATTTTCAAAATACACTTTTGATAACATTTGGTTTTTTTTTTTTCTTTTTGTTTATCTTTTTATGTTATTTAGTTCAAATATTACAGCCAAAATATGTTTATTGGAATGAATTTTACCATTTATATGACACAATGTATATTACATATAGATATATATTTATACACATATTAATATGATACAGTATTTAAATACATATCTACAACGTACATATAATTTTTATCCTTAAAAAATTATTTTTATTTATTTTTGCTTGTACTTACAGCTACTCACAATCGAAGTTGAACAAATAATTTTTCGAAAAAGTTTCATATTTTTCTGTGTTGAAAATCAAAACAAAATGTTCAGTATTCTTTGAATATTCATTATTATTCAGAGTTTTCTTGTTTTTCTTTTTTGCTTTTACTTTTACCCATCTTGAGAGTACGTACAGCGCCACCTAAGTGAGTTCAAAACTTTTAATTTAACTATCTATCATCTATGCAGTAAAGTTTGTGGATTGTGAACTTGAACCACTGAGTTGTTGTTAGAGAAACATGACAGAGCAGAAACTAGAAAATAAAATGGAGTTGATGTACGCCTACTCTACTTATTCAAAGCAAGCGATCTTTGGTTGGGCGTAGGGAATACTAAAAGTTGGCAAATGGAAATGTTACATGAAAAACATGAAAATTATTTTTGTTAGTTTTTCTTTTTTCCTTGGACGGTAATAAAACTCGTGCCGTGAATTTAAGATCAATTTCAGTAGTTCAGTTGATCTACCACTGCAGTACCGAAAACATGTAAAATATTTTTACAAATAAAACTTCAATTTCATATATTTTGAAATTTCATTCAATTTTTAGTTACCATCAGATTCAATATCAATTTTTTCAGTTATTATTTTTAAAAATTATGTCTATTCTTTTTAACATTACGTAGCAAATTTTGAATTTTTTTTTTTTACAAACAAATGATAGAAATGGTTTAATTTTATTATATATTTTTTAAAGATAAATGTAATCTTTAGTATCCAAACTGCAAATATTAAATTTACAAATATGTATATTTATTTCAATTTTTAGATATTATTGCAAATGTACTACTATCTGTCTGACTTTGATTGTGAGAAACTGTATGCATAATTTTCGTACATGCAAAAAAGATAAAATTAAAATCTGATTTTCATTTCATTTCATTTCAGTTTTTATTTATTTTTTTTTTTTTGTTTTTTGTTTTTATATTTTATATATTTTACCTTTAAATTATTCATTTTTAATACTAGATCAAGAATTTTTTTAGTTCCAAGTACATTTATATAGATTGCATCACTCAATTTTTCATTAAATTTCACCGATGCAACAACATTGAAAACAATCTGAAATGCATACCAAAATTTACAAATAACAAAAGAAAAAAAAAATATGAAAACGAAATCGAAAAAAAAGAAAAAATTTTTTTTTTTAAATAAATATACAGGAAAAAGATATTAAAATAAATGTTTTTTTTTCGGTTCTCAAATCTTTTTTTTATTTTATCTGTTTCATTTTATTATACTCATTCACATTATGAGGAGGAGTATACTGTATACATTACGTTGTCTTTTTTCTTTCTGCATATGTAAAAAAAAGAAGTTTTACACTCATACACAGAGGATAATTTTCATCCTCTGTTGAACAAAAAATATAGAGTACAAACATACATAATATGAATGTGCATATGTGCATATAATATATTTGGTATACAACATACAATGGAGTGTGGAAAATATGTCCTGAATACAAATAAAAAAAATCAACAACAAAAAATATGTAAGTATAGACAAAATATAAATTTGAAAATAAAACTAAAAAAAAAAAAAAACATAACAAAATAAAAATGAGAATTGGTTGAATTGAATGACGCACACATAAATATCAGCATATAAATATGAAAATAGATCAAGTACAATAATGTAAGCAAACGATATACAGTACGAATATAATATTTGCACTAAAAACAAAAATACACTAACAAAAAAATATAAATACAATATACATATAAGTATAGGTTGTACCTATGTGAAATATTTTGTGTGTATGTATATATTTATGTTCAAGTATAAACGAAAAAAAAAAATATATTAAATAAAATAATGTATACAGAAATCTACATATCTATCAAAGTTTTATAATGAAAAAATTGAAAACAAAAAAAAATGAAATGAAAGAGAAAAAAAAAGCACAACCACTCATTTATTTGATACCATACATAATGCACATCATATGAGTGGTATCTCCATCTACCTTATTTTGCAAAATGTAAAATTTTATGAAAATCAAAATATGCAAAATGGAAAAAAATAAAAAAAAAAAATTTTTTTTTTTTTTTTTGTTTGGAGTAAAAATTGAAGAAAATTGCAAAACAATAAATGAAAAAACAATAAATGAAGTTACATTGTGTATTGATCGATTTCATATCCTGAAATATAATGAATATTTGAATAAAAATAAATGAGAATCAAAACAAAACAAAATAAATTTAAAAAGAAAAATAAAATAAACACGAATAGAAAAACAGTTTTTCTTTTTTATTCTTTGTAGTTTTTGTAGTTTTTGTATTTTTATAGTTAAATATTTACATTTTACCTGACATGGTCAACAATAGTATATTGCTTTATTGAAAAAAAAAAAAAATTTCATATCATTCACATATGATGGTAATATTTACTTTACACACTTACAATGTACACATATAATATAGTTAACAAAATTCATACGATAAACGATACAAACAATCTGATATATAAAATATTATTACATATTTGAATACAATATAATGCACATATGTATGTATATCTAGATATACACGTACATTTATGTGATATGTTATGTAATGTAAAATGTATATCAGTGTTAATGTTATATAAAATCAATGTACAATATATATGTGCATTGAGTGAATATCAAAACAATCATATAAGTACTAAGTATATAGTGCACAGCAAAATATATCTTACACATACAGAAATGTATATTGCACATTATTGCATTATACTGTAAACATTATGAACACACAAACATAAAAAAAAAATTTTTAAAAAAGAAAAAGTTATTTTTTCATTTATCTATATATAAAAATATTGAATACAAAAAAAATAAAAAATCAAAAAAAAAATCTAAATATTAAATAAACGAAAAAAAATATATATATATATTACTTGTATACTCTCATATTCATATAGTGTACACACATACTCATATACTCGTACCTACATGAATAAATTTATGGTTGTATAACATACTCATATATGTAATAGTGCAATATAAAAAATTTTTTGTATTTTTTTTTTTTTTTTGTTTTTGAATTATTTTCCTTTCATTTTTATTTTCCTTTAATTTTTTTTTTTATTTGTGTTTTGTTTATTTTACCTGAACTTCATCAATAAGCAAATCTCTCTCGTAAGGCAATATATCTAGATCGTTTGCATTATAATTAACTTGTATCGGATGAATTTTATTAAAAAGTTCTGGTTTATTTTCATGAATATATTTGAATATCTAAAAACGAAAAAATGAAAAAATGAAAAACAAAGGATATCAAAAAAAGGATAATGAAAAAACAATTATTTATTTTTTTTTAATTATAATATTTTTTTTTTTCTATAAAATTTTATAAATTTTTGGTATACATGACATACACATTATGTAAACATGTAGGTACATACATTATATAATATTATCTACTCGTACATATATTTATAAATACTGTATGTATATTCACATGCATAAGTACATGTAAGAGCACCGCTTTGAATAAAATATTCATGATTTCAATTCATTTTTATATATTTTCCATTATTTATTTTGAAATAGCACAAAACAAAATTCAATTTATTCTGAGAAACAATTTAAAATGCATAATAGACAAATTTTTCTAATTAAAACACCATATAGTTATATTATATGTTTAAATAAAAAAAATTCTAATTGATATTAGATTAGAATTAGATACCATGAAATTTTTAAACACAAAATAAAAATTCTAATGCCCAATTTCACAGTGGAAGCTTAAGTTCAGGATATGGCTTAAAATTCCGCTTAATAGATTTTTCGATTTCACAGTTGTGGCTTAAGTCTAATCTAGGCTTAATTGCTGGTTTAACTTAAGCCGTCAAAATCTAGCGCTTAAGTAAAGTTAACTGGTAAAAATAAGTAAAAATCAAATGTCAAACCTACATAAATGAAATTATCGTGTTTTGCAATTATATAGAATTAATTTGTGAAAATCTGAAATCATAAGATATATGTAAAATTGTTTATATAAATATATATAAATTATAATCATAATATAAAAACACGACCCAAATTACATTTGCGGTGTTTGAATATTTGTGACAAGCAACAGTAGCTTACAAAAAATATTATTTTTCGTTAAGTTTGATTTAATCAAGCTATAGATAAAATTCTATTGTGAAATTCAAAAAAATTAAGCCACAACTTAAGCCCTTCTGCAGGCTTAACTAAACCAAAACTTAAGCTTCGACTGTGAAATTGGGCATCATTTTTATTTTTTTATTTTTCATTGAATTTATACGAAATTTTTGAGCATTGATTTTTTCTACTGCATTCGATTATTTTGGATCTATTCAGACTTTTCATACAGCTGTGACAGCTATGACACCAAAAAATTTTCAAAAATTGCCGCATTCTATAAAAATGAATTATACGGAATGTGAATTTTATGCGAATTTTACTTGAATCTTTGATAAAATATTGGTTTTGGTATAAAGATCATTAAATCTGAAACTCTTAATCTTTATTCATAGATGTATGTAAGTAATTACTTAAATCTTATAAATTTTACCTTTACCAGTATATGTTCACGATTAATATGCTAAAAATCATCTCAACATTTTCATATAAAATGTACACCCACGGTTTCTATTTAAAATATTGAGCTAATTAAAAATCGAAATATGTTTTTTTTTGTTCATAAATTTTATTATTGTTTTTAAATGAAATTAACAAAAAAATTTACACACATGTCGTCTCTATGCCTAATGTAGTATATATTTTTACAAATACAAATGTACATATATGAATTAATAAAACGTAAAACAATTTTTAAGTTTCATGTACGTATATATTTTCTGTATTATTTTTACAGATTGAATAACCAAAAATTTATGTTTGTACATGGCATAACATAAAACAAAAACAACTAATAAAATATTCGTGAAATATTGTTTTGTAAAAAACACTTACCAAAAAAAATAAACAAAAACAAAAATTAATTTTAATGAATTAAATTACGCTGATCATTATTTTACTTTAATATTTAGCTAATTAGATATTATTGATACTTTGTGAAGAACGGACGGAAATAAGAGCTGAAAAACGAAAGTTTTCAGGATACTTTAAGAATTCGGTATTTTATAAAAAATTTCATTTTTAGTTTTCTCTTAATTTTGTTTTGTGATTTTTATATTTCCTGAAAATTATTTTAATAAAAATGTTGGTAAGTAAGTATTTAAAAATCTGTTTGTTCTTCCTTTTAATGTGTATGCATAAAAAATTGCTTATAAAATCAATCTGTTATATAACAGTGAAATAAAAATTACTTCATTTCTTTTAAGTGCACATAAAAAATTGCTAAAAAAATCAATATGTTATAACAGTGAAACAAACACCACTCCAAATATTGATAACAGACCTAATAACGTCAATGATCAAATGCAATATGTCTACGAAAAATAAGAAAATGTGAATATTTTTTTAAAAAACTTTTTATTTATCTTTTTACATTTTTGCACATACTCATGATTAAAATAAGTAATAATGATAAATTACAAAATCAATCAAATTTCCTATTTCTGTCAAGTAATTTACTAAAGAATCATTCAATACACATTATTTCATCTTAGATGTGTGAAGCCGCTATTTTAACGAGATAAAATTGAAATCTCTTATCATCTACAGTATATACACGTAAACGCACTACAGTAAATTTAATCATAATGTGGTGGCATGTAGGGTAAACAAATCAATATGAAATTGTGCTTTAATTAATTTCGAATATCAAATTCATTATCGCCATTAATGATATCAGTAAAAATAATAACACAAAATATTAATTTTTCATTTAATTGAGAAGTTCATTTAAAAAAAAAATAAAATCATATGCTTGTGTATTCATATGTATTTTTTTTCATTTCAATTTCATCTACACAACATTGAAATAATTTTCTTTTCCTTATTAAACAAAAATATTGTTGCTCATTTTTTTTCATTTCTTAATTGGAAAAAAATTCCCTTCAGTTGACAATAACTCATAGAAAAATTATTCATTTTCATTGTAAAATCAATTTTTTTAATTTATTTGGTTTTGTATAAAAGTTACAAATAATTGCCTATTTCTACATCATTTACGTAAATCACGAATGTATAATGTCTTGTAGATAAGAGTATATTAGCTCGCGTATAAGTTCCTCAAACCAAAGTACAAAAATACCAGCATCTATACATCATCTGTACAAAAATACAGCATCTAGAATCTTCCTTTTGACGAAGCTATTTTTGGTTTATTGTGTCAATGAAATTGAATTAAATTAATCTTTTTTATACGAATATTTTAAAAAAATTAAAAGTGATTTTGATATAACTTAATTAATACTATCGACATCAGGGATGTATTTGCGCACACGTAACATAGGCGACTGCATGGTACGAGTTGCATTTCACACACCGTGTAGACATTGAATAATATATATTTCATATAACAAAGAAAGGCAGGCTTGAAGAAAACTGCTGATTTTACTCGTTGACCTCGACTTATTTCTATTGTTTAAATTACAATACATTCAAACTTTTTCACTTCTCCACACACTTTTTTAAAAAAATAGATAGACATAAGAGTAATGAAGGATGAAGAAAGAAAAAAAATGAAACCCTTTTTTTTAGTTGTCATCGGCCATGTTTACAGCCATGTTTATTTTTAATTTTGTTTTTATTGTTTCGTTATGCAGTGTTACCAGTGTTGTTTTAAAATTATTAAAGATGCCATTTTTTCAATTTTCAATAAAAAAGTTGTTTCTTTGTGTTATTAATTCTTATTTATTTATTTAATTATTATTTATTTATTTATATAACTATCTGTATATGAATTTTTATTACATTAATTATTTGTACTCCTGCATATATAACAATTGTATTCTTGTGTAAAAACTTAGCTAAAAAGTGTAATATTCACAAAAATACCGTTTGATATCAAGTCCTAAATAAAAAAAAAGCAATTGTATTATACATCTTTGCTATGCACAAGTAATTTTTGTAACATTATCAGTATTATAAATTTAAATAACATGTAACATTATCAGTAACGGTAACTGTAAGTACTATATGCTAAATTAATGCTAGTTATATACATATCTCACTTTTGTTGAATTTGTTTTATAAAAATATATAATTTAAATTTATTCATTTATGTTATTTAAATTTATAAAGTTTATTTATATATGTAGGTATATAAATTATTCATTTATATATACTTATATTTTTAATATAAGTATTGTAATTATTTTTCATATTACTTACACATACAAATCTTAAGGAAATCTAAAAAATCTTTTCCTATGATCATTGTTAACATCTACACTCACTTAAATTTTACAACTTCTTGCACAACACTTCATCTTTAAAAAATTTCAATATTATTAAATATTTCAATTTAAAAAAATTTTAAAAATACTTTAATTTTAATAAAAAAATTTTCTATTCAAAAGTTGTATACAATTTTATACATTAGCGTATAATATTATAATTTTTTGTACTACGGTAACACCATACAACAATAAATATCAAACGATTAACATTTTTTTGTACATGTTCGTTTCGCTGGATTTATATTTTTGTACATTTTTGTGAGTGAAATTATTTAATGTTTTTATTATATTTAATTTTTTAATCATATAATTAAATAATTATAATATAATTTTTCAACTTTTTTTATAATTATTTCCTTTTTTTTAGTGTATTAATTAAAACATTTTAATGATTGAATAGTACAAATAGTGTTGTTTTATTGTTTTAGTATACATTTTTGTGGGTGAAATAATATGATGTTTTTATTATATTTAGTTTTTAAAAAAACATATAATTAAATAATAATAATGTTTTTCAATGTTTTTTTTGCTCATGCATTAATTTTCGAGACATGACAATATTTCTAAATATTTTTTAACAATTTTTAAAAAATATAATTTTCATGCAACCATTACAATACATTCTCATTTCAATGAAGTGTTAGTGTGTTAGTGAAAATTAGTAAAATTGAGTAAAAATGCATTGTACAGATAGGTGATACAAATACATATTCAAAAGTTGACTTCAGCCATATAAAATTGCTATTTGTTTTTTTTTTAAATGATATAGTGCGATACTGCTCTATCATGTTTTAATTTTCTATGAGAAATTCTTTTGCCTGTTTCCTCTTTAGAGTAAAAATTTTTTTTTATTTTATTTGTTTTATTTTTCTATCTGCAGCTCTTTTCTTTTGATCTCCATTGCGAGCTTCTTTACTATATACCTTTATACAATGGTGTAGACTCGTATTTTCATTTTTGAGAAAAAGCTAATTTTTTCTTTCATTAGAATGCGAATATTGTACAAAACAAAACACGGAAAATCAACTAACAACATTTTATACTTGCTCCGCCCTCTGCTCTACACTACATTCTTTGGGCTCACTCTACTCTACTCTACACTCATCTCATACTATATACTATATTTTATAGTGTCTTTGATATTACAGTATCAGCAGTAAACGCTATACTGTGTACGCCAGTGTACGCTATGCTAGTACGACTACGAGTAGTATTTCACACATCATAATGTACTCATATTTGAATTTTCATTTTGAAAACTTCCAGTGATGCCTAGGAACGCGTAATCGGTAAATCCGTCACTGATCAATGCTGAGTATCAATTTTTTTCAGTTATTATTTTCAATAAAAATGTAAAAATATTATTGAGTGTAAAAACAATAAGAATAATAAAAAACAAAATAACAAAAACCTAATAATGAAATTTAAATAACAGCAAAAAAAAATATAAATAAATTAATAATCAATATAACTGATAATCAGATTAAACAAATAAAAATGTATTTTCATTTTACATTTTATGCTTTAAAATATACGAATGTGTAATGTGTTTATTGATATTGAAATATTTTTTGTTTCTTCCGTTTTATATTTAACAGATAATTAATTATTTTATTGATAGGTATACATTATGTTAATTCATCAAATAAAAATAGTTCCATTTTTTTTTTCATCTAATTTAATTTTTTAAAATAAATATTTTGTACAGTGATTTAAAAAAGTTGATGTACACCAAATAAAATTTCAAATATATGTAATTCAAGAAGATGATAATGATATAAGTTGCTTGTGAACAACATCAAAATTATATGGTCATCCTTGGAATCACTGTATATATATATATGTAGTTAAGTTTAATCCGAAGAGGTAATGGAGGGATTGTACAAATTCGGATGCGTTATTTTGAAATCAATTTTTTTCCCTTTCAATAATCGATAACCATATTCTATGTTGTTTATTTAATAATTCTTGATTCCTGAGTTGTGTTTTCAGCTATTTTGTTAGATTTTCTATATTAATATTTACATCATAAATTGATGTCGAATGTGGAAATTTGAAAATGACAAGATATAAGATGTACGCTTACATATATAGCAATAGAAGTCATTAGATCGGTGCATTATGTTTGCGTTAATTTTTTACCTATATTTTTAAAATAAAAACATTTTCGTCTAAAGTTTTTTTTTTCTAATTTTATTTATCTATTTATTATATAATCTTTTTTAAATCACTGTAAATTTTATAAACAACTTAATCGATTCACAAATACATAATTTTATAATTTTCATTCAAATTTATAGAAAAATGGAAAAAGTTATATGTGGTATCTTGTTAATGTTGTATTCACATATTTGTATATACGAGTATGCCTACGAAATATTACTTTTATGTAATGAAATGAAAATACATCGCATACAAGTCTACAAATACATATATGCAAATATTCATAACAATTAATGTTTTTTTTAAAAAAAAAACAAAAAAAAAAGTGTTTTTACGTGATTTTTTAATACCTACAAACATCAGATCAGATCTATGATTTATATAAGCGCAAGTATATACATATACTTAGTATGTAAGTAGATGCTCATATATTCATGTAAATAGTTTGTATTTCTGTCTAATTTGTCATTAAAATTAAAGTATCAAATTCATATAAATGCGCAATTTATTGAATTTATTGTTTTCATGAAATTGAATAGATTTTAAATTATCATTGTATTTTTTTTTGTTTTTGTATTTATAATTTATTTTTTTTTTATTATTATTGTGTTAATTTTATTTGATTTTCTTATTTATATATTTTAATTTTATAGTTGAATATTTCATTTTTATTAGTACAATTTGTTTTCATAATGATCATACAGTTCATCAGAAAAGTGAACAGATTCTTATTTAAAGTTTTAAAGAAAATTTGTTGAAAGCAACATCAGTAAATGTTTCATACTTTTAATTTAAAGTGCATATATGTACCTATATGAACATAAACTATGTTCCAAAATTTAAAAAACTGCTATCAAATACTAAATACTGAACTTGACTGAACCAAATCAGCCATTCGTGTTTGTACAATGTCCTACAGAAATTTCAAAAATTCAATTTTGTTTATCATCATATGCCTAGGTTAGTCATGACTTTTATTGAAGTGATTTCTATTACTTCCTCCTTCAAAATTAAACTCGCATTTGAAGCTTTGACATACAATAAAACGAAGACCATCCATTATTTAGCAATAACTATGATGAATGGTATTACGTATTACTTATTTTTTATTGTACTTTCAAGTTTATTATAATCCCGAAAATATTTTTAGAAAAAAAAATCAAATTTTTATACCATCAAATATAACTTTTCTTTTCTTTGACAGAAATACTTATTAAATCTAATTCTATTCATTAACTTTTTTTATATTCTGTAACACGGATATTATTGGTACAACTATTACTAATTGTGCAAGTATGTATGTAATTCATGTTACATTTTGAAAATTAGAAACCAAAAAAAAAGGTTTATAGCATCAGAAAGAAAAAAAAAATTAGAAACGCCGAGAAAAAATTCTTAAATCGCAAGATCGCAATAAAAAAAAACATAAAAAATTTCAATTCAATTATAGTTAATCAATAAAAACCTACACAAATCATTAACTAGCATGAATGTATATATGTGCATAATTCTTTGTAGTTGTATATGTAAGATATGTAATTAATCGTTATTCATTTGAATGTCACCTGTTATTATTATTATTATCGTATTACATGATCAAATAATATCGATTCTATTATTCAATATCTGTGATCAGTATTTATGTAAATATTAGATGTAATGTACGTCATTTTGATGTAACATACAAAAAAAAAAACAAAAAAAAAACGAACATCAATTAAAATACACGTCATTACACACGAATATACGAGTATCTACTTCCAATCCCAACATAAGAGTTAGCAAGCGTATATGAATACTGATGATAAATATACATACGATTATGTACGAGTATATGCATTTATAGATAATATAAAAAAAAACAAAAAACAATCCGTAACTGATTAAATACATTTGATGCCTTACAGATGCCATGCAATTAATTTTGAAATTTTATTGTATTCATTTTTTTTTTTTTTTCGGTTTCATAAAATAGTCTATTAATTTTCATAAGAGAGGATTATTATTGTTGTCATCAAATCGTTTGATTGTTAATTAACCGCAAGCCAACTAAAATGAAATCATTAACAAGTTAGATTATTGTAGCATATTGTATTTTATGTGATAGCAAAGTAGTTAATATTAAAAAAATAAATAAATAAATAAAGCTTATATGCGAGTATGTAATTAAAAAGCTACAGATCTCAAAAATCATGTTCATTTATACAATTACCCACATTACAATATATAATACGTGATGTATCTCTAAAATCATAAATAATGTAAGTATAAATATCGAGATGTACATAAGTATATAGGTACTCAGTACGATGACATGCAATAAAAACTTATATCTATTATTAAACAAAAAAAAATTTTTTTTTGTTTTTATTTCTCATTCATTGTTATTTTTCTAATACATAATTATTATTATTTTCTTTTCAAAATAAACAAATTATTTGTTGTTTTTATATATGTATGTACTATTTTTCAATTTTCAATTGTTCTATTCTTTGAATTCATCATCAGTCGTCAGACTTTTGTATACAAAAAAAAAAAAAAAAAAAAAATTAAAACATTATATACCTATAATGCTATAATGTATGAACATATTTATATTGTTTTTATTTTTATTTTTGTCTTGTTTTAATTTTCACACATTGTAATCGAAACAAAACAAACGAGCTTTTAATAATCATTTTAACAAAAATAAATTAACAACTAAAGCACTATACATGACGATACACACTTTAAAGAAAAGAAATTAGACAAAAAAAAAACTCTTTACCACAACTTCAACTTTTCATATACTTAAATATTTAGCTAAATATATGTACATAGTAGGTACTCTATATACATATTTATGTGTATATTATGTATATATGTACATGTATACACATACGTTTAATGTTTAATGTTAAAAAGATTATGTCACCTGGTGTAGTTAACCTTGAGGGTGAAAAAAAAATGAAATTTTCAGTATCTCTTTAGCTTTAGAGTATATGGTTTGTAAACAGCTGCTTATACATAACTAACAACAAACAACACATATCGCAAATCGCAGTCGTATTACGTACCATGTAAGATCTCTTTTACCATATAAAGTTTTGCATAATTATAGTATGCAATTTAATGCAATATACATTCATGTATGTAGAAGGTAATGGCATGTAATATATCACATAATGTAAGTACAACAGAAAATTTTCAACTTTGTGCAATGATCAACAATATATGAGTATATGCACGTATGTATATGTATGTAAAATGATCTGATGTAATACATGTACATAAATTCAATATAAATGTACCTTATAGATAGCGATAATGGTTAAAACTCAATAGTTACAGAGAAAAGCAGCAAAATATTGTAAGTAATGTATGTAATTATTCTAAACTTTGAGAAATGACAATAATTCAGATTCTTTCAGTGTGATGAATGTACACATAATTTTATTGAAATGATATAGGTACATATTTTCAACCAGAAACTAGATATACATACGTTTATGTAGATCTTATAGTTTATAGAATAGAGATCAACATATCATGACTCCATAATATACTAATACGTAACGTATACGTAACAAAAGTACCATATATCTATTTAGCTGCCTGCCTACCTAAAATTGTATAATTCTCTATATATGTACATACATATACGTATCTGTCTTACCTTAATTTTACTACCGCGATATTTTTCATAATATGTAATGTACTATATTTCATAGGCACAAATTTACACACACTATTATACTTATTCGTGTATTTAACTTTTTAACATGCTTTAACTTTTTTAGCGCTTTAGCAGCTCTGATTCAGATACAGTAGAGATCTTCTATCTCTCTATATATGTACATATGAATATGAATGAATACATATATGTATGTAAATACTTATATACATTATTTGTGAATATGTACTCTACTCGTGTTGTGTAAAAAATATAATATGGATGTATGGATGTATGTATCTTCTTATACTAAGATATATGTATAATACATATATTAATAATATTCTTTTCATATAATTTATGCGCCGTTTAATGGTAACCTGATCATTCTAAATGAAAAAGTATTAAAAACTTTTATATTTTTTTTTTATTTATTGTTTTTCTCTTGTTTTTATTTTTTTATTATACATATTATTTTATTACTTGTAAATAATATTTGATTGAACGGTCAGTTGATTTTGTAGTCGAGTACAGTAAAGTCATCGCGAATAAATTGTGTTGAAATAAATACATATTTAAAAAAAAAAAAAAAGAACAATTTATTTCTTGCAAATTTTGTTATTCTTTTCGTTTTCATTTTGATTTTTGCAAGTAACTTCATTTTATTTTCATTTTGTATAGAAAATAATAAACTACAACAAAATTGATTTATTGATATCGAAATGCAAAAAAATTGAAAAAAAAAATATTTATTTCTTTCGATGTGATTGAAATCGATTTAAATAAAACAGAAGAGTGCAATAATATATACATATAATAGCGCGAGTCAATTCACGAGAAATAAAACTTCAAATTTATCATATTCATACACATAGCGTTGAAATTTACTAAATGGCGTTTACATATTTTACCTCGGATTTTATTGAATTTTGAAAAATAATATTCTGAATAATTGAAAAACCAAGCAATTATCTACATATAATATATAGTGACTTTGTTAGATTTTTTCGTTTGAAAAAATTTGCATATTTAAACAATTGAAAATTGCGAATATTGAATTGAATTTTAAATAGAAAAAATAATATGTATTAATTGATAAATAAAGAATTTAGGCGTCAGATTTTAGATTTCTTGCAATATTATTGATAGTGAATTACAATAATTATACCTAATATATACTCATATAAACATATACTGAATATAAAAATAGAAGTATATATAACTACTCATATTCGTAAGCTGATCATACTCACATACGTATACACGTGATTGCATTGTATTTTGCTATTCATCATAATAAGTAATAATTAGTAAGTAATGCCTAACCGAAACGATCAATTAAAAAGACTCGATGCATTATTCGATTCACAGAGAAAACGCGTTAATAATAATATCAGTAGTAATAGTAATGGTGAAATAACGATTATTGATAATAAAACATCAGCCAAATGTGAAGTACATCGAAAACGACGTGATAGTATCGATTCGAATAGAAGTTGTAGTGTTGCAAATTTATATAATAGAAAAAATTCATTATTATCAGTGCATAGTAATAGCAATAATAATCATAATTATAACAATAGTGCAAGAAATTATTACAATAAAAGCAATAAAACAGATGATATAAAAAATCATAACAATTATTCATCATCGATTACATCACTATACACCAGTAAAGATAATTTGAATAGAAGGCAATCATTTACAGAAGGTTTTGGTCATTCAGCATACGATCGAAACAGGTTATAAAAATTAATTTTCATTTTTCTTTTACCTTTTTTATTTTGTTTTGCATATTCTTGTAAAAATGTAATTTTTATTTGTTGATATTTTTCCTTTTCAACATTAATATGATATACATGTAAAGTATGCATGCATAAATATAATTTTGTTTTTAATTTCTTGAGTATTAATTATGTAAAAAAAAAAAAAAAATATGAAAATATGAATATAAAAGAAATCTTGTACATTTGTACATTGTACCAAAGTAATTTCCCTCTTGAAACAATGGTTAAAAAAAAATTTACAATTCACAGAAAACGAAATTCATGGAATGTAAACATGCTCAAAAGTATTGAACATCCGTCCGCCTTTCCATCGTTACTTCGTTCAGATACATCAAAATCTACAACAGACATAAATAATCGTAATGTTGATTCAGTTTCCTCATCATTATCACTCTATGGTAGTATAAATAGTAACAATTATAGCAATAATGCGATTGGTAGTAGACGTACTGGTACTGCTACAACTAATCTAAACAGAAGATCTAGTATGAGTGCATTGAGTGTAAACCGAACAAATAATAATAGATCAAAAGCTACAATGAGTAATACAATGTTGAATAAGAAAAGTTTCGGTGGTAGTAGCCTATATTTACGACCAGATAGTTCTGGTACAACGAATCTAGTTCGAAGAGATAGTATTGGAACAAGAAGTATTTCGAATTCGAATCTGTTGACAGGATTGGATTCATTATCATCTAATCGACGTGGAGGATCAGTAACAAGAGATTATGTATCAGATAGAGCTAGTAGTGTATTTTCACCAACACCAACATCTCCACCACCACCACCATTATCAACAGCAACAGTACAACCAGCAAAATCTCCATCACCAATTAGTCTTAGCGCGTTAACATGTAACAGAAAATCACCATCAATTTTACGTAGGAGTTCTGTCGATTATGATAATATTCATAAAGGTGATAAATTGACTAAAGAAAATCTTACCAGACACGTACGAATTTTAGAAAATCTAGAGGATCCAATCAATAATGATAATTATGGTAGATCATCATCACCGGCATCGACATTGTGTAAATCGAGACGATATTCATCGAATAGTTCGACTGATGATCTCAGCACAACAAGATCAAGACGTATGTCTATAGATTCATTGGATTGGCGGAGGAGTTCAATTGATCTAGCCGAAAATGATTTATCTAAATTAACACTTAAATCTTCGTCATCATCACCATCATCTAAAACAAAGGTGATCACAAATAAATTACATAAAAAAATTATAAAAAAAAAAACTTAAACTTACATTTATGTACGATCGCTTATTTTACATACTTACAATAACTAAAAAAACAAAAATTAATTTTTTATTTTTTCGATTATCTATACGAGTATACAAAATGAATTCGTTATAATAAGTTATGTGTATGTATCTAACATGAAAAGCCATAAAGTTATCAATGATCATAACCCGTAACTAATTAAATTCTAATTAGTTTGCTTTCAGCTTTATAAATAGGTATAATCAAACCTACCAAATAAAAATCTAAAACTAAAAGCATGGAAATTTAAATCCAATTTAGGTTTAAAATTATTTTTTTTTAATTCAAAAACAAAAAAAAAAACAACAAAACAACAAAAAGTCATAAAGTCGAAAATAATTTAATAATCTATGTATGAAATGTATCTAATATGTAATCTTAAATATTTCATTTTATATTTATTTTAGTGTATAGGTGTACAAAACTTACACGAATGTTGTATGTAGGTACATACATACATAAATGTCTTGTCGTTTTCATTTCAACAACAAATATAAGCCACATTATAAGCTAAATCTGTATAAAAACATTTTAATATCACTATACTATTCGCTACTACTAATATCATAAACACCTCAAATCTAAGAAGCTTTAAAAAAAATTATAGCGATCAATCGCCAGAAAACAATGAACTTTCGGAGTACTACATATTTTGATTTCTCTGTGGGTTAGGTATATGTATACAACTGCAAACTATATAAAAATATGATAGCATGTAGTGTACGTATGTAATTTTCCTTCTCCCCTACATTATATACACGTTTTTTTTAATTCTATTAGTAAGAAAGTAAATATTTGTGCATACATAAAAAATTAGTCAGCATATCAGCGGCATACTTTTATCTTATATGTTGTATTTTATATACAAAAAAAATTTTTATTTGTATTTATTAATTTTTTTTGTATGTTTTTCGACATAAAGTTATTTTGGAAAAAAACATTTAAAGAGTACCAATATGTACCACATAATAGAAGATAAATACATGCAATAAACGTGTGTATTAATATCAGAATTATCTAAACGAAAATATTAATGTTTATTACAAAGGTGTAAAAATAAAAACTTCATTATTTTATAAAATAGTATTTACATAATATTTATACTACATCACATTCTAGCTAGAGCTCTTACGAATTAAATTGACCAAATCAGTAAAGTAGTTTTATAGTATAGATAGGTATGACTTGTTTCATTAAAAAAAAATAAATAAATAAATGTAAAACAGAAAAAACAATATAAAAATGTTAAGTGGGCGATTTATATAGCAAATAAACAAGGTTATGATGTTTACATATTATTTTTGATCGATACAAAATTATATACTCGTATATATATTTTTTTAATTTTTCATCATACGAGTATAAAAAATTTGTTCGTCATTTGAATTTTCTAAAAAAAAAAAAAAAAATAATAATAATGTTTTTATTTTCATTCATATTTTATTAATCATTCGTGTGTTTATTAACATTCTTCATATCCATTTAAAGTCATATGAAAAAATTTCAAAAATTATTTGATACACGAAACAAATAAACAAACATATTACATATACTCATGCACACACAATTTATATATGTATGTATATGTTATATAAAAAATGCAAAATAATAATAAATAAAATGAAGAATCAAAATAAATATTACATAGCATGTGTGTATTTATATAAAATACAAAAAATATCTATTAAAATTTTTTCCTTATCGTGTCACAATTATCTATACTACATATTGAGAAAATAAATTTTTACTTTATAAATATTTATTGTGCTTGTTTACTTATTTAATTTTTGTAATTTTTTTCTTATTACATTTTCGTTTTTGAATGCTACCAGCTAACACTACTGTACAATATTAGTAGTATATTTATTTAATTTTTAGCTGGGCTATAAGCTTGTTTTCGCAAAAATTTACTCACATTCACTTCACTAACGCCAAAAACAAAAAGTAGCTAAAAATTATTTATTTTTTAATTTGTTGATGATCATCAATTCAATTGAAAAATATGAATATAGTAGCCGAACGGACAAACGACAAAATATACATATATTTGTATACAATGAACAATTGATTTAGTGAATACCCAGCCAACACAGAGATTCGCCAAACATTCTTCTTAGATTCTCTTGCATTTATTTCTTTCATTTGTGGAGAATTCAACTTATCTTCTCAGACGAACCACCTTTCTTGTGATTTAGTTGACATCGCCACGAATCTCAAAAAAATGTTCGCCAAGGAATCTTCTTGGAAAATATAATAAGGCGATTCTCTGCGGAGAATAATCTACAAAATTTTAAAAATTTAATTTGTTCCGACAGGTTCCAAATGTTTAGCTACGAATCAATAAATTAAAAATTTGTTCAAAATAGTTTTTAGAAAATTAGAATAGCAACTTTTAATTTAAAATAATTTATTAACAAATCTCCACATTCTAAATTCTTTATTTCACAAACAATTATCATTTTTCGCAATATCTTATTCCTACAAAAATTTATTTTTGAAATGAACAATTTGACTTGAATATATTCAACAACTGCATGTTAAATAACGGGAAAGCCGACAAACGGCAGACATACACGAACTTGTCACATTTATGCATTCATATTCCATTTCTTAGAGGAATTTTGCAGACGAATCACTTGAGAATCTCAGGCGAGTTCTTACTTTCTACCTTCTACAAGTGTTTGATTAGTGGGTTTACATTATTTTCGTACAAAACATTCGCTTTTTGTATACCATTGGAAGAATCTTCTAATAACATCATGTTTTTCATGCAATCAAATTAAAGGGGTTCGTATTTTCTTCTTCTAGAAGAACATTCACTTAATATTCTTCCAAGAAGATTCTTCAAAAGGCTGGCTGGGTAGTATCAGTAGTATACAGCGTAGATATA
Organism: Villa cingulata; assembly: GCA_951394055.1. Taxonomy (NCBI): domain Eukaryota; kingdom Metazoa; phylum Arthropoda; class Insecta; order Diptera; family Bombyliidae; genus Villa; species Villa cingulata. Next base: position 32,866,040 of record OX596021.1, on the reverse strand, counting down.
CAAATGCATATGCACATTATATGTATAACTTACATTATACATACTTATTGCATGTAAGTACGGTTTGTATTTTAATTTTAAAATGTACACTACACATGCATTTGTGTACAGCTATTTTTGTAACTTAATATTGAAGATTTTTAAGATGTCACTATGCATTTATTTTAAATTGTGTGTGATCATTCATTCATTCACGTACGTAAATATGTATATAGCTAGTCACATGGGAATGTGCAACTCATATACCCAATTTACCAGTTGAGTCATTTTATAGCGGTCATTCATATAATGTAGTATGTATTCTACAATTTGTATAAGGAGAGGATATTTAATTGTTGTTTTACGCATACATATACGTTTGGCCTAATTTTGCTTATTGATCAAATGACTCAAATGAAAAAAACAGTAGAAGAAGAAGAAGAAGAAGACGAAATTAAAAAAAATACTAATTGCAAAAAAATAATATTATTGCAAAACTGGTAATAAATCTTCTAAGATAATTTGCTTCGTTCGTTATACATTTCAATAAACCTTATAATAAATTGACAGAGACTAGTTTACAATTATTAATGAATATAAAAAACAAAAAATGGAAAAAAGAAACGAATTCAATTAAATTGAAGACAGTAGGAATGTTTTATTTTTTTTTTCAATTACATGTATGTACGCACACAAACATATATAACATCCACATATGAAATATTGTTTTCTTTTTATGCTGCAATTTCATGCAATATATAACGCATTTAAGGTCATTATATCGCAATTATTTATTTGTATTCATTTGAAAGAGGCGTTATTATAATATATTTATTTATTTTTTTTTGTTTTTTTCAATTTTTTTGTACCAGAAATAATAATTGCAAATACCTATATATAAATTATGTTGGTAAATATAATGTACGCAAAACATACAACACACTTTTGTGTTTACATGTTTCCTAATTACATATAAATACTTTCGTATGTTTCAATTGTAATATTTCCGTAAATTTTCAATTATTGTTTTACACCAACACAATTTAGTACATTGTATGCATGCGGTGTGTAACTGGTACATGTATATACTACATAATCATGTATATATTTCCTGCAGTCCTTCAACACTTTGTTACCATAATTTTATACAATTTTAGTTCAATTTATTTAGTTTCTAAATTTTTTATCGATAATTTATTTAAAAAAAAAAGAAAAAACAATTTTAATTTCCTCAATTTTTCAATATTTTTTTTTTCTACACGAATATAAATTACATATAATTCAACATTTCATTTGATTTTCATAACAAAATTTCATATAATTTTCGCATATCTAATACAACTACAACGAATATAAAGTTGAATAGATGTAGAAGTTTTTATTAAACGACCATTTATCACAACATTTTGCAATGCCAAACACTATATAAATATCTACCTAATATGTAATGTAACTAAAACTGAAACGATAACCTACTTAGAGATTTGAATCTCTTTCTTCTATATATATGTATAAATTCACTATACCAAAGAAATTTATGTGATACTTTGAAACAAAACAAAATCATAAAGACTTCTGAACTCTAACCTTTTTAATATTTCTTTTGTTTTTTTTTTTTTTCAAGAAATAAAAAAATAATATTTCATACCCATATCATAATATGCATTGCATTTGCAATTCTACAATGATAGAAAATTCAGCAAATATATGTATATCGTGACAGCGATAAATTTTATTTTTATGAAATGATTGCAATGTAAAAAACAAAAAGATGTTATTACTATATGTACCTACTACATACTACATACTAGCTGTAGCTATAGATACTACGTGCATACCTTTTTTTTTTATTTTTATATATGTATATATTTGTAACAACATGATAATATAAGATATTAATTCTTTGAAGAGAAAACCTTAAAAAGTACAAAACAAAACAAAATTACTCATATAAGATATTTTTGATGAGAAAATAAAATTTCATAGCCATTCATATTAGTTTATTTACGTGTGTATATATATGTACATGTTTAAACAAATCTATACTTGTACAGTAAGTATGGCTGTAGTACAGATAATGACGAAATCACGATTGAAAAACGTCAAAATGAAATCACTATATATGATAGAGTAAATAATGTTTGACTTTAATTTAATTAAAATCAATGTTAATACCTTACAGTCACAGCAATATGTATCAAATCGAGTCAATTTTAGAAGAAAACAAAAATAATTTTTTGTAGATTTCGTTTTTGAAACTTGCCTTCTATACATAATACTTTTGTTACTTGTATTCGCATACAATCTTTAAATAAATTTAAAGTTCAAATTTTCATTGAAAATAAAAGTGCCAAAAATGAAAATTCAATTATAAATCACACCACAATATAATTAGATTTCTATTGCATCGACAAGACAATTATTGTATTGTTTAAATTTTTTTTATTTTTTAATTTTTATTTTTACTATTTGAAATTATTTAATTTTCTTTTCTTTAATTTTTAAATTTTTCATTATAAAATATGTAGGTATATACTATCCATAGTAATCATCTTATTGATTCGTTAACATCATTTTTTTTTTTTTCAATTGCAATATGTAACATGTTCAAATAAAAATCACCACAAACGCAGAGCAAAAAAAAAAAAAATATTCTTCTACCACAATAAATAATTGCTGGTTTTAACCATAAAAATAAAAGGCAAAAATCAAAATAATGTTAGAAATACATTATACATATAACAAGATACATGAATCTCTCTATATAATACAGAGATAGAGTAGTTATGACAAATAAAGGTAAAAATTATAATCAATTGATTTCGCTATATGCATACATTCATGTGTACACATTCTTATACTTAAATATGTGCAAACATACAAATACATAAGTACATAACATACATATATCCGCTTACTCTTGTACTATCAAACACTTGTTGGAAATCATACAGAATACAAATCGGAAAAAAATATACAATTTTCCATTATTGTGGCTAGGTAATGCTATAAAAAAAACGATCTATCCATACAAGAAGAGTAAAAAGTAACAAAGTTGAAGATTTACTTTTTTAAACCTAAAAAATGTGTGCAAGAAATGGAGAAAAATATATATACATATATATTTACTAGATATACATGTATATTTATATACTACATACATAACATCCCAGCTGACCATTCAGTGAACTAGGTTCACAGTGAATTCATAGTGAATGCCAAAAATCTTCACCAACTGAATAATTTTTCTCTTATTAATTTTGAAAACACGAAATGAAAAATAAGTGAATTATTCAAAAATGGGTACATTATGAATACACCAAGTGATTGAAATATGAATTATATTCATATAACATTCATTTGATGAATGACGATTTATGTAAACTTATTTTAATTTTATGATTAGGCGAATTCATTCGTTTTATCTTTGTAAAATGGTTGCGATTCACAAAGCCTAACACTATGGAATCACTTAGTGAACGTATAGTGAAATTTTCCCTTTGTCCCTTTTTCATGTACTAATTTGTAAACTGAAGCGATATAAAATGTAGTTATTTGAGTCTAAGAATAAGGAATAAGCAAGTGTTTTAAATTCTGTGTAATATTAGTTTATTAAAAATAAAAAGTAAAATAAATAAAAAAGAACGAAGTGATTAATATTATTAAGTGATTAAAGAGTTTTTATTTAAATTATTCAGAAAAATCAAAACGAAAAGTAGGAATATAATAATTAGAGCCAGGATTCATTGATTACTCACATTTGTGAATGGTATATTACCTTCACAAGCTGCATTCAATATGAATTCATTTCGTGTTTTCATTAAATGTTCAGTAAGTGATTTCAAAATGAGTTCAATAAGTGAATTCACTATGACCAGCTATAGCGTAAAAATTTTTGAAATAAAATATCTTCACTATGTAAGAGTTGTAATATAATTTTACATTTTCAAATTTATTTTATCCATTTAATTATAGGTGTCGACATTGTATAATAATTATTGGATTGTGGTTCGATCAATTCCAATTATTTATTGTGTCAACATTGTACAATAATTATTGGATTGTGGTTCGATCAATTCCAATTATGACATATATATATATATATATGTACATGTAGAAGTTGACATTAGAAAGAAATAGTAGAAATTAGATTAATAAAAGAAGAAAAAAAAAGACCCTCTCTTCCAACTCAACCGTCCTGGCGAAAACATCGCCCATCATAAAATCATTTCAAGATTTGTATTTATTTTTTGTAATGAAAAAAATAAAGTGAAAAGAAAAATTTAAAGCAAATATAAAGAATTCTTATAACTAATGATTCACTGTGAACGTTCACGTGAAGAATCACTTGGGTGAAATGAATTCAGAACGAATTCACTATATGAGTTTACTTGGTCAGCTGGGATACAATAGCTTATATCACTGTATATAAAATGGATAATTTTTATCGTTAAAAGACCATAAGTAGTAATTTATATTTGAAAAAAAAAATTTTTTTTTCAGAAATCATACATATGTATATTCAATACACATTACATACACACATAAACAAATAGAAATAACAACAAAAATTTAATATAAAAATATTAGTATATATTCTTGTCTTGTCTTGAGAAAAACTTATCTTTCCGCTTTCTTTTCACGTTTTTTCGTTCCACTTTATTACAAGATTTCGTCATATTTTTATAAGTAAAAAATTTCTTCTTGTACATTATTATACGGCTATGATGTACATAAGTATTATATTATATATGTACTTATCTAAGTATTACTACTTAGACTTACCTGTACAATATTCATTCATATTTCTCTTCGGTATATACACATTTTATGTATACACTTGTGTATTAATGTTTGAAAGAAAGAAAAAAAAATTAGTTATTTAAAAGTATAGTAAAAGATTCATAAACACACGTACATTCATTCAAACGTATATACTCGAACGTTCATATCCATCTATACGTTCATAACACCGTATATAGTAATTTTTTTGTATGTAGATGTATATTATGATTACTACTTTTATTACTTCTTCTTACCTTCTATACCAACCACAATATATACCCCATTATACAGACAAGTGAATATTTGAAGAAAAAAAAAATTTTACTATAATATGCTACAGTAATACTTTAGCTAGCTAACGGATAACGTTCACTTAAAAATTTTGTTTTAAAATTAAATTTTTTTAAAAAAAAAATATTACATACATACATTACAACTCGTATGTGTACATAAATTTTATTTTTCTTTTTTTTGTTTTTAAATTTTGAAAAAAATTTCTCTAAAATATAAATTCCCGATATAATCCCTAAACGATTTTTATTGGAATATTTGTTGCGAAAATATTTTTGAAAACAGGAAAAGTCATTGAAAGAAAATTATTATTTATACGGATTTTTATTTTCGAATAACATATTCAGTTGACTATACATACATATCGAATTTGAAAAAAAAAAATTTTTTTTATTTTTTTAAAGTGTTTTAATTTTTGTTGTTTGCTTGTTGCGTGATTTATATACATAAATGTGTATGAATGAAAAATAAATATAGTGATGGATCATTATATAATTCACAAAATCTTAATTATCGAGATTATTACAATTTTCCAAAAAATCTTCATTCCACCAGATTAACAGCAATAAGTGATCGTCATAGATATTCTGACGATCAAAGGTAAAAAAAAAAAAAAAATATCAAATGAAAATCGATGATATTCAAAAATTTCAAGATGAATAATTTTTTTGCTCTATAATGATTCAAATTTTAATTATTATTTTTATTTTTTATTTTGTATAATTTCATTTTTTATTTCTAATTCTGTGATTTTTGCTGTTTTTTGTTTGTTTGCTTTTTTTTTTCTTCTACTCAAAGAATATATCGTTATAAAGATAGCAACGGTCATTATAATAGTGCTAATAGTAATAGTAGTAAAGGAATGATGCTATTAAAAAATAATAACAATAACAATAATAACACAAATAGTAATAAAAAAAAATCTACAATATCAGCAACATCATCATCCATAGTACCAGCAGCAATAACAACGGCAATAATGACGACAACATCAACAACAACACCATCATCGACAATAACTGCAACATCATCAGCTACAAAATGTAATTGCAAAAGTTCACGTTGGAGATCAATGGAAGAGATTCGATCAACTGATATAATGTATTGCCGAAATGTTGCTAAATATTTGACACCATTATCATCATCATCATCACCACATTCAAAATATAAACATTCAACAAAATGCATTACGAATTGCACTAATAATAACAATAATAAAAATAACATCAATAACAATCATTGTAATACTAATAATAATAGTAGAAAATTTTATAGTAACAATAATACCAATAATAGTAGTAACAATATGATTCGTGGTGGTAAATCCACATCATTATCATCAACAACAAATGGACAACTTTCAGAATTAAATCGACATCCACATAAAAGATATTCAATGGATAATTTACTAGCTAATACAAATACAGCAGCCAATAATGATATGCATCATTTTGGCAACAATAATTATCAGGTCATATAATTTATTATTTGAATTATAAAATTGCCATTATTTATTTTACACATGCACATATTCGACGTATAAGAAGTGCATACTCGTGCATTAATAATAATCATAGTTAATGTAATCTTAATGTTTAGAAAAACTGTTTAGTTTTTTTTTATTTTTTAATTTTTTTTTTCTGCTAAATTTTTTTAATACTTTTTCCTTAATATTTCTGCAATTGTACATTTGTACCTATACTAATTTATGTACGAGTATGTGAACAAGTATATCTAAATATGTATGTATATGTTTGTATTTATGTCATTAATATACATACATATGTACATTAATGCAATTGGTACGAATACGAACATTTAAAAAAGTGAATGCTTAAAAAGCATGAATAAAATTTTCATTTTGCAAAAATATATAACAAAATAACACAAAAATGTACATATACTATATGTGTATAATAGTACATATTATAAGAGTGCCAAATTGTGAAACTATATGCATTTATCACACAATATACTCGTGTATATTCATACAATAATGCATAAATATACATATGTACATATGTAAATATAAATAAGCTGACTGGATGATGGTATAAAAGTTCGCATGCTTAAGCAAATTATAATCCGCTGTAATAACAATAATCATCATGGGTTCAGTGAAAGTAATATAAAATGATGTTGTTTAAAGAAAATTAAAAAAAAAAAAAAAAAAACACTTGAAAAAAATTATTTTAATTTTAATTTTTTTTTATTGTTATTGCAATTTTTCATTTTATTTACTTATTTTTTCGTCTCTTTTTTTTTTATTTTTTATTTTTTTTTTACAACTGAATTATTCCATTCATACCTTTATTAAAGCCACAGATTAACAGACAACTTTTAAACTAATCCATGTACCTACATACACGCTAAAAATCTTATTCAAATTCCTATATCTTCTCATTCCTCTACTAAGTATTTCTCTAGGGCTACAGAGCTGCTACTGAATTAATTGTATTTGTATATGTATGCTTGCACATATTATATGATGCAGTTTCACATAAGTGAGTCTACCTTTTATATACTTTCTGTTTCAATTATAGATAGATGTATATTTTTAAACGTACACAGACAGACATTTTAACTTTTTTTTTATAAGTTAATTTACTGTATATATGTTTATCTATAAACTGTAGAAATATTTCATAAAATATTTTTTTAATACCGTGCTCTAGCAATTTAATATACAATACCATAAAATATAAGTTTTGGTTTGGTATAAATAGATACAACAATCTCTAAAACGTGTGCAATATAAAAATAAGAACACAAAGTATACTAACTACTCCTCTAGAAAATAGCAACAAATAACACTACTGATACTGATGTAATTCTGTTCCAATGATTGATTTTAATTACATCAATTAAACAAATAATAATAATAATAATAGGTATCTACCTGCATATATGATAATAAATGCAGCAAAAACAATAAAAACAATACGAAAAACAAAATAAAAGCACACGATAATTTTAATTTAATTTAATATTGTAAATACATACTCGTACAGCATAAATTTAATCATTTAAAAATGGAAATAAAATAAAGAGTAATATAGCAATAATAATAATAATTATAATAACACATAAATAACTATAATATGCATACAAATATGATAGAATATTAAATAATTCAAAGTTAATCAAAATAAAACAAAAATATAAAAATTGAATTAAATTATTTTAAATTAATTAATTTTTTTTTTATAATATTTGATTATAGCATATTATAGCGTAATTTTATTTTTAATCAATTGAATGTTTTTTTTTTTTCATTTAAATTTTCAATTTGAAAAAAAAAACAAAAAAACATTTATAGACCGAAAACGAACATCATCTACATCATCATCTTCATCATCAGCATGAACACGAACATGATAGTGATCGTCCACAATTTGTTGCTGTTACAACACTGGAAGATATACAAGCAGTACGTTGTGCTGAATTTCATCCGAGTGGTAATGTTTATGCAGTTGGATCAAATTCAAAAACTTTCAGGATATGTGAATACCCTTCATTATCACAAGTGAGGTAAAATCAAAAGTTTTTGATATCTCTTTCCCGAAAAAAAAAAACAATTTATAAATAATAACCCAATTACCTGAATAATATGTCTGCAAGTTTTTGATTTGTATTTTTTGCAAATTTATTTGTTTTTTTTTTTTTTTTCATTTTCCATTTTATACATATCTTTAGAGAAGATCACATGACATATCAACCTACTGTACTATTTAAACGTACAAAACATCATAAAGGATCAATTTATTGTATTGCATGGGCACCAGATGGTGAACTAATTGCGACCGGTTCTAATGATAAAACCATAAAATTAATGAGATATGATGACGTTAATAAGCAGCTAGAAGGAAGAGAACTGGAATTAACAATGCATGATGGAACCGTCAGAGATATATGCTTTCTTGAAGATACTTCAAATAAATCTAGTTTGTTAATAAGTGGTGGAGCTGGTGATTGTAAAATTTATGTTACTGACTGTGCAACAGCGACACCATTTCAAGCTCTTAGTGGTCATGGTGGTTCAATACTTTCACTTTATAATTGGGGCGGTGCAATGTTTGTTTCTGGATCACATGTATGAATTAAATTTATTTAATATTAATTAAATATTTCAAATTTATTCATTTTTCATTGGAAAAATATAGGATAAAACTGTACGTTTCTGGGATTTAAGAATAAGCGGTTGTGTTAATACAATAACACCAGCTACAACAGCTGGTTCTAGACAAGGTTCTCCGGTTGCAGCCGTTTGCGTTGATCCATCCGGTAGATTACTTGTTTCTGGTCATGAAGATAGTTCTTGTGTTTTATATGATATACGAGGAAATCGTCCGATACAATGTTTCAAATATCATACAGCCGATTTAAGGTAAACAAAAATATACACTAATTATGTAAATTTCTCTGAAATTCTCTTTTGTTTCATCCTTTCAGATCAATTAGATTTTCACCTTCAGCATATTATTTATTAACTGGTGGTTATGATCATAGATTAGCATTAACTGATTTACAAGGTGATCTAACATTACCTTTACCATCTGTTTTTGTTGCAAATCATAAAGATAAAGTTATATCTGGAAGATGGCATCCAAAAGATTTTTCATTTGTATCAACATCAGCTGATAAAACAGCAACATTATGGGCATTACCGCCAGCATAATGAAGATAAAATTATTATTTTCAAAGTGAAATAGTTTTCTTTCCTTTGAAAAGAAGAAACAAACAATTAATTTAAGGGAATTTTTATTGCAAATTAACATAAAAAGTAAAAAGAGACCGAAATTATTTAAAAATTTAGAATCTAGTAATCTAATATTAGAATTTTGTTATAAATTTTTTAATTAAAATAAAACAAATAAATATTTTTTTTATAAATTATTAATATAATATGTAGATATATGATTATGTATATGTTAACTAAACAAATATTTATCAAATGTGAAATTGTTTTAATTTTGAATTTTATCGAACAAAAATTGTTTAAAACATTTGATTGGAATTCGAAAATGTAAATTCATGGTTTTAATAAAATGAATACACAAAATCTATTAATATTTACATTCAATATTTATACATACCATCAGAATGCATTAGATTATCATTCAACTTTCGATGGATAGAAAGTAAATTTTAAGTCATTTAGCTATAGCATAACACGCATTTAACATTCATATGAGTACATTACGTATAACTGGTATAACACACATCATTTGGATATTAAGAAATCGTCAAATTGAAAAATCATGTAGACCGTGCAAATGTGAACGAACCAAATTAATGCATTTAAAAATAAAAGTGAAATTCTGGTCAAATTGAATGTGTAAGTATACGGTATGAGCTACATTCCTTCAATCAACTAAATTACTAAATTTTTAAGTTTATAATTATAATATGCGGATTAAGGAAAACAAGTTTTACGCTCAATAAACTTCTTTTTTTTTTTGTTATTATTATTTTCCTTCTTCAGTTTTTTAATTGACTATCTTCAAAAACAACTTTTATTCGTCTATCATTCTTCTTCCAATATGAAATTTTAATGACTCTTAAAAATTATTTGCATTGCTATTTTGTCTATACACATTTAACAAGTAGAGATATAAAGATAAAATTTAAAATTTAATTATCTTTTTTGTGTTTGTATTTTTTGCCAAAAAATGTATTTCTTTACACATATGAACACACGATCACACACACATAAAATAGACTTACCGATTCATTGAAAAAATTTTCAATTCTCTCATTCAGACTCATATCATTTTTAAGTCGAATTAATAAATAAATTTTTCGTATATCGAATGATGTTAATAATTTTTGTATAAGAACTTTTCCAAGAAATCCAGTTCCACCAGTTATAAGAATTGTTGAATTTTTATAGAAATCATTTACTGGTGTTTGTGAATGTTTCTCCTTTATATTTTCTTCAATCGGTATATTATTCACTAATTAAACCAATTAGAAAATGATAAAAAAAAAATTACATTAAAATGTTTTAATTTAAATTATCCTTTTTATTCCTTACTTATTCTTTTCAGATAATCACAAATTATTTCTTGTGTTAAAATTAAAAATTTTTATGAGTAAAAATTTTAACAGTAATCTTTAAAAAGAAACAAAAATCAGAAAATCAACAGAAGCAAAAGAAAACTTATATTCTAAGAATCATTTGAAAATTCTCAAAGATCCTTAACCGTTTACAACATTTCAAACACTAAAAAATATAAACTTATAAACATCAAATGAAAATTATTATTTCCATTTTTCATTTAATTTAAATTTTCAATCAATAGCATATATATAGCGTTTTAAAAAAGGTAAAAAAATTAGGTCATAACAATATTCTTATTAATAAATAATTAAAAGTTTGAAAAACTATATTATTCGGATCGATATTTAAACCAAAAATGATACCTACCATATTTTCTTCAATTTAAAAACACGAATATGTATGTAACCGTATGTAATCTATACATATGATATCATTACCAATATGTATTTACATACATACATACTTTTTATGATGATTGAATTTTTCATACAAATAATTTTCTTATAAATATTTAAATAAATTCGATAAATCGTTTTATGTGGAATATCCAATCAATTTGTCTCCATTTATATTTCATTTTGTCAAATGACTAGAAAATATTTTAAAATCTCATCATACTCATATACAAATAAGGCAGTTTTTTGTTCAATTTAAAAAAAAATGAATTACAAATCAAATATAATAATTAATAAAGTTGAAAATATTAACTAACCTCAGTCACCTCAGTATCAAAATAAAATTTTAAATTATCCCACTATTTACGATTAATGGATTCGGTTATACCGTTACCGTTATCCAGATAGGGCTAATTTTAAATTATAATTTTTCTTTTTCTGAGATTCAAATCACTTTAAAATATATACGAATAGATGGAGATATGTATATGGAGCTATGGAGCCATGGATGTACTTAAGAAAAGTTTGGAAAAGTATTTAATCACAAGTAGTGTTGTCCTTGTTATCTCACAAATATCTCACTATCTTTGTTTTTCCGTCTTATACAAATTTTTCTACTTTTATCTTACGAATATTATAAGTGAAAAAGCTTTTTTTCTTAACGAAAACAAACCAAACAAATTCACTTACCTCCTACATAAAGTTTATATATTTTGTATCTTAGAAAAATTTCTTAAAGAAAATTTATTCATATTGAAAAGATAATTTTCGACATGCCGACATGCGCAACAATTCAAATAAAGGGTGTACCATGTATTGTACAATGGAGATTTCAAACGATCAACATAGTCGTTACTGGCAATTAATTTAATTTGAGAGTATTTATAGATTTCATTTTAATCTATTGAACTCATAGTTCTATATACTAATAGCTAATAGTAAATTTATTAGTTTGTAATGATATTTTAGTCAATGAATTCAAAATAATTTCATATTGAATGCAGTTTGTGAAGATAAAACATTCATTCACGATTTGAATAATCAAAGAATTTCAAATTTTAAATCATTTTTATTTACATTTTTATTGCTTTGAATTCACTATAAACTTAATTTATTGAATTTTGAAGTTGAATTATTACAAAAGAACGCAAATTTTCATCGATTAAAAAAACTGAAATTATGAACAAGAATGTGAATATCATTAAAAATTTATTTTTCTTTTCAATTTTCATTTTTTAATTAAAATGAATTTTGCATTCTTCCATGCAATTCTACAATCATAAATAAAAGTCTTATTATTCATAAATATTTTATTTTTCTTAATTTAAAACATTGATATCATGTAAATATTGAATATGACATACAAACATACAAGTGCCTGTCTGTAATTAATTTATAAAAAAATAAGTAATAATTAATGACATATTTTCACGAAAATTTTACATTAATTTATCATTTCGATAATTATTACATTAAATTACAGATACATACATAAATACATTTTATACACAAATATATATTTATATATGTACGTATATAATAAATATGTATGTTTTTTTTTTTAAATAAACTACATACTTTTACATATTTTCATACATTAAAATATTATGCACACCTTCGCATTACATATAAATATGAAAATTATTATGATACACATCATAATGTGCATATTGTATAATAATATTTTTTATTTTTATTTTTATTTTTTTTTTTAATTTATTTAAATATTCTTTCTTCAGTAAATTGATCTTAATAAAATCACAGTTTTTTTTGTTTTTTTTTCATTTTTATATATTTTTAAAAATTATTAAATTTAACAGTAAATTTTAATTTATCATTCGTTGATGATGTTGCTGATATTGAACCATCATTATGATGATAATTGTGATCGTTATTCAATGAATGATATTCAGTCATTTCATAATTATTTGATTTCTTCTTTGAATTATTACAATCATTATTTTTACTGTTACTTTTAAATAATTCAGATAAATTTACACGACTATTCTCCTTATAGAATCTATCATCAACTACATTAGCATTATCATTTTTATCATCATCATAATCAAAATCATCATTATCTTCATTATTATCAAAATTATTTTCAGTTTTATTATTTAATAATTTTAAAATTTTACTATCTTCTGATGGTATTATACTCGTACATAATGGATTATTATTTATCATCTTATCATCATATTCTAGATTTGTTGTTCTAGTATTTAAATCATCAGAAAAATATTTTTGTTTTTGTTGATGTTTATGTTTACATTTCAGTTTATGTTTTTGCTCTAATAATAAAACTGATTTATTGGCACAATTATTATTATTTATCGTTGTCATAGATTGTTTTGAATTATTCATTATCGATTCATTGCTATCATTTTTATCGTTTCCATTGCAATATGTATCAGCAGATGTTGTCTTCAGCAAGGTAATACGTTTCTGTTGTTGTTGTTGATGCTGCTGATTTAAAATATTATTACGATTGTTATTATTACTATTGTTACTATTATACCGTGTTGATGCAGTCCTATTATAGTAATTATTGTAATTATTTGGATTTTGATTCGTTGTATAATTTGAACGTATCGAACTAGCACGTGTATATACTGAAAATGATCTATCTGGTGTATCTCGTCCATCAAAATTACAAAAGCACAATGAAAATCGTTTATTAAATTCACGTTTAAATTTTTCCTAAAATAAAAATAAAAATTGAAAAAAAAAATATTTTTTCTCTTATCAATTCGAATATGATTAAAAAATTATTTTTAAGATTCAATTTTTATATATTTTGTTGTACGCAGTAATACGTTAATTTATTTTGAAACTTGAAAAGAATTCCATTAACTTATTTTTTTTTTTTTTCATACATTGTTATTTCTGTCATTTTATAGTTAAAAATTTCCTTAAAGAATTTATTCGATTTCTGACAAGCAAGAAAAATTTTAAATGAAAACTGACAACGTAATATAATCTGATTCCAATATGATTGGTATTTAATCGTACATACATTTATATAAAGTGCCGGTTTTAGCCTCTTGGACGCCCGGTACACTACTAAACTTTCCAACCTCTAGATTGAAACTTTACCATTTTGAACAGCACAAAATTCAAATTTCAATTTCAAATTTAAAAATATTCTTCGTACAGTATATAATATACACAAGAAAATAAGAAGAAAAGCTATACTATTCTCGTATCTACTTTTTATTTTTCTTTCTACACCTCAAATATACCAAATATACTCAAGAATTCAATGGCCATTTTTGTTTAAAATTGAAAATATTAGTCACAAAAAATTATCAGTTTTTCTTGTTTACATGGATTTTGTTTCGATCCGGGAATAGTATAGTTTTTCTTCTCCTTTTCTTGTTTGAATTATTGTGTACTGGTTCTGGTATAGGCATGTATACGATAATGAATGGAGGAATGGATTAATGAATACTTACATTATATATCCCATAAATGAATGGATTATAGCAGCTATTACTCATTGCCAGCCAATCACAACAAAACCATATTATATTTATGAAACGATATTCATTTATGTATGGTAACGTTACATAAAGTATATTGTACGTTTGTAATGGTAACCAGCATACACCGAATACTACAACAACGATAATCAGCATTTTAATTACCTGTAATGAATATTAAAAAAGAAAAATAAATATAAATTCAATTTCAATTAGAATTTACATTTTTTTTTTATAAAAATTTTTTTATTCATAATTTACCTTCTTTTTATTTCTCAATAATGTAATATCTCTTGAATCTTGTGCATTACCTGGTGTTCTAGAACCCCATAATTTAATTGCCATTTGTATATAAATGAAACTAATAACGCATAATGGTACAACATATTGTACAAATACTAAATAATAACGATATGATTTTAATTGATCTTCAGTTAAATTAACATTCTCACAGAATGGTCTTGTAACGTTTTTTATAACACCATTTTCTATATAAAAGTAGAACAAAAATACAGAGATAGAACAAAAGAAAATGAAAAATGATATAAATAAGTAAGTAATTAAAAAAATTTTTTTTATATGTAATGAAATTCAATATTCAATTGTAAAATTAATTACGATTTTAATTGAATATTGAAGAAAATTATACAACTTTCGCTATGCATTCGTATATAAAATACCTCGATATATTTCCGTTATTTGTATGACACGAAATGCAATTGCACATGGTATCGAAAATGCTGTTGCTGCTATCCAAATTGTAATTATGATTACTTTTGAAATAAATCTTGTTGGTCTAGCTCTGTGAAAAAGAGAAAAAAAAAAGGTAAACATACTAGATACATGAGAAAAAATGAATAAAAAATAAAAACTAATTGAATTCTTTGCGAATGTACATATAATACGTAATATAATCAAATATAAATTCATTCTGGAATGTATGGGTATAATAAAAATTAATTCAATAATTATATAAATAAAATAAATAATAAAAAGCAACAAATTTCTGTTTTTCAATTTCTTAAACAACAAAAAAAAAATATGCAATGAATTTTCATTTCACTTTATTTAAAAATGAAAATTTATATATACGATTAGGCTTCTATAAAAATAATGTTTTGAAAGAAATGAAAAAAAAGAGAAATAAAAATACTTTATTTTCAAAATTTTAATATAAAAAAATATTAACAGGATTCTACAAATTCTAAATAAGTAATTACATTTTATTTATTTTTTTGTTCAAATAAAAAATGAAAATACATATTTTTATTAAATTTTCAGGAACATTTTACATTACGTATGTTAAGACATGTATGTATGAGTATGTATGGAAACTCTATGAAACATATATACTAAATATTTAATTTTTTTTCAGGCATTCAAACATGTTTAGATTTTTATATAGAAAAACAAATTGATTTTTAGAATGATGTGCTAAGACACTTTCCAGTAATATAACGAGAGAGTATTAAAAAATTAAAAATATGTGTAAAGAAAAACATATCCTTAAAAGCAAAACATTTATAGAAAATTTTAAAATCAAAAGAAATGAATTGCTCAGGAATTATGTCTGAAATGAATTGGCAGAAGAAAAACAATATATTTCACATGATATGTACAGCTATTTAAATTCTAATCGCTTTATTCATACATATTATGTACATTTATTTCTTTTTTAACACAAGCAAATTTACATATCTATATACGTATCTAAGTATGTCTATGTACGAGTATGTATACCCGAGATGTTACAGAAATATATAATCTGAATCTGAATCATGTTCGACAGTTATTTATTCGCAATACTAAAATATGTTCGAATCTGTATAAATGTATGTTTTGAATTTATTAAGCATAAAATATGTATGTATAAATGCAAAATTAAAATGAACGCACATTGATATAATGCTGTTGATATGAAATTCAAAATAATTCTAACATGTGATGTGATTGACATCATGAAATTGGTTTAAGGTTTAAGTAAAAGAAAAAAAAAATTTTTTTTTTTTTTTGATGTTATAAATAAAGGAAACATATTTTTTATTTTATAAAGCTTCATTTTTATTTAATTTTGTTTTTTTTCGCAAAAATTTTCTACAATTTCACATATATTCACTTTAAGAATACCTATTCGAAATGATAAAATTATATATAAATAAAAGTAAATGCTTAAACAGCAAACAAGTATTTATGTTACACACGATGTATGTAGATAATATATGTAAATACTTTCAGGAATTTATTTACATAATAATTCTATTTATTGTAGTGTATTCTATAAAAATTCATTTTATCCTGTTTAACAAAATTGTCTTTCCTGTCAAATGTATCGATAATATTCTGTTTATATGAAACCAATATCATCATCAGTATAGTGTTTTATTTTTGTTTTTCATATCCGTCTTCATATAATATGTATAATTATGAATTTTAATAAAATGATGAATCGTGAATTTGGTTTTTTCTTTTTGTAAATCATATTTTACATATTATTTTGTTTCAATTTCTGATACTTCGTTGCAACGAAAATAAATTAATTTCCATTACAATTATATTGTACAGATAGTAAAGTAAGAAATATAGGTAAAGAAAATTATTTTGTGAAAATGTCCCTAAAAATTTATATTTAATAAAAAGAAAAGAACAGAGAAAATGAAATATGAATGTTCGTAAAAAGTAATTCAACCGAATCTAGGAATTTGTTATATAATTTTCTCGGTCTTCTCCTTTGTATGAATTGTAATTGAACTCATCTCATCTTGAAGGATGATTATGCGTTGAGTGCGTTACTTGCGTTAATCGCATTATTCATTGGGTAAGAAAACGTTATTCATTGGGTTTTTCACCGTAAGAAAACACGAATTTAACTGGAACGCAGTTAACGCATCGCACGCATCGCGTACATTGGACCATCACCATAATAGTTTGAAATCGATGCAGACAAAAAGTGATCGCAGTTGAGTCATTATTTGTCAGGTAGTGTTTCATATAAAAAACCATCCATCAGTGTAATGTGCATAACAAGAGAGTTGGGTTCAAAATAAACTTTAATTTATTTTACTGTGAAAGTATTTTTAAATTTGTTATATACTATTAAATTTTTACAGAAAATATTTATTTTTTCTCCAATTACTAATTTCCCTAAGTATTATATATGTATGTATTTCATATAACCTTCAAATTATATAATTTATTTTTCATTTTTATTGTCAAATTTCACCTTGTATACATAATATACATATAAAATATCTATTAATTTCTTTACTATTTTTTGAACTTCATTATTTCTTATCAACTTTCCAAAGAAATTCGAAGTATACATATTTATGTATACTCGCATTCATTTTCAATATCATAAATATAAGTACATAATTTGATTTATTTATTTTTTGTTCTCGAAATTTCAAAGACAAACAAATAACATTTCATTTTCAATATCCCTTAAAAACAGCATGTGAATTATTTGTTAATCACATTTTTGAAATATTGGAAACTTTTTTAGCTAAAATAATAGTTAATTAAAATTTGAAATTAAATGTGTGAATAATATAAGTAAAACAATTTATACATTATAGTATAAATGTATGTGTGTACAAATATCGGAAAAATTTAATACAGTTATAGATCTTTTAATCTAGAAAATCATTGATTTTTACATGTTATTTAAATATCAATTCTTTTGAATTTTATAAAAATTGTAAAGTAAATTAATGAATAACAAAGTAATGTAATAAAGTAAAATAAATTGTTTTTTTTAACGTGCCAATAAAATTCATCAAATCACACTCAACAATGTTGGATTGCACAATTCTGGATTTGAATATATACCTCCAAAGCTTGTTAGTCTCACGAAAGCAAGCATGGAGAAATCAATAAGTTCTGTGAGAATATAAAGCCTTAGATAAAAAATTTAATACTCAGCAAGGGCTAAGATGAGAAGATGGATTAGTGCCAATGCTGTTCAACCTGCCACTGAAAGGTGTAATTAGAAAAGTCACAGTGGTTACAAATGTCCACTTCTGTTATAATAAGTCTAAACAACTTGCAGCGTACTCTGACGACATCAACTGCTTGACAAGATCGCTCCTCATTGTGAAAGAAATATACATAAATTTAGAAGAAGCAGCACAAGATATCGGCCTTGATGTCAATGAAGACAAAACGAAGGTAATGGTCCAGGTGCGACATGATATACTCGAAGAAGATTGTTGGATTGGGATCTATTATACTTACAGTCGACAATCATGACAATTGTGAGGTCAAAGCAAGAAGTAAGGCAGCAAGCAAAGCATTTCGTTCACTGTTGTCAGTAATAGAATCAGAAGCTATCCGCGGAAAAACGAAAATTGTATTATACAAAACATTAATACGTAGTGTAATGATGATGAATTCACGCAACAATTTTTCAAACTGAATATAAATTTTTCTTAATTATTTTAGACAGCTATTCCAAAATTACTTAGATAATTAAAAACGGAAAAGATAAAACGTAAAAAAAATTTAAAATAATCGTAAATAAGTTTCCAATTTCATCAAGAATTTTCTACATGTTCAATAGGCTGGAAAACGTTATAACTTCTTTAGGACTTTAATTTTTATTGATTTAGGTAAAAATTGATAATAGTTTTGGGTGGGACACTTATAAATTTATTTGATGAAAAAAAAAAATTGATATTTGTGAGGTAGCTAATCAATATTTATAATCTTCAAAAAGTATTAACAATAACAAATGAATAAATATAAAGAAAAATAATTGAAATTGAATAGATATAGATACCTAACCAAAATCATATTATCGATTACTAATTCAATTAAATTTGTTAAATTAAATAAATAACCAAAAAAAGGATACTCAATAAGTCACTATATCTATATGGTCTATATGTAATGAAATTGATATATTTTTTTAATTTTGCTTCACATAGATGAACCTACGCATAAGCACGTATTGGTATTATTGATATATGTACATATGTAAATATATATATAGAGGATTAATTTGTGTATTTAATAACCAATTTAATTTCCGTTCTAAATATTTATATATAATATTTACTTTTTACATCTATACATACATAGAGATTATATTTTTGTACATGTTTTCGTAAACATACAATAAAATACATTATTTACAAATTAAATGTAAAATTTATAAATAAAATGCTTACCTTAAAGGATTTATTATAGCACGATGTCGATCAATTGCAATTGCGGTTAAAGTAAATACCGATACGTTGACACTTAATACCTGAACAAACGGGCAGAATGCACACATAAATTCTGGTAAATTCCATCTCTGCAGTAGAGCTGCTTGAAACTGAATATGTAATAATATATAAATGCATATAAATAAAATACATAAATACTTATGTGTTATATAAAATATTTATTATAATATCAAAACTTATATGAACAAAAAAAGAAGAAGAAGAAAAAAATAATGTAATAAATACTCTATATACATATGAACAAATACATATATAAATTTAAACTATCATAAAATATGTACTATATCTCCACATATTAAATCAATTAATGAGATAAAATAAAATAAATAACAATATTTTACAATTTTCTATATAACACACACACATATATTTCGTGCGTATATGTATGTATAAGTTTTGTACTATTTTATTTTATTTATTGTATACCTGTGCAATACATGTTCATATAAATAAATGTATGTAATATAAATAAGAATTTAACCAAAAATTTAAAATAAATTTCTGCTGAATAAAATTTATTGGAAAAATATACGCACGTATGCATCTGTATGTAAATTGTGTAAAGGTACTTTCACATATCCATATCATGAAAGTTCAAATTTAAAAAATATTCTTTTAAATTTATTTGTATTTACGCGTCTTTCAAATATACATACAATTGTATGAAATTAACAGGAAATTAAATTTACCGAATAACAAACAATGGCACATATCTTTATGCGTTTATACATACGTGTACAAAAAAAGTGTGTAATGTATGTAGAAGAGAATTTATATTAGGTATATGAACAATTAATCGTAAGTATATTCACATTATAAATTTACATTTTTTGTAAAAATATTACATTAGATAAATTAAACGCATGTAGTGTAGGTATATCATACAACATTTTATACTTGCTTCTCTACTCTATAGACATTCTGACTCAATGGAGGTCATTGATTTAAAACGTTACCTATAATGTACGCTTTTCTAGTAGGAATAGTACTTGTATTTCACACAAAATCATTTTAATATATAATATTTATTCTAATATTTCAAGACTAATAATATACGTATTTATTCATATTTTTTCATGTATTGTAATGAATAGAATAGTATAAAAATACTCGTATATATGTATATTTTATTACATTCCAATATATTATTACTTACCTGAAATGGTATACAAAACATACCGATAATAACATCAGAAAATGCTAAATTTGCAATATATAAATTTGTAACAGTACGCATTTGTCTAGTTGTTGCTACAATCCAAATCACAAGTGTATTACCGATAATTGCAATTATGCTAATACCACCATAAAATAATGATAAAATTGCAATTACTTCAGCTGGAGCTTCGTATAATTTAGCTATAGATGTAATATATGTATGAAAATGAAAAACACAAAAAATAATACATATGTAAATAACAAAATTATCAAAAAAAAAAATTTTTTTCAAATACACGTAATGTGTATAAATGTGTATAAGCTTCACACTTCAATCGTATTTTACGCATATTAAATGAAATTTGATATTAAAATTAGAAAAAAATATGAATTTGTAAGTGTACTGCATGTATACTAATTGAAAATTATGATGATAAGAAAACATAAACATTACATTATTAGAAATGATAGGAAAGTGAAATTAATTTCATTAGCGCATTTTATTTGAAATTATTTCAAATCTACACCTCAATAATAACTGTGATACATACAAAAACTATAGGGTAAAGTGGAGAGATTTTATACAAACTGTATATCAATAGTGAATTAAAATTGAATAAATTGAATCGAGAACCTTTTTTGTTTAATTTTTAATTAATTTACAATTACATATGCTTTCTCATGATAAACTGAATATAATATAGAGTAGACATGAAGGATGAAGTAGTTCTCATATGAGAGAATTTTGTAAATTAGTTTGTAGAAAATTGAAAAAACAATTCATGAAAACATAATAACTAATTTTTTGTATGTATAATTTTCATTATCTGTATCAATATCATCCACACTATCCTATACCACATAGCTAGCTCTACTTTACCCTATATACATACATGTTTTTATTGAAATTTAATCCCTTTTAATTAATAATAATATTTGAATAGTAATATAATGTTTATGTGTTTTCGAATAATTTAAATATAAATTCATGTTTGTATTTGTATGATTGTCTGTAATTTTATGTTTTATTACTTGCTTATTTATACACAAATATAAATACATATTTATTTATTTATGTTAACTTACCAAATTCTTCACCCAATAAAGAATTATTTTCATATTCAATGTTTATATTATTGTTACCACTGCTATTATTATTACTATTATTGGTAATATTATTATTATTTGATATATAATAAAGTGTTGAATTATCTTTCTGATAATCCAATATTAAATTTGATGTAATTGTTTCATCCATTATTTATGCACTTAGTATTTATTCATTTACACAATCATGTAATCATAAAATATTATACTGCTTAATATTTATATAAAATCCGATATCCGATTATATTAATACACGTACATATATCAAAGTAAATTCAGTACAACATATGTAGAGAAAATAAATAAATGAATAAAATATTAGATCCGTTGTCATACTATATTATATTATAGATTTATTTATCTTCTTCGTGTCAATTATACTAGAAAATATAAAATTTTTTTCTGATTTATTTAATTTACTTTATTTAGTCACAGTAAATATACATACATATATGTACAATTTCGTGATGTTAACATACCTGAAAAAAGAAAAGAAAATATAAAATAAATAAAATTATAAAAAATATTAAAAATTATTTTCAACAAAATCAAATTTTTAATATGAAAACAGGACATTATTTTTATGCACATAAATTTATGTATATGAAGATACATATAGTGTAAGTATATTCATTAAAAAAAAATAATGTAACATACATCCTACATAATATATAAGTACCTATATATATATAAATACATTTTAAATGTGTATTTATATTCCTATAGAATACTTTATTTGTATAAAAAAAATTATGTACATATCATTAATTATACATGAAAAATGATTGTAATTTTATGTGCTTGATTTTACCGAAAAAAGCCTATTATGATGGTACATTGTAAGTATATATGTACTACATAGGTGTATAATATACCTATACAATAATGAATAGTACTTATACAGACTTAAATCATATATACGAGTATGAAATTGAACGATATAAATAGATGGTATAGAGATTATAGCTGTTGAATATTTCATAAAAAATAAAATAAGTCAAATAAATTAACTTAACTGACTGTGTATAGTACCTACACAGTAGTACATTATGAATGAATGTGAAAAAAAAAATGATTTTTAATAAATAGCGTGACTATTAAGAAAATATTTTTCACTTGAATTTCTTATTCACACTTGCTTTACTTTTATTCATTTTTGATCTTCTTTTTTTTTCTTCATAAAATAAATATTAATAGCTTTATGCATATGAACAAACATATATAAAGAAGTTATTATTAAAATTCTTAAAAATATTTAAAAAAAGGAAATGAAAACTAAACAATGTTCTATATGATCAATAACTAAATCCACGCGATATTATGAGCATCTTGTATGTGTACATATCAGCATCAGGGCTGGATAAAGTTCTAAACAAAATAAGCAATTATTGTTTAGATTATTATCAATGAAAATGAATATCCCATTATTGTTATTGAAACTTTATTGATGTGAAACCAAACAATCAGAAGTTTAAATACTATTACTCGTACTATATGTTAGCTACTACTTGCAGGTTTATACAACAATTCATTTAAAAAATGAACGAAGAAGATCCAATCAACCTGAATATTTAATTAATTTTTGTCGAACATATTTGTTTGTTCATCATTTCTGTTTTGTTCGTTCTGTCTCCCAATATGTTTTTGATATTATATGTGTGGGATAATAAAAGACTTTTAGTTTATAGTACTCAGATAACCTAAAAGTCTGGCCCTGATTTGTAAATAATACCAATACATATGTTTATAAGTATATATTTAATAACGTAATTTCTCTTTAATTAACATACATATTTCATAGATTTTTGTCTTTTAATACGTACACACTCATTACCCACATATTCATCAGGACATCGAAAAATTGATATGACTTGACTTAAAGTGTGGTAGTAATTCTTTACTCATATGTAATTATGACTATTTCTGAAATTCATGGATTTTTGTTTCATACAAACACTTCTGTTTCTATATATAACCGATGGTAATCAATATGGAAAGAAAATACGTTCGTGATTAAATAATTAGTAATCGATACACAAATCATAAATAATCGAAAATACTACATAAGTAATAAACAGTTATAATTTATATTAACAATAAAAACTGATTTTAATATCGGGTGAGAAATCTTAAAAATTCTTCAGGTAACTATGTACAACGCCTACGGAATTTCATAAAGGGGAATATTATTTTTTGATTTTAAAGGAAGGATATAATAAGAGTTGACATTTTCTTACATTTAATTGTACAACAAAAAGATGATATAGCTATATGTATGTACCTTGTAGATACAATTTACAAAATAAACTTTTGTTATCCTTTTTGAAATTTGAGCAATGCGAATCCTTAAATTAATACAAAAATTTTTAGAATTTACCTCTTTCATCGATAGTGTAAATAATTATTTAAAAATTCATTAGAATTTTATTAGAAAATTTTTAAATAATTTATGATATTTAGTGTGAAATTCAATTAGCACGATTTACATTAAAGATTATTTGAAAAAATATATTTTCCTAGAACATTAAAAATTTTATAATGAATTCTTAGACTTTTGAATTTGGTCTTAAGAATGTATTTTGAAAAAAAACATTTTTTGTTTTCTTTAAGAAATTAATCAATTTTAATTAAATTTGGAAAAAATATAATAATTAACTTTTAACTTTTCTGTCCGTCCATTAATTTCACTTTCCACTAAAGTATTTTAGTCATAAATTTTATCAGTATTTTTTTTTTCTGTTTTTGATCTTTTTCTACGCATTTGATTTTTCTACTTCCTACATGAATAATCATACCTACTTTTAAATCTGAAATTTTCTAACTAAAAATTCTTTACAAAAAAAAAAAGAGTCATAAATGAATTCATGTAGAACAAAAATAATTTTTTTTTTTTTTTATTTTATTTTTTCACATTCTTTTACATAATTTTACATTCTTTTATGCATTATTGTCTAACTAAATTGGGACAAACAAATCAAATTTCAAATTAAAATTTAAATGGAAAAACAAATAATATTTTCTTATATGTTATCGAAATTATTGAAAAAGAGGTCAGTTATAAGTGACAGGTCATAAAGGGAAACCAAAAAAATAATTGAAAATTTATAACTAAGTATAGTATTACATATATTTGCATTTGATAATTACGTCTTTTGAAGTCCAGTTCTCTAATGTAATATTTTATAATCTCATTGCAGCATTAGAAATAAATACCGACTGTCTGAAATATAATTTAGAAAGTGATTATTTGATATTGATATGCGCGGTAACAGAAAGGCAAAAATAAAAAGAACAGCAAAAAAAAAAATGAAAAATTTACACCAATTGAAAATCACAGTTCATTTATAAGATCAGCCCACCCATATAATATTAAATTTTCTTATTTTATATTTTTTTCAACATTTATTTATTCATTTATGATATTATTTATTGAACAACGTGAATATACATTTTTGATATTTTTGATTGTAAAGATTGATATATACTTGATATCAATTACATGTTACTATCCAATACCTAATACATGTGTATTTTACACATAATTTTCTCATATCTTAAACACGTATTACCTATAATTATAATCTGTTATGTTATTAGATATAAAATTTTAATTAGTTTCTTTTTTTTTTTCTACTTTTATGACTATATTGTCTCATATATCATCATATATCCACACATTATATGCAAGAAAATTTTATCTTTCGAACAATATTTTTATATGATAAGAAAATTAATTAGGAAAATTATGTGAAATTTTTGTAACAAGAAACAAAAAAAAATCGCTTTATCATCATGGATATTATGTAATCATACATAAAATGTATTTATGTATTTGCATAATAAATAATTTCTTATTACGTTACAAAGATAATTTATCAAGCTTACAAGAATTTAGAACTAATTAACCTTTTCAAAAAAAAAAAAAAAATATATATATCGATATCATTCTGTAATATAATTTTGAAATAAAATAAATTTATTTTATCAGAAATACTTAAATCAATGAAAAACCTCCTAATATATTTTTTTAATAAAACGTATAATAGATTCAATGTCATGTTTTCAATTTTTAATTTTTCTTTTTTCATAAATCTTAAATAAGGATTTGAGATATTTTTATTAATTTAAAAATATTTACATAATATTGAAATTTGTAATATTCAATATCTTTATGTTGAAAAAAAAAGAAGAAGAAAAATTGAAAAATAGAAAATGTTAAGATAAAAGTTTTGTCGTTTTGGCACAGTTATTTTTAATTCAAAATGTAAATTTGATTGTATGTATTTTAATTTACATAATTAAAGGCAATTATTTTATATCTTTACACCCGTAAATTTAACATGAAAATATACATATAAAATAAATTTCAGATATATACATAATTCATTCAAAACACTTTAAATGTTAAACCATTGTTCACTCTGATTTATCTGTATAATTTATTCAAATGTATAAAACATTTTTTATATAAACAAAACAATGATATCATACAAGGATAGTATTTTGTATTGAGAATGAGTCGATAAATTATTTTTACTCATGTTTTTTAATTCATTTCATTTATTTTTGACGGCGTGTAACTCATTAAGTTAAACGATAATCTCAATTACAATATTATGTAAATAAAAATTTATCAAAAAATATTCTGTATGTGACAGGACAGGAATTGAATGGCATTGAAAATAACAAAAATAAAATACATGTATGTATGATTTTAGTGAATGGTCTCATATCAAAAGCAGAACGTAATAACAGTATAGAAAAAAAATTACTTGTCACGAATTTGATGAAGATGGAAAAACTACGATACTTGATAACTAACAATTGTGTAACGGTAGAATGAAGATTTAAAAGCAAAAAAGCAAAACAGAGATTTTTTTTCGACAAAACAGAAAGACAAAGAAAAACAGAAGCAGAAAGAAGAAAGATTAAGGAAGGAGACTATGACAGAAGATGCTTTAAATGGCTACCATGTGATAAAATTGATTTTGCCTTTATAGCTTCTTCTACCATGGAAGGAGACTAGTTGGGTAATTAGAATTAGCTCTTTTAATTGAGGGTGGGACGGGAAATTGAAAGTTGCAAATGGAGTAGGATGCGGAATGAAAAATTGAAAATAAGTTTTCTATTTTCTTATTTTGAGATCAATTCTCAGTTGCTTGTTAGACTACCACCATACCACCCTTCCACTGACTACCGAGCTCCTTCATATGTAACATATAGAAGAATATATGTTTTCTTTGGTTTTTGGTAAGATTTTTGGTGTGATTTCAAATGCAAATATACATTCTATTATACGAATATGAATAAGTTATACCGTAGACAGACCAAGAGTTTAATCTAGATTAATTTTCCAGTCTCCCAACTTAATTTCTGAATTATCTAGTTGTACAACTTGATTATATTAATCTAGTTCTGTATACTGGAACTGGATTTAATTTGCTAACTCGATTAACAAAGAACAAAATATAATTTGACAGTTAAATTTAAATTGAATTTTATATTTTTAAATTTATATTAACAAATGAGAAATTTAGAAAAAATAAATTCAGATTTACAATCTGTGACATTATTTCTCGTTAATCTAGATTCAGAGTAATCTAGATTACCTTAATCTAGATTAATTTCTGATCTATCTAGACTAGACTAATAATAAATTATAATGAGGAAATTGTTTGTTAATATTCTTTCCGTTTTTTATTATTTATATTCTCGAGAATATGTACATACACATGTAAGTATGTATGTATAAAGACTGCATACAAAAAATCGAATTTTCTATTTACAATGGTTTTTTGTTTTAAGCCGAATACATGCATTACAGATATGCCAACATATGTAGTACATGCATTGAAAAAATATATTTTAATTTTATTATTTTCCTGTTGTTAACATTTCCTCATATTGTTTTCATTCGCATATGAACACGAAAAAAAATTGCTTTTTTTCATTTTTTATTCAACAATTTTTTTGAAAATTCAACCCAAAAAATGCTTAATGTGTACTGTGTACACATACACATAACAATTAAATGTAGTATGAACATGATATTGCCATGATTACGTACAATTTCTGTGAGGAATGAGTTGAATGCGTACATACTCGTACATACATAATGTATGTGCTGTAAAACTCCATATAATTCGTGAATGCCTTCCTTCATACAAAATTTTATAATATTTTATATAAATAAAGTTCTACATGCAAAAAATTAAATAAAATGAATTTTTTTAAATATTATTTATAAATTATATTAAATCCTATTATAAGCGGAACAGAGACAATAAAGAAAAATATTTTGTTTTTATTAAAATATCCTTATATAAAAAATTAATACATATGTACATTTTTATATATGTTATATATATTTTTTTCATCATTAATTTATGAGGAATTTTTGCATTTTTACTTAATCATAAATTAATAAATAAATCGTAAACAAATTTTTGCAATTATAATTAAAATCAACGTGATAAATGTTTTGTCAACAAAATAGTAAAATTAAACAACAAGAAAATTATAATTAAAATAAATGAGGATTTTTGTTCTGTCGAATATTCCATTTAATGTATGCGATATTTAAAATAAATTAGTCAGCTATTTAGTCAGCTATACGATCTATACGAAAGTACTAATTAAGATGAATGGGTTTAAATAAATGAAATCGAAAACTTTGAATTGGGAAGCATAAAAATTATTTTTGTTGAATTTCTCTCTCTCTCTTTTTCTTTTTATCTCTCTTAAACATTATACATTTCTGCGTAGTAATTAGTAAAATAGAAAAGTTTCATTTTATCAGAAGATGTCATGTCTTTCTAATTAGCATGAGCAGTTGCATCTGAGAATAAAAAGTCTCTAATTTTTTTTACTCTTGCTCTTGCTCTTTAAAAGATTGTAAAGTTAAAAATCAAATACATAAATACATCGCACATAAAAATAATCATGGTTAAAAAATATGGCTTTTTTATGAACGAAAAATAAGGATAAATATGTTTCATACCACAAAAAATATATAACTGTGTGTATCCGCATATGTACATAAGTATTATTTTATTTTATTTAAATGTACAACGTACAAAATAAAAGAAGGATTTAATTTTTTAATTGTCACTTTACCTACTGCTGCTACTCCAATATTATATTCTCTTCAAGTTCAGTATTATTATGTTTTTTTTTTTAGTTTTCTTTTTACGTAACGTAAATTTATTCAATTTTTTTTACTTATTTTTTTTTTTTTTTTTTTGTTCAAATTGCCTTTAATTTAAATTTATTTTTTCCATTTGTTTAAATTTTTCTTATTAAATAAATTACAGGATTAAAAGATAAAATTCAGTTTTTTTTCCTCTATGATAAAATAATAAATAATATTATTTTGCACACACTAACATTATGTACACATTCAATAATGAAATTTATAAATGAAAAACAAACAAACAAAACAATAACAATGGCAACAAAAATAAACAAGAAGAAAAATACAAAAACCGTAGTATTTATTCGAGGATTTATGCAATAAATTTTTATTTCAATCGTAAATTAATTTTATTGTTATTTTTAAATGAATATACGCCGCTTATGTGTACATGTTGAATCTGCATACGTGTGCATATGTATGGACGCAATAAAATTCAATGAAAAAATACGAATATCTATAAAAAAAAAAAATATTAAAAATATATTTTTATAGTTAAATATTGTTGAATTCTGATATAATCATTTATCATTTGATCGAAAAGAAGAAACAACAAAAATCATAAATAAATATCGAGAAATGAAAATAGATTTTCAAATTAATTTGATTCACATCAACATTTCATTATGTCCTGAAATCGAATCAAAACAATTATATGTATGTATATAGTTATAGGTATTTATATAGTCAAACAATAGAAACTTTTAGAAATTTGAAAGTTAAAAATGACAAGAAAAGATATGAATGAAAGAGAAAAAATTATTCTGTTACACGTGTTATCCTTAATCCAATAAAATCAAGAAAAACAATGATAATAATTAATCTATGAACATTGTGCAGAATTGATCCTTCAGAAGCACTTTTATTTTTATATTGAATATTTTATAAATTTTCTTTAAAAATCTTCTAAACACATATAGATTCAAAGAAAAATGTTGATAAAATAAAAAATGAACAAATTAATTTTAGAAATCTAATTTAGCCTCAAAGCTTAATAAATTAATTAAATAAAGTTACTTCTCCAAGTACCAAGTAAGTATGTATACTCCATAATGTTGAAATCAATTTTGATTTTTCCTTTTATTAATATCACTTTAATTGAGATATTTTTTTTTTTCTTAATAATAAACTCGACTTTTCTTAGGCATTCTTTTGCAATTATTTTATAGTTCGGAAAATATATTAAAATGAATTTTTCTAATAAAAAGAAAAGGTTGAAAAAAAGGTTTCATTTTTCATAATAATTTCGATTTTATTCATATATACTCGTACGTATTCACTCTTCTTAGAGAAAATGAAATTTTTCATTTGTGACGCATTTTTTATGTACATACAGCATATTTATTATAAGCGTAAACCAATAAACGAAAATTAAAAATATAGCGTAATTATTAAAAATATTTTCCAATATCTTCTTAAAAATTTCATGAAAATATTCACGTTGTTATTAATTTCTTTTTATTTTTTTTTTCTTATTCCTTATGTATTTACTTTTAAGGAAACTCTACTCTTTAAAAAAATTTGAAATTATTTTGAGTAATCTGTTCGTGTGGAATTGAGTACGAGGCGATGCTTTATTCTTTAAATTTTCATTCTCAAAACTTTTTATTCAGAAAACCCCTGGTACGAATTATTATTGTCAACGAAATGGGACTCGATTTTTCAGTTTACTTAAATGAACATTTGAAGCACAATTTCTGGAGTACAAGGAAGAACATCAATTTTTACTTAAATTTTATTCGAGGTAACAGACAACAAATGAATGATCAATAGTTGGCAGAAATCTGTTTAGGTTGTGTCTATACCGCCGACTCAGAGTCAGAGATCAAAATATAAAGAAGAATTGAGACGTTCCTTGTTTGAAGCGAAGGCTCTCACCAAGATTGTGGTGTCATGATGATGATG
Organism: Villa cingulata; assembly: GCA_951394055.1. Classification (NCBI taxonomy): domain Eukaryota; kingdom Metazoa; phylum Arthropoda; class Insecta; order Diptera; family Bombyliidae; genus Villa; species Villa cingulata. The sequence goes on along the minus strand of OX596021.1, from coordinate 32,834,454 downwards.
ATGATGATTACCTTATATCAAGGTTGTAAGCGCAAATAATATCTTGTAATGCAATATAAAGGTATAAAAAGCAAGTAAGATTTATGAGATAAGCAACCAAACGTAGAAGAGACTAATTGATTTTTCTTCAGTTGATTAGAATGCTGAAAAACACACATTGTTTTCTTTCTTGTTTTTTCTTTATCTATTTCTTGTAGAAAAACGTTCAAAAATTCAATTCACTACATGAGAAAATGAAATGAAATTTAATAATTTTCTTGGAATTTGTGAAAATATTTTTTAATTTTTAATTCTACCAACTAAAAATACAGAATATTTACATCTAAGTATATGTATACGTATGTATATACATTTTTTACTGTTTTTATTCTATTATAAGAAGAGGACAGGTATTTATGTACATACATAAATTTGAATTAAAGGAACAGTATTTCATAAAGCTTCTCAATTGAGTTTTTCTTTTTTTTGTAAAATAATGAAAAATTGTTGACAAAATTTAATAGAATTGCTTTCGTTGAAAATTTTTATTCTACATTTTTCTTATAATCGCTGCTAATTCGAAATATATAAAAAAATTGTAAATTACTTATTTATACATAAAAAAATGCAAAAAATTTAATTTACGAATATAATTAAAGTTAAATAAACTTTAATTTTTTCCTACTACACAGATTTGGGCTGATCATTTTTATTGATTTATGCTATAACTACGAGGCATATTTTACTTTTTGCATGTATAGCTGTCAATTAAATATAAAATGACCCTAACTTCAATTTCATTTATAAAGTGTAAGGCGTAATAAAAGAAAGTCAGTTATAAGTAATAAAACGTCTGTCTACTACCTACTACGGAGGTTTATTTGAGAAGAAGGTTATCGTCCTACACAATCCATTTCTTAATTAATCAAAAACAAAAATTAGTTTTAGTTTTTATATTTTGCTATTCATTTATTATTTCTTAAACATTTTCAGTGAATTAGTATGAACAAAACCTAATGAGGGATTTATTGTATTAATATAAAATATTATATTATCTCTAATTAAAACATTTAGCTCAAATTAATTAGAATACTAGAAACCTCCTATATAACAATTTAAGTAATAAAAAAATTCCTACTAATAAAATATTACGTAGATAATATTTAACTTGAATTTAACAGAAATTCAATGGAAATTTCTGCATAAATCTTTACTGATTAATGAAAGAAAACAAGAATTTGCAATAAACATTCATTTATTTAAATATCCTGATAATAATATAATTTGTAAAAATATCTTCCGGGATAAATTCAAGTAAATTCACATATTTTCGTATAATAGAATTTTTAGAAACAAAACAAAAAAGAAAATAAGTTGAATTTACTGTAAATGCCATAGAAACATAATAAATATTTGTACATAAATACAGGGCAACTAAGTATATTCAAATTCGAAATGATTTATTTATAATAAATAAAATTTCATTATTTAAGTATTAAGTTCATAACAAAACTTTCATTTCTTTTTTTTTCTCTCTTTCAATATTTTTTTTTTTATAATAATTTTGGATTGCATAATACTCGTATATACTATTTGCTGTTTTAATAAACTCAAAAGAAAAATGAACAAAACCAAATGTAAAATTGTTTACCTATTATAATAACTTAACATAGTAATTATTCCTTTCTGAGCTAAATTTTTTTTTTCGTACGGTACATGCACATAAAGTATGAAGATTTTCCATAAGAAAAACTCTTTATTTTGCGGGCATAATGAAAAATCTTGGGTGAAAAAGCGCAAGATATTAACATTCTTCTATCCAAAAAATCAAAACAAATTACAATAAGGAAAAAGAAAATAACGACTTTTTCAATTCTTATTACAGATTCAAATGATAAATATGTAATACAATACCCTCAATAAAAAAATGTCCAAAAAATTAAATAAAATGAAAACAAACAAATTAAGTATAATATTAAGTAATTATAGAACTGTTGGAGAACACATTATGGGTTCAGTTGATAAAAACATGGAAAATATTTTTCATTAATTTTAATTATATATGCATGCTAGGTCATTCAAAAAGTTCGTAGCCTTATAATGAAGCAGTATGAATTTATGAACCAAAATACAATTAATCTTCAATATAATCCCCCCTAAGCTCAATGCATTTTTTTCAGCGATTTTCCAATTCATTTATCCCTTGCCTGAATTGATTTTCCTCGAGACCTCCAAAGTACTCTTCGACAGCTGTTATGACTTCTTTATTTGATGAAAAATGCTTAGCACGTAAAAATGTTTGAGATTTGGAAATAAATGAAAGTCAGACGGAGCCAGATCTGACGGAGCCAATTCGTAGTATAGTTCCTTCAATTTGGCCATTGCAAGGACACCTTTGTGTGCTGGTGCATTGTCTTGGTGGTAAATGATTTTTTTCCTTTGTAATCCTGGTCTCTTGTCCCGAATTTTTGTGTCTAATTGGTCTAAAAGATTTGAATAATATTCTCCTGTTATCGTTTTACTCGTCTGAAGGTAATCAATTAGTAAAATCCACTTTGCATCCCAAAAAACTGATGCCATAACCTTCTTTGAAGATTTTGAGAGCTTTGGCTGCTTTGGGGCCGAACAGCCGGGCTCGGTCCACTCCGCTGTTTGTTGTCGCAATTCAGGATCATAGTAATAAATCCAGGTCTCGTCCATGATTACAAATCGACGCACAAAATCAATTCTATCCTTTTGAAAATGACCCAAAAGTTGTTGAGAAAGTTTCACTCGAATGCGTTTTTGGTCAGAATTCAACGAATGCGGCACCCATCTTGTCAATAACTTTCTCATACCTAATTCACTAGTTAAGATATTATGCATTGATCCAGTTGAGATGCCTGTGGCTCCAGCTAAATCAACCACAGTTATTCGGTGGTCTTCCAAAACCAAATCATGAACCTTGTCGATAATTTCTGGCGTGGTTGCTGCTTTTGGACGTCCTGAACGCGGATCATCATTGATGTCTGTACGGCCGTGTTTAAATAGAGCAACCCATTTTTTTACAGTTGCATATGAAGAAGCACTGTCTCCTAATCTGTTTACCATATCATCAAAAATTTCTTTCCCACTTAATCCTTTTTTAAACAAATATTCAGTTACCGCACGATTTTTTAAATTATCCATTTTCTGAAAATAAGCCAAGCACGTGTAATTTAATCAACTGTTTAAACTAAACTATTGGACAGATCGATCTGGAATTTATGGTACGTTCATATGAAGGACTGGTGTTGCCAACACCAATAACTTTTTGTTTCTAGAAATGTCACGTATGCGTTAGGCTGCGAACTTTTTGAATGACCTAGTATGTAGATTTATGAGTCCTATTAAATATGTATTAGACATTCATTTTAGACAGACCATTTTAGACTTTATCAAGTACATTTCAGAGAAAAAAAAAGGACAATATCATTTATTAAAGATTTTCGTTTCTTTATCATTTCAAAATAAATAAATTTAAATAAATTAAAAAAAAAAATCTAAAAATAGAACAGCAAAAAATGAAAACTGAATTAATTTAAAAAAAAAAAAAAAAAAAAATAAACATTCATATTACATTCATGAATGATGTTCCTTTCTTAAGAACATTAAGTAGAATACATTTTTTTTTCTCTATTATTACAAAGATACCGTAAATTTGAATAACAATAATCAAGTTAAAGAGACTCTCATTTTTATGTACTTAATTTCCTCTAAGCTATAATTATGGGATGTTGTGTATGTTTGTATGTGGTTCGAATTAGTCGAAATCTCATTAAAATTACAATAGATAAGATTTTCTTTCTTTTTTTTTTTTTTTTTTTTTTTGAATATTTTCGAATTACCTTAAGAAAAATGAATTTTTTAAAATGAATGAACACACATAATGTGTGTAGATATATAATGTAAATGTATTTTAATGATAAAGATAAAATACAAAAAATAATTTGAAGTGGTAGAAAAATTTATTCAAAAAAATTTTCGACACAAATGTGACACAAATTTCATAGATTTTACATACATAGATCAAGGCCATACAAAAATTATGAAGTCAATCATATTTTTATCTAAATTCACTGTTAAAATACACGTTTACGCATAATACCATGATTTGTGTTTTAAAACATACGTATATATGTATATATATGCATCATCTAAATACTTCTATATTTTTTTTAGAACTCAGCAGCATTATATTTTATGAAACAATAACGATATATTAGATTTATGTTATAATATGTACATAATGTGAAAAACGTGAACGTAAAACTATATACATACTTATAATCAAAATAATGTAGAAAAATTCTTTATCAATATATATATAGGTACTATACATATGAATATCACAAAAAATGTAAAAATATGAGAAATAAAAAACGAAATTTTTACATATAAATACATGCATGTATATGCAATAATTTATGATGATCATACGCCAGGATAATAAATTAAAAAAAAATGTACATATAAGATTCTTCAATTGAATATAAATTTTATTACTATTTCGAATACATATACCCGCTTACATGCACACATACATGATACATGCGTGATATATGCGTGCATATGTACAACTAAAAGAAAACATGAAATCGACAGATATCTGTTGAAAAAAAAAATACATTACATTATTCGTACGTATTTTCCTTTTTCATTTTTATTGTTTTTTTTTTTTTTGTCTAAATTTCATAGAAAAATAATACAAAAATTTTTATCAAGAAAATAATGTTTCTACATAAAAAAAAAAATTATGAAAACACATAGATATTTTATGTTGAAAGAAGAATAAATGAGTCGTCTATTTGCAAAACTGTTTCTATTCCATTTTATACTATTTTGAGTAAATTGAAAAAACGTTTTTCGTTCACAATAATAAAAATTGCTTTATGTACTTATTTGGAAATATATACAGTATGTCCCACCTCAGCGGGTACACCCGCAAACAGTAGATACGTCTCATCGAGACAAATAAAAAATCGTATTGTAGTGAGGAGTATAGTCTCAATTATTTAGCCGCTAGAGGGCGATAAAGAATTTTCGCACTTATTCTACGAAACACCCTATAACAACTACGGTGTACCAGCTGAAAAAAAGCAGTCTAAGAAAAATCTGTAGGAAACTTCCCCCTCTCTCTCTAATTACAGCTTACATGTTGCTCTACGTCTTTCCTTTCAATAGTTATTGTGTTTCAAAGTAAAAATTTAGTAATTTTTTATTTTACTTTATTCAGAGAAATACAGGCTGTAGAATCACAGTGCCATCTGAATTACATAAGCAAAAAGCCCAAGATACCCGTTTCATTTTCTGCTTTTTACAGTAAAGGTCTCCCTCCTGTAGTACGATTTTTTTGTTTGTCTCGATGAGACCTATCTACTGTTCACGGATGTATTTGTACTACTTCAATTTTAAAGGATTTAAAATCAAAATTGTAAAAACTAAATTTACGTACTTATTAAAAAAAAAAAAAAAAACTTTAGAAATTGACGTTAAAGAAATTTTTTAGACACATTTTTGCAAATGGACGACTCAAATAGTCCTTATTTTATGAGATTAAAAAAAAATTCTAATTAATATTTCAATTCTATTGAACCTTGTACATTGTAATATATTTTCTATTTGAATAATTTTCTATACAAACAAAATATTTCACACATTTTCTTTCATATATTCAAAGAAAAATATTCTTTTACATATCGCATAGAGATAATATATTTTAAGGATTATAATTTATAGACAACAAAATATATATATAAAAAAAAAAAAATAAAACTTCTTTTCACTATTCAAGATAAAATGTTATAATTCAAGATAAATGAAAAAATGTTTATTTTTTTCCCATATTATCAACATCAACTCATCGACTCAAATGCCTGATATGCTATAATATGTGAACAATCTGTCACTATTCCAATCGTTATAGTATCATTGCATTCCAATTATTTTTATACATACATAAACTACATAATGTAATCTATAAACCCGTATAATCGTGTATTATTATTCATCATATAACATGGTAATAGTGTTAGTATTCACATGTTTATTTATAGGGTTCAACATGAATTTTTCGTGTCTAGACGTGGAGTACTTGTAATACATTTTTTTTGTGATTCTTTTAGAATTTATGTCCTATTTTTCATTTTATTCATAAAATATAATATGTAGAGATAGTAATCCTTCAATACGACATACATAGGTATGTCAAATGCAAACATACCATATAGTATAGCAATAGCCTAAAGTTATAAGTAAAAAGTCAATTTATCAAATTGATAGATTAATATGTTTTTGTGTTTTCAAGATTTAACTTGTTATTCATGATAACATTAACATAAATATGTAATATAATGTAGGTATGCATTTATATTAAATTTTCGAAGGATCAAGAATAAAATTTCTCCATTTACTTAACACAAAAAAAAAGATCATAATTGCAACCTAAATATTTTTTTTATTGTGAAATGCTTTCAAGAAATCATATTATGGGATCCAAGTGAATTCTTTGAAAAATATTACCCATACCGTTTTGATTGTATAATTTCGAAATTAGATTATTGTGAAGATTTGCAAAAAAAAAATGAAATATTTAATGAAGGATTATTATTCATTTTTGTGTCACGTGTGATACTATGCATTGTGTTTCTTTCCACAATTTAATATATTCATAAAGTGAAATTAAAATCTGGAAACCATTTTATTTTAAAAGTTATCAAATGCTTTTAGTGTATATTTGGCAGTAAACTAAAAACTAACTAACTAACTAAATAGAATATATGGTATGTTTTCTCTAAAATAATCAAAAAATACAATTAATAAATGTATTACAATATAATGATCAAAGTCAATTGAAACTTTTTTACTAACTTTTTGATGCATTCAAATTGAATCACATCTGGTCAATCTATGAAAAATATGTAGTATCTAGATATATTATACAGCATTAATACTGTGTCATCTCATCTAATTTTTACACAGTAATTTTGTTAAATACAAGTACCAAATTTTATTTTTTCAAAATTTTTTAATAATTTAAAAAAAAACAGAATTTGAAATTAATTAATTTTCCAATTTAACTTTTCTATATAGCTTTTAGTATTTTTTAAAAGCATTTCATAGAAATAAAATTATAATAGGATTATACATAAGATACATATTTTAAACATAAGTATAATTAATTTAAAATATTTTCTTCTTTTTTTTTTTAGTTTTACTTTGTACATTTTTTACGTCGAATCTATTAAAGGTATATGAAATCATCAGATGTACGTCCATTAAAAAAATATGTAACAATATACGTACTATATACGAAGACTATGTATTTTTACATTCATTATACTCGTACATATTTGTAAATACTCCCCGTAGTCCACTCATAATTTCTTTCTGTTTATTTTACTCATTTGCGTGTACATTTCTAATTAATTTGATACGAACAATCATTACGATAAAAAACAAGGTAAATATTTTACATGCATACAATCCAATAAAATAACAAAATTTAAAAAATTTATATTGCTAAAATAGGTTCAATTAAAGTATGAATAAAGTATTTGTTGAAATAAAAAACAGGATAAGAATGATGATAAGAATGCATGATAGATCCGTCAAATTTTCACTCACTTAATTGTACAAATTTGATCGATAACGAATAAGTGATGTATGTAGAAATCACATTATAAAATCAGTTTGATAGTTATCATCAAAATAAGGAAAAAATTTATTTCTGTCACTTAAATGGAACGAAAGTCTTCTTTATATAATATTTGATCAATACAATTAAATTTAATATAGGTACTAAATGTTATAAAAAAATTGGCATTGAATACTGCAAAAAATCGAAGATGTAAACAAAATTTAAAGTCAAACATAGACAGATTTCATTCAAAACTTTTATTAGCTGAAGAGAAATGTTAATGAAATGTATTTAATTGAATTAATATTCGATATTTATATGTTCAATTGAATAATTTATTTATTTATTTTGTGCAGATTATCATCAGATATTGCAGTAAATTTTTTGCTCCTTTCATTATAGAAATTATTTTCATTCTAGTAACAAAACCACACTATCCAGATACTACTATATGTGATAGTCGGATTATGTGATGATAGAGTATAATGCACTCCAGATTCTTGACCTTGATTAAACTATAAAATCAGTATTTTTCTTGTATGAACGTATACATACATACTAAATGTTTACATTCAAATTCCAAGGAAAAATCTGCAATATTTTATTTTAATTAAAATTCTCTAATATTTATTTAATTTTTATTTAATATTTTTTTAATTTATTTTTCAAATAAAATTTCAACTAAAAATACTTATTTATAAAACTGTAACTGGTAACTATTTATTTAATCGAACAGAAAATTTATGCACATACATATGTACATAAGTAGTTTTGTTTTTTTTTTCTCTTAAATACACCAGGTATTATTTCAAGTGAATATGTATGCGTACATATTTTGTACATACATGTATCGAAATTAACATGAACATTTGTGTGATTTTGTGTAAATTTCATTTATATTAATTTATTGAATACAATTTTATTTGCAGATAGATTATATTAAATTCTCTATCTCTATAGAATTTTTATATATGTATATGTATATTTAATTAGTTTATAATACAAGGAAATTTAATTTTATTATAACGAATCCAAATTAGATACACATACACACATATTTCATGCATAGAATATGTATTTAAAAAAAAAAATTTTTTTTTTTGTTATCTTTTCTTTTGTTGTATACGTAAAACAATAAATAAATATTTATTCAAGAATTCAAATTTTTAAAAATTAATTAATATACAAATTAAATGAACAAATAATGAATAATAAATGTTCAAGATAAACATATGTAATAAACAATTTTTTTTTTTTTAATACACACAATACAATACGTAACGTATGTGATGTTTATGTGTGATATATAAAGTAAAAATTTTAATTACAAATAAAACCGACATGAAGACTTCATGTACAATTATCCCCAACTATATTAGTATGTTAAGTTACTATAGCATTTATAGCTTTGTCGTTGTTGAGATAATTTTTTGAAAAAAAGAAAAATATATAAATAAATTTTTAAAAGAAAATTTTTATAGGTTACGTATACACACGTGTATAAATCTAAATATGGATGTAGTACATAAATTTATTTAAAAATTATACGCAAAATCTTAAGGCTTTAACTTTAAATCTCTGTTTATTATACACATATATGTACATCGAAAGATGAAGACATCAAAAGGATTTTTTATTAAAACGTTGAATAATGGAATATAATAATATATTTTATTTACATTCAAGGAAAAGAAAATACCAATAAAATCTAGATTCTGGCTTTTTTTTTTGGAAGATAAAAAATTCCATGAAAAACTAAGACTTTTATTTTTCTAATAAAAAATTTAAAAAAAAATTGTTTGAAAATAACAAACTTATAAATAAAATGATTTATGTACTTTTATTTCTTAAATCCCTTTTTTCGATTTTCAGTGAAATTTGATCTAAAAATTACATACGTACGGTATATGAAATGTTTTTGAAGTTTAATATTTATCATGCATATGTAAATTGTTTATTTTAAATTAAAACTTGTCCAGTTTGAAACAAACTTTCTCCGTTTTTAAAATATTCAAATTAAAATTGTATTTATATGCTTTTATTTCAAGACGGAGAATGTCAAATATATTTAACACAAATTCAAAATGTTATAAAAAAAAAAATACGATTCATCAAATTCCATTTGAAAATTTAGTCTTCTTATCTAAATTTATTTGATTAAAGAATGAAACATTTTTTAATAAATTTAAACATTATGATTTATTATATAACTGAAAATGTATAATTCTAAAAATCAAACAAATTCTTTCTGCGATATATTTTTTCTGATGTGAATAGTAAACTTTGAACTCGGCTTAATATCCGAGAAAATTATTTATTGAAAATGAAGCAAGTCTGTTTTTTGTTTCGTTGTTTTGTCTATGGTTGATCCAAAAACAAGGAGTATGGAAACAAAGTATGTTATAGAAAATTTATTATACATTTTTTATCAATAAAAGTATTTGTTTTCTGAGGATACATATACATAGTAATCAATTTTTTATACTGCGAGTGTTCAGATTTAGGTGTATTGGCTTTGTATCGTTGTAATATTCTTGTAAGAAATGTAAAAAAGTACATACGTTTGGTGGTTTGTACTGTCAGATGTTTTCGATTTGGCAATTTCAAGTAGTTGTTAATTTCAAGTACTAAAATGTGTCTAGGATAAATTGTTAAAACAAACGAAACAAAAATTATTATTCGTAACTACTTGAATCTACTTCCACTTACTTGAAAAATTTTTCATGAGTAGCTGCGAGTAGATGGTTTAGCACAGACATTTACCTTTTCTACTCGCAAGTACTTGAAATTGCCAAATCGAAAGACCCTATTGTTTGTACATATCAATAAAAAATTTTTGAAATTTGAAACTGCATTTTATATCAAAACAGCTGACTCAGTTTTTAAAGGGCACCTGTATTCAAATGTTTTACAGCAGCAAAATTTTTCAACCTATAATGTTACAAAAGCCAATAATACACCTAAACATGAATACCCTCACTTGAAGCTGAAAATGTTAATATGTATATACTTTGAAGCCTTCACAATAAATTTTTCAGTTCAAATTATTTTCAATTTTTAGAAAAATTATCTTCGTTTTATTTTTACATTTAAATTATTTTTTTAATATATTTTTTCTTTATTTTTTTTTTTTATTTTTCTTGTTTTCAAATAAATTTTTTGTATTTGTTTTATTACTTTCGATCATTGTATTTTATATTTCCCAAGATACATATAATTTTAATAAGGGGATTCATTTCATTTTTCAGTTTTCAAGTTTCGTAGTTCTATTGAAATGAACGACTATATAAAATTTTTCCGTAGTTGTTTTTATTTAATTTGTTATTTTTTATTTTTTAATATGAGTTTTAATTTCTAAGCCAACGATGAAATGTCGAAGCATTTTACCTTCGTAGTTTTTCAAAACTTTTGTAGTTCACAAATTGTATGGAAATGAACTACGAAAACTGAAAAACTACGAAGATTACGAAGTTTACGACGTGAAATGAATCCCCCTAAAATTTTCACATTTTCAATTTTTTTTGTTTTTTTTTTGGTTTTACCTTTATTTCTATTTGCACACGTCTAAGTAATAATGTCACAAAAATTAATTTTAAAAAGTAATCAAATCAATTTGAAATAATTAAATTTTGATTATCATGTAAGTACATATGAGTGTATACATACGAGCATCATATATACATACATACATGTAGATTTAAATTTTTTTTTATACTCGTTATTATTCAATTTTTTTACGTTTGTCTGTTCATAATCATAAAAATTTGAAAATTAAAACAGTTTTACTACACAATTTTTATCTATAGAATGTTTGTATAAATGCTTTTTTAAAGTATGTATGTAGATGCATATATAACGTTAATTTGTTGTACAAATAATGTAGGAATAGATTTTTTTTTTTTTTTTTTAATCTGTTAACGAAATTCTACATTAGAATATTTAAATTAAAAGTAAATATTAAATGAATGTTTATGCATTTTATAAATGATTTATTATATTATTTTTTGTGTAAACAAATTATTAACAGTATTTTACTTTAAAAAGTTTTACTTTATTTATTTATTTATTTTTTCGCAAATTTTAAAATTATTTACAAATAAAATTCGCATGCTTTATTAGTTTTCTTTTTTCAAAAAAAAAAAAAAATAGATATACTTTTCACAAATTATCACTAATCATAAAATTGAGTTCGTAGTACTGTTGGATTTTATTTTCAAATATTTTACACTTTTTTAAGCAAATCTTAAAAAAAATTTTCAAATTTTAACGATTTTTTAAAACACAAATATCAAATTACCAATAACATGCATAAAAACATTTTTCATGTATGTATAGATACATTATCTATATATTTTAAAATTACACATATTAGACCTTTAATTCAATTACAATATGTTACGTTAAAATGAATCCGTTTACAATGAGTCTAAGATAAGTACTGATTGTTAAGATATTTTTCATGTTACTTGATATATTACGTTTAGTACACACATTTTATACTTCATCATATACTCATATGTATGTATATGACTTCAATAATGTACGAACAAACATGTGATATTTTATATACAAATTTATACACACTTTTGTGATTTACTTATACATGGATACGAGAATTTTTTTATTTAAATATGTTTCTACATACATACATAAATATACTTTTTAGCATATAAAAAATAACGAATTATTCAATCAGTTGAATATATATAAAATTTGAAATTAAAATTAATTTTCTAAACAGAGAACATTTCAAAAATGATGTAAAATACCGTTATAATCATATTTTTGTTTTTCGTACACTATTTATTTATATACTCGTGTATTGTACTATGTATACACTTTCGTTTCGATAATAGACTGTCCACAAAATTTCTGTTATACCCGTATATGTATCTTTAGACTGTAGAATATTCTAATGCATGTACAATCTAAGATTTATTTTATTGTTGTTACATATATAAGCTGTTATACAAATTTAAATACACAGTGTTTAAATATATTATTATGTATTTCAAACACACACATACAAAAATTATCACAATAATAATAATGAATGAACAATGAATTTCCCATTGAGAAAAGTTTCTCAAAGCTTTCTAATAACATATACTACACTTAAAGTCCTTTAGATATATGTACATATGTACATACATAGTAGAGTTCATATACCTAAATATACAGTACATACAAATAAATTATATTTGAGTATTTGTATTTAGTGTAATAGTATGTAAGTATGTATGTACATGAATTTTTCTTTTGTATAAAAAACAAATCTAAATTTGTATGGTAGTGGGTAGTTGTAATGTTATAATTTAATGTTTAGTACTCGTATTTCAGAAAATAAAGCTTTTTTTTCTTTAAAGTTACGTACAATACGCAACACAATGTAAATACTCGTACTTATGTATGCCTATGTAAAAAAATATTTAAAAATATACATAAAATCATGATAAATATTTATATAAAATGATTTTTACAAAATAAATTTAAATTCGCTGAGGTTTAAAGAGATTTTCATTTTATACAAAAAAATTCTGCAATACGTATATAACACCGTACAGAAGATTTTATACAGGATAGATAAAAATTGAAAATTAAAATCAAAAAAAAAAAAAAAAATTGACAAATCTTCTTACAGAGTTCTTTAAAATTTTTTTTAGACATGCATGCATAAGTATGTAAGCTAAGATTATGTTGGTATTTAATATAATTTTTTATTTATCTTTTACATTTTGTTGTATTTTTATGATAAGTTCTCAAATCATATATAATACACTAGTACTCATGTTGCATAAATAATAATTTTACATAAAACTTTGCTATTAATTTAATTTTGTAACGCTAAATGTACATTATATACATGTATGCATTTTTGTATGTACATAAGTATGTGTAAAAAGTTTGTGATAATGTTTTTTTTTTTTGGTAATGTGTACATATTTTATATCACTTTAGAATCATTCATCATTAAAACTTCATGACAATGTTTCATTTTTTATTAATATTTCATTTTCTAATCAAAAAACAAAAAAAAAAAAAAATGTTTTTTCATTTGTTTTATTTCAGTTTTCACACATACAATACGTCCAGTCATTTTATATGTACATAAAAATTTGGCTGAACATCCGAATTGGTGCCGCTAAATTTTTGAATAGAGACCTTTCGATAATGATATACTTTGGAATGTCCTCTTTAACGTGGTATATGTCTCTATTGGCCCAAATTCATCTTGTTTGTGTATTCTTTCACATCTTTCTGTACATTTGTGCATTTATTTTTTATTTTTTATTTATGCAGTTTCTATACACATAACTGTGATATCATTGGAAAGAGAACAAAAAAACCTTTAAAATGATGCAATAAAACATATATGTCATGCTTCAAGTTTTGAAGTTATACCATCATCAAAGAAGTTGAAAAAGTGATTTTTAAAAAATACGAAATTTTAACTTTAAGTCCTTATATCTCAAGAACCGCTAATCCAATCAAATTGAAATAAACGGTGACAAATAGAGCAAGAAGTTCTCTTTCAAATAATCCGATCCAAGATTCTGAATTTACGCCAATAGAAACATATACCACGTTAAAGAGGACATTCCAAAGTATCATTATCGGAAGATCTCGTTTCAAAATTTGGGGGCACCAATTCGGAAGTTCAGCAAAATTTGTATAGTAATGTTATCATAATATAATGTTATTTATATTCAAGTTGACTTAAGAATACATGAAATATATTTGAAAAAAAGAAAAAACACAAAAACGTTAACTTAACGAAGAAAATAATAATCAGTTTATACTATATATGTATGTATCTATATGTATATACAAGTACCTACACATAAGATAATTAAAAGAATATTTTAATTTTCGTATTCGTATATTTTTAAATTAAAAAAAAAAAAAATTAATTTCATAGGCACACACTAATAATATTATGTATATTTTTAATCTAAAATAAAATATAAAATCTCATGAAAATTTTATTCAAAAATAAATAAATACGCTCTCATATATCCATACATAAATGTAAATTAAATACGTGTATATGCGAATAAATAGATAAAAAATTATATATTAAGTGACCTTCTATTGTTCTCTCTTTTTTTTTTTGTTTTTTTGATCATTCTTCAATTAGAATTTTTAATTTTGCTTTCTTTTTCTTCTTCTTTACTTACAGTTCCTAAATTCCTAATTATTCCTAATAATTATATCCTACAGTTATGTTATTTGCAAATATTTTACATCGTAATTTGTATATAGGAAAAATTTCATTTTCAATTAAATATTTATTTTAATAATTTAATAATTTTCTCATGAAAATAAAAAATTAATAATTACATTTTGTTTAATTTATTTTTATGTATGTAAGTATATATGTATATATTTTTTTTTTCTTATCATCATTTTATCATTGTTATATAAAACATAAAATTATATTAATTATTCATTTCTTCTATAAATTATGCATGATTCGTAGATTCGTATTATATATCATCACCATCATGTATTTAAAGTTGTCTTAAATTAATTATCTTTATTGTCATTTTCAATTTTCCCATCATAATTTTATGAAAAAATCGAAAATAAAAATGAAACCAAATGTAGAAAAATATAAGAAAATAATTTTTGTATAAATGCACATACAATAAAAGAAAAAAACGAGATCTCTATGATATGATATATATATATATATACATATATATTTTTTTGTTATCAGAGTGACAGTTAATTAATGATTATTATATGAAATATTGTTTCCCATTTCATTTCAATCACTATACTACCACACATAATCATACGTAAAAAGATTATTGTGATGATTATGAAAAATATTCTTCACTTCACATTACATATACACATTGTTCTAGTTTCTTAATGAAATTTATAAATTATTTTTTTTTTGCCCTTTTCGAATTTTATTTAGTTATATTTGTAAAAATTAAATAGAAAAATTCATTCTCATTTTATTTATCGTATTTATATTTTTTTTTTAACCCGAAAAGAATAAAAATTACAAATACATTATTTTCACACAATTTACACACATGTAATATATCTACATTTATAAAAATTTTGTATGTTTATTTTCATTTATTTGATAATGACGATTCTTTCAAGGTTTCTTTTATTATTGCTCCAGTGTATATATTTTTATTTATTTCTTTTTCTATACTTTTTGTAATATTTTGTGTTTTTGACTTTTATTTAATTTAATATTGTTGAAAATTTTTTTTTTTTTTTGCTTTTCACTTCACAATATTACGTCTCTGTTAATTGTTTTTTTTTTCATTTTTGTTTTGTTTTTTACAAAAATTATTTATGATCACACATATAGAGTCGTATGTATATGCACGTTTATGCATGTACTCAAGTACATATATACAGATGTACATACATAAATCGTAATTGAAATTCAAATTAATTAAATCAAATCACTTGCTGTTATAATAATTCTCTGATGTATTATTTATTATCTTTTCTTCAATAAAAATTCTTTTTTCCCTGTTCAATTATTTTTTTTTAAAATTTTATAAGAATTTTATTGTATTATGTTCATATGTAGATAGATATATACATATATATGAATTATTGTTTTCTGTGTTATAATTAAAGCCAAGAATAATAAAATCAAAATTATTTACCAAATCAATTACGAAAGATATATTCTTTTCTGCATACGTCATGATTTTTTTTTTGAAATCACATATGCGTATGTTGTAAGTAAAATTAAAGTATTCGTATATACTCGTACATATAAGTACTTGCACATACATATACGAGTATGTGAGAGAACATAGATACTTAATATTGCCTTAAATCAAATCTTATGAACACTTTAAAAAAATTTTAAAAATGTGCCTGTATACTAATTTTTGTTTGTAATTAATAAACGATAGTAAAATAAACATAAAAACAATGAGGAAAAAAATAATAAATAATAAAGAGAGAAAGAAAACTAAAAAAACTTCTGGAAACTGAAACTATAAAATTCATAAATATAGATAAATTTATTATTTCGAGTGTAAGAAAAATGAAATATAAAAATTATTATTATAAATTTATTTATTTATTTGTCTATTTTATATAGTTTTGTTTATTTGTATATATTTCACTATTTAGTAATGGCAATTGTAACTCTTTTCTGTTTATACTTCGACATACGTATGAGTTTCATTCATTTGTTGATTGAAAGAAGAAAATTTATTACGATAATTTTATACATACAGTATATGCACTAATTTTATATACTTTTGTACATAATCGGATATGGAAACACCATAATATGTATATGTATAGTACACCATGTACAATGAAATTGTGATCTTTAATTTGGATTTTCATAATTACTGTGAGTGGTATTACACGCTCTGCTACTTCGTTTAATTTACTTTACGACAAGTGTAGTTTTTATCGTAATTATATTTTATGTTTTAGTATACACATTAGACGCAATATACATATTATTTCTTTTACATTCAAATATACAAGTGTTGTACATGAAATTTTACAACAACAATAATACTGAAAAAATAAAATCAAATGACTACACCCATAAATGTATGTTGTGAGTACACATAATTCGTATGTACGAGTATATATTGTCGGTATTTTAATTTAATTTGGTTTTCTTATCTTAAATGCATAATGAAATTAAAGAATGAATGAATTTTTTGAAATATATTATACACATACGTAAATTTATAGTTACTTATATGCATAAGGTAATTTAGCTGTTAAGGTTATTTGATATTATAAAAAAATTTTTTTCAAAATAACATAGATATTATCCGAAAATATGTGTTATATTAAATTAAAAAAAGAATACTTTTGGTACGGTATTTACCTTTCGTATGTGCATTTATTATTCATATAAATTGTAATTACCATGTGGTACGAGTATGTATAATTAAAAACAATGGAAATTTTATTACTAAATAAATTTTATTACACAGATTGAAATGAAATTCGTTAAACGTAAACACTGATAAGCTGCTTTTTTTCTACTCAATATTATGTTTAAAAGTTTTTCACCAATTGATGTAGAAAACAATTGATTATGTCAAATTTTTTATATCAATATGATTTGATTTAATTTATTTTTGATAAATATTTATCTACATAATGCAAAAAAAAAAAATCTAATAAAAGAATATAACCACATATTTGTATGTAATTGGAGAACTCATTATAATACCAAAAATTCAATAATCGTTCCAAAAGAACATAATATGATTTCATTTTTTCACATTAATAATCTTCAATGTAACTAAAAACCCATAAAATAATAATGTATTTGAATATAAATGTATACACATATTTTTCAAAATTTTTCATTTTATATCTTATTATAGAATAAATTCATCCAAGTTTCGCTATAATTGTTATTTTTTTATCATAGCAAAAAATTAATGATGTTATCTGGGTAACTAAATTTTGGTGAGAGGATCTATGTATATACTCAAAAAAAAAAATAATAATAATAAAAGTTACATAAACTTTTTCCATTTTTTAATCATTCTTCATAAATAATAATCGTTAATTGTATTAAATTTGACATTTTTATGTGCGAATTGCGACATATGATATCGTGAAACCATTATTCACAAAAATTTATATCCGAAAATTCAATTCGAAGAACCACGTATAATTCAGAACCAAGAAAAATTAATTAGAAAATTAGTAGAATGGTAATAGTAAAAGTCAAAAATAAATAACAGAAAATTTAAGCAATAGTGAAAGAAAATACAATTTTCCTTTTTATAATATAACGAGGATTAGTTCTCTCTTGTAGAAAATGTATCAAAATCTAATAAAATAAAAATATTAAATTAAATAGTAAATATACGCTAGATATACACTAGTAGCACTTTGCATACCATGTAGTCGTATTTCCAGTCATGAAAAAAATTTTCTCCTTATAATTGCATGCACTATTCACCATAAGAAGTACACAAGAAACAAGAAGAGACAATAGCTGTGTTCCTTTCACGTGAACAAAGTACTTAAAAATCAGTTTGGTTTAATACTTCACTAAATTTTTATGTGTGAACTGCTCAAACAATTTTTCAAAAATAATTTACTCATACTTTGTAATACTATTGACACACTGCACAGATAAACCATGGTTATTTCAGTTTTCTGGTTTATCTTTGCGATAACGGATTTTCAGAATTCGGTTAAGTTAACCGAGTTTCTAGAACTTAGTTATCTTGTTAACCAAGTTTGAACTGAGTTATCTTTGACGTTTGTGTTATTATTTTTGTTTTTATATTATATTTAAGCAAACTGTCAAACCAAATCTCAGCTAACATGCTGAATAGATGAAAAAGAATTAGTGTTTGAATTTATCTTTACAGGTGTCGTATGAATATATAAACTAGTTCACATCAATTTAAATGTGTCACCCATACCAGGTTATCGATAAACCATTTGAGATAGTCATGGTTTATCTCTGCAGTGTGTCAATAGTATAAGTAGTTACGTTATTTCTTTCTACCAGATGTCTTTTTAGTTTCAGATTATCCAACAGATGGAAATTGACTGTTTATGTTAGATTTCTTGATATAAACAAATATCATATGAAGTGTTTTATATAAATCTTTAATATAAATTTTTCAAATTTAAAGTAAAATAATTTTAAGGTTATCTTTTGCTTCACTTGTCAAATTTATTTATGTTTCTTTGAATAGTTTGAGTCATTGATAAAATAATTGCTTAGAAGTACTTCGCTCACGTGAAAGGAACACGGCTAATGAATGTATAGCAATGATGATAGTACGATACACGGTATAGTACCTTGTATATCATGTAATCGTATTTTCATTAAAAATAAAATTCATTCATTTTCTCCTTATATTTGCTATGCACTATTTACCACAAGAAGAAAAAGCAGACGAAGAAGCATACAAGAAACAGAAAGAAACAGTAAGTAGTATAGAGGAACCAGCAGCACTAGCAGTCAGTTTAGTCAGTATTGAATAGAGTAGCTACTAGGCAGATAACTATTAGTACGCTAGTAGTAGCTCGTATATCATACGATGGTTTTTTTTTCTTTTTTTTTTGGGTTAGAAAAATAATTTAAAACGTTTAAATTATTATTATAATGTTGTTACAAATTTGTGTTTAAATAAATTATAGGTAAAAATCGATGATATATTTTCAAGCATAATTGTATAAAATAACCCAAACACAAATATAAAAAATTATGCATACCTATCATATGTTAAATTAACCGTTAAAGTAATTGCATATTACAAACATTTATCCCATTAGAAGGATTTAAATTTCATATTATTGACTAAAATGTATATAATGTTTGTACATACGAGGAAAGGTTCATCTATACAAAATAATTCGAAATAGTGTGTGTGTATGATTATTTAATTTTTTTTTCTTTTTTTTTTTGCAAATCATTTGTTATACGGTTCATAAAATTGAATTAATTGATTGATCCTTTTATTACGACAATAATTATGATCACAACATTAGTATTTATGTTATGATACAATAATTGTGTTTCCTGTAAAAATTATACAATCATTCAAATGTACCTATTATTTATTTGTTGAAGTGTCATAAATACATTTAAATATGTTTAAAAAAAAATGATCAAATTTTTTTAATTTTAATGAATATTTTCTATCGGCACCATATAAGAACATCGACTGTGGAGTAATGAAGTGCAATTCAATGACGGATCTACGAAAATGATGTCTCTCACCTCTCCTGCTGCACCCTATTCTACCTTCACATGGTGGTTCTGTTAACCTTTGACGGAGATAGAGTTAATCCTTGTTAAAAATAAAAGAAAAAAAGGATAGAAGACATCCTCTAGATTAGAGGTTGAACTTTAGGCTAACAAACTGATGCCAGAAAAATTATATTATTGCGAATCCTAACGGAAGGCAAATGCTCGATTTGGACTGTAGCGCCATAAATGAATGCATGAATCTGAATGAATATTTTTTATTTTTATAATTTCAGTAACTTAACTTACATTTATTAGAAGAAGCATTATACAATGAAAACTTTAGATAATTCAAATGCAATTTTTAAATTCATGAAAATTTACGTAGCTCATTCAAATATTGAATATTAATGCTGTTGATATTTTAATTTTCTCTCTATGATTATTTTGTTTTATGAAAAATTCAGATTTTTTTTATGTTAAAGACAAATTCCGAGATCTGCATTACAACGCATATCATTTGAAACCTAAAAATAGTACAAAATCTTTTTTGTTTTTCTAAATTCATGTAAATTAGATATTTCTGTAGTTCAGTTGTGAATCATCAATTTTACTATTAATTTGTCATAATATTCTTGTAATTTTCTAAATTGAAGTTCTTCAGTAAAAAATATTGTTAGAAATTTGCATTTTCGTTTTTTTCTTTTTTTTTTAAGTTTATTTTTAGCTGTCATAACTCATACGCATACTTATCAAGAAATTTTCTAAATTAGAAGCTATCATACAACGACAAAGAAAACCAATCTACATAGAAGTAAGTT
Organism: Villa cingulata; assembly: GCA_951394055.1. Taxonomy (NCBI): domain Eukaryota; kingdom Metazoa; phylum Arthropoda; class Insecta; order Diptera; family Bombyliidae; genus Villa; species Villa cingulata. Next base: position 32,813,306 of record OX596021.1, on the reverse strand, counting down.
ATAATAAACAAAAAAAAAATTCGTTTTCAAAAAATAAAAATCAAATTTAAAAAGGATATACTTACATATACTTTTTCCTGTAATAATATGATGATGACGTCAATATCCATTTTAACGTATACATAATTTTATTCTTTTCTGCATAACACATTCCAGTTATTCATGTTTTCCATTAGCATAGAATGTATTTGCATATTTTATTTTTTTGTTTTATTTCATTTAAATTTTTTTTGTTTTGCTTATTTCACTATTATGTGATATTAATAATATACAGATAAAAATTCCATCTATAAATTTGCATATACGAGTAGATTTAGATACGTAATAAATGAAAAAGCATCTTGTTCTCGTTTTATTATTTCTAATTTTTATTTTTATTTATTTTTAAAATGTTTCTTTATTTCGTTACATTATAAATAAAGAGTAGTAATAATAACAACTTTTTATTAATAGTGTATGCGAATATATTAGAGAAAGGATAATTTTGATTCTATTCTAGAACCTAAAATCTGTGCAACGACTTATTTTTATAATAAAACTCGTAGTATGAAGGAACACAAATTCAAATTAAAAATGTTTACGCCTTGACTCAGTGCGATAGAGCGCTGGTTTACGGATCATAGAATACATCTTGAGTTCACTCTTCTCTAAATGAATATCAGAGTTACCAATCTTTGATAGCTTTGAAGTACTAATAATTCTAATAGCTAAAACACAATGTACGCCTAGCTTGCTTTGCTTGCTTTACTTACTTTGGTTGTCAAAGCAAGCTAAGCCATTGCCTGTTCCAATGTACGCTTTGCTTGCTTTGCTTTGTTAATAACAACATGAATAACAACACTATAAAAATAATATTATATCATATCATATAAACAATATAATTTATAATAAAAAATAGTGCTACAAAAACAATACATTTTAATAATTTTCTCTAATAAAATTATTTAATTATTATTATAATATATGTACATATAATCTAATATAATATACATACATATTTAGTATACACATAATATACATTGATTATTTATTATGGAATGCAATACATCACACCAACATCAATAATCAATTATATCATGTATTAATTGTTAAAGCGTTCAAAGTTGTTAAAAAGTAGAATGTAGACCAACTTTCGACTTTGTTTGCTTTGCTTGCTTTGCTCATTGGGGGCAATCACGTTTAAACACATTATTTCTACTTATTTGTCAAAGCAAGCAAAGCGTACATTGGGTTTTCGCTATAAGAGTCTATAAAGACGTAGCCACGATAAGCCCGTTCCGTCCCGTCACGTATCATAACGTACCTGTTGTAATAAAACGGAACGGAATATAGTAAAGTTGAAAGCTAAAATTGCTAAAAAAATAAAGTTAAAAGCTAAAAAATTTATATGAAAATGTTATCCGTAAAAAGTTGAAATTTGTTCAATTTCAACGTTTCGCACCATTCCGTTTCGTTAATCATAACAGTTTTTCCGTCAATTCATATAAATAACATGGAAATGTCAAATATTCAACTTTTTTCTTTTGACGAAACGGAACGGAATGAGCTTATCGTGACTACGCCTTAATTATATTGTCGTGGATACCAAACAAACAAAAGCAACTGAAGCACTATACTAAGTACTGTGTATCTTATGATTGAGATGTATTTGTCTATAAAAAATTTTCTTTTGCAACTTATACTAAACTGAATCTACAAGTATACTCGTATATGTACATTTGTTTGATTTGGTATATAATGGTCATGGAAAACCCACTATGTAGTATTTTAGGAGATCTAGGGTTCTTCAAACGTATTCATGCATGCATACGTGTGGTGAGTATGTGTATGCATTTGAAAGATTAAATAAAAAATTAAAAAATTTTATTTGCCATACACTTGTATATTAGAAAAGTGATAAACGATAACAAATAGTAGCCGCAAATATACAGAGGAAAAATCATTTTTAAGTCAACAGCCTGAAGAAAAATGATTGTTCGTAATTTTTATATCAATCCCATACAATATTTACATTTTCTTATTTCTTTCTCAAAATAACATTAAAAACATGTCCCTTTTTTCAGATTTTTTTAAAAACGTTTTCATCTTTGTGATCCTTATAAAAATTTTATTTATGCCTTATATATGAAAGGATAGGTGTAAATATTTTTTATTTTTTATTTTAATTTAATGTAAAATTGAGCTCTATATAATAACCTCCAGATATATTATATAATAATGGAAAACTTTGTTCATAACGTTCACAATAAGAATAAGAGAAGTAAGAATCTGTGAATTTCATTTAAATTTTCTCACATTTTCACAAATAATTTATATTCATAAAGTGATGTATTTTAAAATTAATTTTCAATTTCAAAGTTTCATTTATAAATTTATTAAAGATCAAAAAATCTCAAAAGTAAATACTTAACTACGTAATTTCGGTAAGTTATCATATTGCATGTTATACTTTTCATCCTCTTATACATTTATTTACATTTATTATTAAATTAAATTTTAAAAGTTTTACAAAAAAAGTTATACAAAATTATCAAATCCTAAACTTTAATATCAAAATTTTCTGATAAAATCTTATTTTATTAGCACATCAAAGTGATTTTATCAAAGGGATTCTTATTAAACTAAATATATAAGTAGTACGTTATAAAATTATAAAGTTTGATACCAGAAAACGGTATCGTTTTAGTTAAAATAATTTGAATTTCTAATTTACTGTCTTCCTTTATCTGCAAAAATAACAAACAACACTTTCTTTTTATTTCTTCACATTGTCACCATAACATATTACATTACTTTTAATATTCGATATCTACTAAAATTTGTACGATTTGTTTATTTTCTCAAACATCATATAAATTCATCATATAATCATATTTTATATATAATACTATTTCTTTATGGAAAACTTATTAATTTGTAGAGAAGAAATTCAGATAGGATAAATTATGATTTATATAAAAGAAAATATTTATTTTCATATCAAGAAATTCTTGTCAAAGTTAAAGCAGTTGTAAAATGTATTTTTCTTGGTTTGGTGTTTAAGAACAACATAATGCGACAATTATTTGATGAAAACAATTATTATTATGTATGCTTTGGAAATAATGCAATAAAAACAAAATAATTACCGATAAAAATATATTTTTTTTTTTTTTTTTGGTTTTTGAATATGCAAATTTTAATTCATATAGTAAAATAAAAAAATAAACTTACACATGTATTTACGTATATGTACATTATGTACATTCATTTTAAAGTTATACTTAACATGCATATAATTATACACGCGTACATGATATACGAGTATCTATTATGCATAAATTTATGTATGTACAATTACGTACACATTGTATATTTTAAATCTGTTATAAATTCTGTACAATAAAGATTATAATATCATATAAGACAAGCTATAAACAATAAACAATAGAAAATTCAAGTACATTTAGAATGTTAAATTATAAAAAAATTTATATACTATGGATTATCTTTCTAATAATTTTTTAATATTACTTAAAAAAAAACAATATATTTTTTTTATGAACTTAATTATGTTGATTATATTTGATTTTGTTTTTGTTTTATACTATTATAGATATTTTTCGGTTTTGATGTTATGCGAACTCTATGATATGCATATATGTATGTACCTGTACTAACAATCTCTTGTTCTTCCATAGTTATAACCTAGAAAAAAATATTTAATTGTTTGCTTATTTTATTATGATTTAACAAAAGAAAATAAATTATAAAATTAATTTGAAATTAATAAAAATTTTATACATAACGAATAAAAATATGTTTAATTATTTTAGAATATTTACATATACATATGTACACATATACTTTGTTTTTTGAAAATAACAGTGAATAAATACTGTTGTACAATATAAGCATAATATACATTTATATTAATAAAGTAATAATTTACCAATTAAATCATTAACATTTTAAATTCCAGATTTTTCCATAAATTTTCAAGATTCATTTTTTTTTTTAAAATTTTTAATTTGTCAAATTCATTCATTTATTATTGTGATGCATTTTTTTTTCATCAATTTATCATGCAAAATATTTTTTTTTGTCACTGCAGATACTATAGTAAAAAAATATTTAATAACATTTTAATCATATAATTGTTTTAATTTTGATTACTTTTGATTGAATTCATTATTATGAGTAATATGTAGTTTTGGTGACAACATAATTAATTATAGAAGCAACAAACAATAGAACAAAAACAAAAAAAATAATAATAATAAAAAGCGAAATAAGTATGTACATACAAGCCATTTTTTCACTTAGCATACATCATCATTAGATCTAATCAAAATCATTGGCGCATGACATGCGAACAAATTTTAAGCTTTGGCATTTTAATAATTTTAAATTCATTTTAAAAAAATTATTATTATTATTATTATAAATTGCAAACAAGATTTTTTACTTACATGCTTCTAATTAGAATAAAGTCTGAAGAAAAAAAAAATAGTAATATTGCGACGTATACACTGTCATGCATACATTATATACAAAATACAAGCACAATTTTAATTTGAAAATAAATTTTTGTAACATTTTTTATCACACTTCAGGTTTAGTCATAACCTCTATAACCAGTAACAAGTGATGGTTCTGATGAATATCTGTTGCGATCCAAACCTAAGCTATTTGTACCTAAATGATAACCATATCCAAGATTACGTCTCCCAAAATAACTAGGATTATTATAACCTAGATATGATCGTAAACCACCATTACCTCCATAACCACCATATCCACCGTATCCAGCTGTTCCTCGTGAATAGTATCCAGTTCCGTAACCACCATAACCTCCGTAACCACCGTAGCTTCCGTAGCCTCCGTATCCACCTTGACCGCCATAACCACCACCATATCCTAAACCTAAAACATTCGTTCCAGTTTGGGGATAATATCCAGTTCCAGTACTACTTCCTGGATAATAACTGCCACCTCCACTAGCTGGGTAGTAACCACTGCTCGGATAATATCCACTACCACCAGTTCCTGCATAAATATTTGGATAATATCCGCCTCCACTGCTCCAAGTATTCGGATAATATCCACCCCTGCCAGATCCATATCCTGGCTTTAAATTATATTTGTTGAACAAATTTCCAAGATCGAATACTATGAGAAAATGAAACATATAACATACATGAAATAGAATCAATTTTTAAAAGAATTTTAATTCTACATTACAAAATATACAAATTTATGATATGTATTTCATGCAAAGAGATTTTATAGCTTTTAAGGACAAAAAACTATAAACAATTCTTTAAAGTCGGTTATCTGTGCTTTGATTTGTTTCAACTGATTTTCAATTTTAATTTTATCATGATATAAAAATTTCAATAAATATTATTCCATTGTTTACTTCTATCGCACCGTCAATCAGACATCTATCCACCATCCTTTTTTATAAATCCAATATGAGTAAGTAACAAGAAATGCTGTACTAAATAATAAAAATATTTTCCAGAAATAATTTCATCCAGAAAATATATTTTTTTACTTATTTACTTAATCATACTTTTTTTTTTTTAATTTTTCTTATCGATTTCTTTATTTATTTTAATTTTATGAAAAATATTTCGAATATTCTTTTTTTTTTTCGTTTTCAATTTTAGATTTTTTTTACAAAAAGTTATCTAATAATAAAAATGGAAAATCTTTTGGAACAATTTAAAAGCACGAATACTTATTAAAAATGATATACTTTGTAAAAGTACAGTCTTTATATTTTCATAAGAAAAAAAAAATAATTTGAATATTTATTCATTCTCAATTTTTTGTGCCTCGCTCGCGTATATGAATTTTACTTAATTTACTTACAGGTTCCACTAGCTGCCGTCTCTAAATCATCATTTTTATCTGTTATTTTAATATTTTTTGTATTTAAAAATTGTTGCTGTTCATCTCCAATGACACCATCGACAACCATTAAAAAGTATAAAACAAAGAACTGAGAAAAATAAAAATATAATTATTAAAAAAACGAATAATTAAAATACTAACAAAGATACATTATAAGAGTAATTTTAAATATTTTCAAGGTTAAACATTTTTTGAATAAATTTAAATGTTCTATTATTGTTTCCTTAGTTTTTTTCTTTACTTTTTAATTTATTCTTTTTTTTTAAATCTTAAACTAACCGTTAAAAAAGTTCTTAAATTTTCACTCATTATGAAAATTAATTGAAAAATTTGATGAGAAGCAAGAATGGTCTAGTCAATAATGATTCACTGATGTATAGTGTTTTGTTTTCACTTTCGATTTTAAAATTTTTCAGAACGGATATACGCACTTCTGGTATTTACAATATTAATTATTTCATTCAATTTTTTTTTCTAGACAATACGAGTAATTATATCCATTAAACTTAAGTTTTATACCCAACCTATAGATTTCTTAATTTCTATATAATTACACTTTAATATTATATATTTTTTTCTTATATCATACAGATTTTCATGTTATATTTTTTGCAATTATATATAAGTTGCACTTAATTTTTATTTGAATTTACAAGTAAACAAGCATTACAATGTTCGTCTTCTTTTCCGTATATTTATACACATATGAATACGAGAATGCAATAATTATGATATTTTATTAATATCTAATTTTTTTGTTATACGTTACTATTTTTTATTAGCACTTTATCTACATTTACATCTATCCATCTACTCGAAACAATGATTAACTTATGAATAATTTCGATTCTTTTAATTCCATCAAATTTATACACATATTTGTGAGTTAACTATTGTAGAATGACTTTTAAGTAAAAAAAAAAACAATAAAAACTACAAATATACTTATGTAAATGTACAGATATATAGTACACTCTTATTTATACAAACATACTCACATATGTACAAAATTTATATAATTTTTATAAGTTAAATACATTGTTTTCTTATTATTAAAAAAAAGGAGGGATGTAAAAATAATGAATTTCTGTGTTTTGTTTAAAATGATAAAAATAAAATAAAATAAAATCACACAAAAATTCAATTGTATTATATGAAAATCAAATACACCCGATTATACACATAAGTGTTTATATACAAGTAAAAAAAAAAAATGTAAATAAAAACTTTAGAAGTTATTGACCATTTCAATATACGCAGCTTTGAAGCGCAATCATAAATTGCGATGTACGAGTATATACAACTAATGTTTTACCTCAGTATTTGCACTTCAATATACACATCTTTATACATAGTACTGTGATCAAAAAATAAAGTGAATTCTTCATCATGTCGATATATTATTCAATTGTTATAGACCAATACGTGTTTTTGCAATCATTAATCACAGTTTTTGAATCACGATAATGCACCATTCCACACTGTATTGATTCTTTGAGAACATTACGCCAAAAATACAACATACTATATCGTTCCATAACTACCGTATTCGGTAATTTAATACCACATGACTTCTGGTTGTTCAGCAAGCTCAAAATACCGTTCCGGGGACACAATTTTGACTCGATTGCGAGCAGATAGAAGCCGAATGGAAGAAAGTATTAAATGTCATCCAACAAAAAGGATTTCTTTGTCTCTTTCGAGGATTGAATATAACGTTGTCGTAAGAACTAAAGCAATAAAGTAAATGAAGTAATAAAGATTTTTCATTTCATAAACAAAATTAATCTTTTCTTTTTATCACAGTAGTATATCTACGTAAACGTACATACATAAAACTTAATTTTTTTTTTATTGTATGAAGTTAATTATATATATTTACACACGTAGTATTTTAGTTCTTCTTCTTGTGTATAATGTATGAAAATAAAATTAAATAATGATTCCATTCAAAGTACACAAAAGAATATAACATGTAAAACACATAAAGATTATTATCATTAATTGTCATTGGTACAAGTAAATTTCACATACTTATATGCACAATATTAATTCATCATCAATTCCTAATATATACATATACATGTATTGTACATTATGTATGTACATGGATATTATGGATGGAATAACGAAACAACGAAACATCATAATATTTTGATTATTTACTTATTAACATAATTTATAATAGTAAGTATGTATTTAAAATTTTTTTTCATATAACATAGGTACATACACATATGTGCCACATCTTTGCAAGAAAAATTAACTTATGTAATACATCTAACTAATATATGTATATGCACTCGTACATATGTAGCGATTTGTTTAAGTGATCGTGTAAATATTCAAAAAATATACTGCTTACAAATTTTTTTTTCTTTCCAATATTAATTTTCTTGTCTACTACATTTGAATTTAAATAAACTATTATTATTATTAAAAATATAAATTTTTAAATGAATAATTGTACAATAAATTATTATAAAGCACCCCTCATAAAAAAAAAAAACATCAACTAGGAAGTTTAATAGTCGAATAAATGGATAACATAATAATGAATAAAGATCGATGCGGTTATTAGTTACCATGATGATGGTATATTTAATAAACAATTTAACACATAATAAATTGTAAATAAGAGCAAATTATTTATTTTATTTATGTGTTTTCTTACACATTTTAAATTCATGTATCAAATCACATTATGTACACATTATATGAACGTACAACGCAACTTAAGTATTCAGTATTTACTAAAAGACAAAATAAAGAAATTACAAATGCAAATAAGTATATGACACATTTGTTTGAAGACGAGACAAGAAAACAAAAATAAATAAAAAAAGTTTTTTTTTTCTTTTTCAAGATATAATAATTTTTGTGTATTTAATTCAAGGCTAAAATTATTATGAAAATTAAATAACACCCGCCGCCAGTTACATAGTATTATATTATAATCTAGTATGTATATAGATATATATAACATAGGTACTTACCTATACTTACATAAAAACATTATTGGGTTTGGGTGTATCTTTCGTTAAGTGTTTAATTTCATTCCCAGTTTAATTTAATTTTTCATTTTTTCCCTACATTAGTCTAATGATTTTTTTTTTACTTTGAATGAAATTAAATAAAAATTATTTATGAAAATTATCTAGAAATCATTGTATAAAGTTCTAAACGTATACACACAAATTATGCAATATTTATATCTTCGATACACGTCAATGCATTAATGTGCTTTCATTTTGTGGTATCACATCGCCTCGTATTATTTTTAAATTATCATTGACATCTTCACTCTTACTACATCGTTCAAGTGGAAATGAGTACACATAAAGTTTTAAGAACTTTGTTTTTTAATGAATGAAAACTATAAAGTGGGAATTTCCAATAAATCAAAATTTACGAAATAGCACTGATAAGTAGTAACAAAATGTCTGGTTTTTTGAATGATCATTCACACAAATGAAGACTGCAAGAATTGTGATTGAAGCATTACCGTGTATCAAGTGTATAACTTGAATACACCTCTAGTAATAATTTTCAGATTTTAGTGGGAATCAATTCATTTTTTTTATTTTATATTCTTATTGAATGTAATATTCAACGAGTAACCATGAAACTTTTTTAATCACTTTTGATATAAAAAAACAAATAAGAATAAAATTCAAATAAAATATATTTTTTTTCTCATGTAAAATCAGGATAATTAAATTTATTATTTTATGAAAATATATTTTTCTTTTTCTTCTATTTCGGATGAATTTTATATAGATTTTTTCATTATATATTTTGTGATTCATATACACTGAGAAAAATTTTAATGAAGTTCGGTATTTGTTGCAAAAAATATGTAGTCGTTTTAAATAAAACCAGTTGACAGAAATACAATTATTTTCTGATGAATGAGGGTGTATTTGTAACAAATACCCTCAGTTGCTGTAAAAAATATAAGTATTTGTGGCTAAAGATTATATGATCTTTGGTCAGATGTAATGTTGTAATTTTTCAACATCTTTTCGTGTAAATGATAATTCATTTACGAAGAATGCGATAATCATTTGGAAGAAAAGATGCCGAATGATAGGCACTTGTCACAAATGAATATTTATTTATCATGAATAAATATTAACGGTCATGTCTAACTGTTTTGTATATTTTAAAATATTTCTTTTAACACAAATGGAATTACATTTGTGACAAATACACTTTGCGAGAACATTATTTCTTGTTCAATGCACATGTTTTCAGTCTAATATAAATCAATCAAGCAATCACAAGTGTAAAGTGTAAGTAAAAAATTATAAGTTTTAAAAAGTGAATTAAATTACTAAATTACTGAATTAATTACTAATGTGAATAAAAAGTAAAATAAAGTATTATTATTAAATTATTATTAAATACATAAATTATTATTATATCAAGATTTTTATTTCTTTTTAATGAAATTCATAAAGTTTGTATTATTTAAAACTTTTATTATTAAGTTATATTTATATTTAGACATATATTTGTTTATTTATTATTTACATTATTGATTAAATAAATTAATTGGAATTTCTATCATATGTAATAAATTTGTGAAATAAGTATGTAATATTAATATTCTTAAATTTTTTTTTAAATAAATAATAATTGTTACAGTAAGATTAAATTATTGTGTTTTATTTTGTAATATTTTGTGATAAATACCATTTCATTTATCGCAATGGATTTTACATTTCTTCAAAATACATGTACTATTATAGCAAAGTACAGATCTTCTTCCTTACAAACGCACATTATTTTTCTCAAACGATATGTTTGTTCATATAAATACGATTACATTTTTCACAACAGATTTAATGCAGGCATCATAACCAAAAAACTTTTTCTGTAAATAGAAAACTCGATTCTTAGAAATGATAAAATATTACATCAGTATTTGTGAACACTGAATTTATCATGTAACATGATGTAACTTCGGCAAATGAACTTTTATTCATTTGTGGGAACTGAAACATCAGTTGTTTGAAAATCCATTTGTGATCAATGCATTTATTTTTCTCAGTGTATATATGTGCAAGTATATTAATTTAATGTTTGTGTTGTGTGTATCCTTATGATGTTTAGATATTCCAAAAATAAAACTTTTTATACGGTTATTTTCAAGTAAACATTTTCAAATAATATATGAACATCATTATACACATAGAAAATGAAATCTCCCTAATGATTTTCAACTAAGTATATATGTACATAAATACATTTTCTACTTTTTATTATTGAAAATAGTATTCGAATCCTTATCAAAATAATTAAGTGAATCTAATTACATGAATGATTTTTATTTCATTTTGTCTAATTAACTAAATCTTAGACCAGCACAGTGAGTTTTGAATGATTAATAATTTCTTTTATATTTTCCATTTATTTCATTCATTTAAATTTATTTACAGATGGATTTATTATCTGTATTCTTTTGTGTATTCTGTATTTAACTATTCCTTCAATTCATTTCGTTTTCAGTTTATTACATTATTGTTAAGAATTTTTATATCCTAATGCAAACATTATTAGAAACATTTATGCATAAATTTTTGATTATAATTAAAACTCTATATAGTAAAAAATAACCAAAGTCTCTGGGATCGTACTACAAGGACTTATTAATATCCCATTATTACAATTGTACATATATTTTTATTATTGGCAATAAAATCTGAAATTAATTCAATGCAGATAGGTACACCATAAATTCTTAATTTTAATATTATAATTTAAATTTTTTTTTTTATATTTTTATCAAAATTTCGAATTTGAAATTTATATTTTTAGGAGTTTCATACTTTTTTTTATTGTTTTAATAAATTTTATATTTACGTTCATCATTACATACATACATCATTCTATGCACACCTCATCGTTTGAACGTGATGGATATATTAACATATATAATTACTTATGTAAGCACATAGTATGCATCCATTTAATTACATGAATATATTGTACGTGTATTTACGTATAAAATCAATAAACAGAGCACTCCCCTTATTTATTATCATTCTTGTCTATGTTGATGTATTCATTCATTCATGTATCTGATAAAAAAAAAAAAAACAAAGTAAGAGTACACACGTTATTACTTTTGTCATCACATACGTGCAAGGTTTGGTTTACAAAAAAAAAAAAAAAAAAATACGAAAAAAAAAATATAACAAATAATTTATTAGTATGTACATATTTAAATTTGTGTATGTGTTAGCACATGTGTATAGTATTTCATAACGAATACTGTGCACATACATACTTTTGTAAGTATGTACATATATGTATGTACATAAATATTATTTATACCTGATTGTTTACATTATTTATTTGTAAAATTTCCAACAGCATTACTTCAATATATACTAATATAAAATTTGGAAAATTAAAAACGAGAGTCATAAAGATACCTATAAAAACATATGTATAAATATACGAGCGTAGTAATCAAAAATTTCCTTTTTCATTCGTTTTATTTTATTCTTAAGTCGGTCCCAGACTCCTCGTATATTTAATAAACAATGAATGTTGATGTGCTCTTCAAATGTTTTCTTCGTGTTTGCCATATCTCCTAAACAATTCACTTATTTTGTGGATATCCGTCTATCTAGGTTTGTCAAACATTTTTCTTGATATAGACCAAATTTTCAAAATATCGAGATAAGCGAATATAATATATGTTAGGCGTTGACGCACGCATTACGAACTTTGGTATATAAATCTCACACTTAACTCCAGCTTATGACAAATACATATTTGTTTATTAGACAAGATGTCTGGGATCGGCTTTAAACAAACTTTCATTATATACATACATGTAGTATATACAAACAAATTTATATAACACCTTTTTGGTATATTTATTTACAAAGTAAATAAATTTTAATAATATAAAATATCAATTTCTTAACATTATTCAAAGCAAAATTTTTGATATGTGAAAAAGGAAAGGTTTTCTGAAAATATATTAATCTGCATACAGATACATACTCGTATAAATCAAAATGAAATTAAGTTTAAAAATAACAAACAAAACAAAAAAAATTATATGCATTTGTTTGTATAAAGAAATCAAATTTTAAAAATTTATTTTCTATTTATTAAAGTATATTGAGCTAAAAATAAAAAACAAAAAAAATTGAATAAATTGAACACGCAAATATTGATAAAATTATATTATTTGTCATGTATCCTCATGGTATCCTGTATTGTACAGGAAGTATAGATATACATACATATGTAAAATTTCGTAAAATTTTATTCATTAAATCTGTTTATAATCAAAATAAAATACTCGTATACTTTGAATAAATGCCTATATTGCCAGCAACAAATTAAATTTTTTCTATTGAAAAGTTTTACGGAATAAGAAAATGTTTAAAAAATATTTTTGCCAGAGGAAACAAATAATTTATGTATATTTCTCATAATGTATTTTCAATTCAAGAAATGAATATTAAAAGATTTTTGGTATGCTTTTAAATAAACGTATATTCTAAATTTATAAAATGATTCAAAATTACAAAAATGTGTTAGAAAAAAATTTTAAACTTTTCAAAAGTTCATCAACTAATTACTAAATGGATGACAAATAAATAAAATGTACATGACGTATTTTCACACCCATTTCACATTTTCTATGAAGGTTTTTTTTCAAAAAAAAGGTTTTTTATACCCTTTAAAGTGATATTTAAATTATATTTTAATAATGGCGTTCTTTTGCTGATACATATTCATTCATTAAATACTTATATAAGGAAAATAAAATTAAAACTTTATGAGTACAAATCAAATTGAAAGATTCATTCAAAAGAACTACAGCTACATATATCATTTTAATTTTTTATTTTTATTCTATCTTCATTATTTATTTTTCTTGTAATTAAATTTAAAAATACATACATATTATATTCATTTTATGAATCACCATACAAAGGGGAATATCTTTCTCTTTGAAAATTGTAGATAAATACAAAAATTTAAATAAAGAAATAAAATAAAATAAATAAATAGAAATAGGAAAATCTCATAAATTTCATAATTAAGTTGACTCAACATTTGTTTAGTATAAATATCCGTTTGTGAAAAAATTTATGAAACTCATCAAATATATTGAAAAAACTTTTTATTTTATAATATTACTGAATATAGATATAAACAAAAACTATGCCATAATCATACCTATAACTTTTAAATGTAAACAAAATGAATATTTAGAAAAATTTTGTAAGTGAGCATACAAACAATATGGTTTAGGTTGAGTAAATATCACGTATCTACATATATGTAATATGTTTACAGCTATGTATAAATATACAAAAGTACATAATATGTGAGTGAACTGAACATATTTATGACATAAAAGGTATACCTACATGTGTTGATTTGATCTCTAGGTCATTGTAAATATACGAACAGAGAATAGACGCATACAAAATTTGAATATTATATGTAGATATGTATGTACAATTACATACTTATTTCGTCTACATATAGCACATTATTCATTAATTAATGTTTCAAACAGTTATACAAAAATATACAAGATTATACGAGTATGTGTTTAGTAAAAATATACAAGAGTGCAGAATATAATAAAATAACATACTCATACTGCTCATACGTATTAACATATTCATTAGTATGAATTGTGTGTAAAATTATTCTTAAGTGACTGGAACATTAACAAAACAAAAATAATAATATCTTTATCTATACATTTGAATTTTAACCTATTGTTCATAAATTTCATGTAAATACAAAACTCTTTATATGAAAGAAAATGTTAAAAACTATAAACAAAAATATTACTAACAAAAATCTTTAACAAAAATCGATGAGACTTCCTTTAATATTAGATTTATTCTTTTATAACTTTTGTATTTAAATTTAAAGAATATTATGAGAAAATGAATTCATAAAAAAAAAAATTATTAAAACTGCTTTCTACCACAGACATATATATCCTTATCTGTGATTCTACATACAATTTCTAATGTTTCATAATACAAAAAAGTGTAAAGATAAAAAATTAATTATAATATCTTCTGTTTTCCTACTCACTTAACATTTTCCATGTAATATTATTTTGTATTAGAATAATAATAATTGAATTAAAATGATTAAATATTTAAAAAAAAAATGTTTAATGATCAAAATTATTCAAATTTTCAAATTCAGATATTCAAATTAACGAAGTTATTCAATTCGCCTTAAAAAAAATACCAATCAAATTTCCATTTGAACGCCACAAAATATGCATTTTAATTTTATTTTGAATACAAAACAATATTTTTAAAATATTTGAATAATGATAATTTTATAATTCAAAACCAAGTAGATAATGATGCTGCTGCAATTAAAATATAGAAATAAAATCAAAAAAAATATTCTCAAAATTGATAAACATTCGACTATTCCTATATTATCTCATGCTAAAAAACTTAATTCCAATTCTATCTGAAATCAATTTCAACATTAATCATTTAGTCATTAATTAAATAAAAACAAACAATAAACATTTTATTATTAATTGTACATAAGATGCTTTATTTGATATTTTTTGATACATGCATAAATTGACAACTGCTGTAATATTATTTTAAAAAAAAATACAAAAATATTTCGTATAAAAAATAATTGAAAAAATGACAAATCAAAAAATTCATTCATAAAATCTGTAATACATATACGAGTATGTATAAAAGCAAAATAGAAAATAAAAGATGTCTGATAAAGGAGTTTATGTAAACACTCATGTCATAATTTAATGTCTATTGTAAATTTTTGTAAATATGGAATGAAATCAGAACATGTAATATTTATGAAAATAAGAAAATAAATCAAAATTTAATTATAATATATTATACGAGTACATACTATTATGTAATAAAGTAACAATAATGATAACTTAAACTATAATAGAATATATTAAATTTAAATGTTATGAAATTAAGAAAAGATAGAAAAGGCAGAAAATAATTAAGCTGGTAATAATATGATTTGTTTAATTTTTTTATAATATTTTTAATCCTCAAAATTATCAAGAATTTACTATAAAATCATATATGATGCAAAATAAATAAATTTGAAATGAACGAAAGATAGGAAAAAAGGAGTTACGTATTGTTTAAATTTAAATTGAATTGAAACAAATAATGAAAATGTAATATTACTTAAGTATTTTCATGGTTAATGTGTATGTAATGTGTAATTTACTCAGACTCCTTATCAGACGTATCAGTATTATTTAATTGTAAACTACGACTAGGTCTATCTAAAGTATTAACATCATCTTCAATGCCGGCATTAATCAAAAAATCAGATGTTTGATGTGTATTTGTAGTATCGAAATTTGAATCATCAGATCGTTTCGATGGTTGACCGTGGTGTTTTTGATCGCATGAGCATTGACAATTACAAGGCCCGTTAATTGGTGATGTCGCACTTGCTACCGGTATCAATGGTTGAAAACCTTGTAAACCCTGTACACTTTGTACACTTTGTAGTCCAGACAGGCCTTGAAGATTAGCTATTGAAGAAAATGTTGAATCATTACATCCAGGATAAAATACGACTGGTAAGAAACCAATCATTGCGCCTTTCGGTAGTTTGTCGAGTGAGAATAATTGTTGTGCTTGACTTGTAAGTGCTGAGAGATGAGGAAGTTGTTGTTGTAATGAAGCAGTTGTCGATGCAGTCTGTTGAAGCGTCAATTTTGGTGGCTCGTTGTGACCCAGGCAGGGACAGGTACTAACTGATGGAATATTATTGATTAAGAATGGATTTGGGGCAATATTAGGATTATTTGAAATATCTATACTCAACCCGGAATTAGGTGGATAAGGGGGATATACTCCAACTGCTGTTCCTGGAGATCCAGGGAATGGTACATTGGAATTAACTGGTGGTCGAGGGGTAGGATAGTATCCAGGTGATGATGCGTCTGGTCGAATTGGACGATTTGGGTAGGAAGGTTTAATTGGATTGAATGGTGTTGGTTTTTCAATAGAAAACACTGGCTTATTATGTGGAGGTAAATATCCAGGTGTTTGTCTGTGAGATTCTGTCGAATCCGGTGGAAATGGACCTGGGGGACCCGGAGGACCAGGAGGACCTGGTGGGCCTGGTGGTCCATCATCATCTGGACCTGGAGGACCTGGTGGGCCTGGTGGTCCATCATCATCTGGACCTGGAGGACCTGGAGGACCTGGAGGACCTGGAGGGCCTTTTGGTTCACGTTTAATATTTTTACCAGTGCCTGGAGGGCCTGGTGGTCCTGGTGGTCCTGGTGGACCAGGAGGTCCATCGGGCCCATAAGGTCCATCAGGTCCAATTGGTCCTTTGGGACCATTTGGTCCATAGGGACCATTTGGTCCATAGGGACCATTTGGACCATAGGGACCATTTGGTCCATAGGGACCATTTGGTCCTTTGCCCCCTTCACCGCCTCCGCCTCCTTTACCACCTTCGCCTCCTCTACCGCCTTCGCCTCCTTTACCGCCTTCACCACCACCTTGACCAGTACCACCATCATTACCCCTGATGTGCGCGTATGGATCAGCCCCTGGTCCAGAAGGTCCTACTATATGTATATAAGGATAATCGATATGTTTATATTGTCCACGATTGTCAGGTATGTATTTTCCACTATTATCTGTAAATAATTCATAATAATTATTTTCATGCTTTTATTGAAATGTTTAAATGTTTAAAGCCTTTACCAGGATAATACTTGCCACTATATGAGCCTGCTTTGTATGGACTGTATGGAGCATACTGTGACTTGTACCGATTCTCATCATTTAGTCCATATCTTATATACTGACTACTAATTCCAAATCCACTTTGTCGTTTTGTTCCTCCAATATTCACTGTATTCAAATTTATTTCTGATGACTGTCCTGAAGATCCTGCTCTTCCTGATGATACTTTAAGTCCTGGTGGACCAGCTGGCCCTTGTAAACCGATCGAACCATCTAATAAATATTTAATTATTAAATTCGCCAATAGCATATCGCATAATAACATACCCAGGCCTAGACCTCCACTGAATCCAGCTTTTCCTTGGCCTCTGTTATTATTGAAACCACTTCCTGCTCCATTAATACGACTTGGTCCTGTTACATGATTATATTGACTATCAGATACATCTCCTAAGTGTTTTAAACCTGAATCATGTGTGTATTGTCCTAAATCATCTGAAACATAACTCCCTGAATTATCATGATTGTATTGTCCTACTCCTCCAACTGCTAAATTTTGTTTATTAGAACCATCTAAACCTAATGAACCACTTAATCCCTGCTTCCCCGAAACACCAACTCCTTTTGAACTTGTAGGCTGAGATAAATTAGCTGAACCTCTTATCGCTTGATTGTGAGGTCTATAAGCGACACTGTTAGAATTTGATGTTGAACCCACCAGATTATGATCTTTAAAAGCAACCTGTAATACCACAACTTATATTTACCAGAGCCGTATTAAAATTGAAAATACATGAAAATACTTACATTTTTATATCCACCTTCCGGTAATGATATTATTGGTACCTCTGGACGAATACCTCCTTCAAACATTCCACATCCTTTTGGAAAATATAAATTTTGCCATTCGGTCACTACACCTTTTAATTTTCTCCTATCATCAATATCTTGTAAATTTTTTGTTTCTTCATCTTCTGGGTATATGGTAACAGATCTTTTTGGTTCAACTGTTCTATAACCATAAGCATCGGCAACATAATGAACAGCTCTCAGAAGCATATCTTCATCAATCCATCCGTAACAACCGTACGTAATACCATCAGGTCCACGTTGTTCATGATGGAAATTACCAGTTAAACCGATATCATATCCATAATTATACGCACCTGTAGTGAATAATTAAAAGTTTTTTTTATACACATCTACATATCTATATAATTTTTTCGTTAAATTTGAAAAAGATTTTTTTCTCACTTGTATCAAAATCGGCCGCATAATATTGTGTATTTTGTGTATTCGGATCATCAATATCAACTATCAATTCACGATTATTATCATCTCGACGTCGTGCTGCGTTCGTCACTTGTAAAATTATACAAGTGAGGACCTTAAAAAAAAATAAAAATATGACAAAAATTAGAATAATAAATCCATATTCTATCCACTATCAATAATTATTTTCAATTTTTATAACAAAAAATTAATCGAATCTACGAGTATACTCATACATATAGGCTGCAATCAATTATTTATGTATTCATACAGGTATAAAAGCTAGTACAAATGCAAATAAATTTTGTGCCCCCAAAAGAGTTCAGATGCTACTAAAATTCAAATTTATCAGATAAATTTGAAAACACTCGTATGGAAATATATCTGCATTTATTGTTATTTTCTTTTAACTTTACCTTTAATTTTATTATCTTTTGTCAAACTTTTGATTTGAATTTCAAATTTAATTGACCTAAAGAAAGACATTTTTTTTCTTTTTTCTCATCTTCTCCGTGCTGTTAATATAAAATGTCTCATTCTGTTTTGTTGTGAACATTATTAGTAGGTATGTGTGAATAATTTCAGTTTATTGTTATAAATCATTATGTGTTATAATAAACGAAATATGATTTCAATGAAATGACCTTGAGAAGAATGTGCCTTCAATTATTTACAAATAACGCATATACAAAGGTGTAATATGTGTTGTAGGTATATTTACTAATGTTTACATTTTTACAAATATGTATTCACGAATGATATTTAACTAAATATAATTTGAAGTTTTATTTTGAAAACATGTAAAAAGTTTTTTATTGCTTTTGTTTTGATATTTTTCATCAGTTATTATTTGTTTGAATTTATTTTCGATTTGTTTATAGAAAAGAAGTGACTTAGATATTTGACGTATACGAGATACATTACACCAGCACGTTACACCCTCGTACTCGGTTTATTTATAGGTTGAAATGGTTCACTAAAACCGTGCGCCACATCTCAGAAGCTCATATAAAAACTATATGAAAGTCTTAAGAAAAATAATTTTACAAATGACAGAAAAAAATATTCTCTTAAAATGTTCACATAATAAATATATGAACAAAAGATTTATGGTCCACAACTTAACAAGTATGTCTTAAATGCTTTAAAAGTTAGAATGATATGCACACATACAACCAGTCATGCCTTACCATATAAGTATTAATCATATTACTTTGTAACTAATGGATGAAAATGCACATAATTGATATTTTTTAATTTAATCATTTAATAAAATGAATCATATTGAAGTAATGTATAATGTAATCATGTACTACATGTACGAACAATGTATAAAACAAGAGTGAAAACAATATTCTCTGTGAAAATGTTCTCTTCACATATTCGCATATGCTAATCTAATATATACTAAGAAAACATTTTTGGTTCACGACATTAAAAGTGCACATACTTCTTTTTCTAATTCTCAAATACTTATAAGTTCAATGACCCTTCTTGTTCACAAATAAAAATATAAGTCAAAACATTTATGGGTTTTTCTTGCTTCTTTTGGAGTAGTTTCTCTTCTAATTTTCTTTTGTATATTATGTACTACATTGTAGTAGGCGTGTACGGAGAAGAATTACAAATTAAATAAAACCAGATCTGTATATACAAAAAAAAAACGTACAAATATTTTACCAATATTTTCATTTGTAGACAATCTTGGTCATTTAACTTTTGAGTATTTGAAAAGTAGAAATTAACAATAATTTCCAACCTACAGGAAGGGAAAAAGTTTAGATGTGCACCGGGCGCCCAAGACGCTAAAACCTGCACTGTATACCCTTGCAATAATTATTATTTACTTACATAATATTATTCCGCTATGTTGTATAAATGAAATTTTAATAGTTTAAAAACTTTTACAAATTATCCGATAATTAGATCTATTCATTTAATTAGTTGATTCAAAATAAAATTATTTAAAAAAAAATAAAAGACTACATAATACCGAAATGTCTAGATACATATCTAACAAATAAAATGAATATATCAATATGTAAATTAAATAAAATTATTTAGCCAAAACTACTAAATTCTAAAATATATGAATCAATTGCTATCATTGAATCAATGACAAGAGAATTGAAATCATATTTTTACTTTTAATTTTTTTTTCCAATGTTATTATATTATTAATTTTAAATTAATTAATTTTTCTTTCTCAATACACACATACTCAAAATACATATATGTATAAATTCATTTTGAAATATTAATTTTTCCTTCATTATTAAAAGACAATAAATAAACAAAAAATTTTAAAGCATTTATATCCTTGTATAGGCGATTATTTTTGTACATACATATGTTATACATACATACATTACATTTTTATCATCTTTAATTGCATTACTTACTTTGATTATATGTAGCAATTATTTCAATAAATTTTACTTTTACTTTAAATCGTATATTTTAAATGCACAGGTTTGCATTCATTCATTCAAAATGCTCGCATAAAATGTGAAATACTGTATTCTATACTTTCTAATCAATGTAATTCGTTATAATAAAAACTTAAAAATTAAATAATATTTTCAATGTCATAAAAATAAAAATTCAAAACAAAAACATTTTTTTCCCATATATTAAATGAAACATAAAATCACATTGGAATTCGATTATTTTACATACCTATATATAAAAAATTAATTTTAATTTAATTTTTTTTTTTTATTTTTAAAATAGTATATGATTATGTATATATCCTTGAAAGTAATCAATTTTAGTATAATAATTTGCTACACGACTACTTTCTATTGTACACTATAATATGGTTCGGCGAATCTGTTCTCATCAAAAATCTCAACGACAAGAAAATATTTTTTTTTTAATTTTTTTATAACTGGGGGGATCATTTAAGTACATACATATGGTATACCAGTATAACCCGCATAAATCTTTATTCATTAATCATTTTTGGACGTAAATACTACATAATTTTTTTTTACAAAAATTTGTTATGCTTATATGAGGCATTTAAAAATGATAGAGTATTTTTTTTTTTTTTGCAATCATAAATTATTTCAGAGAATCATTTTCAATTAAATACTATTCCGAAAAAGTGAAATTTGTTCTAATATTTTTTTTTTTTTCAAATAAATATTTAAAATTATTTTTGCGCCATTTGATATTCTCTGACAAAACTCTAATTAATGTCATAAATGTACTTTCAATTTTTCAAAGACTCGTTATATATCGAGCTATTCATGAAATTATATTTATTTTATTATTTTTTAATTTTCATTATTATATATGTTTTCAAAATTTTATTATCATCATCATCATAATTTTCTCTCTTATTTTGCGCATTCAGAATTAATTTCTTAGAACAGTTCCAAAAAACAAAAAAAAGAAGCACATTTTAAATAATGTGTATACATAATGTAACCTTTAATTATTATCTAAAACCGGCACAAAATTTTCATTTAATTATTTTAATTTTAAAATAATAAATACACATAATATAGTCAGAAATTCATTTAAAAAAAATATATTAAATAAAATATATGCATGTATATGTATTTGAATATGCAACTATTTGAGACAGTAATAAATTTTAAATAATATGTCATATTATGTCATTATATTGAAAGATTGAAAACAATATACGACACCATAAATAATAATAATAATAATAATAAAAATATCGACTAACATCTTTTTACACACCTTAAAAATGAAAATGAACATAAGAAGATGAACGGAACTTTCAAAATTGATACTATGTGCATACAAATAAAATATATTTTCATTAAGTTTTCATGACATTCAATAAAAAATGTTTAACTATAAAAGTTATTAAAGTTTTTTTTTTACATATTGTTTGCTGTCAATTATTTTTTTTTTCAAATAATTTTCAATAAAATCTAATTTATTTTATTATTTATTTGCTGACATTTTTTTTATTACATATTTGTGGTTACAAAAACAAAAAAAAAAACAATAATATACAATAATGTAATGTAATATTTTCCTATTTAAAAAAATCTAAACAAAAACCGATTTTGTATAGTTGATAGAAGAATGAAAACAAAAATTGTGTGATGTGTATGCAAGTGTATATACGAGTATTATAATATCCTCTTATAAAATACCACAAAAGTGATAAAATAATTTTCAATTTTTTTAAATGGAAATTTTAACATAATTAAAAATAATAATTAGATAATATCATTAAAAATTTATATTCATGTGGTATTAACATTAATTATTATTTTTAAAACACAATAATTTAAGGATAATTATCAATCATAATTCAAAAAAATAAAAATGTATATAGAGAAAAATGTGAAAAATGTTGGTACTTACAATACATTTCAATAAATCAAAATAAAAAATATATACATTATGCCATATATCCTATTTTTATACCTAATTATTGTAAAATTCATTGAAAAATCAAAAAAACTTTTTTAAATATATGTAATTCAAAATTTATCAATTTTTTTAATTAATGTGAAAATTGTAATTAATCTCCAATCAAATTTTTCATAATATTGAATTTCGATTTTATTTTTTTTTTGTATCATATTTTTTATTTATTTTATTTAAAAACACGCACTCGCACACACACACACACAAATCGAAAATAATTAATGAATAAGTCCAATTTATATACTCGTATCCTTTTGTATATAATATAGTTCGCTTTTATGGAATATTAAAACATTACAAATATTTTAGCATATACTCGTATAAAACAGTCGGATTAGTGTTTATGTTTTATCATTTAAGTGGATTGGTTCCTTCATACCAACAATTATGTGACTATCACAAGTGTAAATTTTCAATTACATTTTTCAGCTTCTATAAATGGCATCATTGTCAAAATGGTCCATATTAACTTTGCCCAGGATGTCATTAACTATCATTTGGGATAGGTGAATTTTGAAAATGTTAGTTCCGCAAAACGGAAGTATACCTACTTCCGAAAAAATTAACAAAGTAGTCAAAAATACGATTTATAATTTATACAAACGCATATGACAGTGTCTCGGTTATTTGGAGCCATCGTTGGAATCGAAGTGATTCATGATGATTATCGAAAATCAAGGATAATAGTTTGTCTTTTCGAATAGCTCAGAAATAACTGGTACATGTAACTTAAAATATGATTAATGCCGCTTCTACATTCAATGCAGTCACTTCAACTTGGACTTCGTCTTTCGATTTCATAGCATGCTTAACAGTAGGATTCGACTTTGAAAAATTTCGAAAACAACAACAACGATTTTACATACAAAAATTTTAAAAAAATTACTTTGCATACCTTTTAGGTGCTATAAAAATGGATTTTTGAATATTTTGATGAAAAAGAATATAATTTTATTTTGTTAATAAAAATCGAAATATAACAAAGATTTTTATGCTTTTTTTTGTAAAAATATCAGAAAAGTCCAAATTTTATTTTGATACCAAAATCATACAAATATATGAAGATTTAATGTATGATAATAGAACGCAAAGTTGAATGATTTTTCAAAAAAAACCAACTCCTTTTAAAAACACACCATAACTAAGTTTCATGACCTACAAAAATAATCAAAAATGTGCTCCCGTTAAGCACCATTATATCCTATATTCAAAATTTCAAAGAAAGTGATCAAATAGTGTTTGCTGTACGAGGTGTATCGCAATTTTGACAACTTTGACACTTTGTAAAAAGTAAACAAGGACATTTAAAAAAATAAAAACGCTCCTTTAAGCACCACAATTCCTATCACAGTATCTATGTTTCAAATTTCATTGAAATCGGTTAAGTAACTTCGGAGATAATTGATGCACAAGATAGCAGATATCTCGAAACCTACTCATAAGAATGACAATGTATTTCAAAAGTTATCCCGAATGAAATTAAAAAAAATTATTTTTATGTTCCATTTAAATTAAAAATCGTATATACTCTTACAATTAAGTTTATAGTTATGCTAGTAAATTTATTTTTCTCATATTCAGTTTTTTTTTTTTTTTTTTAATTAAAAAATCTTGATAATAATTATTATTATTCGCATGCTATAAACTTTTTTTATAGACAAACAAGATATTTCAATTATTATAAAATTCACATTAACAGTAATAATCTTTCTACTGATAATCATCATAACCATAATATACGTATGTATGTATGGGCTATCGGGTACATCAGTGCACGTAATTTATTCAAGTAGAAGAACCCAGTAATATTATATTAAGCATTATAATGTAATACACTCGAATATGCATTTACGTAAAGTCCACCTTAATTAGTAAAGGTCATTTAGCAAAAATTTTCAAATAATTTGACAAAAATTCACATATAAAAATTAATTTTTAATTTTTTCAAATCTAATAATAATATTGAAAGTAAACTTGAAGAACCGGCAAATATATTTATGAATATGTATTTATGTATATTACATATATGTGCAAGTATGTATGTATTTTATACTATTTCTTTTTGTATATAAATTAATTTTTGTTTTTTTTTTTATTATTTAATTTTATAATCGCAATATTTTTATTTTTCTTATAGTTTTATGATTTTACTTTCCATTTTGTCTATTTCTTATGAGATGAGACATGTATGTATGTTTATGTGTATGTTTATGCATATATTATTGACTATATTCAATTAAGAATGTGTTAATCATCGCTTATTTAACATTGATTCATCTGCAGCATTTTAATGTGGTCTTTAACCACGTTTTTAACATGATTTAACTAACGAGTCTCGCAGTAATCTTCATTTATATTTTTTCTAAACATCAATAAATTTGTAATTTTTTTCGTGTTAGTTCTCCTTCTTTTTCATTTTCTCATTTGGATATTTGACTTCATTTTTTTTTTATAGATTATACATATATCTGTGCATGCATACACACACCAAAACTATACATATACTTATCAATTAATAAAATTATATACACTTATATATGTACATATACTCGTATGCATAAGAGTACACTTAAATATAAAAAAATGTGTATGATTTTCGAATGAATGTATAGAAAATCGTAAATAGTCAATAAAGATGAGATGATGATAGTGACGATATACGTAATATGCTATATGATAACATTTATAGGTATCTGATTTACTAGAAAAATATATGTATGTGTTTGATAAATTCAGTGGATAGGTAGCACATCTTTAAAATAAAAAAAATATATTTTTTTTTTTCGATTATGTGTTGTTGATTTTTTTTTTCTCGTAATTTGTTTCAATAAACAGCCTACATATTACGCAATAAAATCAACTCATCTTCATATTTATGTATCTACCTGTCTTTTTGTGTACATAAAGGTATAATAAAATGGTATGTAAAGTCTAAGCATAGTCTAAGTATATGCATAGATTATTTATTTTAGTTTTGCCGACCTTGCATTTATATATCAAGCTAAGAGATAAAAATTTATTTTTTTTTTTTTGGATTTAGTTTTGTTTTATTGATGTAGTAGTATGCGTAAATGCGAAGATGTGCGTTTGTTTGAATATTATATGTATGTATACAGTCAAAATCATATAAAATGAACTTATTTATTACTGAAAATAGTAAAAATTGACATTTTTATGTCATTTTATTTTTTATTTTTATTATGCATAAGTATATGAAAAATGTGAGTATTATATACTTGTACATATTTACTTATGTTTACATATATTTAAAAGAAAAAAACACATTTTTTTCTCGTATATTATTGATTATTTATGCGAAAATTATAAATTTAGTTCATGCGAATAGTTTTAGATCCTTCTTCATTGTGCATAGTGCATCATCATCGTATAAATTTTTTTCAAATTACTTTCAAAAATCTATGCCATATACAACCCATACGTACATGTATATTTATAAGAGTAGATATGTCTATAGTATGATTAACATAAATTTAAGAGTATATAGATATTATAGCTAGTGCCTTTAGTTTTTTTTTTTATTTTATATTCTTCGTTTAGCATTATTTTATATAAATTATGACTAAGAATGGAATCTAAATTGTTTAGTGCACTTTTTATTTTCTTGTTTTAATTTTCAAAGTTCAAAAATGAATTCGTTCGGTATTTATGTCATTAATTTAATGTTTGCAATATTTGAAGTATAAAGATGACACTTTATGATTAGATCATGTAATATCGTTAATAATAAGGTATAGAATGTGCAATAAATGAAACAAAATTATATTACATACACAAAGGTTTTGAAAATATTACACATACCCATACGCATACTTATAAATAATATACGTAAATGTATTTAAATGGATGCAGGTGCGTGCATCATTTTCTTTTACTCTGATTGAAATTTACTTAAAATGAAGGTACACAGATCGTTGGATATAAAGTGTTAAAATCACTTAAAAAATCTATATTTTATCAATACTGCATCAATAGGGTAAATAATTTATAAATTAAATACACTTCATATTTATATATGTATGTATATGTAAGTTGAAATGAATTTATGATGATAGCGACTATTACAATAAATTATACTTCAATAAATACATATTTAATTGAGAGAATCATTTGTGAAAGGAAACAACATTCATTCTGAATATATTCATTCACACATGATTATAAGTATACTTATATCTTTACATAATGTACGTTAATATGCAAGCAACTATGTATCGTTTATTAATGAATAATCGATTAATAATAATTACAATTCATTTTTTTTTTTGCAGAATCCATTTAAAATAAAATTTTTAATTGAATTTTTTAAACTCGTAAGTCAATTAATTTGTTAAATTGGTAATTTTTTCAGTGTTTTTTTACACAATTTTCAATATTTATTTCAAATTTAGATTAATACGCAATTCCAATACAGTTTTATATTAAATGACAATATTTGTAAAGAATACAACCTTTTATGTAACTTACTTATAAATTTGCATAGTTTTTTTTTTCCTTTTTAGATTTTCCTTTGTAGATAGCCAAAAATTTTACTTTTCTGTGATATTCTTTAACTTATTTTTCTTTTATCTAAAAATTTTATTTAAATTTTATATGCAAGAAATGAAATTCACTTAAAAAACTTTTTTATAATTAAAATAAAAATTTTTCTTTTATGGTCCAAACTACCAATTACTTAGATTTACAATTACACATACATACGACATAAAATACAAGGTACACATATACAAACATAAATAATTTAAACTTTCATGTCATATACATATGAGTATGAGTTTCGAATTTCATTTCCTTTATAATCTTTTGATTTTTATTGTATACATTGATGAAAAGGAAAGTGAAAATAATCATTAAAAAAGATTTATAAAAGATAAATTTAAATTAAATTAACATATGAAAAAGTTAAATACGCGCACATGAAAAAAAAAATTCAATAAAAATTCTAATATATGAATGAGATAAATTTATTTATACTCGTATGTACATACAAACATTTATATATATCTTTCATGCCGTATAACCTTTTTTACATTCATCTATATATACATACATATATTGCGATTTTTTAAAGTAATTCGCTTTTGTTTTATTTCTTCTTGAAACAAACATGATAATGAATTAATGAATTACGAAACTTGTTGGTTGTTTGGATTAAATTATTTTTATACAGTAATTTATTTTATTGGAAATTTAATACGGATACATTATGTACTATAATACATTTTCATATAATATGTGGTCACGTGCTTCAATGAAACTTAGTATATAAAATCAATATATAATAATAAAAATAATAAAAGTAAACATGCAACTCAAAAAATATTATAATGAAACTCATCTCTCAATTAACTCAAAGGAGAAATAAAAATAATCGAATATTCAAAATAAATTTGTCTGATTCTATTTTTGCATACATATTTTTTTTTTTTCATACTAGTCTTTATAGTAAATTAATGAAACCCAATATTTACGAGTATTATTGTAATATGTATAGTCATTTTGAATATAACAAATGAATGACATTTAAATTACATACAAATGAAACTTTTCATGTCATGTCATATTATAGTAAGTATATTATAAAAATTTCAAAAAGTAATTATTGTATAAACATCACCCAGTGACGACCATATCCAGTTTTCCTTCATGATGTCCATTGAATTAAAACACCACTTTGTTTATGCAAAGTTTTGTACAATTTTTTTTTTCTTATATTTTTTTATTTCTTTGCCAAAATATTCACAGTTGGGAGGGACTAAAGCTACTTCTTAACAAAGTAACATGTTACATATTACCATATTACTTTTCTTTTATATTACATACAATGTATAATGAAGATAAAGTTATGATGATGATGATGATGATGATGTTAATAATGATATGGATATGATAAAATGGTTTCGATTTTTATGAAAAAACCTTTTTGTAACATATACAATATTTGTTATTGATTTTTGTTTTTTTTAAATATTTTTTTAGCTTAGTTAAAACTTTCTCCAAGTATAAATGACAGAGAATAATAAAGATAAAAAATAACTGTAAATATTTTTTGGTAAATACAAAAGTTGAAAATCAAGTTCATTGTTTTTTCAAAAAAAAAAAAAAAATTATTGAGAAAAAATATAAAACGTGATTTATATTTGCAAAAATATTTTTTTAACGAATTTTTACATTATTATTATTAACATTTACATATAAGTTAAACTCTTACGATCTCGAAAATTTATGAATGATGACCTTTGAAGATTATAAATCAATGAATGAAATAATTTCAAATAGATACCTATAAAAAATTATGTGAGAAAAATTACATTTTACAATAATTTGTATTCGTAATATTCTGCATATATGTAAGTACACATATACAGATATTGTCTATAATCTGTATATATGTATGTTTACACATTAAATCAATATTTCCTATGAAAAATTGTTCAATATATCAAACAAAACAATAAATGATCTTTAGTTCCATATAAAACAACAGTTAAATACTATTACAAATCTTTACAATATTCAAATAATTCAAATAATACTATGTAGTAAGCATGCATATGGCGTATACCAAGATATACCATAATATCTCATATGTCTGTCCAATTATGTCTTCTTATTGTATTTATTGTATATAAATTATCTATATGATAACTATGGAAAAATTTACATTTAAACAAATTACATTTCCTCCATTAATGGGTACAATTAAATTGTAAATGATACTTCATTTCATCAATTAATCTTCAATATATAGCATGTGTATACACTATATGTATGTACATAATGTACACATATGAATAAGTGAACAAAACTATGACATATAATGCATACTTAACAATAAAAAAATTATTCATCGTAATAATATATTTTTTCTGTAAAATAAAATCACATATATTGTCATCTTAAACTGAAAGATGCAATTACATTTAAAATTATCATAATCGTATTTACATATATGTATATGAAAAAAATAGAAGTCAAAGTATAGATAGACAAAGAGATCTTTTAAAATAACCTTCAAAATTGTAAAATAATTTTTATTAGGTCAAATATAAATATTATTTATTACATAAATACGTATTAACATGATATACACCTATACCATCATATACGAGTATAAGCGTAGTTTGTATATTATGTTTATTTGTAGAAATAATACTCGCACTATCGTAGCGTATACTATAGATACTATTTATAGTCAATGACTTCTACTCCTCTAGAGTATGTATAGAGTAGAGGGCGGAGCAATTATAAAATATTTTTAGTTGATTTTATAGTTGGACCCTATTATGAGTGGTCGATAATATCGTCTCTTCATCGACTGTCGCCTCGACTCGACAAATTTTGTATTATGAGTGTCGATTTGAGGCGAGAATATCGACATTTTGAGTCGATCAGCTAAAACTAATCGACAGGCATATAGTAGTCTATGGTGATTTGTATTTCATGTATGCTTTATATATAAGATAATGTGTATTTAATTATTCTGATCAATTTATTTAAGTTTAATTTAATTAATTTAATTAAGTAAAGAAAAATCACCAAAAATGCTGTTTGACCTGTTTGAAAAAAAAACATGAACGAATCTCTCAATCCTCTTCTTTTATGCAAAAAAATCATTATTAAATTAATATGTTTTATATGTATTTTCTCACTTAGCTACAAATTATTTAAATTAATCAAATATTTACTAAAAATTACAAAAATTAATTAAATATTTATTCAAAATTGAAAAAGAAAATGAATTATAAACTTTTATATCGAAATATTTGACAACTTTTGTAGAAATTAAGTACATGGTATTTTAAATGGTAATTTTAATGGTTTTACATGGTAAATTTGATATGGCAATATCTTTCTGTCGAGGCGACCGATTTACATCGTCTCGTCTCGTCTTAATTTTGTCGATAGTCGATATGATCGACACTCATAATAGGGCCCAGTGTTTTGTTGTGTATACAATATTCGCATTTTCTACTGAAAGAGAAAATCAGCTTTTTCTCAAAAATGAAAATACGAGTATATACATATGATGGACGAAATAATACTCATAATATACGATTGCATATGTATTTGCTCCTATATATTATTTGCTCCTGTATTTGCTCCTGTGAAAAACCTACTACAAAGGATAATAATCATATGGACTTTTCTTTAGTTTTAAATTTTTATATTATTTTTTATTTTATGTTTTTTTTTAAGGAAAACATTCATATGTGCGTACGTAATATGAAATGAACAGGCATATGTTTATATATGCGATTATAAATCTGACATTTTAAATAATATAGATTTTCTACTAAACAATATTTTGATACACGAAAAGTAAATAAAAAATTTTACGCTTTGATAAGATTACTACACCACTCATATATTTTTTATAGTGTTTTTATTTCATATGTATAAATAATTTCTTATTAAAACAGACAAGTTTTTTGTTAAACATAGGTAAATCTATAGATGCTTAGATACAATCAATATTTCATATATCCTAACTACCCATCTAATATCGTAATTTATTTTATATTTTTTTATACATATGTATAGGTTTTTTTTTCAAAATATTTAAATATTTATATAAAAAACTTTTTGACACTTCAAACGCATTGATATTAATAATATTCAATTTTTTTTTTTTTTTTTTGTTAATTTGCGAAATCAATTAACTATATATGAATCTAATATTGACACACGCAAATTGTTTTATTTATTTTCTTGTTTTTAAATTTTTAATTTTTTAATACTTGATCTTCGAAATGACAGAAAAAATATATTTTTTTTTTTATTTTCAAAATATAATTATATAATTAATATTCAAATGCTATCATTATCACCGTTTATTATAATCTACATATAATATTTCCAAAAATTTATGAAAAAGAAACATTGCCTTTTTTTTATAATTTATTTAATTTTTGAAATTTTCGTTTTTATAATATTTTCATTTTTCACATAAATAATTTAATAATTTAATAATCATATCAGTCCTCACGAATCAGTAAAAATATTAAAATAAAAATTTATGTATGTATATTACACTTACGGACAGATTTACGTGTAGAGTATGTGTGTAATACGTTATAATATGTGTGTACGCGTATGTTAATTATAATGCTGGCTGACCTCAATTAAGAATATGACAAATTCGCATTTATACACAGCACGCGCCAATTACATAGCTATATAATTAAATTGAATACAAACTCTGACACCATATGATATTGATATTAACACTAAATTGATCATATTGTATCCACAAAATAATGTATTCGAATTGAATAAAATTTATAATTTATGAAAAAAAAAATTAAAAATAAGATAATTAGATGGAAGCTTTGTGTCTAAAGTACTGCTGGAATTGCATATGAAAAGTATCGATTTCAAACTTCAATCAGGGCACTAATATCATCCAACTCTATAATAACAATTGAAAATTATTCATTTTGACAAAAAGAAGAAAGAAAAATTTAAATTTGTAAACAATTGATAACTGACAATCTGATATTGTCTAAGCAGTTAACATTAAATTAACTGATGTACCTTTTCTACTCTATATACCATATCATGTACTCGTATTTTCATTCTTGAGGAAAATTCATTTTCTCTTTATAATTGCTCTACACTACACACTAGACATCATAAAAAGTATACAAAAAACAGGAAGAGACAGTAATAGTAGCAATCACGATAGTACGCTATACGCTACAGTACCTTGCATATCATGTAATCGTATTTTCACGTATGAGAAAGACTTATTTTCTCTTTATAGTACTTGCTATGACTGTTCACTAGACGCCATGAGAAATACACGAGGTACAAGAAGAGACAGAAATACAGAAATAGTAAAATTTCGTATACTCGTATTTTAGTACATAATAGCTGTGTTTCTTTCACATGAGCAAAGTACTTAAAAATTCAGTTTGGTTTAATACTTCACTAAATTTTTATGTATGAACTGCTCATTCTACCAGATGTATTTTTACATTATCCAACAAATTGAAATTGACTGTTTACGTTAGATTTCTTGGTATAAACAAATATCATATGAAGTGTTTTATATAAATTTTTCAAATTTAAAGTAAAATAATTTTAAGCTTATCTTTTGCTTCACTTGTCAAATTTATTTTTGTTTCTCTGAATAGTTTGAGTGTTTTATATAGTGTTTTATATAAATTTTTCAAATTTAAAGTAAAATAATTTTAAGCTTATCTTTTGCTTCACTTGTCAAATTTATTTTTGTTTCTCTGAATAGTTTGAGTCATTGCTAAAATAATTGCTCAGAAGTACTTTGCTCATGTGAAAGAAACACAGCTAATATACTGAATTATAAATATCGATTATAATGTTATAATCTGTTAACAGGTACATATATACATATTTAATAACATACATACTTATTTTTGTGAAATTCAATCATAAAAAAAATTACAAAAACAAATATATTATCTAGTAAATTTAGAAATATTTTTTTATTATTATCGATTAAAATGTTTTTTAACATATTATAAACATTTATCGATATACATTTACAAACATTATCTATAAATTTATTTTTATTTATGTTATAATTTTCAAAATAAAATTTTTTTGATGTGTAAGAAATTATAAATAAATAATTACAGCATATTTTCTGGCATAAATTTATTTCAACAAAAAATAAAAATCAAATTATTTTCTACAAATTATACTTTTTGGTAAAGAATCCAAAAAAAAAAACCAACAATTTTAAATCGGAAATCTAAACTTATGAAGGTAAACTTCTATAAAAAAAATGTTTGTAAGGTTTTAAAAAATTTGGAATTTTTTTTAGTTAAATACTTAATGGTATAATTTTTATTTTTTGGTACAAAATAATATTTAAAATATAGAATATTAAGTACTATTGGATTAGAATTTTTTAAATATGTTATCTCAATTATAAATACATATGTATAATAATAATCACTTTAAATAATAATTTATTACTTATATGAGTATTAATTTAATATAATATTTCTCCAAATTATTTAATTTAATTTTATTAAGTATTATTTCTTTTTTAATTTTTCAAATTATCTTTATGAATTCCATTTTTTTTAACTGTGACGTTATTAATCACAATAATGATTAAAATTAAAAATGATTTAAACATAAATATAAAAATTAAAATTTGAAATTATAAGTAAAAATATATTCTATTCCCTGCAGATTAAAATAACAAATAAATTAGAGTAGAGATATTAAAAGCATATTATATTAAATATGTACATATACTCGCTTACATTTTAAAATTCAAGGCTGAATTTATAAATAATAATGTTCGTATTCCATTATAGATATATAGGTACTTCACATGTTTTTTAAGCAATATAATAAAATGAATAAATATACTACTACATAGTTATAATAAATTAAAGATTAACGAAATTTGGTATCATCTGTTTAATATTAGAAAAAAAAATCGTCTCATATGTAAATGCAAATAATGAATACATAAATGTACATATACTATGCAAATTTATTTAACATTCAATTGAAGATGTATTTTGAATTAAATGCGAAGTATAAAAAATATGCATCCACCACCACCAATTAAAATTACTGTCAAATACGCTTATATTTATGTATGATACATTATGTATATTTGTATAATTAAAGAAGTAAATTTTTTTTTATTTTCTTTCATTTATTATTCAAATACATATACCAACTCGTATCAATCTAATAAACATTAAAGCAATTTAAATGATTCAATTAACTAAATTGAATAAGAATTAAAATTACATATACTTATTCTGATTGTATTCATTATACGAATAATTATCGAAATTAAAATTTTTCTGATAAGTTCAACTAGTTCGTATGTGGTCAATTTAATATAGGATCATATGTATGTATCTATATGCATGCATATTTTTTATTTTTTTGCATTATATTCGCTTTTCAAGTTAAGTTAAGTTTGAAAACTTGTCTAAAATAATTTTCTGTACATACGAGTATGTATGAAAATCAGTGAATATACTCATATATAGGACATCCTTGCATTGAAATTAAATGCAATTTTTAATTCAAAAAAAAAAAAAAAAATCAAACAGGTACATAATTAAAAATTATTATTCAGTCAACTATACATGAATTTTCTAATTTAAATTTTAATTTAAATTTAAATTGAAATCGAATGAAAAGGATGAATAATGAAAAGTTGATTACATTTAATTTATATGTATTTATAATAATGATAATAATCATGAAAGACATTATTAATTCATGAAAAAAAATATATACTGTATTTATACAGATGATATTTTAGCCATTGTTAACAAAATGAAGGTACTAAATGATGACAATTTATCTAAGTAAATACATTTCAAAAATTAACCAATTTGATAAAGGATAGAAGTTATTTTTTTAAAAATAATTATTTTAATTTTATCGTTTTTTTTTTTGTTTTTTTCATTTTGAAGTTATCATATCCCAAGGCCATGCATCAGAGAAAAATATTTTAGATTAATTTCTATATCTATCATTCAAACATCAATATTTAACGTTTTTTTTTATTTATTATTTTAGATGAGTATTCCTAGTCGTAAATTATGTGAAATATTTCTAAGATTTTTGAATATCTAATCGATAAAAAATTTTTAAACATTTTGTCATACACACATTTTTATGAAAGCATGTTGTTATATATATTTTTTTTAAATGAAACGAATGTGGAAAACGAGTTCGTCTATTTTTGATGAAATAGATAACGAATAGATATGTATGTATGTATGTACGTATGTATGTTATGAAAACAACACCATAATAATTTCGAAATGGAATTTAATTAAAATGCAAAAAAAAAAAGAAGAATAAAAATGGCATGTGTTAAATTTTTTTTAATGTAATTTCATTTTTATTTTGTAAAAATGCTCATGTCATCACAGGTCACCTCATATATACATACACACGTATATGTACATATGGTTATACTGTCGCACATCATCCACACTATCCTATCATCATATAGATTCTTATTGTTTTTATATGTATATATGTTCTTCTTCATTTATATTTTTTTTTTCCTTTTTTTTTTGTTTTTTCATCTCAAATAAGTAATTCTGTTAATTTAATAACCTTCACATTTCTTCCCAAAAGATCATTATATATCACGTTCGAATTTTCTCATAAATAAATAATATGTATGTATGTATGTTTTGTAGATATAATATGTCATCACGTTTTCATATTATTTCTTAATATCATTAAATATATTTTTGTCAAGTTTTGTTTTTATTTTTTTTATTTTGTGTTTTTTTTTCGCTTCTCATTTTTTTTTTTTTTTTATTTTCTTATGTCTCTTCTTAATAGAATATAATGTACACATTTCTTTATCTTATTCATTTTCTAGTGACATTCTAGTGACTACATATATGTACAATGATACTAGACATTATACCAACTAATAACTATCCATGTATATACATATATGCGATGTAATAAGTTTGCTTGTAAGTATGTTCTGAACTACCTACAAAGTATCAACCATTTCAATTATAAGTTTAAAGTTCGAATAACTAACTTTAAGAAGTAATAGTATTTAAGAAGGAAATCATGTACAAAAAGACTATATAAGAGAAGAGTAATGAAAATCGAATTAAATAATTAAAATACTTAATTCTTTTTTTTTTTTTTTTTGACTTCTAAATATGATTTTTGTCTGTTGATTTTTATTCACTTGAAAAATAATTTTAATGTTAAATTTTATAAAATTGCATATTTTTGAATTTATTAACGATTATCATGAGTATAAGTAGTAATATCCTTAGATCTATCATGTACATAATACACTTTACGAACATCTGCATGAAACTCCATGAAATCATATTTGTTATGGTTTTATTTAATACTTAATTTGCATACATTTAATTTTATTTGTATACATTTGTAAATATTCATAATTGATGTTGTTATTTATATACATTTACCATAACTTAGCCACCTTATTATATTAATAATGATTATTCTACATGCGCTAAATATTAATATTTTAAATGATTTTTCTACGCCTTCATAATATTATTTTCTTGTGCATACACATGAAGATTTCTAAGAAAAACTACATACATGTCATGCCGTTTAGTATCTTAAATTTGAATAAATACGATCAAAATTTTATAATTTTATAATGCAATCATAATTTAAAATCTTTCAAATAAAAAAAAAACAAAAAATCAAAAAATTTTAAATGCCAATACACATACATAATGCACGTATACTTACAGAAATAACTATGATTTTACATGTAAAGTAATATTGTAAATTTCGATATTTAAATTACCTGACAACAAATATTTTGTTTTTTTTTTTCGGTTTAAATTATATACTGTAAGATTTTTTTTTGTTTTTTTACATTTACATACATAAACATATTTTTAAATTATGTAGATACTTATAAATTTATTTATGCCCATATAAACATAATATCTACTCGTATATTCTCATATAATTTTCTAGAATAATAATATCGTGGAGAAGAAAAGAAAAACTATGAATATAAAATGTGCCAAAATACTTATTTATAGCAAACTTTTTCATTATTTATGAACTTCAATATCTACATACATACATATTTATGTATAAATGTATTTTTTGTTTTTGGATATTTTCAAAAATATATATAATTAATAAAAATATTTAGATTTTTTAATTTGTTATTCGGACACATGTTGGAATTAATGAAAAACTAATCAAGTAACAGTCATTTACTATATATTTTACGGTTCTACATAAGTATATTATTATATATGTATTTATGTAAATGTACAATTAAGAAAATACATATTAGCAAATCAAAATTAGGTTTTGGATACAAACTACAAACAGTAGTTCAGCAGATCGTGATGATGAAATAATTAATCTTTATATCAATCAATTTTAATTAGTAACCCAATTTTAAATTCTATATATTCACGGATTTCGGGTACTCATATATGTATAATAATCAAATTTGTTTGTTACTGATATGAAACAGGATTTTATTAAAATTTCCGTATACGGATATAAGAAATGTTTTATAAAATCTCATATAATCATCCATATATCTAATTTCATTCTATTTTAATACAAACGTATTACGTTAATGTTAATTTTAATATTTTCAAAGTTAATTCAATTTTCTTCTTCTTTTAAACATTTTAAATGAAACTCAGATTTTACTCATAACTTTGTATATCGTATTACTTTTTTTTTCTATTTTTGTCATCATGAATTTATCCATAATGTGCCTATACACCAAATAAGAATGACGATGATGTCGATGATGATGATGATCATGATAATAATATGCGCCTACATAAAATTACAAAAAAATTTTTTATAAACATACACATAAATGTATGTACATTAATATACATACATATTTGTATGAACTATCTAATAATAATCTAAACATTCACTTTATTGAAAATGGTAAATATACATTATAGACGGCAATTGATATGGAGTTACAGAAAACAAAACCATAAACAAATTATTAAACAAGAATTCCATCATAATTATGTCATATTTTTGACATTTCATTTTTTATTCATTCCATTGTCATCTTATAAATATACACAAACGCAGATATGTACATATTATATGCCCATACCATGTGTACATAGAATATCTGAAAAAATTAATCACAGAAAAATTTAACTACATATTACAATGTACCGGAAAAATATTTTCGAAAATTTTCACCAGAAATGTTAAAAGAAATTTTCAATTATCACAATATATCTGTGATACTCTTTTACATGTGTATATAAAATATTTACTTGTATAACAGAGATTTGTACTTTACTTTTCCGATTAATCTCAATTATCGAATATTAAATTTGTAATTCACTATGCATACATTTACAAAAATGTGTACCAAATTATGTTCTTTCATTTACAGCAAAAATACGAGTACCATTAACAACCAACTTTATGACAAGTTTGTATACAGAAAAACTATTTTACATATTTTTATTTTTCATTTTCTTTTTATGTACATACATACCACATTATTGTAGAAATTCTTCACATATTGACATTCATTTAATTCTGATTATTTAAATATTTACAAAAAGCACAAAACAGAATGTATATAAAATTCAAATTTTTGAATTAATCACATTTAAAGAAACTTTAAATTATTTAGAGGATAACAATTACTTTCAGGAATACATTTTTGTTCATTTATGTTTTCTGTAGTTTTCATTCATAAATTCGACGTATACGTATATTTATACTCGTAGTTGTATGCGAACACATATGTACACGTGTATGTTTCTATCTAATACAATTTAAACTGATTGTTGTTATGTGAAGTAGTGATGTTATGTGCATATGATTTTTATTAGTAAAAATATAAAATATAGTTTAAATAAAAGTCAACATGTAGTATACATATAAAAATCAAGAAGAAAATACTTATTTACATATGTTGGTCTTGGTATGTATTATTAAGTATATTCACGTGTTTACATATTTTTCATTTCAATTTTTCCATGGTTTCATTAATAACAAAAATTTATATCGCTATTTTATCTATAAACATTTACATAATGTTCATGTCATGCATGTACATTATGCAAATAAAAAGAAAATATGAGGA
Source organism: Villa cingulata (assembly GCA_951394055.1). Lineage (NCBI taxonomy): Eukaryota > Metazoa > Arthropoda > Insecta > Diptera > Bombyliidae > Villa > Villa cingulata. The sequence continues at coordinate 32,773,352 of OX596021.1, read as the reverse complement.
CATAATAATAAATATTTCTTCATTCTAAAGTAAAATAAATAAGTATACCTCTATTTATATTAAAATTTTCTTACACAAAAGGAAAAATTTTGTACATTATTTCGATTTTATTTAGCAATCAGTTTTGTTTAAAATATGTGAAATATAATGACAGATATAATATAGTAAATTCATATATTATTTACACTACATGCTATATATCCTTATAGAGGTAAACATTATTTACATATGTTCATACAATGTTTGAAAGAAAGAAAATTTATTTGTGATCGATATTTTGGATTTTCTCTTTTTGTAAACAGAAAAATATTCGTATACAGGGTGTCCCAAAAAACGTGGAGAATATTTAAACGGATGAAAGTAGAGGCGATTTGCAGTCAAAAATGTTATATTACATTTTTTCGTTTGCACTTTAATTTCGACGCTAGAAGGCTCTTTTAAATTTTGAATATTTTGCAAGACTTTTAAACACAAAATTATGTATAACAACTTTTTGTATACCCCAAGTATCAATATTTAGTGTTCAAGTCAATGATAATCAAACAAAATTATCTTTCTTTTGATATACTACAACAGGTAATTAAGAATTCAGTTCGTAGTAAAAAAAACATCCTGAAGTCAAAATTCATGATTCATTTTTAAAAATCACTTTTATTACAAACAGGTTTCCTGAAAAACAATTGCATTACGACAAATGTTGCCATTTTAATAATAAAAACAAAACAGTGGAAAAGCGTCCTCTTTCAAACAAAAAAAAATTTCACGTCGATTGTATGAGCCGTTATTGAGTTATTAAGGATCAAAGATGTGCGGAAAGGGTAAAAAATGTGCTTAAAATCGCACATTATAAGCTAGAAAAAGGATTTTATATCATTATTCATATAAAATTAAAAGATCTCATCAAACTACAAGATATGTAAATTTTTTCTATGAAATTTTCGTAACTCTTAAAATTTCATTACCGTCAAATTACTTAATTACGAATATTGCATCAAATTTTGTAAAACAAAACAAAATCGAATTACACGACTACACTAAATGACTAAAATGTAATGGCATACAATCATAAGCTTTTCAAATACATATTTAAAATGAAAATTATTCATCTAACTAAAAAAAAAAAACATTATTTTCAAAAATTATTATTACTTGTGTACCTATAAACGAAATGAATTTAAAAACAAAAAAATCCAATTAAATTTTTAATTATGTCATCAATATAAAATTATGCTCATCAATTAATTTATAAATATGTTATAAAATAATTTTCTATAATGTAATATGTACATAAATTTCATTTTATGCTCAAATGAATTATAATTATTTTTATTAATATTTTATTGAGTGACTGACTGACTTTTGAAAAAAACAAAAACAAAAAAAACAAAAATTACTCTTTTAATGCTTCTAACATTTTTTCTATTTTATAGTAGGTATACCTATATTAATTTAAATTAAAAATTTATGTTTGATTTTAATTACTTTTATAATAATGTACACATTATTAAATTCTAATTAATTATACAATTTTATTGAAACTCAATTTAATGATTACATTTACTCGTACATTATACTAGTATGTGCTGTATTGTAAAGTTGTTAAATGTGCACACGTGAACATGAGCAATATTATTACAATGAAGGTATTCACTTAAGTTAGGAAAAGGCTCATAAACCTAGTAAAATGCACGTATTTACACGATTTAATCGGTTTACATGCTTTTTATACTATATTATGCTGTTATGACACTGGCTTAATTTTGTTCTGAATTTCATTCTTAAAATTTTTACTGAAAGAGATAAAATTTTTATATTATAAATTTACTTATGCTGGAAACAGTGAAAACGATGCACACTAAGTTTCGAACTAGCTACAAGTTCGAAAAACCTAGAAGATAAAATTGTTCGAAAGTTAAGAACAAGTTTTTTGACAGTCAATCTTAATTTGTGACATTTACATTCTTAATTTTTTTTTTGTATGGTGTATGGTTTTTTAATTTTTTTTTTAACAAATTATCAAAATAGGCTTCGAATTAATTCTCGAAAGCTGTATGCATCTCTTTCATTTATCATGCTATCCATGTCACACAATTCGATAATTTTAAGAATGAAATTCAGAGCAAAATTAAGCCAGTGTCATAACAGCATTAATTGAATACCCTCAATGTAAATTTAAAATTAATTTACGTAATGAAATGTATGTCGCATTATTTTCTTTTTAAATTCTATCTTGGTCCTCAATCTATAGGAATGCATTTAAAATGCTTAGAATAAATTAAAAAAATATCCGGAAAAAATAAATATTTTATATATTATTTCACCTTTTTTTTTAGATGAAAATAAGATGAGAAATTTCTGCATGTGTGACGGCTAAGTATGGTGATTCAAAGTCTACATTGTGAAGCTGTTAGTATATTCATACTGGTCATTTCGAATAATATTTTGTAGAAATTTATTATATTTTTGTTTAATTGCAAAAAGTTTGAGTGGAATGTTTGGTATTCTCTATACGCATTTATACACCCATTCAATAAATACTCGTACATATACGAATATGTACACTTGTCATCATCAGACGACGTCAATACAGGTGCTAATTAATAAAATTGACATACAACACCAAGAACAACATTATATAACATACATTCACATTATACGATTACATGTACATTCAAAATGTAGTCGTATGTAAGTACAGATTTGTGTAGATTTGGAAATTAGAAGTTTTATAGTATGCTGCTATGATGCTGATGATACTACACACATCACGCATGTACATACTCTCTCAACTACAACTTCATATGCATGCAATATAATGTAGTATAATAGAAAAAATGTTCATTTAAATAATGTTAATGATTTACATTTATAAAAACATATGTATTTTCTATTCATACATTTACATATCTATATCCATTAATCGACATCATTAGACATTATTTACCGAGATATGTACATTATTGTTCCATTTTATTTTCATTATTTGCATAATTCTTGTATTAATCATACAATTTCATTATATACGAAGTACTTTTATATGCATGCGTATATTTCGTAATAAACATTTTTTTTTCGTAGTTTAGCATTTAAGATACAGATACATACATATGTACGATTACATGCATTTAAACATGTACTTTAATTGTACATATTTGATTTTATTTTTGCACATGTGAAAAAATATATTCTGATACGATGTAATGTAGTTGTATTCTAATTATATAAATTATTCATTTTTCATTTATCCTTTTTATTTTTATTTTTGTTTTTCACATTGCCATATTGTGCCATAACATAAAATGTAGATACTACCTCATATACATATCTGTTACTCTCTCTGACATGTTCCTTTGAAAATAGAAACTTTTGAATATAGGACAAACATTATCATTATCGTAAACAATGAATAAATAATGAATTATAAACATTTAACTATATCTATACGACTATGCCCAATTTACATACAAACAGGATTTATATAATTCAAATTCCATAAAATGTAAGCATATATTCAGTAATTTTTTACTCTTGGTAACAGAGAAGAAGTTAAAAAAATTTCAAATAAAAACTGTAGAATGTTTATCCATCGTTAAGTGGAAAAATTTTTTTTCTGTAGAATATCAATGTAATACGAATATATTCACATTAAATTGAAATCATAAATATAATTATTGTTATTATAGCATGGCACGTACGTGCACAAAAGAATTTCTACAATTTATTTATTTTTGGTATGAGAATACTCTTTACATTTTTACAAAAAAAAAAAAATAAGTTTTTTCTATAAATTATTTATTTTGAATCAATATTTAGCAAAAAAAAAAAAAAATAATAACAAAATCTAAAACAAATAAAATTATTTATCTCGATAAAACTACTTGAAACTAATAAAAAATTTTAAGTATGTAATAAATTTTATAATTGACATTGAAAAGGAGAAAATCATACATGAATATTATTTTATGTAAATTAATGATTGAAATTTATACATATACGCGAGCATGTGTGATATTTACTGTTCGCGTATAGCTCATTTTAAATTATGTACATATATAGCTTCAATTATATACTTATAGAGTGCGTATGCGTAATCTACCGATAAAAATATGTAAAACATACATGAGTCTTACACACATTTTGTATTTTCAATAATTAAATAATGTGATGTTTAGTCTAGATCATATTTAAATACGACTACGAGTATACATATAAACTAGAAATTTGATTCATATCTTGTGGTAATATTTAAATCAATTTTTTCTTTTCTTTTTATATGTATTATTCAATTTCAAGTGTAACTACTCAGCTCAGTGTGAAATTATACAAATATTTCTATCACTTTGTTTCAATTTACACAATATTTATAATATAGGTAATAAAAAACAAAAAAAAAAACAACATTTTTTTTTCCAGACAGATTTCATAATCTCATCATGCCTATTATTATGATGGTTAATACATCATATACATATATATTTTTTTTTTGTCATTCAATTTTTTTATTTTATTTATTCATTTCTATATATACATATTACTCGTATCTCGTATATACAAATTCGATTTAATGTGTTTATTTATTATTATTAATTTAAAATTATATATACGAGTACATATATGGATATTTTTCTCTCTCATGTATCATTCACATATACATATTACTAAAAAGAAAATTATTAATATTTTTTCTTTTTATTAAATTGATTGGAAAAACCTCAAACATGTTTATATTTGATATGAAGATGAAAATTTTTACTTTATTACATTATAAATGCAAATATACTTGTATACTCTACAGATTTGGATAGATTTAATAGAATTTTATACATTATATACGAGTACATTATGTACATATGTACTATATGCACATACGTACATACATATATTATACTCGTAATTAAATTATGTAATAAATTTTGATTTTTCAATACTAATAATAATAAAAATAATAATATAATAGAGGTTATACAGTATATAATTTTGATTTGGTTTTTTTTTTTAAAAAAAATTCTAAAAATGATAACCAATTTTATTTTTTCATAAAGCATATAAAATCTAGAGAATTTATCACTTTTACCATGACCCAATTAATTATATGAATTATAATAATATACAAGTATATGAATAATTTCTACCCAGCTGACCATTCAGTGAACTAGGTTCACAGTGAATTCATAGTGAATGCCAAAAATCTTCACCAACTGAATAATTTTTCTCTTATTCATTTTGAAAACACGAAATGAAAAATAAGTGAATTATTCAAAAATGGGTACATTATGAATACACCAAGTGACTGAAATATGAATTATATTCATATAAAATTCATTTGATGAATGACGATTTATGTTAACTTATTTTAATTTTATGATAAGGCGAATTCATTCGTTTTATCTTTGTAAAATGGTTGCGATTCACAAAGCCTAACACTATGGAATCACTTAGTGAACGTATAGTGAATTTTTATGTCCCTTTTTCATGTACTAATTTGTAAACTGAAGCGATATAAAATGTAGTTATTTGAGTCTAAGAATAAGGAATAAGCAAGTGTTTTAAATTCTGTGTAATATTAGTTTATTAAAAATAGAAAGTAAAATAAATAAAAAATAACGAAGTGATTAATTATTAAGTGATTAAAGAGTTTTTATTTAAATAAAAAAAAAACAAAAATCGAAAAGTAGGAATATAATAATTAGAGCCAGGATTCATTGATTACTCACATTGTGAATGATATTTTACCCTCACAAAGTGCATTCAATATGAATTCATTTCGTGTTTTCATTAAACATTCAGTAAGTGATTTCAAAGTGAATTCACTGTGACCAGCCATAGCGTAAAAATTTTTGAAATAAAATATCTTCAATGTGAATTCACTGTGAACGTTCACGTGAAGAATCACTTGGTTGAAATGAATTCACAATGAATTCACTATGAGTTCACTTGGTCAGCTGGGTATATATATAATTTTTAATTTTTTTGTTTTTTAGCTGATTACTATATCTACCTGCATATGTATACATACATACATTTCATATTCATAATATGTGATGCACGTCTACTTACATAATGTAAATAAACAAAAATGTTTATTAATAAAATTTTTACTAATTAAATCCAAAAAAATAAAAATCAAACACATGAGCATACATGCACATACATAATATATACATTTTTTACTATACCCAGCTGACCAAGTGAACTCATAGTGAATTCATTCTGAATTCATTTCATCAAAGTGATTCTTCACGTGAACGTTCACAGTGAATTCACAGTGAAGATATTTTATTTCAAAAATTTTTACGCTATAGATGGTCACAGTGAATTCACTTAATGAATTCATTTTGAAATCACTTACTGAATGTTTAATGAAAACACGAAATGAATTCATATTGAATGCACTTTGTGAGGGTAAAATATCATTCACAATGTGAGTAATCAATGAATCCTAGCTCTAATTATTATATTCCTACTTTTCGATTTTTTTTTCATTGATTTAAATAAAAACTCTTTAATCACTTAATAATTAATCACTTCGTTATTTTTTATTTATTTTACTTTCTATTTTTAATAAACTAATATTACACAGAATTTAAAACACTTGCTTATTCCTTATTCTTAGACTCAAATAACTACATTTTATATCGCTTCAGTTTACAAATTAGTACATGAAAAAGAAATACAAAATTTCACTTTACGTTCACTAAGTGATTCCATAGTGTTAGCCTTTGTGAATCGCAACCGTTTTACAAAGATAAAACGAATGAATTCGCCCAATCATAAAATTAAAATAAATAGTCGTCATTCGTTTACATAAATCGTCATTCATCAAATGAATTTTATATGAATATAATTCATATTTCAATCACTTGGTGTATTCATAGTGTACCCATATTTTTGAATAATTCACTTATTTTTCACTTCGTGTTTTCAAAATGAATAAGAGAAAAATTATTCAGTTCGTGAAGATTTTTGGCATTCACTATGAATTCACTGTGAACCTAGTTCACTGAATGGTCAGCTGGGTATGTACTGATGAAATTTACTGATAAATTTTTTTTTCTTCACAATTTTTTAGTTATTTTATTGTTTTAATATTTTTTTTATCTCTCATAATTTATTAATTATCTGCATCTATCTAAACTACTTACATACATTTACGATATTGTATCGTTTACGTATATGATTTATATCGTATATATGTACATATTTAAAATGCTGAAATTATAACTATATTATAGTCTCTTCTCCATAAGCATATTTGATTTGACTAACTCTCAAATCAATCCACTCTACGACTCTACTCTATAATCGATGTAAAAATAAAAGAGAAAATATATTTCTCATTTTTTTTTCTTTTTTTGACTTAACCTCTACTTGATAAGCCAACAACTCGTGAAGACAATACATAACTTATTAACATTAAGAAAAATGAAGAAGAAGAAAATAAACAATATTTGTTTTCTACTTAATTTTTACATGGTCTGGTTTGTAAGCATACATTACGAATACATAATAATGTATATACAGAAACATTTAATGTACTTGAAAAAAGTTGTAACGTTCATCTACGTACATGATAATGATCATTAGGAGGTGTAAACATACATAAATGCCGAATAGTAAGTGTGAACGTGTACGTGCTAGTATTGCTGTATCATAACAACAATCACCAGACACATTTACACTCAATTGAAGACAGAAATAATGATCGTCGTAAGTTGTAAAAGGTGAAAACTTACGCTTTTAGAACAATTTACTAAAAGAACCGCAATCAATAATATAAACAAAAAACATATAAAAACTTCTCTTGATCTTTATATAAATTTGTTCTAAAAATGTGTTAAAAAACAATTTTATAAATGATTGATTGAAAAATTATACAATACAAGCATTATTTTATTGATCATGATTATGTTCTTAAAAGAAGATGAAGATATGTATACAGTATTTATCAGAAATTTTAAAATGTACCAAAAGTTCTATAGACATTATCTACCTTTAAAATCTTAATGATAAAAATATTTTTTTGGTTTTTTTTAAAACAATTTGTATTCTGATCTTTCTGATTTTTGACCTCTTAGTGTTTTTAAATACAATTTACTTAGGTCTGTTACATTCTCTGGTACCTACATAAAATCAAATACAAATTGATAAAAAACTCATTCACTAATGCATATACATATGTAAGATAATTGCAATTTAACGGTCAAAAGTTATATGAAAATTTTTGCAAAATAAAATTACCATTCATTTAAATAATAAAAATTAATAAAATATCATTTATATAAACGAATATATTATGAAGAAAGAAAAAATACACACAAAAATATTGATTATTATTACCAAAAGAAAATAAATCAAAATTTGTACGCACAACAACAGTAAAAACACAATTGAACATACGAAAAATATTTAAAGTGGTTTCAGATATTCGAGAGATACGTAGGTACTCTTATACCATAAATGTACGTATTTAGAGTAAAAAGAAATAATCCCACAATTAATAAAATTAACGAAAATTTCTTTTTGTACATTTAACTATCAATTAGTATGCTCTACCCGTATCTCGTGTATGTGTAATGCATTAATAAAAGTACAAGTACACCAACATTAAAAAAAAAAAAAAAATACAAAACAGGTTGGTCATTTAAGAATATGTCAATGGAAATACATAATATGCTGAATATAAACGAAATTACAAGAAAGATAACAAGAAAAATGAATACTCATACCAAGATATCAAATCGGTTAGTTATTGAGAAAAATTGGTAAAATTCATTTATGTATGTTATCACTTTCTCTTTAGTGTATGCCTACATGCTTTTGTTAAAAAAATAAAAAATTAAAAAGAAAGGTACTACAGGTACTATACATATTGTAAAAATCGAAATAATTTGTTGTACCACGCAAAAGCCTATCATTTCGATAAATTATCCATAAAGATACACAAAATAATTCTTATAATAGTATGTATGTACTTTTATACACAACACTAACATACAAGTAAATATATAGTGATAAAAGTAAATTTCGATAAATTTCCATTTACCTAGTATAAGGCGTATTAATCATTGATTAATTTATTTTATAAAATTTCTTTCTGAATTTTTTTTCCTTAACTTTAACTCTCAACTCACTCACTCGATTTTTCAATAAATTCATTTAACTTCGATTCTAATAATTGCCGCTAAAAATCAAAATGTTTATACGTTGAATTGAAGTTAAAAGATGCAAAAAGAAGTCAACGCGAGAGCACTAATAAATTCAGAAAAAAGAAATCAACTTACAAAATTGATCTATGCGATGAAACAATCAATCATTATTGCTATTGGTCATGGGATGCAAAACGAAAAAATGTAATATTTATCGATCTGTGATCCAATTATCTTTTGAATAACAATTAAATAATTTGAAATATTGTAAATTAAGATAACCATCAGGAAGTACAAATATATACATATGAATGTGTACTTATTAAATGCAATTTTTCTATCAATTAAACTTACAATTAAAATAATAATAATCGAAAGAACAAGAAATCAATCATTTAATGTCAAGGATACGATTAATAAATTTAATAAATTACCAATAATACAATAGATGTATTAAATATACGTGTATTTAAATTGAAATTTAATACTACTAATGACTTATTTTAATTTATTACCAAACAAAAATAATTTAATAAGCAAATAAATGAATAAATGATTTCATTTAGAATTCAATATTATCGACGATTAATGAAAAAATTCATCGACTTTTGTTCAATTTTGAAATATTTGTGTTGTTTTAAATACATTTTTTTTAATAAAAAAAAAAAAATAACGAATGAATAAATTTATTAATTTTTTTTTCCTATTCTAAAAATAAATATAATTATGTAAAAGTACAATTTAAAGAAAATAAAAACAAACAAAACTAAAAAACTAGTTGACTACTTGTTTTCGAGCCATATAACCGCGTACACATACACGTTCATATTATAAATTACCTTGACCTATTGAAAAATGTTCAGATTTTTATTACGAAAATAATTAAAAAATTTGAAAATTTTATTTTTAACTTATGTACATAGGTATATAATATTTTCTAGCCACAATATTAATAAATAAATACGTCATATTGTTACGATCCTTTCAAAATTTTACTAGAAATTGCCGCAGATATAGAGAGAGTATATCACATCACCTAAATGTAAAGCTATTTTAGAAGAATTTTTCTGGTTTTATTTTTGTAATAAAAAATACAAATTTGTATGTAAAAAAAAGTAATAAAACAGAAACATTAAATTGTATTTAATTTGAAAGAAAAAAAAAACAAAAATCATAATTAACCAAATAAACAACCAATAATCGATCGATTTTAATTGATTTCCTTTGTTATATAAATTTATTTATGATTTATATTTTGATATTGTGTATGTAGATATACATGACAGAAAATATTTACGCACATGTATTCACGTATGTATAGGGTACTTTCATAAATGCATCGTCGACGCTGACGGCAAGAAAATTATGTTCATAAATTACTTTCCAATGCAATCGTGGAAGGGTATTGTGTTCATTAACTCACTCAGTCCATGTGCCCCTATTCGAGTACATCGATTTAAAAATTCTCTTAAAATTGCAAATCTCATCCAATTGTATTATAAACTCTCATATACCTTCTTCAAACATTCTGTTACTCTTTTATTCTTTTATTTTTCTCAAATATTCAGTTGTTGATCTGTCAAGCTAGTATACAGTTGGTGTGTTCAGAGGTTGAAAAAGTTAACAGTAAGTTATTTTAGTTTTTAACAGTATTTTATTCTATTTTTAAAATGTTTTGTGTTATATTACTTTATAATCGTTCAAATATTGTTTTTATGCTAATATTTAGTAACACAGATAAGTAATTTATTTATAAAACAATGTTTAACTTTATGTCCATGAACGAGGACAAAGCGACTATACAGCTATACCCATGATAATGGACATGTCCCTAAATAGGGACAAATTTCCTAAAACTGTATTTTTTCAGTCACAAATTTTCAAATTTTTCAGGTGTTTGGAAATGGCGAAATTGACCGATGAGCAGATTTGCAAATTGTTAGAAAATTCCGATATTGAATGTGAATCAGATTTTGATGAAGATGAAATTGAACGATTTATTTGGAAAAGAACGTGTCGTCCAGGACAAAATAGGAGTAATGATGATGAAGAGGAGCAGCAAATATCAACAACGATAGAAAATGAAACGATTGTTGAAGATATTGAAGAAAATGTAGATGAAGAGATGGAAATGCAAGAATTATTTGATAGTGCTATAGAGGACATAAGTAACACAAATGTAGCAGAAGCTGTGGAAGAATATACAAGAAAAGAAAATATTCAATGGCGACGTAGAGCATTTGATACTGTCAATTTATCTTTCGAAATTGAAAACAGTGAAAATGACTTGATTCAGGACATTCCAACTCCTATTAACTATTTCTACCGATACATACCGAAATGTATGTTCGATAAATTTAGTGAATTTACTAATATTTATGCATTACAAAGTGATGCGCGATTCAAGCCTTCCGATCCAGCTGAAATGGAAATTTTATTTGGATTGCATATTGCAATGGCTGTATATCAATTGCCCCGAGTGAAATTATATTGGGAACAGAAAATGAGGCTGCCATTGTTCACAGAAAATATGAGCCGAGATCGTTTCTTCCAGCTCAGAAACAAATTGCACATAGTTAATAATTTAGAAAGAAAACCTGAATGTAAAGATAGATTATATAAAGTTCGTCCACTTTTAAATCAAATCCGTGAAAGATGCTTACAGCTGAATGTAGAAGAAATGGTATGCGTAGATGAGCAGATTATACCATTTAGAGGTACACTGGATATTATACAGTATATAAAAGGCAAGCCAAATCCGTGGGGAATAAAAGTGTTTTTTCTATGTGGCAAGAGCGGACAGGCGTATGATTTCATTGTGTACCAAGGTAAAACAACTGAACTGCCTGAAAATGATTTAAAAGTATTTGGTCTTGGTCCTTCAGTAGTACTTCACTTAGCTAACCGTTTAAATAAAAGAGGCCATCAATTATATTTCGATAATTACTTTTCCACATATCAGTTATTCGAAATATTGAAACAAAGAAATACACTAGCTGCAGGCACCGTTAGAATCAACAGATTTAAAAATCCACCTTTCATTAGTGACAAACAATTGAAAAAAAAAGGAAGGGGATCATCAGACGAAGTAGTAAGCAGAGATGGTAATATTGCTATGGTCAAATGGTACGACAACAAACCAGTTGTACTGGCATCGAACTTCATTGGTAAAGGCCAAGAAGACATAGTACAACGTTGGGATAAGATAGCCAAGACACACAATAACATAAGCAGACCAGAAATTGTAAAAAAATACAATATCAACATGTGCGGAGTAGATCTATTAGATCAAATGCTTAGCTATTACAGGATACTAATACGCTCAAAGAAGTGGCCACTACGAGTTATTTTCCACTTTGTAGATCTTGCGGTAACTCTTGCTTATTTTGAATACAAAAAGGAATTCGAAAATAGCGCCATAAACAAAAGAGAAAAATTAGATTTACTGCAATTCAGAATAACTGTAGCAGAAACTCTTATTTATTCTGGTAAAACAGTCAACAAAAAAAGAGGCACGCCATTTCAATCTTTGCAGCATGGAAAACAAATGAAAACATTTGAGATCCAACCACTGAAGGATTTGCGATTGGATCATACCGATCATATACCTATCCATGATAACAAAAAGGAAAGCGGACGCTGCAAAATGTTCAACTGCACTGGAAAATCGCACATAATATGCGAAAAATGTCAAGTACATCTATGTTTGAATAAATTTAAAAATTGCTTCAAGGAATATCACACAAAATAATTTGTTTGGAAATCACTTTCATTTTCTTTTTTAATTTCTTGTAAAATGCTCAAAAAGAGTTCTAATTTTTTATTAATTTGTTTTTTTTTATCGAGTATACGTTTGAATAAAGTATATGATTACTACAAAATTCACAATTTGTTTTTTTATACTTTAGTCGCAATGTCCTTGAATGGGGACAGGTGGTAAAGTGGGAGGGTTCACCCCAAGGTCACAAAATTTCGCATTTTTGTAAACTATGTACCTAACTAAGCAATGTTGAGTTGGAATTAAATTTCAATTTAAAGTATATTAAATCTGGGACTGAGTGAGTTAATTCAAGTAGTCAACGAAGTTTGCAAAAATTACTCAATCGTTTTCAAACAGCTGCGATGCTTGACTTTCAAGAAGAAGAAGTTTGACATTTCATATTACATATTTATATCTTGTATCAGTTGTTTTCAAAATTCTGAAGTTTTATATAAAAAAATTAAATTATAAAAAAAAATTAAATTTTGTTCACCATATGTTATTCTAATGTCATAAAAAAACTATTTAAAAATGGCGAATCGTGTTCATTTATTTTAACAAACGCGTGCATGCAAAGCTGACAACTCAGATTACAATTCCAATGCATTCGGGTCGTTAGCACGCGTCGACGACGCATTTATGAAAGTACCCATAGATTCTGTGTATTTTTTTTTTTAAACTTCTTCACGTGTGCGTATTGAATACTACATAAAAGGAAAATACATATACATTTGTAAAAAATATATATATAATACTCGTATTCACAGTAAAAATGTTGCTAGTTATGTATTCAAAATCTTGATATACGATTGACAAACACACATTACATATTTTTTTGTCGTTTTGTAAAAAAAATAATAATAATAATCAATAAAAAAAAAAATTAATGAATAAATAAAAAATGTTATACATATGTATTTTATTTATGAATTTTTGAACTTGATTTTTATTCTTCTTTTGAATAAATTAATATCAAGAAAACATATTTTTATTCAAATATTTGAATTATATACTACATATTTTATAGTTTTATTTACAGCATAACTATACAAACCATACTTACAATGAGATACATAGATACACATTAATAGTGTATTGATCGTTCAATGAAATTGATAACTTTACTGAGAAATTTTTATGTCGTGTGTTCTATTCTATCTAAAATCTAATCTTGTACTCTTTCAAGAATTATAGTGAGAAATATACCTCAAATTTTGACAAACATTATTAAGATTGAATTAATTTTGATTTGATATGTATGTACATGGTGATTCGTAATAAAGTGTTCCAACACTTATACACGTATATATCAATCTCAATCGATTCCTTGAATTGTTGTGATTAGGCATATTTTTTCGAAAAATCTCTCCGTCATCAAAATAATAATATCAATATCTTTAGTTTTCAAAAGTTTGTGGAGTCAAAAGCATTTTTATTATAAAAAAAATCATATCCTTATTGGGGTAAATTTTTTAGGACGAAGGATATAAAGGTAAATTGTTGTTGACCAAAATTTTTCAAAATTTTAATTTTGAACGTTCATATCTGCCACATTTAGCAGCAGATTGGGACATGTAAGATACTGTTGGAAAGATCCATAATATATATACTTTTCATCGATGTATATAAATATCGTTTTATATGAGTTCACACTTCCCTGCACAGACGAAAAAGTTTCAACAAAAAAGGAGTGAAAGGGGAATTTTTCGAAAAAATTCCTAATCGAAAACGCTTACCACAACACTTCAAGAAATCGATTGGTATATGTTGAAACACTTTATTACGAATCACCGTGTACATACATGAGTGTACGTACATAATGTATTGTTCCTATAGCAGAAAAAAAAAATTGTTCTAACCAAACAAATAAAATAAAAACAATTTCTAGAAAACGTGACAAATTTTTCATTGTATTCGTAATAAACGACATGTTAACTACAAATTGGAATATAATTTGTAAAATTCGAACGAATAGTGAACAAATATACTACCTATATATGTAAGTAAGTATGTGTATTGAGTTCAATGACAGATCAATATACAATTTACTTACGTTATTGTTTCATTCAATGCTAAATTATAGAATATAGATATAGAATTTTTAATAATCTAGTGTATAAGTATATTTTATTTATTTTATATTTTTCAAATACAATTCAATTCAATATTATATTTTTGAAAATTTTTTTAAAAAAGAATTTCATATTATCATGAAATTAATTCATTTAAATATTATAATCTTCTTGAATTTTTTTTTATTATTTTTATTGTTAAAATTTAAATTATTTATATAAATTCCAATGATATATTTGTATTGGTACTAAGGTACTATGTATATGTATTTGTACGTAATTTAAAAAAATTTTTAATCAAAAATTTAAAAAAATAAAATTTATTTTAAAAGATACACATAATTAAAAAATGATAAATAATAATAATTCGAAAACAAGAAATTGTGAATAGAATTTAGAATAAAAGAACAATAAAATTTTCTTGATAACAATAGCAGTAAGAAGAAGAAAATTGTTAACAATTTGCGATTAGAAAATAATTTTTTTTTAAATATAAATCAATTCAAATATTCAATTTCAAATATTTTCCATGTCATTTTGTGTATTCATTTTGTATCATATTCATTGCTATTTGTTTTGAAAAGTTATTCACTTATAAACCTAAATATTAAAAACCACTGCGTATGTATTGTACTCCTTAAGAATAGAAAATTAGGAAACGAGTTTAATTTTTATGCCACTACAAATTGCAACTTAATGTGACAACGTTTTTAAACAGTACATATTAAAGGTATATTTATCCTTGTTTGATTTGTTACTACATAGTTGATAAACTGTGATAAACTGCTTTATATAAGTAGTTACTTGAAAGATATTAAACATTTCTATACCCTTGATAGTATAATTCTTCACCACATTTCAAGCGCACATATATTCTTCCGAAATGTGTTTTGGTTTTTCATTTTCTTCAAGATGCGATCTACAAAATCATGTGGATGTCACTCGTATTTTGATTCTTGAGAAAAAATTGATTTTCTCTCAGATTAGAATGCGAATGTTGTACATAACAAGCACGGAAAATCAACTAATAACATTTTATACTTGCTCCTCTCCTTTATATATACTCTAGAGCAGCGGAAGTCATTTGACTAATACAGAGTTCAGACTTCAGAGTAAGATATAGTATACGCTACGTAAATACGAGTAGTACTTTCACACATCATGAGTGTACTCGTATTTTCTTTCTTCAGAAAATTTTGATTTCCTCTTTGTGAATATTGTATAATACATAACAAAACACGGAAAGTTAACTAACAACATTTCATGCTTGCTCTTCTTTTCTATGTACTTACTTTTAAATTTTCATTCTGAAACTTCGAGTGATACCTAGAGGGCGCTTATACCGGAAATTCCCCACTACCATAGTTTGGAATTTCACCAAAATATAGTTTAAATAAAATCACTAGAATACGACTCAGTCATATAAAAATTCGTGTATACTTGTATACCATAAAATCTTAAAGTTTGTTATTTTTAAAAAAAAATTACTAACAATGTTGAAAAATAATATCTGACATTCACTTAACACTTTTTCTTTTCAACTAACTTTTTTAGTTTTTTTTTTTTTTTCTTTAAAATAAGAAATTGTTAATTTTTTGAAACGAAAATGATTAATATTACTACATTTTTAAAATCGTCAGATTACTGATATGTATAATGCAATATTTTTATTTTATTTTCAATTTTTTTCTTTCATGTATTTTCTGTTATTATTTTTTAGTTGTATACAATAATTTTATTTATTTATTTATTTAATTTTTTTTTTTTTTTCAAAATATACATACATATATACATCATAAATTTAATCGCCTACACAAAAATGAAATAAATTGCATTTGTAAAGAAAAAAAAATCACAACAAATATAAAATTTCTAATTTCCATAACGCATATTATGAATTTATGTAGGTATGTATGTCACATATTTATTTAGATATTTTTATCTGTATTACTTATATATAAATAATATATACATTAAAATACATATTCATAATAGTCCTCATTTAAATGATTTACTCATCAAAATATTGTCAAATATCGTGTGCAATATCATTTATTAGCTAATTGATTACCATATATGTACATACATATACATATATAATATTGTATTCTTGTTATAATGCATACTAATACACACATAACGCAGTGTATGAACATTATTTCAATGGAGGAATTATATAATAAATTTCGCATTCAAATCTTCTTTTTTTTTTCATTTTCAAATTTTATTTAATACTTATGTTAATGTGACTTTATAGTTTTATGCATACGTAAAATATTAGGTATACAATGACGTCATATCATATGACGAATAATGACACAATATCAAATAAAAACTAAGAAAAAAAATAAAATAAAAGTGAATAGATACAGATATAATTTTAAAAAAATATATGAAAAAACAAGATAAAAAAGATTAAAAAAAAAAAAATAAAAAATAATACAAAAATATACGAGAAAACAATAAAAATACAAGAAATAAATTAAGAAAATAATATTAAGATAAAATTGTTTGTATAAAGATTTTTAAGACGCCTTCACATTCAATAGATTAACTGCTTATATATAAGACAATTCGACGAGCAATACATGAGAAAATTAAACAAAAATATAAAAAAATTAAAAAAAACTTTAATCCAACATTATGTATGCAAAATAGGTACATATGGCACATAATTGGGTATTATATGAATGTTGGATGAAATGTACACATAAATATGTACACGTATATTGATAATCTTCAGATAAATGTGAAGTGTGTGTAATGTTACTTCAACCAAAATTGACATAATAATATGTGACTGTAAAGAATAAAGAATGTTAATCATTCCATACAATATGATATAATTTTTAATTTATTATTTTAATTTTTAATTAGCTTCATTAGAAAAGAAAATTGGGTGATGGATTTATGCTTTGTATATGAATTAAGATCAACTAGGGTAACCAGTAACCTAAATACCTCTTAACATCTTAACATTATGTGTTTATATACTATACTATACTAGACAATTTCCATCTACTACCTATATTCGTTACGCTATACGAAGACAGTCATATATACATAGAAAATTATGATCCATAAATTTTATTTTCGTAATTATAGAAATAAAAATTAAAATAAAAAATTTTCATAAATTAAATTACTATTAAAATTTTTAGCGACTTAATTTTAAAATCGTCGACTTTTCTTCTATAAATTACTTAAAATTCGGTTTTATACTGTCTTAAAAAAAATGTATAGTGGGGCATATAATGCTCTAAATTCAGAATGGAGATAAAAAAAAATAAATATCCGGGTTCAACAAAAAAAAAATATAAAATTTCATTTTTATTTTTATTAATAACAAACAAAAAAACAAAAATGCTTATAAATCCCACGAAATTAAATAATATGCAGATATGAGTATTTTTATATATCTACATTCCAATTGGTAAGAACTAAAGGTATATAGAGATACAAAGAGTAGAGATGAAATGAAATGTATATATACATACATAGAAATTACTTAATATAGACAATAACAAAAAATTTAATTTATTTTATTTTTTGGATTATGAAAATTTTATAACCTCCTTAAAACGACGACATTATTAATAGAAGACATTTGAAAATATTATAAATTTTTAACTCGTAAATTCTATAAACCATATTTTTTGTTAAAATAAATTTTTTTTTGCTTTTGCTATTTTTAATGCAAATGGAGGAAGTTAATTAAAAAATTTTATTTATCCGCAAAAAATTTCATGTCAGAAAATCTAATTTTTTTTTGTTTTCTTTTCCAAAGATAATAAAAATTTAACATTTAAATTGTTCTCGCAAAATTTCCAGTATTTTATCCAAAAAAAAAATAATAATAATTTTTTTTCCATTCGTACACTTGTATACCATTAACGTGAGATAGAACTATGAAACTGCAATGTCAGAGTATTGAACATATCACAATGAACGTCACTATACTCATCATGATGATACACATTTTTTTTTTTTGCATATTTTCGTTGCCTAAAAAAACTAGTCTTCGAAAGAAGACATTAATTTTAATTTAAACCAAACCCAAAAAAAAATATATATGTCAGCGATGTCCTTGATTTCTGGCTGCATATTATCGTTATTCATTTATTTTATATTGAACTCGATTCATTGGAATTAAAATAAATTAAAACCGCGAAAAGAAATATTATTCACAGTCTCATCGTTTTTTTTTTTTTTTCTTTAAATATCCTTGTATTCATCAGATACAAATTTATATGTAAATGTGCATATGGCTAGCAGAATGATTTTTCTTTGGAGAAATCAAAGTTAAAAAATATGTAACTCTTCAATAACAAATTTAAATAAATAGATATTTTTTAGAATAATTACGTAAAATTGGGAACTAAAAAATTAAAATTAGAAAAATACTAATTATTTGTTTGATTTGATATTATCCGTGTAGTTTAGCAAGACTTGATTTGAAGTAATTCAATTCAATTACAATAAAACTAACTGATTTATTTTCGAACAAAAAAATTTAAATAAATCTTCAATCTAAAAATATAACTATTTCAATTTTTTTTTTAATATCCTAAAAAATTCGAACATAATTATTCGTAAATTATTGATTCTGATGCTGCCTTAATACATGAATTAACGAAAAATTAAACAATTTAATAAATTTAAATTAAAATGAAATCACAGTCACTTGTACTTTTACTTTTTATGTACATTTCAAATAAAATCATTCAGGATATGCTTATGTATGTACTACTAAAAACGTTAATACGTACATATATTAGTCGTATATGTGTATATGGAACGGATCTAAATATTTTATATCGTTTTGTATTTTTATATTTTTTTATAAATTAACTATTTCGTAGATCGTATAGCGTATTTCAAAATAATTCATTAATGATTATGCTCATTTTGACACAAATTCTCATTTAATATAAAACCAAAAAAAAAAAAAAAAAAAAAATTCAAATAAAATAATATGACACACCTTCGTTCATATAATATCTAACATTCATAAATGTACATACGGATACGAGTATATAAGTATGTATGGATGTATATTACGATTACTCGTGTACATTATATAGATTCATTCATATAGAAGCACATTAGAAAAAAAAAAAACACTCCTAAAAGTTTTAATGAGTGCAATGTTAAATCGTATACACATATAAAGGTATACTGAGTTAAATCGCGTACTGTGTGAATTTGTTAAATATTTTCGTTAACGCAATCGTCATAACGTACATGAACATAATATAATACTACACAGACGTTAATGTAATGTATACAGAATAATGAATATATTTACATGTATAGTATATATACGCATAATGTCAC
Source organism: Villa cingulata (assembly GCA_951394055.1). Lineage (NCBI taxonomy): Eukaryota > Metazoa > Arthropoda > Insecta > Diptera > Bombyliidae > Villa > Villa cingulata. The sequence goes on along the minus strand of OX596021.1, from coordinate 32,753,037 downwards.
TATTATGTCTTAAATTTAATTGAATTTACATTTAAATCAAATATTATAAAATTGAATAAAATAAGAAAAAATTTTAATTATGGAAAAATAATTGCAATAAATTATTTATAAATGTGATGATATGTATAGGGTTCCTTACATGTGGATATATTTGTTATTTTATTCATTTTACTTTATTATTCTCTTAATATTTTTTTTTTGTATTTTTGTTTCACATTTATTGAAGTTTTCTTTAATACTCATATGTTTTTATTTATTTATTTTTATTAATACGCCGGTATACAATTTACGTAAATGTATATTATGTACATATAAAGGATATGAATTTGAAGAAAATGTCAATGATAATATCATTTCATTTTACATTATGTATGTATCTATATATAAATGTGCGTTCTATAAATTACATACATACAATATATAAACACATTTCAATAAATATTCAAATACATATATACAAGCATATATACACATATATAATTTGATGAAACAATATTCATATATTCATATATTCATATTTTAATGTATGCACATATTTTATATTTCTTGAAAATATTTGAAATATTTTTCGCATATACATAATATACAAAATAACATAACATAAAATACTTGTACATACATGCTATAAATACATACAATATTTTTGTAGAAAATTGACAAGTAGTATAACATTGAAATATCGAATCGAAATAGGAAAAATCAAAAACAAATTATGATGAATTTATCTATTACGTGTGTATACGTATTATTGCATAACAACCAAATCAATATTATTCGTGTATCGTATACATACATATATTTTATGCACGTACATAATGTAGGTATATACATACATATTTATACATCTATAATATACGTATACCTATACGTACATATTTGTTGATGACATTTAGAAAAATTTTATTCATAAATTTTTTTTCCAGTTTTAGCATAGATATCATATATGTATGTACATATAAATATATAATATTTGTATTAATAAATTTGAAATCTTTATATCATATTGTATGTAAAATTGGTTTTAGATTTTATTTAAATACATATGTATATTTTATTAAAATTACATAAAAAAGCGTCTAAGTTTATCAAGTAATTGTTTTCTATAATTTAAATTTCATTAATTATATTTTTTGTGTATTATTACTTTTTTTTTATAATTCTTATAAATGAAGAAGAAAATTATCAACAAAATTATGCAAAAAAAAAAAAAAATTATCCACTAAATATAACAAAAAAATAATATTTAATTTTAATAAAACTTACCATGCAATAAATCGCATGAATCCTCATTTTAATATCGTTTCGTTTTTAAATGAACAAAAAAAAAAAATTAATTAATGCACTTTATTCTCACAGCCCAATTATATAATATTTAAAAGTAAAAATAAACAGAAGGAAAAAAAAATAACAAAAATTTTTTTTTTTGTTTTTTGAATAATTCCAATATAATCACTAAAATTAAATTTTTTCAGTAAATAAAAAAATTTATAAAAATCGTTTTTTTTTTTTAAGGATATTTTATTAATAAAATATCCTTTTTTTCGAAGAACTTATATAACAATAATTATACAACGATCAACAAAATTTATATTTTTTAAAATTTTAATACAATAATTGAATTGACCGTTCCATACCGGCCGATCTTAAACAACTGAAGACAAATTTTACGCAAGTATTCAATTTAAATCACAGAATATCGGCGGATCAGATCAGATCAGATGTATGAAAACAAATTTAAATCTTTTATATATTTATGAGAGATTTATACATATACATATACATATAAAACACTACGTGGTAACATACATAAAACTTAATTTTTTTAATGTATTAGATAATTTATATGAAAATGAAAATTATAATTTCTATGAATATGTTAAAATGTATTAATTCGTTAAACGTGATTAAAGGTAATATGTACATATGCATACATATAAAATTTCAAAAATTAAACAGAGAGGAGACAAATAAATAACATAAGTAATATGTATGTAGTGTATTTTGCATATCAAATTTTATTCATCGATTCTCCAATACAATCGCACAGAATGTGAGATGACAATAAATTTTATATTAAAAATTAATACGAACATAGATAGAAGAGTATGAAATGATCATGCATGATTATGATGATGATTCTTCTATATAGTATACATTTCTACAAATCAAAATAAATTTTTACAAGTATGATCGTGATTCAATTCTAAGTAAACTTTACCACCTTCTTATCAAATATTTCTTTTATATTTTTTCTATTTTTTTTTTTATATATTTTATATAAATTTTTAAGCTTTATATATTATGAGAAATAAAACTACCAACATATTTTTATTACACAATAATGAAACCGTATGCAATGCGATCGTATCAATATCATATCGTATTTGAATCCGAATATGTTTATACAATACGTTTTATGTATGTAGATTTATTGACACGAGTACATTTTGACAATTTAAATTTTAAGTTGAAAAATTAAAAGAAAAGAAGATAAAAAAAAATGAAGAAAAAAATATAAAAAATAATATGTTTATTGAATCAAGTTTAAAGTGATCATATACAGTACATTGAAAAATTTTGAATTTTGATCGATTCGAAATAAAAGATCTGTTAGTTTTAAAGATGATCATAACATACAGTACAACATGAGATATCTAACATTGATTGTTTGGTTTAATATTTAAGAAAAGTATAGATTTGAAAATACATTAGAAGAAGAAGAATATGGAAAATATATCTAATCATATAAATGTAAATAATTTATTCTAGGTTTGTGGATATTTAGATTCATATACATTCATGTATATATAAATGTATCCATATTGCATACATATAAAACATATAAATAAAACGTGATACCTGGTTATATATTTTGAATGACCTTAAAATAAACGGTATGTATAGTAGAAAAAAAAAATTTTTTTTTTGTATATTGTATACAAAAATACTCATTATATCTTTATACTTATGTATGTAATATCCCCTATAATTTATTCACATTATGATGATATGCTTGTTAATGTAAATATAAATAGTTTAATAATAATTATTCATGTCTGCCTGTTTAAATTCACGAAATTTAAATTATGAAAAAAAAATATATATAGCAATAAGGCATATATCATACTATTTATACTTTAATAATCTGAGCATATATAATTTTTGATTGATATCGATGTGATAAACAATAACTCCTAAAATTTAACTCATATCTAAAATATATTTGAATATACGAGTACAATGTATAGCATGATATTGGTATGTATATATTTTGCAAAGGTAAATTACCAATATGATTTATGATTTTATAAATATGTACATTGATACAAATGTGCAAAAATTGACATATTACACGATTAGATTAATCAAATGAATATAATATAACATATATACGAGTACGAAAAAGAAATTATTATTTTCATTGTATACGTTTACACCTTACACGTAATCCCAATAATTCGAATTTGAGATCATCCCAATTTTAAATCTGTATGTCAAATTTTCAATATGGCGAAAAATGAAAAATATCATCATCACAAGAAGACTGAAGGCATTACACTAAAGACTGAACTGACAGCGTTACAGCATAAAATAAAGTATTATCAATATTTACATTTATTTTAGTGATACAACAGATGTTATATGACAGTTGAATAGTTTATATGTGTAGATAAAATTCAAATTCCCAATTTTGATCGTATAATACGATAATCCCAAATTTTGGGATGATCCCAATTTAATTCGAATTATTTTTCACCGTGTATACGTATACATTGTGTCCGTTCCAATACCAACTTAAAACAAGTAGTATGTAATAAATATTATGTAAAAGAAAGAAAAGAAATGAAAAGAAAGTATTTAATCTAGATATTTAATATCATATGTATGTAATGTAAAACAAAATATTTTACCTTTGAGCAAATTTTCTGGTTTTTTATTTTTGCATATAGCTATTTAAAATTTATTAAGAAAAGTTGACATTCAAATTATCTCAAAAAAATTATATAATAACACATCAAATATATTAATAATGTGTTAATTAATATTAAAAATGAATTTTTAAACACATATTATAATGAAATTTGGATTCAAATAACTAAATCATATCGTACTGGTAGTAAAAAGTTTAATTTATGACTATAAAAAAAAATTTGAATATTAGATATCACAACATAAGTTATCAATTGACTCTTTTTTTTTGTTTTCTAAATTAAAATTAATTCATCTATATGGTATCTGTTGAAGGAGCTCTCAAAATATTTGAAAGAAAGATTTAAAAAAAAAAAAAAATATGCACACCTGTAGAAGAGACAATATAATAATTGAAAGATTCGGATGGTGCAAATTGTACCGTGTGTTATATTTGATTGAACAGAATTCAGTGGATTGGATATAAATAACGTTATGAAAAGACTAATTTATAACATCATGAAATCGATACTATTAAAACAATGAAAACCTAAGATTCATTAGCTAGACTATATACAAAATGTTTAATGTTTTTATTAAATTATAAAATTTACTTACAAAACTTACATTTGTAAATACATATAGATATTATTATCATCATATTTCTAACCAAATTTTCAATTGCAACCTTATTAAAATTTTGATTTAATCAAATGAATAACAAAATATGTATCCACTTTGTACTTTGAAATTTATCATAGTTCAATATTTTTATTATTTTTTGTACTTTTTATAACTTTAGTTCAATATAAACGGAAATAATAAATATCGTACAGATGCATACACTCTTCATGTAGGTATGTACATATATAAATGTAAATGATGATCCTTCTGATTAAATAAGGAAACTAATTAATATATACATCTGAATAAATAAATTTATAATAATAATATTCATTCGTATATAAGTATTTTTGGTAGAGAAAATTCATCATATCATACTCGCATGATGTAACGTCGTAACATCGTTACATAGAAATACCTATAACAGTGACTTTTTTTATTTATTATTATTACATATTCTTAATATTATGAATTGTACTAATTTCTATTTTGATTCAAACATAAATATGAATTTACAACCACACTATAAATTTTATTGTACATTTTATTCACAAAATTTCAAAATGAATTTGTTATGAAAATTACAAAAAATTCAAATTTAATTTGAAAAAAAAATTAATAACCGTATTAAATTGTTTTCACTGTTACTTTTATGTTTTTTTAATTTTTTAATTAAATCATAAATTCTACATGCATATATATTCCAATCCTACAATGTACATACATTACATATGTAATACCAAGGCTGGATTTACGCATAGGCCGGGAAATTTTGGGGTGACGGCAAATAGACCTGTCTTTTTCATTAGAAAATGTAAAAAAAACTGCTTGACAAATGGCTTGTTCAATGGCTTTTAGAGAAATATTTTGCTTTTTTTATAACAATTAAGATTCGCAATTCAATTTTATTTTAATATAAAAATTAAAAAAAGAAAAACTTATTAAAATTGTAGAAGATTTGTAGGAGATCTTGTACAAATTTTGATACGTATGAGAAAAAAGCGCTAAACTCATTAAAAATAGAAGAATATCATTCTTTTGTTATTAGGAAACATTTCATTGGCAAACAAAGAAATGCAAATATTGTACATAACTAAACACGGAAAATTAACTAAAAACATTTTATACTTGCTCCTCTCCTTTATACATATACATATACTCTCGACCAGAGGAAGTCATTTGACTAGTACAGAGTTCAGAGTAGCTATAGTATACGCTACGTGAATACGAGTAGTACTTTTACACATCAATCATCATGTGTACTCGTATTTTTGTTCTTCAGAAAAAGTTGATTTTCTCTCTGAGTACAATGAGAATATTGTTGTACATGACAAAAAACGATAAATCAATTAACAACATTTTAAACTTGCTTCTCTATTCTATACATACTCTGGGCTGCTCTGGAAAAGTAGAGATCATTGTGTTAGTATGGTAGCTTTAGTATACCCTATGGCTATACTAATAGGAGTAGTATTTGTATTTTCCACATAATGTGTACTCATTTTTGAATTTTCATTTTGAAACTTACTGTGATGCCAAGGGTCGGTCGGTTAATCAGGAAATCTGCCATTTTTTATATGGTTTCATATTCTGTTCATTTATTTTGTTCAACTATCTGTAAAACAATATTTTATTAATATGTACGTATATTTTTTTATTTATATTAAACTAACATTAAAATATAATTTTTCATATGATAATACAATGAATTGTTAAATCTATGTGCATAACTGTACTTCCACACGACACGAGCATATATACATTATATACAATATTCAAATAGAACAGTAGATGTATACTACCAATACTACATAAAATGCTAACTAACCAAATATCATCATTAATTATTACAAAACAATTCATATTAAATGCATACATTTATGCATGCGTACATATACAAGTATTACGAATCGAAAATAAGACATTTTAAATTATTTATGGTATACATTATTATAGTATAAATGAAAAACACATTTTTTACGTCAAATTTATAAATGAGTAAATAATAATAAAAAAAAATTAAATAAAAATAAATGTACACATTACAGATAAATACATAGAAATTGCATATACATACATACATTACATACAGAGATAGAATCAGTTCAATTTTAAAATGTAATTAATATTATTCAAATGAATTTGCAATGTTTAATAAAATAATAAAATGAACGAAAAAAATTAATGAATAAATAAAAAAGATATAGTATATGCATATGTGAATATATACAGTATAAATGACAATATATGTATATGTATTTACATAAAAAAATATAAGAATACACATAAAATAATAAAAACACATTCATTCATTCACATATTCATGCATGTATGTATACATATGTACGAGTAAATATTTATTTAAATCAGAAAATATTAAAATAATATGTTATACAAAATTAACAAAAAACAATATTACATACATATAAAGGTACGTATACACGACAAGAGATTTTGGTCTCCAGAGTCCAAAAAACGGTCTTCGGAGTCCAAGAGATGTGTGTATACACCAAAGAGATCTTCAAAATTTCAAGAGACCAGTGTTCCCTGGAGTCCATTTTGGTCTCTTGTTCTCCTGCCGTGTATACTGAAAAGAAGTGGACTCCACACATGGACTCTGGTTTTCAAAATGTTTTGATATTTGACTCTTGGACTCTAGAGTCTAAAAATGACATTTCGATTGTTGATGTTTGAAAAAACAATAGTGTAGTTTTTTCTAAATAATATTATTAAAAAATATAAAAATATAATAAATTAAATAAATAAAATAAATAAATAAATTAATAAATTTTATAATAAATAATATAAAATAATTTAAAATATAAAATATACTCATATTATATGTATATACTTATATATATATATATAATATAGAAATATTATATAATATGTACATATATGTATATAATATATATAATTACAACAATATGTGGACAACAAAAAAAGTCAAAGAGTTGCTGCAATTAGTTGAAATTCGGCCAACTATTTTTCAACTTATCCATCCGAAAAATTCATTACGACTGGAATGACGGCAAGTAACATCAGGAGAAACATCAAACAGGCCTCCTGAGATTTAAACCAGGGACCAAATGCGTATTCCATGTATACACTAAAGAGACTGGTCTCCAAGAATCTCCTATTCTCTTGCCTCCGGAGGCCTAATTTTGTGGTCTCCTGGCACCAAAGTCTCCTATCGTGTATACGTGCTTGAGATTTTGGTCTCCAGAAAACGGAGTCCGGAGTCCGGAGACTCTCGTCGTGTATACGTAGCTTAAAAGGTTTACTGTACCTACATATGCGTATGAGAGAGTACATAAATAATTTAATGAATTCATTATTTTAAACAGCACAATATACTCTCATACAATACATAATGTTTATACACAAATGTATACATATTTCATTTGTTTCATTTGTAAATGTACATTACATACTTACGATTATGTATACATGCGAATATATGCATACATTATATATTATTTTTTTACTGTACATATTCATTTTTTTTTTTAATTTTATATGTTATTAAATTTAACCGCAATGAAAATTATATACTCTAGTTTGAATAAATTATGCGTAAATATATACACATACACTCATACTTAGATAAATATACATACATATGTATAATAATAATGAAAATTGTTTATTAAAAATAATCAAATTTTCATTACATATATGTACGTATATAAATAAAAATAAAAAAAATAAAAAAAAAACGATAAAATTATTGATATAAATAAATCATAACAAAATAAAAAATTGAAATTAAAACCAAAAATAAAGTAAATAATAAAAAATATAATCATAAAAAAAAATGAATGATAAATATAAATACTTGTGTGTAATTACACCTAAGTACACATATGTACATATATCTTGTATTAAGATTGTATATGATTGAGAAGATATTGAATGAAAATCATTTTAATTTTGTACAATATATTAAGAAACATCTACTTTTAAGATTTAAGTAACATATAGTATAAAATATATAAATATGTATACCATATACATATATATGTGCCTTGAAAGAAAAACATATAGAATAATAATAATAAAAACAAAATCATAAAGTCCTTAAGTCCTTAAAAACTTGTAAATATCTGTAACTGATGTTTTATTTACTGCGTTTTTTATACATATATATAAGTATACATTAAATCTACTTATATGCAAACATAAATTGTTTACACACACTTCTGAATTTTTGACATATTATAAATGTATAATGCTTTGTGTACACTGGAAAACAAACTCTCAGAAATAATTTTGTTCTCGCGACATCAACTTACAAAGTCTGTTTACACTTATTAAGATTTTTGATGTCTAGAAATCACTTTTGATATTCCACGAGATAACTCATGAAAATTTGCTGCAAATTATTTCAATTATATTTACACTTGCAAAAGTATATTTCGTGAAAATTTTGTATGTCATTTTAAAAATGTCATGCTACATAATAAGATGTGCTGCTGTAGTTGCAGCTATAATTTTATTTAAATAAAAAAAGAAAAGAAAAAAAAAACGATAAATGTGGGTCAGAGAATGGATTCTTAGAAGACAAGATCTAAGATTTCACCACCGATTATTTAAAGAACTTATAAATGAAGATCACAAGTCTGTGGAAAATTTTATGATTATGAGTGTAGATGATTTTAAAGTTTTGTTTGACCGTGTGGCATCAAAAGAACAAAAAAAGGATACAGTATTGCGGCTATCAATTTCATCAAGTGCGGTCATCAATTTCAATTTGAGTTAGTAATATCCCACAAAACACTGTTTTCTTCATACAATTCAAATAATTTTTTAGTACACTCGCAATTCCAATTTTCTTCCATTTTTTCTATTGACATCAAATTAATATTTCACATTCACGAAATCATTCAAACTGATCGCGACATTAACTTGTTTCCACTTCGAAAACTTGCTGACATCAACTTGCAAATCTACATCAAATCGACATCAAATTTACGAGATTTTGTTTTCTAGTGTACACAAAGCATAAGAAATGTAATCGAAAATCAAACTAGAAAAAAAAAGAAATATTAATAATATAATAAAAGATAATAAAAACGGAAATAAAAATTATTGAACTCATATAAATATAGTCTGTAGTCAATAGCATATGTATGTGTCCTTAATTCAGTTTCCTGGTGTATATTTATTTATTTCATTTTTTTTTTAATTTTATTTTATATAATACATATTTAAAAAGAAATAATTTTATCTTTAAAATTTCGTTTTTGTACGCATGTACATAGCCGTATACATTATTATAGCTTTAATAACAAAAAAATGCAATAATTTTTGATATTACATACATTAGCACCTACACAAAAATAATTCTCTCACTATACTTCTAAACTATTGTTAGTTGTAGTGCATCTTGCTCCATTTTCCTTTAACAGACATGCTACAACATACGAAAATAAGGACGATCTAAACCAGAAAAATGTGAAAAATAATCAAGCGAAAAACTAAATGGTTTTATGGAAATGAAATTGTTTTTAACTTAAATTCTTTAATAACATAGAAACAGATTATTCTAAAATATTTTTATGTTATTAATCTGCTGATCAAAAAGTTGGCAGTTTCTGCTAACTTGAAAACTTGCAAATTTTTATATACATATGTATAAATATTTGACAACTGGAAAGAAATCTGCTTAATAAAGAAATTCGGTATTCTAGGCCTCTATAAAGTAAGCAGAAAAATCCTCGGTTTTGAATCGACAACTTCTTCAAGATTCTGAAATTTTTTAGTGATCAAAAAAAGAAATTTAAAGAATCTGAATAACAATTTAAAGATTATTTTAAATAAAAATCTGATAACTACCGAAATCCGCAAACTTTATCAGAACAAGATTTATTATTACCATAACTAAGTATCTTATTCTAAAATTCTTTATTTTATGTACTTACATATCATAAACTGTGAAAATATGTTTGAAAAAATATTTCATATTTTTATTTTCATCATAAATGAAAATTTCATTAAACAAAAATAAAACCTAAATAAAATATTTGATAGAATAAATTGACTATTACTGCTATTACATACTACTTAATATGTTCACTCATCAAATTTTTTTTTACACATTTTTTTAATCTATGGTTTTTTATTTATACATTTAAAAAAATATTTTATTTAAAAAAAAATACTCGAAATTTTTTTCAATTTAAAATAGTACTACGGTACCACAGAATAAAAAAATTAAATTAATGATTTACAATACCATATCACATACGAATATGTACATCAATATATTTGAAAATACTTCAAATTGAAACAATAAACAGATAGTTTTAATAAATAAATATATATATGTGTAAATAAAAATATTCATTTCGAAAATGTAATTGATTACGAAAATAAAAAAAAAACATATACATTATGTAATAATTTAAAGGAGGATAGTAGAAAAAAAATTCGGTTTTTTAATTTTAGTTTCAATTATAGCTCTCAAAAATATGAACTTTCAATTAATATTTTTTTCTATACTATTTCAAAAATTTATACATATTTATGCTATGTAAGTACATGTGTACATACATTGTTTTTTTGTAGGTTGAAATGGTTCACTCAAAATGGGCGCCAAATCTCGAGGGCGTGAACAGGGACAAAAGAAAAACCGATAATTATTTTGACCTACATATATTTTCATTCGTGAACAAACATGCGGTTATTGAATTTTCGAGGATTTTTTGGAGGTATCCTTTCTCTTAGGTGACTTGAAAAGGATGTAATTTTTTTCGCTAAAAAAAAATATGTACTTACATAGAAATTGAAATGTTATGCAGTCAGAATAAAAAATATCAAAATAAAATTCAAAATAATTTCAAACTAGAGGGTGAAAAGTTTATACATGCACATTAATTGTATACATACGAGTATAATAAAAAATAAATAAATAATAAGCTGTTAAAGTTAAATTTTAATTTAATCAAAATTTTCAGTATTCTATATCAGAAAATTTTAAAATGAATTAAATAAATAATGAAATGAAAAACATAAATTTAATTTTTTGTTTTTTCAAATTTTCACTTACAATACAAATAAATATAAGTGTATGTGTGTGTGTGTGTGTATACTTATATGGATATTTTTATATACACATTTCAATTTCAAATCAATATAGGATATACTCAATTTCTGTAACATACATAATAAAATTATGTAATTATATATATATATATGCATAAATATACAATATAAATTTTACATATTACGTATAATAAATATGTGTAATTATTTGAAATGCAATTCATAAAGATTTCAATATATATATGTATGTAATATAAGTAATGCAAATAATATACGCAATATTCTAATTCATTTCAAATTTCATTTCATAATTTCATCATTTCAAATTAAATTTAAACCAATAATAATAGTTTTGATAATGAATAATTTGAATTTATATCATAATTAATAGAAATTTAATATATTCTCATTATTACATATAAATTTCACTCATATGTATGTATGTATATCAAAAAAAAAAATTTTTGTATGAGAATTTTAGTTAAATTTTGTATAAATTACAAATTTATTGGTACACATACATTACTCGTATATATAGGATGATCAAATTAGAGCTAGATAAATCTTCCTTGCTGATGTCTGAGCTTTTGACATCTCTGTTATCTGTTATAGAGCATTCTTATTTATTTATTTACCAAACCGTCTTATTCTTTAAGCTTTTATGAATTTTATGATTTTTTTTTTTTCATTTATTAAATTTTCAATTTCATGATTATATAAAATTCTATAACTGCAATCATTGCTCATTTTAGATCCAAATACATATTACATTTCTTAATAATTTTCTTCAAAAGTGGCCAGCTATCGCATATCATTATACAGTTTTAAAAGAGTTCCGCAATAAATTACATATTATTATCATTTGACTGAAAGTATTTTCATGATGATTTGCAAAACAATATACCAAACAAAATCTAGATAAAATCTGAAAAAAAATCATGCTGCTGAAATGTTTAAAAATTAACATACAGCAATGGTTTGTTCACCCGATCCAGGCCTGGATTTACGCATAGGCAACATAGGCAACTGCCTAGGGCGGCAAAATTTGGGGGGGGGGGGGGGGGTGGCGGCAAGATCTTAAAAAATGTAAAAACTGTTCAGAAAATTATTTTGCTTTTTTTATCATTACGAATTGCAGTTTAACTTTATTTTAAAAATAAAATTAAAGCAAAATATGTGCTCTGTTGACCATTGTATAAGTAGTTATGATTTTTGATTGTATATAAAAAGGCATAGAAAAATACACTCCTTCAGAATTACTAAAATTTTTGCGCCAAAATGACCTCCACACCGTTTATCCAAATGTTGAGATTGCGTACAGGATGATTGTTTGCACTCCTATAACGAACTGTAGTGCAGAGCGATCATTTTCATGTTTAAAACGCATAAAAAACTATCTTCGCTCAACGATGACTGAAGATCGTTTAAATGCTTTGGCAGTATTGTCGATTGAATCGGATCTTTTATCATCCCTAGATTTTGAGGACATTATAAGTAATTTTGCTACTAAAAAAGCAAGAAAAAAAACTTTTTAAAGCTAACTTTTTACAATTTGTTTGATAATTTGTCATAAAGTTAAAATATTTATCAACTATTTATTTGAAGTTTTGATAAAATATTTAAATATTAAAAGAGGGGCGGAACTTTCGTGTGATGCCGAAGGGCGCTTAATTGGTAAGTCCGCCACTGACCCGATCAAAACATAAATTAGACAAATAATATTACAGAAATTAAAAATATGAAATATTAAAGCAGACCGATTTATTTATTATACATATGTGAACAAATATTTATCAGTGTATGTATATGTATGTCAAGTCAGTGTGTGTATGCGTCATTGTATAAGTATTAAAATTTAATTTAATAAATTATTACCAAAAGCATTTATTCTATCCCATTTCACTATGTATGAATAGATATTTTAAATAAGTTAAATTAAATACATACATACATACATATGTTTGTATATATACTGGAATCTATTATAGTATATACACACATATTATGCTATACTTATACACCAATAATTATTGATCATACAAACATAATTGTAATTTTCAAATAATGTAAATAATTTAAATACATATACTTTTAAATAAATTTTCTGCAAAAAAAAAAAAAAAAAAAAACGTTCGAATTTTATAAATACACTTACACAATATGAACGCACGTACATACGTACACACATTTATGTTTTATTGTTTTTTAAATGAAAACGTTTGTTTGAAAAATAATTAATAAATTCGATTTATTTATTTATATTTTCTAATATATAATAATAATGGAATGAATCAACTATTTTTCATTTATCTACGTTTTTATATTAAATCTGTTTTTTTTTTTCGAATAAGTAAAATTACGAAATTAAAAAAAAAATTATGGAATACTCTTTCATAAGAATTTGTAATGATTAAATAAATCAATTTTAGCTTATTTTAAATTAATAAATTTTACTTACGTATATCTCTATCTGCGTTATGTTTTATATAATCGTGGTGATATATTTTTTAATTATAAAAACCTATGTGATTTTATAGTTTTTTCATATCCTATCTATACGAGTACCTACTGAAAGCTGAGAATTTCAATAGTAATTTTTATGTATATATACGCCATTTTATAAATACATATATGTATATACCATGTGTAATCATAATAATAATAATAATTATAATAATAATGTAATCCTTAATAAGGATAATAAATCAAATTTTAATGAAAATTATTCAACAATATTATAAAATGAACTGGACATTTTATATTCATATGCATTTTTATAATTATAAATATTAATGAAATATTCACATAAAATACATATACATACATACAATAATGTAAATTATGATATCTACTGGTAACATATGTATTTATACTTTATACTATAACGCTAATAATTCCATACCGAAAATGTAATACATCATACATATATTCACATATACAAATATATAAAAGCAAATATAGTATTTCCATAAAACCTTATTATTTTACATTACACATTATGCATACTTACTTGTATTATATTTATATGAATATATTTATATTTAAAATAATAAATGTATTATTTTGTTTACGTGAAATTATTCACATGTTAATTGTCGAAAAAAATTCGATTATCATTTCCAAGTATTAATTTATAGTTTATTTTTTATTTTAAATTTTTATTTTATTTTTTTAAATAAATCGTAAACAATAATAATAAAAATAAAATTATTTTGTTGTGTGAAAATATTGTGAAAAAAAAAGAGAAGAAAATGATGAAATATAGCCACAAAAATTTACTCGTATGTATTTTCATTCAGATGAAAAAATTTCATTTTCTTTTTATACTTGCTCTGCATTACACTTACACTCTACACACCATAAGAAATGTACGAGAAATAGGAGGAGATAATAAGCAGTGTAGTAGAAACTCATTTCTCGTTTTGCTTGCTATACACTACACACAAGAAAAAGTATACAAGAAACACGAAGAAACCGTAAATAATATATAACAATGGGGATAATACGATATACGATGTGCTATAGTTAGTATCTTGCGTAACATGTAATCGTATTTTTATTAATGAGATAAAAGTTCATGTTCTCTTTACACTTGCTATACACTACTCACCATAAGGAATATACAAGAAACAGGAAGCGAAAGAGACAGTAAATAAAAACTTTAATACGGTATACGCTATGCTTTAGTATCTTGCATAACATGCAATCGTATTTTCATTCTTGAAGAAATTTCATTTTCCCCTTAAACTTGCTCCGCACTACACACAGTAAAAATTATACGAGAAACAGAAAGAGACGAGACAGTCAGTATCAGGTATCAGTAAGTAGTAACTTGCATCGCACAATTCAGGCGACAGCGACAGCGTATACAGTAATTAAATGGGGCTTTTTACGCTGAACTTTACGCTGTCGCTGTCGCCCAAATAGATTCTATTCCATTTTTCGGCGACAACTAGCCATCCCGACCTGGATTTTACAGTAGTAGTAATCTATTCGCAAGAAGAAGAAATGTAGAATTCATATATATTTTACGCTGCAGTTGCGCCCGAATTGTGCAAACTTTCAGCGATACGCTGTAGTTGTCGCCCTAATTGTGCGATGGCAGTTCATTTAAGATTGTTGACAGAATGGCAGCTAACTATAATACGATATACGCTACAGTACTTTGCATACCATGTAATCGTATTTTCATTCGTGAATCATTCCAAAATTAATCAAATTAAAATTATATTTTGAAATGCTTTAAATTTAATTACTAACGATTATTTTAATTATTTTTAATTTTAATAAAATGTCACATAACTATAATTCGATACCTAAATGTAAATACATAATAATGTATGTGCATGGTTCTGTAAATTTAAAAAAAAAATTGAAAAAATTTCTGAAATAATCAACCAAAATGTAGTTCTCTTATTTTTTTTTTATTTTTTTTTTTTTTTGCAAATTACTTTCACTGTTATTCAAATAAAACTTAATTTAAAAGCGATATACTACATTTTTAATATTAAAAGTGATCGACAAATTGAATACACGTGATTTTTATAATATGCAAAATGACCATGTGTGTCGATACACCCACTATAATTTATTTTTTTGATTTTTTTATTCATCATTCACTCAAGAAACAAACCAAAGAAAAATTACAAATACAGAAGAGAAAATCACGATTAATCGAATTTAATAATTTACTTAATTTTATGAACAAAAAATTTCTTTTTCAAATTTTATTCGATTGATCGTGAGTAATAATAATTGATCATGTTTTTTTTTTTTTTTTGTGTACAATATTATACCTAAGTCTATATCAATTAATAATTATAACAAAAAATTATTCCATTATATTAAATGCATGCGTTAATTAATTATATTTTAACCGTAAATTCCTTTATGAAATTTTAAAAATGGACATCATCATTATTTGTGGTATTTTCCATAAATTTAAAATCATCGTCATCATTTTTTTTTTCTTTCAAACCAAAAATATGTATAAATTTATCATATAATTATTTTTTTTTTTTCGGAACTTTATGCGACGATGATAAATTCTAAAGTAAGTACATAATGTCAAATGTCCTTGGTTAGGTGTATAAAAATAGTATAAGTGTTAATCGCATCATTTGTATGCTACATTTATAATGTATGGTATTTCTTAATATCAGATGCAAAATATTTTTCAAAAAAAAAAAAATACATAAAAGCAAATTATACATATAGTATATAAGTAATATGTGTATATATGTACCTATATCTACCTACCTATACCTCAATTGTATATATATGTATGTGAATTAGACATTTTAGAAATTTATGTTCGTGTATTATCAATTTATTTAATTCGTTCCAATTTCAAAAAAAAAAAAAATACTGGCAATTATCCTTGAAATATAAATATTACATATATGTATGTATATGCATTGAATTTCTTTTAAAAATCATTTGATATTTTTCTATATTTTTTTTTTTAAATCTTTTTGAGAAGACCTCAAAAATATTTCTTGATCCTATATACCATATACTAATAAATTTAACTTGTACTCTTTGAATGGTGGTGGGTATACTAGTTTAAATGTTAGATTGGTAAGATGTGTTGAGAGGTGGTATAGTATGTATATTTTTTTTTGAAAATTTTAATAAAAATTCAAAATAAATTTTCTTCAAAATTTATAATAATTTTGCAAAATTTGTTTTGGTTTTTAATTTTTTTTTTTTTTTTATTTTATTTCTTTGAATAAATACATAATTTTCTAATCATTTATATTTTAAATAGTTTTTAATTTTATTTTATTTATTTTTTTTTTCTAAATATTTATTTTTAAATTTTTCACAGATTATTATAATTTTATTAATATTAAAATAAATTCAAACGTGTAATCCATATATACAACGATACAACATATCTATATATGAGTGTATACCCAAATGTACATATGTACATATTGGATTTACTAAGATATATATGCTTGTGTGTACATTAATATCCATTTTTTGTATCTACATAATATGATATGGATACGGTTTACATGGATTTAATGGAATTCAAATTAACAAAATTTTGAAAAAAAAAATTTTTTTTATTGTATTTTTTTTTTTTTGTTTATTATACAAAAATTAATAACAACACGCATATAATATATACATACATACAAATACATATGTATTATTAAGATATTAAATTTTTTTTCATCCATAATTTTAATTACCTACTTTATAAGACAAAAAAAAAAAAATCAAATAAAATATATAATATGTATAACACGAGAAAAACCTATACATATATGTACAACATTATTATGTTACACACAATTCATGATTATATCGTTGTACATTATAAGTACGATGTTACCATTTGTCGTCTAATAAAAATGAAATATTACTTTTAATTATTAGATACATATTTATTATATACGCATATATGTACATATGTACATATTATGTGTTAGTAAAACAATAGAATGAAAATTTTTTATAAAAAAATTTATTTTTTACAGTAAATCATATGCATATTAATTAATTAAATTTCATGAATTCGATGACATTGATTTAACCTTCCATCTTCGATCAATTAATTTTATTTTATTTTTTGTTTTTTTTTTTGTTTTTTGTTATCTTTATTTTTCCACCGCACCAACAACATTTTGTGACTTAATATGTGTTAGTGTGTGTATTTAGATAAGTTACATAGCTTGCTTTTATTATAATGATGCAGCAACGCCTACAAATATAAATACACATATACATTTGATGGTGCATTTTTGATTTTTTTAATTAATTTTCTAGTTTATTTTATATTTATTAAACTCAAAATGAAAATATTTTTGTATTTATATTTTCGAACATAATACGTCATAGATTAAGGTTGTATACCCATTATAAGTATGTATATGTATACACTTCCTATATACGAGTATACAAACACATGAATGAATATATAAACAATATAATTTGGAGTGCGTTCATGAACATTACTTTAACCATAGTCATGGTATAGTATAGTTTAAGCAAAGTTATGTTGTACTACAGCCATAGTTATGTTAACTTCAAGTAGTTTTTGAACGCAATTTTACCACAGTAGTAGCAATAAATTGTCATTCAACTGTCAAGTCAAGTTTAAAAAATTTTCAAAAAATTTTTTATATATATTATATTTTTTGTTTGTCAAAAATTAATTAATTTTTAAAAATTAATTTTTAAACAAAATTAATTAATACCACCACTTTTTTCAAGTAAATAAAATTGAAATTTTCACAATTTACAACACAAAATTAAATGACAAACGATTTTTTTGTTGTCAATGTCATTACCACTGGCTTACTATCGTTAACCATGATCTCGAGCAGGGTTAATTTTTGACATCAAACAGTTAAAAATTTAATTTACTACAGATGTTTATGGACGCTAAAAAGTTATGTTTTACTATACCACCACCATTCTGAACGACAAATGATAACTATATAGTTAACTATAGTAATGTTTATGAACGCACTCTTGTATGCCGCATAATGCTACAATATGGTGTGAAAATATGTAATATTAATTTTTATATTTTTGTATTTCTTGTTTGCATTTTTTTTTTTTTTCATTTCTTTAGCAAAATGCATAAGAAATATATCACACCACTTTTTATTTCATATAAAATTAGCGAAAAAAAAAAATAAACGTATGATTGTACAAATGTGATTATATCTTGTGTATGCATGTATTTGTAATATTTTATTGCAAATATTTGAATTTTTGTTATTCAAGAAAACTTTCATTTTGTTTTTTTATATACATGCAGAAGCTTGAATAGCTCGATGGTTGTGATGTTGGACTGGTACGCTTGAGGTCCGGAGCTCAAACCCCCGCCAGCGCAGCGCGCCCAAGTCGATCATTAATTCAATCAGCAACGTAAGTATAAAACAGTAACTGATTACCGATGATAAACTGAATTGACATATCTGAGACAATTATTGATCGGCGGAGCCATAATGGGATGAGGATCCATGTACACTTAATATACAAATGTACATATATCTATATATATAAAAATGAATGTTTGTCTGTATGTCCTTTATAGAATCAAAAACCATACATCCAATCGCCTTGAAAATTTGGGAAATTATTAGATATATCCCAGGGAAGGTTTTTGAATTTTTTTTTTAAAATCAGAGTTGGGTTTATGGGTGCTACATAGAACAAATATCCCAAAAATATCAAAATAACATTTAAGCCTTATGTTCAAATAGGTATTAGCTGAACTTAGTCTTAATTTTATGTATGTTCACATGCGTATTATTAGTTTTGATTTTACTACCAGTCGTAATACAAGTTAGTAGTGGTATTAACTTATTAGCTTGAGTTTGACAACTGTGTGAAAAAAATCAAATATATAATATAAACTTTGTACATTATATCAAAGTGTCAAATTTTTTTATTTTTATTTTAGTTAGCCGTGCAAGTGTCAAAGTTTATATTACAGCGAACGAATGATGACGTTTCGAGTTGTAGGTGACATAAGAATTTATGTAAATTGTGAAATTCATGTCAGGCTCACATTGAACAGACAATAAGGGGATTCATTTCACGTCGTAAACTTAATAATCTTCGTAGTTTTTCAGTTTTCGTAGATCATTTCTGATTTATTCGTTTACGCACCAGATGGAAAAATAAGAAATATTTTGTATCCCACAGCACTTCAATAAATATCGAATTGAAACGAAGCGCTGCAATGTCACAATTTTTTCGAAATGAAAAAAATCAATAAAATGACTTAAAATGAATTGAATATTTGTATAATGTTTTTCTTTCAAATTTATTTTAGTTGGTAGCGTAGCAGGGTACAGCTAGTATGTATATAAAAAGAATGTATGTGCATTTATGTATTTCTTCTATAGTACTAGTACACCCACATAAACTTCCACATATGTTCGACAATATATGTATATACATATATGCATGCATGCATTTGACAGTATATACATATGTATGTATAGGTAAAATTCATAAAAAATTTTAATTTTATTTGTTTTGTTTTATTATTATTTTTTTTTTTATTATCTCGCAGAGGAGTAAGATTTAATATTTTTGTCCACGTATTCTTTAAACACGGATATTCTTTAAATTATTTTAATATACATATACCTACACATTCAAATTTGAAATGAACTTTTTAATGTGCAAATCAATGAATCATCCATCTATACCAACTAATCATTTAACTTTAACATTATGGCATTATCGAGATACACAAATTTGCAATTGAAAAAAAAAAAACTGTTCTTTAAAAAAAAATACCGGTAAAATTAAATGAAATTTTTTTTTTATTTTTTCATCGGTAAATGCAGGATAAAATCTTGATTAGACTGAATGTGTAACGTAAAAACCCAAAATATCAAATCAAAATTATTTATATTGACCCATTTTGAATTTCATATGGGTTGTTTTGTTTGTATAGCAATAATAATAAATAATACATATCATATAGATATATTTTAGCCACAAACAAATGTTTTCTCAAATTTTTGAAAAAAAAATAATAATAATAATAATAAATAAACGTCGAAAATTATATATGTATGTATACATATGTATATACGAATATATCCGCACAGTCACCAAAAATACATAATATTGCATTTATATTTTCTTATATTATTATTTGAATATTATTTAAAAAAAAAAAAATTGAATAAGTATTAGAGCGTATGTATACGAATAAAAAAAAATTGTACATTACATACAGATCCGCATAATAAATGTTTAATCCCATTATTTAATTTAATTTAATTTAATTTCAGTCACGTTCTAGTTCTGTATATACTTATGTACAACGTTATGTATTCAAAAAATTTTTCTATTCTAAAACTTGTATAGTTGTTTTTGTGTCTATTTTATCTTGTTTTTTTGCTTCATTTTAATGTTAAATTTTTGCGTTTTTTTTTTTATACAACAAGTTGATTTCATTGTGATTGACTGTCATCGTTTGTTTTTTTTTTATCAAGAACAAGAAGCTATCATTTTCAGTAGCCTAATCATAAATTCAATTTTTAATATGTATTTTTCATAAAAATAATTTCTATAATAGGGAAAAAAATTCTCGAATTATCGAATTTATATAAATTTTGCATTTTAGTTTTCTCGGAATAATATTTAATATTTAAATGTAAGTGTATACTGTATACTCATATATAGTATGTATAGTATGTACAATAAGATTAAAATTTTATGATTTCTCTTCAATAAAAAAAAAATGATAATTTCTATGACTACATATTATTTCAATAATTTCATTTTTTTTTTATTTTTTTTTATTTTATTTTCAATAATCAAATTCCATAAATTTCAATTTTAAAATACTTATATTATATTATTTCAGAATTTTTGAAGGATAAATTCATTAAAAAATATTTCAAAAATGTATACCTATACCCATATCATTTTATATTAGATTTATAAGCACATACATACATATGTACGAGGATGTGTTAACATATATGAAAATTTTGATCCTCATTTTATCTATTTTATCTTTTTTATTAACAGAAAATCACGAACTTTATAGCACTTTTTATTTTTTTATTTTTTTTTTTTTTAATCGAATTTAAGCATATACGTACGTACTACATATAAAATACCCAATCGTATTCGCAGTAAAATTATATTATAAACGTTTCACGTACTTTTATCATAGTCATACACTTAGATTATTATATGAATTTATATGATAATGATAAAACATAAATTCCACATTAAATTGATGTCCTACAACAATTATTATATGTATAATTATCCTATTATACATATTATACAGTATACATTTTTAAATACAAAATATACATATACATACGTACATATATATATAATAATGTATAGTTACGTGCATATATTAAAAATCATTTTTTAATAGTTTCTTTTGAAAATTATACAGATGTTTTACCACCCATCATTATTTTATGATTATGTATAAAGTGCTTGTACCTAATTGTAATGCGTCTAAAAGAAAAAAATAAAAAAAATGTCCTTAGACGCAAATAGATATAAAATAAAATTATACTATGTAGCTATGTAATTTTTTTATGCGTGTTTACCTATAAACATGCATTTTATATTTTATTATGTTTCGATCGATTGTTTCATTTTGTGAATAATTCTCAATTATATAATTATTATAAATTTTATTTATATTATCAACCAACCATATTATCGATAGGTATATATTATATAACATGAGTCGTCGTAAGCATTAATCAAAGTAAGAAATTGTATCTTTTGATTTTCATTGCTCATCATATTTATAATGTATACGTAAGTACATACATATATGTACATATAATGGTACATCTCTGTACACATGTAATATTGTCATAAAACTAATTACTTATGCACATATGTAATATATGCACATAAAAGTTATTAAAAACTACATCGTTTAACAGTCTATATAATAATGAAATGTTTGAGTGAGAAAAAATGCAAAAAAAAAAAAAAAAGTAAATATTAATTTTACTACTAAACATATATAGAAAAATATTTATTGTTTTTTTTTCTTTTTTCTGCTTGTTCTTTTGTAATTATTTTTACTTGTAAAATTTTAACTAAAATTTTTTAAATCTTGTCATTCTTTCTAAGTATACGAATATGTATATGCATGTGCATGTATATCTGTACATAATTATTATTATTTTTGTTTTTGAGTGGAACAAAGAATATTTTTTCATCTTTTACTACATGAACATTACCAATTACCATTATATACCTATATAGTAAATTATTAAGTATTGAAAACGTCATTAATGTTTTCTTGGTATTTTTTTTTGCAGCTTTTTATTTTGTTTTCTATTTTTTAACATTATTTTTATAATTTAAAATTAATAATTTTCACCCTTGGGAACAGCTAATTTAATATGACCAACTTTTACATTGTACATTGTACATAATATCTTCTTCGAGTTGCTTTGTGCGAAACATTATGTATGCGTATTTATTATTAATTTTTTTTTTTAAACAAAATATAATATAAGTAAAAAGTCTAATTTAAGATATTTCTAGACAACGTATAATTTACTAATTACACAATAGGTGACATTATATTATACTAGTAAATGTATGTATATGTTGAATGTAATGTTTAAAATTATCCTCTTATTGTAATTTCCTATCATATGCACTTATAATTTTGTATGACTGAAAATTTCATGTAATTTTTGCAATCAACAAGATTTTCATAATGTAGTAATGCCGGCTTATTATTATTTCTATATTCTTTTAGCTGGTTAAATTTTATGTCTGCAATAAAAATAAACAGGAAATAAGTGGTTAGAAAAACTATAAGTTAGTAAACTAGAATGATTGAGAAACAGTCAGATATTTTTAATTTTTTTATTCAAGGTTTTCAAATTCTAAATTTGTTTTGCAAAAATCCTACAGTAATATCTTTAAAATAAATTGTAACTGCCATTATTTATAAAATTCAAAAAATTTTAAAAAACCGTTGAAACAGTGTTACCATAAAGAGAAAGACAAACTGTCATTGTACATTTCAGTTTTTCAAATTTCAAATCATATCACATGATAAAACCACAGGATATTGGTATTTGGTGCTGGTGTGCTGGCACTGGTAATTGTTTTGTTTTATGGTAATATGACGTAAGTTTTGTATCATTAATAAAATAATCAAAACAAAACCAACCAAAGTGTCAAAATAGTATTTAGAAGTAGTTCAGTTCAGTTCAGCATATTTGCAAATTTTAATTTTCATACATAAATTGTGGCAGACTATCAAATCAATTATTTGTGATTGATTCAAAATAAAATCAAATTTTTAATAAAAATCTGAAGACACTAGGATGCCTGTGGAATTCCCTCCAGTTCCTCAAAGTTTACGACAAATACAGCATTATCTAAAAACAGCTCAAGAGCATGATGATAGAGATATCATTGTTAGCTACTGGTGCAGATTATATGCTTTACAGACAGGACTTGCATTGTCTACCCATCAACCAGATGAAACTAAATTGTTAATGAGTGAGTTTTTCATTTTTTTAAATATCTAAATAATAAAAAGTACCGTCTAAAAAAAAATCAAATCATTTTTATTTTTTTATCGATAATCATGATGATGAGTCATCATTTAATTTCGTCTTTTTAATTTAGGCATTATGGATTGGCTCGAAGTGACCAAAAAAGAGAATGCCGAAAACGATGCTGTCATAAATGAAATTGCAGCCCAGGCACATCTTGAAAATTACGCTTTAAAATTATTTATGTATGCAGATAAACAGGATAGAGAATGTAATTTTGGAAAGTGAGTTTAAAAATCAAAGTAGCTGTAGCACTTTATAATCTCAAATGATATTTTATATTTTTTGTAACTACTTACACAATCATGTTTTTTTAGAAATGTAGTTAAAGCATTTTACACTAGTGGTATGATTTATGATGTACTTCAGACATTTGGAGAATTAACTGATGAAGTTGTACAGAATAGAAAATATGCAAAATGGAAAGCGGCATATATTCATAATTGTTTAAAGAATGGTGAAACCCCACAGCCTGGACCATTGGCAGAAAGTGGAGCCGTCGGTGGTAGTGATGAGGGTAATAATGAAACTAATGAAGGAAATGCAAATGAAGCATCAGGAGGTAGCGATGAACCAGCAACAGAAACATCACCGACAGATGAAAATGCTGATGAACCAATAGTACCACCATCAAATCTAAATGCAGAAGAAGTATTACAAAATCCACAAAAATTACCAAGTCCACCGATCGAAGAAGAGAAACCAGGTGGATTTGTTCCGTTCGTGCCGCCATCTCAACCTCCGACACCATCCACATATATACCACCAGCAGGCAATGTTACTTTAACACCAGACAAAATGACTAAAGCCCAAAAATATTGTAAGTATGCTGGAAGTGCTTTAAATTTTGATGATGTCAAAACAGCAATAGAAAATCTTCAAAAAGCTCTTCATTTATTACAAACGGGTCAAGATATGTAAATCTTATTAAGAGGTAAATTCTAAATATATGTAATAAGGAAAAATTAAAATTTTAATTTTAACATAACATACGTACATACATAATTGTATGTGATTATCTAACTTATTGCATTATCCAATAAAATAAATTCAGATAAGAGACAAAATAAATAAATATACATACCTATGTGCTTAGTTTTAAGTCGCTTTAAAATTTTTTTTAAATAATAATGAAAGAAAAATTTTATTGTTGCTTGTTATAAAATTTTTCAAATAAAATTCAATAAAAATAAAGTATGTACTATATACAAGAAAAATCATTTTATCCTATGAAATCGTTAAAATCAATAGAAAACCCTACACTACACATTCTATGTGTCCCAGAAAGATGAAATCTTCACTAGATCAGAGGATCTTCAATCGAGTTTAATTGAAATGAAAAAAAAATTGATTATTATTTTTTGATTTGAAGGTTTCTGGAACAAATTCAATCAAATCTGATGTGAAATAAGTAAAAAGAATTTCATAAACTCATCAAGTAATAATGTATAAATAAAAATTTATTCAAAAACCACGCTCTCTAAGTACTATAGTA
Source organism: Villa cingulata (assembly GCA_951394055.1). Taxonomy (NCBI): domain Eukaryota; kingdom Metazoa; phylum Arthropoda; class Insecta; order Diptera; family Bombyliidae; genus Villa; species Villa cingulata. The sequence continues at coordinate 32,726,901 of OX596021.1, read as the reverse complement.
TTTTACGTAATGTGTAGTAAGTATACGTTTTTAAATATTATGCTAGTAATAAAATGTGTTTTTTTTTTCTTTTTCATTTATTTATAATTTTTATTTTTATTTATTACTTTGTGTATGAATGTGTACATAGTACATGTGTTATTAATAATTCGGTATCTAAAATTTTATAAACGAATACGTATATAAATAGTTACATACTACTAGGATTTTGGAAACATTTTACAATTTTTCATTATCTAATTTTTATTCGAATGAAAATAAAACGAAAAAATTTAATTAACGAAAATAATCCTTAAATGTACATACATTTATAATGATGTACTTATGAGTGTTGTATAAAAATGGGATACAAATTAATTAGAAATGAATAAAAAAATTTAATGAAAAACAACATTTATGTACATAAATTATATGGATCAATCAAATTGAATCGACAATTCTACACAAAGTAATTTAAAATCTAAATTTGAAAAAAAAAATTAACAAAATTAATTAAAAGATAAATGAATATTTTAGAAACAAAACAAAAAAAATTTATTTAAATCATAAATTTTAATAACAAATTAAAAATAATATCACGATAACGAAGAAAATAAAAATGATATGGTATAACTTGATTAGTTTCGATATTTTAGATTTTTTTCCTCATCTTTATTTTGTTTGTTTTCTTATAAATTCAATTCAATTTTTTTCGTTTAACAAGTTATCTGCATTTTTTTTTTTTTTTATTTTTGTCATTTTACTTTAAATATTGTATGTAAGTGTACATATTTGTAGTCTTTTATTTCATCGTTATATACCTACATACCTATTTTATCTGTTTATATAAGAGTTTATATGCATGTGTAAATACAATATAATAGTGAAATCCTTTAATTTTCTTTTATGTGTGTATGTATTTTTGTCTCATCCATTATTAATTTTCTATTTATTAAATTTTCAATTTGAATATTTAATTTTTACGTAATTTTCAGTTAGTTTAATTAATTTTTTCTTTCCGTTTTTTGTGCTTAATTCTCTTAAAATTTTTTGTTTATTCTTGTTTGAGTCCATTTGATTGAGCTTGTGCAGCAGCTGCCAATTCAGCTTCTTTTTGACTTGTCTAAAAAAAAAAAATTAACAATAACAAAGAAATAAATAAAGAAAATATTGAATAATGATCCTCTATGTCCAGTGATAACATCAAAAACAACGTCAAGATTTGAAAAAATTTATGTAAGCTATACAAAACGTTCTAGTGAGTCTGAATCTGATATTTTCTACTACAAGTTTCGGACATTATTCAGATCTATTTATCTGAAGATAGCTTCACTTTAAGAATTTACTTTAGATCCGATAAGTCTTTTAGATTATAGCCTGACTGTGTATATGGCCCGAATAATGAATGTAACATATTATCTTGTCGTTCAATGATATTAACGTTATCACTGGACGTAGAAAGTAAAATATTTTTAGTATTTTGTACATATATCGTAAAATTAATGATAATGAATGATTGTAGACATGTTTACTATACCTGATACCAAACGACAAGTCTTCCACCTAACATAAATGTAAATACTAATGCTGGACCAGATCTTTCGAATGGATCATTGACCATATAATGTGAATAGACGCCCAAAAACATTAAACTTAAAAGTATTATATTGGCAGTGTTTTTAATTTTATCTAAAATATATAAATAAAAATAAAAAAATTTTATTTAAAATTAAATTTAACAATTAAAACGGAATACGGATGTATCTAATATTGGATACAATGTACACCCGTATAGTGTATATAGTAATGAAATTTTTTAAATGTAAAATAATGTATATTTGTTTTCAATTTTAATTAAAATATCTTTCTTTTGATCTTTTCACTATTTCATTATTTATTTACTATTTTGAAATAATTTTGTACGCATTTATTATTTATTTTTAATTTTTTCATTTTATTTTATCTTTGTTTTTAGTTGTGTTTTTTCTTTTTCTCTTTTTAAAATAAGTAATTAAAACTTTTTATTTGTTTTTTTTTTTTCTACTTACGATTTGGTATTGCTGCCATAGCAATTCCGCATGAAATTTCTAAAATTCCAACACATCTTCTGTACCATTTTGATGGAATTTTAATATCGAAAAGTGTTGTTAATGGAAATACTTTTGCATATTTTACATATTCATTACGCTATAAATAATTTATAAGAAATAAATAAAAAAAAAAGAATAAAAAAAAATAAATAATCATTAATAATTATCATAATAAGACATTGCAAAATGGTATAATTTATGAGAAAATATAAATATTTACATAATTCCTTGTAATGTACATACATGCATATTACTACATAATATACAGTAATGAACAAAATATGTATTTGCAATAAAACGGAATGAAAATACATAATATCTAATCATAATCATAAATATTGGAAAATTCATAAACTCTTGTTATAATTATGCTCAAAATTTTAAATTAAGTATTTTATCATTTTTATTTTCATAGAAATTTGACTACAGTGATGGTAAGAGAAAAGAGAAAAAAAGCGATCGCATTTATGTTATTGAATTGAATGAAAAATGAATTGAATTTTCTGATTTTATAGTAAATTATTTTAGTATTTATGGACAATTTCAATGTTGAAACTTCCTAATTTAAATTGATTCCATGCATAAGCTTGAAAATAAATGAACATTTTTTTATAGAAAATTTTATAATGTTGCAAATGTTTTGTTCATCACTGTATTATAAGAAAAGTGAATAGGTTCATTTGTACGAGTGTTAGTGTTCTGAATGATAAAAAGAGAATTTTTTTAAATTATACTATACATATTTTTATTATTTTTTCGCATATTTATAGTTCTCTCTCTGCTGAACTCTATGTACAGTTTTTATTTGATGGGATGGGATGGGATGAGGAGCAGATATTATTATTAGGATTATATACATAAATGTAAAAATACCTAAAATTAGTATTTAGTAGTGGTGTATTTGTATGAGATATAATTCATTGAATGAAATCAAGTTCAAATCTAAATATAACTCATAAGCTAAATACTGAAAATCTTTAGCAAAAAATATTGTTTTTCTATTCATTTTCATTTCTTGTGTGAATTTATAGAAAAATTTGTAAAACATCTTCTATGTAATGTAAATTATTTAATATGTACATATGTATGTACTATGTCTACGTATTGATTTTATTGATCGCGGTGGCACATCTGAGCATTATAGTGCGAATGTAGTATTGCTAAAAATATCAGCTAATACTACATGCTATACTACTATATTTTTATAAACACATTCAATACTATACTTAATGTACTGGACAAAATTGTTAATTTTACTGTCGATAAATTTTCAAATCAAAAAAAAAAAAACTCTTTGGAAGAAAAACAACAATAAAAATTCCAATAAACAAATAAAATGCTCATCAATTCAGACATTTTGTTTGAAATAGTAATCCATTAAAGATAATTTAAATTACATCAATTTTAAACATAAGTATAATTTATGTCTTGTTATTTTTTATGTTCCGTTTTTCTTTTCAAATGATAAACAAATTAAAAATTAATTTTATGAACTTTTGATTTTTTGATTTTTTTTTTATTGTAAACAAATTTTTGAGAGAATTTTTTTTTATTTTAAAAAAATTTTATCTTAGTGATGAAAATAGAACAGAAATAAATGAATTGGGCTATTGACCTATTCAAAGGTCTAAGACAATAATATAAATATCTCAAAGCAATATTGATGATGAATTGTAAGTGTAACTTTGTCTATGATTGATATACAAAATAAAGGGATCATTCTTTAGAGAAAACTTTATGAGAAGCGAATAGTTTTTACTTTCATGTAACGTTTATTTTTTAAAATTTAATTTAAAAATCAGGTTGATTCTCACTTAAGAAAAAAAAATAGAATCTAAAAATTGTTAACCTACAAATGAATGATATGATAGACAAAAAATAAAAGGAAAATTCTAAAATCTACAAATACAACGATAACATATAAGTATATATGCCTTTAAAGCATCCTAAGACAATTGTCGATTTCAAAAACCTGAAAAGGAAAAGATTTATGATGAATGTTGATGAAAATAAAAATGTTAACAGCATATGCGCTCTAAAATCACTTTGTTAACATTGTTAACAATAATATAACATACATATGTGTCTATCAAAATCAAACAGCGTCTTTTCCACTTTTAACAATTTCTTAGAAAATGATGAAAACGTGTTACACAAAATGGAAAAGACAGTGATTTGAAAATATCGCCGGTTTTTATAGCTAATAATGTATAGGAAAATCATAATTTTGGAAAGTTTTTTTTTTTTAATTTATGCGTATAAATAGGGTATTGAACTATTGAAAAGCGTGTTAAGCTGAATATTTTTGAAAAGTGAAAAAGACGCTGTTTGATTTTAATAGACACATATGTAAAATGCAATATGTACGTACAGTAGCTTCAAAAATTATTCGTTCATTCACAGTTAATTTAAAAATTATTAGTAATAATTTACATATAAAATATGAAGAATGATAACTATGTGATGATGATATATGATGATGATTTATACATATATAACTTTTGTGTCTTTATGAAGAAAAGGGTAATTTAAGGGAAATTTTACAATTTTTATTCCCATTCAATTTTCATTGAAAAAAAAAAATTTGAAAACATGATTGATTCTCGTTTATGAACTGACAAATATATAAACACTTAATGTAAACAAGCGATAACATTGAATTTTATTATTTTTATTTGATTATTTTATTTTATTTTTCTTTAAATTATTATTCATAATAATCAGTATTTTATATGTGAATACATTTTATCAATATCATCGTACAATTAAACATAAAAATTATTTAATTGCAAAATAAAATCTCAGCCAGGGCTATTATTTATTTATAAAATTTTCTATAATAAAGATTGTTACATATTTATTATGCACATACTCGTATACGTATACAAATTATATCATCATGTATACATTACGTATACTTATATATACGTAAATTATATTTATATCATATGTATACCTTTATATTCTCGCATTATTATATGTACGTTACATTTAAAATGTACAGTATTTTATTATACTTTCTTATTTTTCATTTTCATTTTTGTTTTATAAATAAAAATTTTCACAAAAAATAATTTTAGACAAACAGACATAAAAAATCTACAGATGTACATTTATGTACATAAAAAATATAGATATGTAAGTGCATACGTAACATATACTACTAATAATACCTAATAATAATAATGTAATGTAATATGAAATTTATCTTTTCTTCCTATTATTCATCAGAAGAAAAAAAATAAAAAAAAAATAATGACAATGATGCGTTAATGATGAAGAGCGAGCTTGTCATTCGTGGACTGTACTGTTTATTATACTTATACACATTGTAGGTACATACTTTTGTGTCTCTATATATATAGACAAATAAAATTACATTGACACATTACCAAAATTTCAAAAAAAAAAATGAATAAAAAAATAAAATAAAATGAAGTGTTTACCGCCACATATGTAATTACAATTATTATGATGAACCAAAGTAAAAATATAAATCTCTCTGTTATACCTATATATGTATATTTGAAATGGACATGTGTGTTCCTATATTTCACTATATGCAGTCTGCAGCCAAAACTACACATCGGGATTGGATACGAATGATATTTATGTGTGATATTAGCGCCAAGTCTCCAATTGTGCACTATGATGATTGTGCCTTGATAGGCATGTACAGTATATGGATTGTGAAAGATACGGAGGTTTGAAGTGGTCAACTATAAGGTTAATAATGTATTGGCATTTCATTGAAAGTATGGTCATCTAAGACTGGTTATATTTCTTTGATTAAATGTGCTTAAATCATAGAAGTGGACGAATTTATCAAATGTGTGTATGAGAATATAATAATAATATAATCAAACCAAGGGCATGCATACTAGCCTTAGTTATCAATAAATAAATAAATGTAATGAATGACCAAAAAATCCTAGCGATATATAGGAACTTGCAGCTAATATAAAATAAATCCCATGAACATTTAATATGAAGAATACGTATGTATACTTATATATCTTATAATGTAGTACAGTATTTGAAAAAAATTATAAAAGTCTAACCTCTAACGTGTGTAGGTAAATGAAAAATTCTTATAAATATTAATCGATTATTATACTTAAAATAATTTGGCAAATAAAAATATTTTGATGAAACATATGTAAAATACTATGTATATGTATGTAATATCTGCACATGTATACTTATAAGTACATGTAAGTGCATGTAAATATACACATACGTCTAGATATATACATGTGGGATACGTGGATCTAAAAATATTCATACATATTTACTCTGTACACTTTATGGTATATATGTATGTTATTATATTCCAAAGTCAAGCATAATTCATATGTACATAGTTACAACCGTTACATCATTTTCCCTTCAGATTATATTTAATTTTATTTTTTTGGTTTTTGTAATTTTGTTTTCGTTTTGTGCAAAACACAAAAAGGAAATCAGGTGTAGAAAATTTATAAACATTACGTTACGAAATTTATGCTATTCACACATACATATATGTTATATGTATGCTTGCTATACTGTGTAATGTAATTATGAAAAATTGAAATATATAAACATATTACTCTGTGAACAACAAAAATTTATAATTATTAACAATTAATTATATACACTTCATTTGCTCATTAATCAAAAGAATAATAAATTAATATGAAGAGCGATATGTAAGTAATATGAGTATTCTTAAATAATGTTGTACATATACATGTATCATGTAAACACACACACACACACACACACACACACACGTAACTTTGAATATTGAAATGTTGCAACTTGCAAGTAATAAGAAAAAGGTAATTTTTTTTTTTTAAATAGCTATATTCTATGTGTATAAAAAAAGGTACACATGTGGAGGATACTATATATAAGGCCCACACGCCCACACCTTACAGCTTAGATTATGACGCCAAAAACGAATAAGAATTAGTTTTGTTTTGTCTAAAAAACAATTACAATTAATATTTTTTTAAAAACATAAAAATCAATCAATTTAATTTAAAAATAATAAAACCGAAAGCCGAAGTAATTAATACCAACTCATTACAACATAAATTAATTCATTCTCATGTAATTTACTATATACATACAATATGAAAATTTCAAAATTACCAGATCCTTAAATAAATCTTTACTAAGATGTGGTGTTAATTTTAATGTTCCAACAAATATGAAAAATAATCCCAATAATACTGATAAACTTTTCAGTACGATTGATGTTGATGCTGTCGATGTCATTTTTTTTGCATTAATTTTTAATATTTTTCAGTTGTTTTTTGTTTTTTTTTTTTTGAAGTTTAAATTTATTTTTATTTTTTTTTAACTAATTATTTTTTATTTTATTTATTTTTGTCTCTTCTAACTATTGTTTGTTTGTTTTGTTTTTAATAATCAAAAATTTTATTTTATAATTTTGTTTCTTTTTTTTTTCTCCTTCTTTTTCTTCAAATTTGGCAAAAAAAAAACACATAAAACACATAAAAAATTTTATTCTTTTTTTATATAATTTTCTCTTTTCTATAACTAAAGATTTTATAAAAAAAAAAAAAAAAAAAAATTTCTTTTCTAATTCAAAATAAATTTTTGTCTTTTCATAAAAAAAAAAAAAAAATAGAAACAAAAAAAATTAGCAAATGTTATATGTTATTTTAAAATTATAAAAAAAAAATTGTAAAAATAATTTCATACTATCCAATCCACTCTGCATATGTATACATATATGTACGGTACACACACATATAACGTGTGTGGATATAAAACTTTTATTTTTCTTTAAATATTCAATAATATTTATTTCTTATGATTAAAATAAAGAATAAAATAAAAATTTAATTTATTTTTTTTTTATTTCTTAAATTTTGTTTTCAAATTTTGCTCAAAGAAAAAATTTATTCATATAATAATGTATATTTTCATTTTTTTTTTTTTTGTTTTGCTTTTACTTTTGCAAAAATTCACTTATTTTATTTATATTCTGCTGATTAGCTACTTCTTATATCTATTATTTTTATTATTTATTTTTTGAGCATTTTTTTAAAACACAATTTTATACCATTTTCTTTATTTTGATTTTTGATGGTAATATAGCTATACATATATGTATTTTATAAATTTTCAATTTTAATTTTATTTTTTTGTATTAGCTGCTATATGTAACATTAAAATTATTTTGTTGATTTCCTTTTTTTTCGCTTATGATTTTATTTTATTTTCATTTTCATTATTATTAGATAATTTCGAATTTGTTTGTAATGTCGCCGATAATAAAATTATTTTTGTCGTTATTTAATTTAATAAATTATATTTTCTATATGATTTTTATCATTATTACATATTATTATGTATATTAAAATGAATTAAAAATAAACAAAAACAATAAATTATATTTTTCTTTTTATTATGTGAATGCGACTACAATATAATAAAATAACGCACCACTTTCGAAAAATCGATAAAATTCTCAACTTGACTATGAGGAGGAGAATTACTGAAATATCAACGAGAATTTATATGCATATGGTAATAAAAGTACTACACATACACGTATGTATGTAACATATATATTATTTAGTTTCAAATTCAAAGAATATTTTTGATAGAAATATTCACATTCACATAATATATGTATTATGTATTCATAACGCACATACATACATACAAACGTAGAATTGAATGTAAAAAATTTGATATTCGAAGAGGAAAAATGTAAAATGAAGAAAAATTTTCTTCCATTCATTTTCATTATATGCATGTAGATAGAAGAGTTTTCTTTTTAACCAATACCACCAATACTAAATAAAAATGTTATTAAAAAAATGTATGTATGCATAATAAGGTGTATATATGTATATATAATAAGAAGGTGAGGTGAGCCAAAAGCGAAAAAGTTGTTTGTAAAGCTTTTAGTTATTACGTCATTTATACCGAGTTTGTAATGCAAACAATTATTACAACGATGTACTGAATTTGACTGAATTGAATTCGTTAGATTTGTTTTTAGGTGTATTTTGCAATCATATTATTTTATTTCCAAATTATTTTGTTTTTAAAATTATCATATTTTTTAATTACATATTATAATATTATTATTTCAAAATTATGAAAATTAAATGGTAAATATGAAATTGTGAAAATTATGAACGAAAAATACAATTTTTCGGTTGAAATGACGTCACAAGCTTTTAAAAAACAAGCTTTTCTGTCGGAATGGCTCACCTTATTCTATACATCTTGGTATATATGCTTAATATCAATATTGCATAATGGTGAAATTAAAAGTATGGAATGATGTACTTTACGAATACGATACGCATACAGCGTTATTTTTAACCTCTTGAGCGCCCGGGCCGGTGACCAGTGCACTTCTAAACTTTTCGCCCTCTCGGTGAAACTTTACTATTCCTGATGTTTTTTACTCAAGTCAAGAGTTTAATGATCATGATTTATGTTTGTTTACAAATGAAAATATAATTCAAAACATTTATCGGTTTTTCTTGTTTACACACGGATCTAGATTCAAATTTCTATTTAAAATTTCCCTTCGTACTCGCCTTACTACAGTGCAAGTGCAATACATATGTAATTTACACCAGAAAATAAGAAGAAAAAGTAGACCCGTGTAGGTGTAAACAAGAAAATCCGATAGATGTTTTGACTTATATTTTCTTTCGAGAACAAACGTGCGGTCATTTAACTCGAGAATTTGAGATGTAGAAAGAGTAGTATAGTATACTCGAATGTAAGAAAAATACACGAATAACCCGAATGCACCATACTAGGCGAATACGACGAAGAATTTCAGATTTTCGCAACTCACAATGCATATGAACATGAGTAATTAATATAACCTTTTGATTCGATATTCTTTATGTTGTACATTAATTCAGTGGTTTATTATTTATTTCAAACTGAGCCAATAATGCAAATTTATATGCAATATTATCTGTAAAATTATTTTTTTAATGTGACTTTCATCTTTCATTCTGTCGTCATTCGCGCCTCCGAGATTTGATGTCCGGTTTTAGTGGACCACTTCAACCTATAAAAAAATATGGTTTGTACGCACCTATTGTGGTGAATTTTCATAAATTTTCAATTTATATATTTTTTTTTTCGTTATTCACTGTTGGTTATAGCCCATTTACATTAAAAAGCTGTAAGCTGCAATAACGAAAGCAACAGTAAAAATATTTCAAAATGCTGCCTTCTAGAAATACATTAAATGTCACTAACGTAACAGCGACAGTATTCAGGACCACCACAATGTGTTATGAGCAAAATGATGTCGTGTAACATGTAATATGTGTAATTTTTAATTTGTTGCATAACCAACCATATCAAAAAAATGATATTCATGGCACTATTAACATGGTAGCAAAGCAGCATATTTAGGATTAGTTCTTAACTGAGCAGCATTTTTTGATGTTGCTCCCCTAATTTCTTGCACTTTTGATTTTCTGTATATCTACATGAGGTGGGGTGTATCACCACCATCAGACTTTTTCTTTAATATGAAAACGATTCTCGATCTCGAATAATTTCTTATTAGACTATCAGTTGTCAAACTCATCTGTTTTTGTAATCTGCACGTGTTACATTTAAAAAAAACAATTTGAAATTCAAGTAGTGATAGTGTACAATACAAAATAAATAAAAAAATTTTACTTGAAATATTTTGATTTAAAACATCATAGAAAAGAATTTTTTAATTTTTTTTTCAAGCTAAAACAATTTTTATAAGTTAAGTTTTTTTTCCCTAATTTATTTTATTTAAAAATTAAAATATGTGCAGTATTGGTGAAGATGATTTTGGTGATGATGGTGGATTACATACAATGCAAAATGATTTCATAAATAATTTAAAAATTGAAACAAACGATAACAATGGTATTTGTCATAAATGTAATAAATCTGAAATAGCAGTTAAAATAAATTTTAGAGAGGCTGAATGTAAAGATTGCTTTTTTATGTACGTACGTCATAAATTTAGAGCAACATTAGGATCATCAAAAATTCTATCAAAATATGCTGATGTACTTGTGGTAATTGATGGTAGTCCAGAAAGTATTGTTTTACTAGATGTTTTGTACTATGCATTAAAACAGGATAATTTCAAGAAATTACGTTGTCAAGCAAAAATTTTATATGTCGATGATATATTTCTGGAACAGAGACGCAAAACTACTGAAAATTTAACAATTGAACAGTTTAAATCCATTTTAGATAATTATAGCGATCTAGAATTGTATTTTGTATCATTAGCAGCTTCAATGGGCCAAGAACCAATGAAATATGAAGAATATGTAAAATTGAAGCAATCAATTACTGTCGATGAAGAAGAATTTATGAAAATTCTTGATAATATCCAGAGTTTAACATCAAAACAAGATTTCATAATGAAAACAAGAAAGAAATTAATTTATTCAACTGCAAAATATTTGAAAAGTAAATTTATATTTTTATCAGATATTAGTACAGATTTGGCTACAGCATTTTTGACGAACATTTCATTGGGAGCAGGAGCATCAGTTGCATCAGATGTATCATTGATTGATAATCGATATTCAGATGTAAAAATAATTCGTCCAATTAAAGATTTAACTGACACAGAAATTTCTAATTATATACAGCTAAATAATTTGAAATATTTAAATGTAATAAAATATGGAGATGAGAATAAATCAAATTCTAGCATACAAAATTTAACAAAAGAATTTGTAAAAAATTTACAGGAAAATTTTCCATCAACTGTATCGACAGTTTTTCGTACTGGTGATAAAATTACAAATCGATCCTTTACTAAAGAAACTGGAATTGAAGAATGTTTGAAAAATGACTGTGAACCAGCAAAATTAGAAAATGATAATACAAGAAAATGTAATTTTTGTAATTCAGAAATTGATTGTGAAAATTCCGATACTTTGAGAGCGATCAAATTCTCAAAACTAATATCAACCGGAACTATAAAAAATTGTGAAAATTTAGACGACATTGATTTGGAGAAAACATCTGTTGAGGAAGTAGAGAATACACAAATGAATAATTTATGTCATACTTGTAGAAATATTTTTCAAGATTTCTCTTGTCAAGAATTATTTAAATTTTCATAGTAATAAAAAGGAGTGAGATAAATTAAAAAATTGGTTTATTTTTTAAAAGAGCATGTTTAAAATCTTACATTTTTAAAATATGAATCCATCTTTATTATTACATTATGATTACAAAATCAAGTAATCGTACATAATAATATCAATTATTTTATGATTATTATGATTTTTGAATAAAAACATTTTGATTTACCGTTTATTAGTCCATATATATTTATTTTTCTAAATATATTTTTATTTTTTTTTATGAATTTATTATTAGTGCTACTTATTTTTAAATAATTAAATGGAATTCATTTCTAGATATCTAATCCTAAAAAGTGTTCATCATGTTCATTAAATAATAAATGTGCATTGTATTATTATTTAATGATAATAAAATATGAACGAAACATTCACTCACATTCCCATCATCATTTCATGTACATGTTTCGCACATACTTTCATTTCTTTCACATCAATATATCTAAGAATAAACACTGTAAATTTTTTGTTGTTGTATGTATGTAATATGTAAAAAAAAAAAACCTTATCATCTAAGTAAATTAAATTAAAACTTCTTAAAAAAACAAAGAATAATAGGAAACAAATAGACGAGAGAAAAAAAAAACAAATTGTAGGTGAGAAATTTTCTTAGTTTTTAACTGGCAATGGAGGTGGTGGATAAGCAAACATTGCTGCTGATGATACTGGATATCCAGCAGTTGCCATTGAATACTGTTGTGTATAACCAGATGAACCACTACCACCTCTGGAAGAGTTATAATGCTGAGTATATGCTCCTCCAGATTTACTGGACGACGAGGACGACGACGATGTTGATGAATAACCTTGATGTGTTGAAATCGCAGCTGCTGATTGCATTGGTGGTCGGCTATTACTGAAACGTGATCCATTACCACCATTACGATTCTCATGCTGTGATCCATATGAACCATTTGTTGATTTTTGGGAATTTGACGAAGTTTCAATCGATGAGAATCGTGACATTTGACCATTGGCTCTTTGTATTTGTCCTCCTCCCATACCATTTGAACGTATACCACCAGCACCATTATCTGAACGAGAATAATCAGAAGAACCGTTTGTAATTGAAGATTGTTGACCACCACCATTTGCATAATTTCTGTAATCATTTCCATTATTGTAACCGCCGTTACGTCCATTCATATTATATCCACGCATTTGATTTCCCATTCCGCCACCATTCATCATGGATGCAATCACCATACGACTACTATTGAAACGATTTTTCTTACTGCCACCAGTTATTTTCGACATTTCCACTAGTTTTGGATTGATCACCTAAACAAAAAAGATTAATATTGAAGAAAAAAAAAAAAAAAATTAAATCAAATTGAAAATGAAATAAAACATCTATAAATCTCTCAAGCTAACAAAAAATAATACTAATAAAAATATAACTTACTTGATTAGCTTCTCGTAGAACGTTCACCAAATCAGCAGCTTTTTGAGCGTTTGTTGTTGTAAATAATGTATATGCTGTTCCAGTATTATTTGAACGGCCAGTACGACCAATTCGGTGTACATAATCTTCAGAATTTGATGGATAATCAAAATTGATAACAAACTTGACATCTTCGACATCTAAATTTCACACAAAAATTTCCATTCAGATCACACAAAAAAATCATAAGAAAAATTTTCAAGAAAAAAAAACAATTATAAAATGTGGATGTATTTTCATCAGAAGGCAAAAAATTAATTTCAATTACACACTGATGAAGAAGAGTACATTTAAAAAAAAAGGAGAATTGTAATTTCAAAAAGCGGTAATTTAACAATGATTTTAAATTATGTTTAGTTTCTTCTCTTCAAATTTTTATTAAATTTGGACCTCGACTTTTTATTAACATACAATGATTTTTTTTAAAATTTCCTAATATTTTTTGTTTCTTTTTTAAATTTTAACTATATAAAAAAGGATTCAATTATTTTATGAATTAATAGTAGTATAATAATAAACCCACTTACCTTTTGTGTATTTTTAAAAAAAATTTGCCTACCTGTAATACAAAATTTACTATTGTTTTGTTTTTTATTTTTAATTCTTTTAAAAGAATCCAATGTATATTTTTTTACTCGATGACAAATCATAATAATAATTCGAATAAAAATAACCGATTTTATCGTTTATTATTGATAATTTTTTGTATAAAATAAAATATTAGAAAAATCGAAGTCCATATTTTTTAAATAAAAATTCTCATTTTTAATAATGTCGTGCAATCATAATCTTTTTTCATACCTTTTAATAAAATTAAAAAAAATTATTCAAGATGGAATTATGAAAATGATTCTATTTGTTTTTATTCTAATTAAAATTCGTGTCAAATCCGCTTTCCAGAAATATTAATTTTGGATAAAGAAATTCCTTTTTTTTTTGCAATTTTAAAATATAAAATCACTGAACTTGTGTAATGATGCTTATGGCAAATTTTGATGTTTTTTTTTTATATGTTTTTCATTGGTCAGTCAAACTTCTTTTGGCCGGAGCTCTGAATAATAGTAGCAAGCAATAATTTGAATTTATTGCTTAGTTTTCTTTTTTCTTAATTGATTTATTAATTTTTATATTCAATTTAATTTTATGTTATTAATACAAACAAATAAAATTTTTTGTACTTTATATTATTTGCTTTTAAATACTTAAATAAATACTTCGAAAAAAAAAGTATTTTATAAAATTGTTAAATAAAATTTCATCACCATCAATCAGGCACTATATATTTTTTATGTATGTGTTGTGTTGTAACGCCTTCTCTATTATATACTTTACTTCAAATTTACTGCTGCTGGATTTTTTTTTATAATTTAATATTTAATTATTTAGTTTTTTCTCATAGAAGAAATTATAAAACACGAAGATATTTTTCATCATTGATGATCGTGTTTTGTGGATATTGTTGTGTACAAGAAAACTACATTTTTTTTCTTGTTTTCAAAATGGATATCTTGAAACGTATCTAGTACTTTGAATAGTTGTTTTTCTGAATTGAAAATCCAAAATTTTTCCAATGGCAAAAATATATCAATTGTGTTTGTTGGTAGTTTCATTTATGTTTGTCGTCGTTTTTTCTCACTCAAATAATAAAATTTTCAATTTAAATAAATTGAAAATCTTAAAAATAAAAATTGATGTACACAGAATTCACTTTTCCGTAATTTTCATTATTTAACATTCGTATGTATATTCGTTTTGTGTAAGCCTATTTTAACACAAAAATAAAGACTTAATATATACCTAATCAATCACTGAAAATTACTTCCTTAATGTTATAAAAATTAAATATCACAGCAGTGTTGTGGCGGTTATCAATTTTTTTTTAATTCTACATTTCTTTTTTTGTTCAGAGTTGCGTAATAAATTGCAACTTAAAATTATAAAAATTTCTTAAAACTAGCAAATTTCAATTACTTACTAGTCTAGAAATTAAAACTATTATTTTGCCAACTTACCTTTTTTATTTCCACCATCAACTGGTAACAGAGGGTAGATAATATAGATATAGGTAATTGGCATTACATAATTATATTAAAAATGTTTGTTTGTTAAAATTTCGTATTTAATGTATAAGACGACGACGACGACGCGACCACAAAATATTTTCATTTAAAAAAAAATTAAAATTTCTGAATAAATTTTAGCACATAATTTTGATTAATTTTAAAAATTAAATCAGATTTTTTGAAAACACCACCGTTAACATTATGCTCAAGATTATTCATAAACTGAAAATCGATCCGCACGGCAATCTAATTAAAAATTTTAAAATAACATTTTCCGATTTTGAATTATATTTCCATCAATAGAAAATAATGTAGAAAAATTTTAAATTTACTTTATTCCAATTAAAAATAAATAATAATGAAAAAGAAAAGAAAAGAAATTTTTTGTCAATTTTCAGTTAAAAGATCATCTTTAAGCAAATTTAGGCCTAAAATAAACTTTTTGAATTACCCTTTAATTAATATCCTTTTTTCATTATTAAAATTAATGTGCGTCTTGAGAATCGATGAAATAAAATTATATAATATGTATATATGAAAATCAATTCTAGAAGGACAATCATTAAAATTGCCCTATGGATGTGTAACATCCAAACAATACACAAAATACGTTTGGATAATTATTTAAATAAACTGTTAAATTAAAAAAATATATATACAAATTCTACTATTTATCGCTGAATTTACATACACAAAATTTCATAATAATGCCTTTTAAAGTATGATGAAAATCCTAAATAATTGAATATAGAAGAGAAAATTCTAGACCAAATACAAAAGAAAAATTGAAAAAAAAGGTAAAATAAAAAAAAAATGAATAAATTAAACGACACGATAAGAATGAGTCTCTCCTGAAGATTAGCTCTAACTGCTCCAGTATTCACGACCATCATGATTAATTACATAGATTACCTTTACTTTTTGAATGCTACACACAAATCTGTTTCCGTTTTGATGAATGAATACTCCTCACGAGAAATCCATCCATTGCATCCATCATCTTTTGGCCATTAAATTTTAATCTAAAATTCACCTAGATTTAAAAAAAAAATCATCTAGATTTACAAAAAAATTTTGTTGTTGTGAATACTGGATAAATAGTACATAAACGGATACACGTTTTTATCCTCTTCCATGTTCAAATCACTGTGTTGGTTGATGATTCGAGAATCAAAAACAAACAAAAAAAAAAGAACTAAAATTAAATTGCCTTTGTATTTCTGTTAAACAGATATCACGGCCACTCATTATCTGACTGACTTTGTAAATTTCCTTTTTGGATAAATATTTCTTTGATTATTTTTTTATAGTGTTTCTTTGGTTTAACAATAACTTCTATGTTATTGTTATTTACATTTTGTTCAATTTTTGTCTTACCTAATCCTCTTGCAGCAACATCAGTTGCGACAAGAATTGTTTGTCTTCCAGAACGGAATGAATTCAATACATAGTCACGTTCTTGTTGTGATTTATCTCCGTGTATAGCTGATGCTCTCCAACCTTGTCTGCTAATCAATTTTGTAATATCATCGACACGACGTTTTGTTTCAACGAATATTATTGTTTTCGTTTCGATTTCTGACGATATTTCAGTTAGCAGCTTTATTAGTTTTGATTCTTTTTCATTTTCTTCGCAGACATCAACGATTTGTAGAATATTATGATTAGCAGACAATGTCAATGAACCAATATTGATTTGAATATAATTATCAAGGAATTCTTCAGCTAAATTACGAACTTCTTTGGGCCATGTCGCTGACCACATTAATACTTGACGATCAGGTCTTATTTGTTCGATGATTTTACGAATTTGTGGTTCGAAGCCCATATCTAACATGCGATCAGCTTCATCGAGAACCAAGTATGTGCATCTTCTCAAATTTGTAGTTCCTCTTTCAAGGAAATCTATTAATCTTCCAGGAGTAGCAATAACGATTTCGACACCCCGCTCCAAATCTCTAGCTTGAACGTGTTTTGGAGCGCCTCCAAAAATACATGTATTTTTAACTTGAGTACAAGAACCGAAATCGTTTGCCACTTGCTGAATTTGTTGGGCTAGCTCACGAGTGGGTGCGAGTATCAAAGCGATCGGCCCATCTCCGCGTTGTAATCTTGGCTGATGATTTATGTGAACAACAGCCGGGAGTACATACGCGAGGGTTTTTCCCGATCCTGTTTGCGCTATACCCACCATGTCACGGCCACTTAATGCTATTGGCCATCCTTGAGCCTGAATAGCAGTTGGTTCTTTGAACCCTTGCTTCTTAAACTCATCTAATATAAATTCGGGAAAACCCCCTTCAGTAAATTCAAAACTGGGTGGAGGAATTGATTTTCCTTTTAATGTTATTTCATTCTTCAACAAAAATCTGTCTACAACTTCTTGGGGGCGATTTGAAATTTCTGAACATGGTTCATAGAAATCTTTTCGGAATGGTTTCAAATCAGCTTCATCCCAATGAATACGTTTCAACTTATCACCAGCTTGCGATGGTTTCAGCTTCGCCAATTGTTGTTGGTCACGGCGGTCAGCATTTGGAGGTGATGGCCTACTATACGGAGTAGGTCTTCCTTGACCACGATTTCCATCACGGAAACCACCTCTATTTCCCCCACTATTTGAACGATCGATATTACGGTTATACCTGTGAAATTTCGTAATAAATTTATATTATGAAAATCAGAAAAAGAAAAAATCTTGATGACCTCATTCAAATAAAGTAGAAATCATGCGCACATACACAATCAAATTGCAGTACACATTTTGCCCAATCAGCAGTTAGTAAAGTGAAAAGGCAAAAGGGCAGCAGAAAGAGATAAAAGTATTAGAGAAGAAATAAAAAATGGTGTAGATAAAAGAAAATTATAATTAGAAAAATTATGGCTACTTGAATTTTTTTTATGAAAATTGATAAGTTATCCGTGTTTTTTTATATTCATTTATATAAAAAATATAATAAAAATTAAAAAAAAATTGACCAGACATATGCAATTAAATATGGCTGCGTGGTGCAATATGTATAATAGTAGTCAGTTCAGTATTATAAAAAATTTTCCAGTTCATCCACTAGTAATATTTCAAAAAAGGTAGCCATCTTGATTTATAAAATTTTTTCAATGAAAATGTATTTCATATCATATATTCTAAATATATTTTTTTTTAATGAAAAAATATAATTTTCATGATTTTAATCATTAAATATCTTAAATAAAATTTAATTTATTTAAGATTTTAAATTACAAGATAATTTCTCTAATAAATTTATTTCCCAATTGATTGGTAGCCATTTTGAATTTTGTGAAAATTTTACAAAATTCCAATAAAAATTATTAAATTACTAATTAAATAATTTAAAATATATTTTACTTACATTTTACTTTTAAAAAATTTTCTTTTTTCTAAGATTTAAAAAATTTTCACTTGATTTATTGTACTGTACTTCACTTTCTTTTCTTATGATACTCACTGTATTTTAACAATTTACAAATTTTTTCAATTTCTAAAATATAATTATGAATTGTAAATTGTAGATGTAAATTAATTGTACTGTGAACCCACTGAGAGCTAGATTAGCAATGATGAATTCAAAATTTCAAATGCAAAATGGATACGAAATGACTTGAATTTCACTAAATTCCACTATTCTTGAAAATGAAAATATCGAATCGAAATTATTGTTTCAAATTTCATTTTCATAATATAAGGGCGCATTTACATTGTCTTTTCTTGCTTTCTTGTCTTGTTTCAGAAAAGAACGATAGCGTTTACATTATGACCCATTATGACCATTCTTGCTTTCTTGTTTATATTTCGTCGTATATTTTTATATGCGATGCCTATTAGTAGTATTGCCGTGTACTTATTTTTTGATTTTCATTCTTGCTTTCATGTTTGACATTTTTCATTAAAATTAAGTTAAAAATTCGATTATGATAAAAAAAAAATAACTAAAAAAATATATATACAATATACATATAAATTTTTATTTTAATTGATTATCAATTATTTAAATTGTTTATTATTAAGTATTTTTAATAACCTATAGCAGTATTGCATTTTTGTTTGTGGTGAAACATTATACTAATTTCGATTTCGATCATTAACATACCGGCAACACTAAATTCAAGAAAACAAGAAAGCAAACCACCTCTGAGTTGGTTTGCTTTCTTGTTTCCTCTAGTCTCGCCCTTCTATACTTCTCTTCTAAGTTAATGACGTCACGTTCTTGACTTTCAAGATAATGTAAACGCGGGTTAACAGTGAAAAATGAAGTATAATATCCATAAACCCCTAGTTTACACGGAATGGCAGAGCTAGCCGTCGACACTCACTACTCAGACTCACTCCGACTCCGGTGCTGTTATTGGTGTGTTCTTCATTTGTTCAAGTCAGGCGTGTCAGAAAATAAAAATGTTGTGGTTCTAGAATAGTTAAAAAATTATTCATTAAAATTTCATTATATTATTTTTTGACATATTTAATAATTTAATATAAATTTCATTTATAGAAAATTATAATGTTTTAATTTCTGAATTTATAGATTCTGACAATTTTTATCATCCTTATGACGGTATGCATGTTTTTTGACTTATGTTCATGTGACAAAAAATATTTGCCAAAGTCACTTCATTACCATTTTGGTTGCACGAGTGTTCATGAAGTTTCTTTTAACAGTTTTATCATTTTTACCATCAATTTACCATACATCATGAATGTGTACCACAATTAATGAATTTGAAAAAAAAAATTATGAAAATTTCCTATTTTATTTTAATAAAAATTCAGTCAATTAAAATTTATATTCTTTAATTCAGGTCCACTAAAATTCATAATGAATTTATTTTTTAGCTTGTATATTTTATACACCATTATTCGTCTTACATTGTTAAAAAATTTTATTACATATGCATTTTTAGATGATTTCATAAATAATATGCATATAAGTTGAAGTACATAATATGCTTCTACAATCATAAATAATGATAATGTTAGTTGTTAGTTAGGTTAGGTGTTGTCACTTTTGGTGACGGTCAAATGTATACATTGAATGCGTTGTGCGTTATTCTGACATTTGTTACGTTATATGCAATTGCGATATGTGTGTTTAACTTTACTTGTTACAATGAATGCGTTTATATTTGTATTACTGATAATTTATAGATGGATCTAAATATTATAAATTAATAATAAAATTGCTTTATATCTATAAACTTTCCTACTTTTTTTTTTTTATAAAAAACACACTAAACAAAACATTACCAAATGTCAACGCAGTTAACGCATATAAAAAGGAGAAAGTTGGTCTATTTTCAGCGTTAAATGCGTTGCATGTTGCGTACATTATTATATGCGTTAAGCAGGACCCTAAATAGACATGACGGGATGAAAGAAATTAAACGAATGTAAATTTGCCCTAAATAGAAACGATTCGAAACGAGTAAAATTGTGTATGAGTATTGATATTGAGTATTGAGTAGAAACGAGTAGAAATTTATATGAAACGAGTAGAAACGATAAAATGTACGACCGCTACAGCACTATTCGTTACGTATCGTTTCGTCTATTTGACATTTAAACTGATCGAAATTGGACGAACGTAAGAATACGTACATTTAGGACAGTTCTACGTACCACAGTACTATTGTATGTATCATTTCGTTCCGTCACGTCCATTTAGGTTATAGCTTTAAGGTAGAACTATAATTGACATGGGTAACATGGGAAACATGAGAAAAAATAACGAATGTTAAAACGTCACATTTGGTTAACTATAATAACATAAATAACATACTGAACATAAGCAATACGAATTACACAAAATGAGGTTATGGCTTATGTTACTTATGTCATGTACGCTTCCGATCGTACTACTTATGTCGAGCTTTTGTTAAACGAATTTTTAACGGATGTCGGTAATGTCAATTATAGTTTAGCTCATTGATTTGGCTGTGTTCGTAGCACGACATATGTCATAGCTTATGTCAGCAATGTCGATTATAGTTCTACCTATAGTTCTACCTTTACGTCAGCATCAATTCCATTATTCCCTGTCTATTATTCCATCTTTTTCCTACTCTGTTTCACAATTCAGAAGTTTCCACTTTGGTTTTTTGAACCAGAGTTGCCAGAAATGTGGGAAGTGAAAGCGACACGAACATAAAAAACCAGCGCCAGAAAGCGCCAACATTTTCACTTTAAAATAATGCGCCAAAACCCGCCGCCGTGAAAAATTCCAAGTATAAATAAAACTATTAATATTCATATCGAAATACTTTTTATTTCAAATTAACATAGCTTTTTAAACAAAAAACAAAGTAAACATAACATAAACAAAAGTACTAAATAATCAGTCGAATGTAACAAAATATAAGTAAAAAATCAAATAAATGTAATGAAAAACAGAAGAATATAAGTAGAAAATTAAAGAAAAAACTTTTTAACGTTAAATAAAAAGTTTTATAATAAATTTCAAATTAATTATTTTCATCTTCGTTTGGTATTACTTCAGCTTCATATTGGTCTATCAATGATAAGTCAATGTCATCGATCTGATCATCCTTTTCATAAATATTTTTTGATGAATAAATTTCTATCATTTTTTTGGAAGCAAAAAAATGAACAAAGAAGAAAGAACAAGAAAGAAAAATTCGATAAAATGAAATGGAACAATAATTGATATCGATAACAAATTAACAAAGTAAAAAACACAAACAAAAATAACTGTCATTCTTCAATCATTTTCTTATTCATTCGCCAATCGCAACACAATCACCATCAACAAAACAACACTCACAGTCACAGACGAGTACGACACCAGTGGTATCGTGTTTATTATAAATAGTTGATATTACAAAAAAATCTTATATTTTAAATGTTTTTTATTTTCCAGAAGAATATGAATTTACAAAATGCGCCCAAATACGCCGGGCGCTTTTTTGTTTTTAAATGCGCCCTGGGCGCTTTTACAAAATTGAAAGCGCCAAAAATATTTGAAAAGCGCCAATTTGGCGTAAAAGCGCCACTTCTGGCAACCGTGTTTGGAACTCTCTTATATTCTCTTTACTCCTTAAATGGGAGTGTTCCAATTCCAATTACCTTGATATGTGATTGACTTTATGAGTATGTCAATGTCAAATTGCCAACATATCAACTGTCAATTTGTTATTTTATGAAAAATTTGTATGGTTACTTTTGGTTACTTTTACTTGAACTTGTTATTGGTACTTAGGAAATACAAATTTCTCGAGCAAAAACTCACACAAACAAATTTTATTTAAAAAAATCAATTTTTTATTATATCCTGTAAGCCTGTAACCATAGAAGCTCTAATTTGTAATCGCACAATATATTCTTTGTATAATAGAATCAAATATAGCTATATTTTGTTTATTTAAAAGACGACAAATCAAAAAATTTATTGTATCAGTGCAGTAGACAAAAACATTTATTTACATTCATCCATTACAGAAATGGCATGAAAACATAAAAATAAAAATTCATCCAAACATAAGTACAGTAGACATATTAGAAAATATTTTAGTCAAACTTAACAAGTGATGGATCAAATGGTTGACCTTTAAATGGTGAACCTTCTGCATTCCATGCTTTACGTAAATATTCCATATTTTTTATTTGTTCGGATGTCGGCAACCCTAGCAATTTTTGCTGTTCATCCCATTGTAATTTTTCCAATGCAGCTTGTTGGTCCTCGGATAATTCATCAATTTTCCTGGAGCAATCAATTTTTGATACATCTGTTTTTGGTTCATTATCAAATAATCGGTCCCACCATAATTCTTGGATTTTATCTAAAAGATATAATTGCTTTAAAATAAAGAATTAAAATAATATTCATAACCATTACCTAGCGTCATTTGTAATTTGCCATTTGATATATTCCATACTGCATCATTATTTTTACATTTATGTATCATTTTACCTTCTAAAATCACGTTATTTGTATCTTTCTCTTGAATTTTTAAATAATCCAATGATATCTGTACATTTAAACTTTTCGCTGTTTTTATGTGTTCCGGTAAACGTACATGTATTTCTAAATCTGTTATCGTTTGTGACCAACAATATGTATCAAATCTTGATCCATTATAATACTCGTTCGGCTGAAAGAATGATTCTGCTGTTTTCATTACATCTTTTGTTCCTTTTGCAGTATTCGTAATTTTTTCATTCGATTCTATAATTTCATCTTGCTGACTTGTTTCCACTTCAATTTCATTTTGAACTGATGGTAGCGTTGTACCTATTCCTGTTGCTGCCGCTGTTGTATATTGAAATTTTGGATCATATTTCCTTAATGCCTTAGAATATAAATAAATTCAGTTTTTTTTTTATTTTTTTTTTTTCAAATTTTTATAACCGAATTATAAAACTTGTATATAAAAGTAATGCAAATTTACCGAAAAT
This sequence comes from Villa cingulata, assembly GCA_951394055.1. Lineage (NCBI taxonomy): Eukaryota > Metazoa > Arthropoda > Insecta > Diptera > Bombyliidae > Villa > Villa cingulata. Next base: position 32,702,743 of record OX596021.1, on the reverse strand, counting down.
ACTATTTTTTCTTTTAAACCAGGTGCAAATCCCACATCAGATGGATTTTTCATTTCAACATAAAAATCAGTTCTTTAAAATAGAAATTGTTTTGTATTTAATACATCAAATTAAAAATTTTTAGAAATTTCATTATTTACCTTCTAGCTAGAAATCCAAAAATTGCATCAAGAAAATTTATTATAGTTTTTTTTCCTTCCAATATTTCAAACAACATTGCATCATGCCTATCCATTTCAATTACAACAATAATTTATTTTCTCAGCTCTCAGGAAAAAATAACTTTTTACAAATGAAAAATCTTAAAATTTTTAATGAATTTTTTTGGTGGTTTGTTTGTTTACAAATATCGAATGACAGTCACTACTGGTACTTAGTATGCTCAGTACTCTCTGGTAAGTGGTAATGGTATCGTATCTGGTACTTTGAAGCATTTCATTTTTCAACAGATTAGTGTTACCAGTTGCGTGTATAGTAAATTAGTTAATTAACGCATCGAATTTCAATTTTCCTGAATAAATTCATTATTGCTTTTGAAAAAAATTTGAATTAATATTCCACATTTTAAAATTCCTTTTTTTATTTTACAATAAAATACTATGAATACTAAATTTTAATTATATTTTGAAACTTATAAAATAATTCAAATTCATAAAATTAAGAAGTAAATCTTCTTAAAGTTTTCCACCAAAATGTAACGTTAAATTATTCATAATAGCCTTTCGTTGAAATTCTACTTCTCTTCGACAAAATCTACCAAAAAATGGTGGACATTGATAGAAAACTTTTTCAACTACATAAGTGTCTATTCCCAATGACAAAAATTTGAAAACTCCTTCTGATTGTACTGAAATTACAAAAGGAAAAATATTAGAAAATTTCTTATCTTCTTATTTTTAATTGAATCAAAATATGTAGGTAGATGTACAAAATCTCTGAAAAATTCATGAATATGAATAATAATTCGTTCTTACAACAATACAATCCTTTAATAAAACATGTTTTATGTTTTGATTCAACAATGAATTTATCATCCTTATTATTTGATGATTTTTCTCGTCGAATTGAATAATCAGCCTTTGATAGATTCTCCCAATATGGCCAATGTGATAAACGTTCTTTATAAAGTACTGAATATTGCCAATGAAGAGGAGTTCCTGAATCTGATGTTATCATAAAATCAAGTCTTAAGAAAAGTAAAAATAAAATATAAATATAAATTTATATTTTTTGATAAAATTTATTTATTTAAAATTGAATATTACTTACATTGTTGGATTTAATAATTTCATTTTACTAAAATCAGCTACATAATTCCATACATCTTCAGGATCTGTATTTTTGATAACTGCATCTAATTGATACGTATTATAACCGCTTGTTAATAATACATATACAAATAAAAATAAGCCACAAGCAATTGCTGTTCTTTTTTTATTCCATCTAGTTGTCTGCATTTTCCTGTAAAATTAAATTAAAAAAAAATTATAATAATATTTGCAATTCAAAACATCGATCACAAATTATATTTATATAGCAATCATTTTGTTACTTTTAGAAGAAAAAAAATTAGCCACTCTGTAATGAATAATTCAAACCAGACTACACTACACAGAAATAGAACGTCGTATGTACATCAACCAACTGCCTATGAAAGACGAAAAGATCTGAAATCTGAATCCAAGATCTCATATCTCATACATGATATATGATAATATATAATATATTAAACATGTAATAATATGTATGTATATTGCTGTTGTTGTTACGTTATGTAGATTAGTTAGAATATTTGGATATATGTACATAATATGTATGTATAAAAATACATTATAATATAACAGCGATAACAGAAATAAGCGGAAGAAGTTTGGTATTTAAAAAAAAGATCGTTTTTCACATTCGTATATTCATTTCACTTAATCGATAACTATATACATATGTACGTACATTAATAAAAGAGTTAAGTAAATTTATACAATTTTGTTTTTAATATAATATCATCGGAAAAGCGAGACTATGAAGTCAGCAGTCAGATAAAATTAAAAGTAAAATAATGTATTAACAGATCTAGAAATTTTATTTGATGTTTTTTTTTTACAGTTTCATTGTGTTTCTGTATGAGTATGATGATTCCTTTAAAAGTTTAACTTAAATTTGAAGTCGATTCAATATCAGTAATGCTCTTTCTTATGACTAATATTCTATTTTACTGTTTTGCTTTAGAGAATTTTAGATTGATATTTTCATCAATTTATTTATAATGTATAATGTGGTATCAAATGTTTCTTTAAAGTCTTATTAATATTTAGATTTTTGTTAGACTTTTTTAGTTCTTTTTATGAGCATAGAGGTGCAAATATTGGGCTCTATTCTGTAACCATTCTGTTAAAGTATTTAACAGAATGACTTTTTAACATATTTTAAAAATTGAACCAGAAAAAAAAAATCATCATTCTAGTCCAGCGTCCAGATTACGCGATGATGTTTATATAAATTCAATCTGTTTTTAGAATTTAAATTATTTATACATAATATACGAACATGTGGTGTTGTGTACTTGGTACTACACAACAAATAACACACATGATTTGGTGATTGGTGCTGAATGTTGATGTTAGTAGTACAGTACTGTAGTAGTACTAGTAATGATTAATGAATGAAATAATGGAAATAATCAGCCACCGGTCAATACTCTGTAAAGTAAACATAAAATTTAAAAATTCCTGTCCATGTATACAAATTAAATTCAAGAAATAAAATACATTATGGATGTTTTAATAATGGATTTCAGTCAAATTATCCATATTTACAAATAAATTTTTCATGAATTTCGTTCTGTTTTGTTAATTTAAAAATACTCTTGTTGGAAAAAAATTATAAATTAAAGAGTTACCACTACCACTTTACAAACATGCATTTAATGTAAACATATACAATTTACAATTCAATTTGATGACACATTTACCATTTATATGACATTACTAAAATAATATACCGTTGATTGTGAATTGTGTAAGTGTAATTGCGTTGCGATTGGATTTGTGAGGTCATCATTTCACTTGACCGTTGCGTAAAAGAAAATTGTGACTGCACAGTACACTGCACTGCACTGTACGACTGTACATATAATGAAATGGTAATGGTTGGTATGGCAATTGGCAATGATGACAAGAAAAAATTGAATCTGCTTTTGTTTTGTTTATTTGAATTTGATGAGATCATGAGATGCAAAATTGAAATGCTGGTCACAGTAATGATTCTGATTAATGAAATTTTTAATAAACAAATGTTTTTAATTCATACTATAAAATCATGTTAAATTTTTTATTTTTTTTTTTTCAAATATATGTACATATATATATGCAATGTATATAGTATATATTAAGTGCACGCGGATACTCAGTCCATTATGGCACCGCCGATCAGTAATTTATGTCAGATATATCATCCAGTTTATCATCAGTAATCCAGTTACTGGTGTATATTGCTGATGGGAAAAATTAATGATCGACTTGGGCAAGAGTAGCGCGCTGGCTGGGATTCGAACCGTGATCTCAAGATCACAAAACCGACACCCAACCATCGAGCTATTCAAGCCCCTAAAAAAATTTTTAATTGAAAAATATTTAATTTATTTTCACATTGGATATCACTTCGATAAAAATTAAAAATATTTCTTCGTTAAGTTGTAAGGTGAGTGACAGAGTATAGTTACATTACAGGTTATGCATTTTTATTGTCAGTCAGTTGAAGGGTGATTCCAATTCCATTCAATTCAATTCATTTGATGAAACATTTCACATTTCACATTAGTTGCGTTCCTTTTGTCCAAGTAAAGTACTCCCAAGTACTTGTAGTCGTGATCATCTACACCACCTCTTGTATTCGAGTAATTTACTTGACAGTTGCATGGTTAGTTACGCCAAAATTTGCCGTCAGAAGTTTTTGTGTTTTAATCGTTAGGGCCGGTACTCACATCGAAAGCTAAATTTTTCTCCATATAAAACCTATGTAAAAAAAATGTAGCTAAATTGTTAGCTAAATTTTCAGTTTCAAATTTCGCTTACTGGTACTCACTTCCAAACTAAATTATTTCGGTGGAACTTAATAGTGGAGAGTTGTGGAATGAGTTTTTCACAATCATTTTATATGGTCGAACATATAAAAGGCAAGCGAAATATTGACAAGTCATATATTTTGACTAATAAATATTTATTTATTTATTTTTAATTTCATAGCCTCCGCGATTTTGTTTCAAATAATTTCAAAACTCTATATACTCTACACACGTTTCCTTCCACAATTTTTAGCTTGTAGAAATATAATATATGCAACTGCAAGCGAAAAATTTCACAGGACCTGGAGAGCGTTCCAAAACATTACTATGGTTAACTATGGTTAACTATAGTTAACTTTGTGTCGTTCAAAAATACCGTAGTCAATGAACATAACTATTAGCATAACTTTCAAGCGTTCAGAAACTACAATGGTATGGTTTATTTTTAACCACGGTGGTTAAGAAATTAACCATGCTCAAGAGTAAGGTTACTGATAGTTAATCAGCTGACTTTTCATCATCTCCAAAGACATTACATATAAAATTTTGACAGCTGATACTTTTTAACCACGATGGTAAATATATGCGTTCAAAAACTAACAATAGTCAACATAACTTCAATAGTCAACTAGCATAACCACAGCATAACCTTACTATACCATTACTATGACTATAGTAATGTTTTGGAACGCTCTCCTGGTCTTTAGAGATTAAAGAAATAGGTTTAAGACTATAATATTTTTATTTTACTTGTTATTCAATAGGTGGCTTTTTTATTGTTTAAGGTTATGGAGAATCTAAAATCAACAACAAAACAAATTTGAAATACATGACAACTGAAATTTGAGCACGGCCAACTGTCACTCCAATATTTACATTGCCTTAGAAATGTGTATGCCTTGAAATTTGAGGTTACTTTTTACTTCCAAGTAAAAAAATTGCGTTCCATTTACAATCTACTCCAGAGTACTTGGGAGTACTTTACTTGGTCAAAAGGAACGTAGCAATTTTACCATTTTATGTATGCAAATGCAATACATACTTGTACTTTAAAGAAATTTTCACAGATGTCTCTGTTATCAATATAGAGTTTTAAATTTATTCAAAAATTCCGATATCCGGAAAAAAGGATATTCAAAATAGATAATTTAAAAATTATGATTCTTAAATTTTTGAAATTTAATCAAGAATTTTGTTCAGATTATCAAAGTGTTAGGATTATTTATATAAAGATCGTTTTCAAGGATAAATTAAAACGTTTTATAAAATTTTTAAGCACTTTATTTAATAAGATAGCAATATTTTATTACATTTATTTACTCATTTATTTTATTTATTTTTTTTGTTCAAACATTTTCTTTTACTTCTTGTTTCTGCATAAATGAAAATTTATGTATGTGTATGTACTTATGTATGTTTACTCTCATATAAATGATCTTTTTTTCACATACTTTTTTTATATATATTTTCATAAATATATGAATTTAATTAAATACATCTACAACAATATTAATAATAATGACAATAATAATCAATAATCATATAATAAATTCATATCAATTATATATATAATAAATGTATGATTATTGTTGTGTCGTGTATGAATGAATGTTTTGTATAGGTATACAATGTATATTTATGTATGTATGTATGTATATATATTTTTCCATTAAAAATTTTCATTCATATATGCATGTTGCTTAAGTACAATGTATGTACATACATATATATTATTGTGAAAATGAAATAATTATTTTTATTTTATTCTGCGCCGTGTATGAAATATCATCATAAAAACAATTTCATTTATAACTACATATGTATATGTATAATGTATCAATTTATTAATTTTTTTTTTTGTTTTTTGTAGATTTTTTTTTATTATAATGTGTAATTGCAATTTATTTATTTTTTTATGATTCAAGTAGAACATTGCGAATTTTGTATATAATAATGTATATAATATATTTTTTGTATATTATGTAATGTGTATATATATTTGTATATATGTATGCATTAAATTTAAAACAAAAATTCAATACATATATATGTATGTGTGTAATATTTATGTATTGCCCGTATACAAAAATTAAATGAATGAATAAAAACATATTTTTTTTTTATATTTTGCTTTGTTTTTCAATCATTTTGTAAACTCTTATACATATTTAAAATCATATTGTTTTTATTTTTTTTTTCTTAAAATTTTCAATACACATTAATTTTATGAAACAACAAAAATAATAAAAATTGATTTATAATATGTATACAAATATTTTCTAAATTTTTTTTTTTTTTTTTTTTTTTTTAATTTTTTTTTTATAAATATAATAATAGTACGATAGAAAAACATATAAATTTAATAATAAAAATACAAGATACAATGTAAATTATAAATACATATAATTATTACAATATTATACAATCATTTGTTTTTAAATACTACATCTTCATATTATATATGTATGTATGCGAATAAAATTGAATTGACAAATAATTTAAAAATTAAAACAAGTAGGTACACAAAAGAAAACAAAACAAAATGGTAATGATCGTGTATAATCATTTTTTTTTTATTATTAATTATACATATACGAATGTATGTATGTATGATTTTTTTTTCTCAAAATATTGATATATTTAATTTTCATTAAATTAAATATTATTTTAACAATAATTTATATTATTAATTTTAATTGTACCTATATATAGCAATTATATTAAGCCCCAATTATAAATACATTTAACTTTAACATACTTATATATATGTACATATGTACATATACTGTATATAATATGTATATATAATAATATAAAAGTAAAAGCCTCAAGATAAATTTATAAATGTTTCATGTTTTGTTTCTTTTTTTTGTATCGTTACTAAAATTTGTTTCAATTTTTCGTTTTTTTTTTGTTCTGAAATTATTAAAATTTTGAAATACGCAATAATCGTATATTTTTGTTCATTTTTTTTTTAATATTTCATTCGCACTAATAAAGCAAAAATATATATATTATTATTTTTGTCATTTTATACTCATTCAATTGCTTTATTTATTTATTTTTATTAATACAAATAATTTTGTTTTCATACATTTTTTTTTTTTTTGTTTTGTTAAATATAATCATCATTATAAAATATCAATATTATTATCTACATATATAATGTGTTGTGTATGTAGTATATAGTGATGAAGAAAATTTTCATTATCATTTAATTTTGTTGTTGCTTTTGTTGCCAAAGTTGTAGAAATTTTTCTGATATCCTGAATGCAAAATCATATATCATATCATCATAAATTTATTGGATATAATGGAATATGTATTATGTATATATGTATATATGTATATATAAATGGTGTGTGTAGTTATATTTAATATAAGAGTTTAAAAATTTTTATTTTCGATATTTTTCTCTTTGAAAAAGAATAATAATCCAATCAATATGTTTAAAGATTATTTTATTTATTTCTTCTGAAAAGTATAAAAGCAAAAAAAAAAAATAAAAGAAAAATATTAATATATATGCACATACTATATAATATGATAATATTTATTCATTTAAAAGAATTGTAATATAATAATGTAGAATAAGTATATACATTATATATGTAAGTCTTCAATGTTTGTTACCTTATCATCTGGCTTTGGTTCCGTGGGAACTTCTTCACCTGTTAAATAAAAATAAATGAAAATGGAAAATATATTAGTTTCATTAATTCAAAAATTTCATTTCGTTCTTGTTAAATATATCAAAGCATTATTAGTTATTCATATATATTTTTTTATATTATGTACATGTGTATATTATAGAAGTGCATATACTTAAAATATATTATTATTATAATTATTATTATTATATTATTAGACATATGTTATATAATAATTATATATATAGTCCATAATTTTGAATAAAATAATTATATAAATATTTTACTACAAATTTTATTTGGTATAAGTTTTTTTAATATTTGTTAAAAGATATTATTAATTAGTTCTTTAATTTTTTCTTTTATATTTTATAAAATATTTATAATATTAATTTTGTGTATACGCATGTATGTATGTATGTAATGTGTAGATTATTTGCTGTGTATATGTCGTACATAAGTATATGGTGTATTTCTTCATCAGAACATTAAATAAATTCTTTATACTTATTTCATTAATTTCAAATATTAAAATGAAAATATATTTTATATAAATCCTGTGTCCAATTTTTATTCAAATTATTATTTTTGATTAATATTTAGAAAAATATTCAATTTAATTATTATAAAATTTTCATAAATAATTTTTAACTGTAATATAATAATTTTTTCATTTACAGTGATGAACAAAACATAAGTAAGTATATGCAACTAAAATGTTAAGCAAAAAATTGCTGTATTACATTTTTAAAATAAAAAAAAAAACATCGAAAAACAACTAATTTAAAATCTTGTATACAATATTTTGACCATTTATCACAAGAGAATTCCGAAATGGAGAAAATATATTGCACTATCAACATTTAAATCAATGTTCATTTTCATTTCGAATTTCTTTTCATTCAAATGAATGATTTTTTACAAATTTCTGAATTTATTATTGAGACAAACAAGTAATTAATTTTTTTTTTTGTATAATTATACAAATTTTCATAATCATTTCCAATGTTGGTTTTGTAAAAAAAAAACAAATCATTCGAGTACAAACAATTTAATTCTGCTTTATTGTATACATATGTTTTGTTCGTCATTGTACATGTATGAAAAATATGTAGTGTGTATATTATGTGTGTTTTTGTTTAGGCATGTGTATTTAATTAGTGTAGAATAAAAATTTATCTGGAAATAAACTAAAAAAAATAAAAAATGTTATACTCGTATAGCCAAATTTTTTTATTCAAGTAGGTACATGAATTTCGTGGAAAACAATTTCGAATTTTAATTAGTACAGTTCCAATCTAATATCCAATTCAATCCAATTAAAAATATAAATTAATTTGATTAATTTCTGTTTTTTTTTTTTTTTTTTTTTTTTTTTTTTTTTTTTGAAAAAAATTTTGATGAAAATGATAAAATAAATTTTATGAATTTAGTTTGTTTCCTTTTTTTTTTTATCTTAAAATTAATAAATAATATTTATAAGTATTCTAATATGCATGTCATGTTCCCTAGGAAGGTTATTAAACAATAAAAATATATGTATTTATTGAAAAAATTTTTTTTTTCGTTTCAAATAAATACATATTTTTTTTTAAATTAGAATTTAATAATAATTTGTTATTCATATTAATATAAATTATTGTATATATAATATATATTTTAACACTTAATTATTTAATAAATACGAGTATACCATATATGTATATGTATGTATATTTTTTTAAAAATTAATTTTTCATATTTTGAGCATTTTTCCATAATAAATTTATTACTGACTATTACTAATAATTTTTGTTTACTAATATACCTAAGTAGTTATTATAATTATAAACAAATACACATAAATACTACTAATATATACAATTTATTTATTTTTTTTTGAATGAAAATAATTTAGTATTTATCATGCAATTTAAATAGTTTGTAACAAATAATAATGAAAAAATAAATATAAATTATTTATTCTAATTTTATAAAATAATTATTGTTCAATTTTTTTCTTTTATTATTAAATATATGTACATATATGTATATAAGTAGCAAAATATATTTGTATGTGTAGCAAAAATTAATTTTGTTCTAATGTTTTTTTTAAATTAATTTCTTTCTATATATTATAATGAAAATAATGTTTGCAAGCATTTCATATTATTTATATTAGTATAATGCATATAATGCACATTAATATATTACAGATTATTATTATTATTATTATTATAATTATGTACGAATATATTATTATAGCGCATCTACATAGTATTTCAGATTAATTTTTATTTTATTTTTTAATTATATTATTTATTATACATTTATTTATATACAATACAATATGTATATATTATTATGAATTTGATACACCGCATAATTTATGTTATATACGTAGCGATAGAATTAAAAAAATTATAAATGATTTTTTTTTGTAAACGTTTTGAGCTCTATTGCTGATGAATGAATATAAATTTTTGCGTAAATATATAAATACAAAATTATAATATATATATACCTATATGTAATAAATTATGTATTATAGATATATATTGATGATATGTATATATATTATAATATAAGTATGTATATATAAAAAAAGAATAGAGATTAATTGTACAAGTTAATTGCCCTACCTTTTTTCGATTTAAATGTATCTGTTTTAGTATCAGAGTCTTTATCAAAAGTTTCAGAATATTTAAATGAATATTTATCATCATCCTTGATTTGTGCATGAGCTGTTGTGGTTGTTGTTGTTATACTAGAAGTGTATATTTGTTGCTGTTGTTGTTGTTGTTGCTGTTGTGTCATTTTACTTATTTCATCGTGTGTCATAAATGGTGATGTACGTGATGATGATATACCATGATGAAATATATCTGCAAAATTACTATCGAGTGTCTCGATCATTGTACTAGAACCACAACTTGTCATGCTGCTAGACATCAATGAATCATTTTCATTTTGATATGTAGCATTCGTTGCCGTTGAGCTAGTATGCAAATCTAAACTTTCTGTGCTAGTTAATAATTGTTCAGGATCGGTTTGTTGTAAATTTAATGAATCATTTGATATATCTTTGATCATTTGTTCACGTTGTTGTTGTTGTTGCTGCTGCTGTTGTTGTTGAATTGTTCCAGATGTAATTGTCGAAGATGTTGTTGTTATAGTCCTTGAAATAATATTTTCACCTGATGGTCCTTGCATTTGTGTAACTAGTGTTGTTGTTGTGGTAGTGATTTTTGGATCTTTTACACCACCACTTGATACATCTAATTCAGTCTTAGTCATTTGAAGCGCTTGTTCTAATTGTTCTAATTCAATTGAGTCAACACTGTCTCTTCGGACGTCTTGTAAAATTTGCTGTTCAAGTGAATCAACATCTGATCTTGAAGATCTGGCAGTTGCATCTTTCGATATTTCAAATGAATCAATACTGCTGGTCATTGCATCACCACTTTTATTTATTTCTAAACTATCACAACTTCCATGAACGGAACCTTTTATTTCACTATCATTTATTGATTTTGATTTCTTTAATCCAAGTTCTAAACTATCTGTTGACACTTCCATCAAATTGGAAGATTCTTCTTCACATTCTTCTAGTTTTGCCCTAATTAAAGCTTCAATTTCTCGTTGTGTCATAATAGCAGTCTTTGTTTCAGAAGTTGTAGTCGGTTGTGTTGTCGTAGTTTTTACAGTTGTTATCACTGTTGTAGAACTACTTGCAGTCGATTTTGAAGTACTTTTATCATCTCCATTACTGGATTTATTTGATTCATCTGAACGAGATAGTAAAAGCGCAGCCTCTTCTTTGGCTTTGATTTCAATCAATTGTGCTTCTATACATGCGTTTTCTAAACCTTCGAATTCCTTTAAACTAGAGAGAGAAACATCATCTCCTTGCCCGCCACCACTGCTACTACCGTATCGTGCCATATATCTTTTGGTAAAACTACCGTTACTCAAAGAATCTTGTGATCCTTGGTGTGCTTTTCTATTTTCTAAAGATATCGCTTGTTCTAGACTTTCGAATTCTTGTAAACTACTCATTGAAACATCATCGTGTTCTCCTCTTGTAAAATATTTTCTACCAGCAAGTACATCATATTCTGGTGTGCTGCTTGATAATGAATCTTTGAAACTGCTAATCCGACTACTACCAACTTCGAATTCGGTGTCTTCCTCTTTGATATCTTCCAGAACCCCCCGTTCTAATTCATACGGGTATCTTAAATGTGCGGCATTTTCAGATAATTGCATTTCAACCCATTTTTTATTAGCAACAGCAGCATCAGATCCTTCTACATATTCTTGTTCTGATGCAATTGGTGGACTTTCTTCGAAATCAAAATTAATATCATCCCTCATATACATGGAGGATCCTTGATTGGGGTCAGCTGGTGCAGATCTAACAAGAATTTTTTCAACTTCCTCATCATGTTTCTTCTCATACTTTACTGATTGTATTTTAATACTTTTTCCTTCGGTGTCAAATTCACTAGCTTCTTTTGCAACTTCTTCAATTATAACAAATTCATCTGAGATATCTGGTTGTTCTAGCATTTCGAATGAGTCAGGTGAATCAGCTTTCTCTTCCTCTTGTTCTGCTCCATATTTTGTTGTGATATCAGCTATTCCAGTATCATATTGTCCTTGTATTAAATCTTGGTAACGATCTTCTGGCATTGAAAATTCTTCTTCTTGACCATAATGAATTGGTGCATCTTCAGTTTTGTTCAATTCTTCTTGAGTTTTGACCTTATACAATACTTTTTCTTCAAAATCTTCTTCAATTTCTTCCATATGCTTTTGTAGGTCTTCAGTAATTGTAATGTCTGGAATGTTCGAATAATCTTGCATATTTTGTGATGGACGTCTTTCTTCTTCGATTTTCAACGATTCAATTTCTTCAGTCACATCTTCAACAATAATCTCACTTACTAATTGTGAAGGAGTAAAAGGTCTTTTTTCTGGTTCTTGTTCTTTTTCAAAGGTTTCTGTATGTTTACTTTTTGATTTTTTTTGCTGTGTCGTGGGTGTCTTATATGCTCTAGAATATTCCGATTCATATGCATCGTAATCTGATTCAGATTCACTTTCTTTCTTTTCCTCTCGACCTTTCGATTTAATGTCTACAATTTCCTCCTCAAGTGGTGATTCATATCCTGACGTTGGTTTTGACTTAGAACCTTCCATTTCTTTTAAAAAATCACCAGCAGAAAATGCTGCACTCTCTGTTCTTTTATGTCCTTTAGTTCGTTTCGGTTCTACGTCAGTAACTTCTGTAGATGTGACTGTTATAGTAGTTATTTGTGTATTTGCATAAGGAATATCTTCATCTTTTCCAACTGATGAAGTCATAATCATACTATCAATTTTTTCTGATTTTGAAGGCTCATCAAATGATGTACCAGTATAATCATCTCGAATTAAGGCTTGAATATCTGCACCAGTTAAAGAAGATGCACCGAATGAACCCGCTAGATCCTCTACATTTTCCACCACAGTGTCCACATTAGATGTACTCGATAGACTCATTGACAACACACTTCCTTCTTCTAAACTTGTTGCAAATCTAGACTCTTCACACATTCGACTTTCTTCCATACTTGTGCTAAACTTTCTACCTATTTCGAAGTCATCTTTGTCTTCAGTGACATCAGGAGATTCTGTTAATTGTGCTTGTCCTCCTGCTGATTCTTGTTTGAATGTCATTTCTTGTGAACGTTTCATTTGTGAAGTTATTGGCTCTTCCATTAAAACACCACAAAATTTATCGTCTAAACTAGATAATTTCATTTCATTTTCATCAGAGTCGAATTCCTCTTCCTGTAATTCTCCAACAAGATCAGCATCAGCAGACGAAGGAATTAAAGTTTCAGATGTTTCCGATACTTCTATACTACCAAGATTTGCTGAACTTTCTGAATCTAAGCTTTTCATACTTTCATGTGAACTAATTGTTTTTCCACTATGATCCAATGTACTAACAGCACTGATATATTCAGTTGATTCTGGAATTAAGGATGCATCTTGTGCTGTTTGATATTCAGATGAAGCTCCGTAAGTTAATAAATTTTCTACATCAGATGACAGTGGTCTACTATCGGTTTTTTCAAAACTTTGATAATGACTGTCACCTGAACTAAATTGATCAGGCTCTGGAACTGACCATCTTTTTGCTGAATCTAATATTGTTTCTTTTTGAACTCTATGCGCAACATCTAGTTTATTAGATGAATCTTCTGTAGATGAAATTGAGGGATAATCATCTGCTTTACTCACGTCAGTCGCTTCGACTTTTTCCTCACTAGATTCTGATTGCTCTTGCTTATCAGCAGGCTTAGATTCTTGAGCTGTTCCAATAATTTCTTCTTGGAATGACTCTTGAATTGTATCACTGCTCATATACCTGACTTGTGGAAGTACTTTAAATTCGAACTCGGAAGGAGATTCTTTAATTAGCTTTCCATCCTTAACAACTTCAATTAGTTCTTCTTGCACTGCATCAAGTGATTCTTTTACTTCTGCCAATGTTTGTTCTACCATTGTTTGATCTACTTGACTTGGATCGATAAGTAATGATTTTTTGAAATCATCTGTAGTTTTTTGTGATCTAATTGGGGACAAAATTGTTTTATCAGATGATGTATGTTCTTCACTTGATATTGTTTTTGAGAAGCGTTTTTCCGAAAGTTCTAATTCACTTTTTTCAAGATTCAGTTCCAATTTAGGTTCCAATTTAATTTTTGTTTCACCCTTTTCTATTGATTCTGATTTAATTGAATGCATTTCTTCTTTTATTAATTCATCCTTTTTAAGTGTAGTTTCCTTCTTTTGATCTTTTTCGATTCTAAATTCATCCTTTTCTACTAATTCTGTTTTTGTATCGGATGAGCTTTTCATAAATTCTTCTTTAATCTGGTCCCCTTTTACAGTCTTTCCAGTTTCAGTCTCAATTGTTGAAGTGCTTTTCTCGTCTAGCGTACTCTTGCTCTTTGATTCTGATTCTTTTGTTTTATGGTCGTAAGTTATCTTATTGTCAATTTCTTGTGAACTGTAAGTTTGTTTTGATTCTATAAATGTCTCGTCCTTTAAAATTTCAGTTTCAGTTTTATATATTTGACTTTCTATAATCTCAGATACATGTTTTGGAATTTCCTCCTTTAAAGCCTCTTGTGGAATGGGTTGAGTTTGATCTTCGTAGTAGATATTTTGCACTAAAAATTCTTCTTTTTCTGTCGGATCTTCAATTTTGACCTCTTTTGCTGTGTGCAATTTAATTGGTGAACTTGTAGTATCCATTTCTGAGGATTTAGCCGTTTCATATTCACATTCTAATATATCATTTCGGGTCTCAGAAGGTTGACGAACAACTTTTGTTTCACTCTTTCTTCTTTCAAGATCTTCAAGCTCAACAATTTCATATTCCTTAATCGTTCTTGTTGAATCTGTTGGAAGTACTGTTGTTGATGTGGAGAAGTCTTTTTCTTTTTCTTGCGATTTTTTGACAGTAGACTCATCAGCACATATTTCAGATTTCTGAACAGTTTTCTTTTGATCATCGTCATATTCAAGTTCTTCAATATCACGATCTTCATCGAAAGTACCTTCATAGCCTTCATTATCAAATGCAAATTCTTGCCTTCGTTCTGTTGCTGATTTTGTTATGATATTCTGACTTGATTCACCGATATAGAATCCAACTTGTGCGCTACCATTATCAACAGATTCTTTTTTATCGGTATCTTCAACTTTTTCTTTCTCTTCTTTTTGATCATTTTTTAATAATTTTTCATCGTCTTTTAGCTTTTGTTCTGATATTGATACATCTTCTTCTAATTCAATTTTAGCATCACTTAATTCCGAATCATCTTCTTTTAATGACGTACGAATACTGCTAGTTTCTGAATATTCAACTTGTTGTTCAGATGATATTTTTGACTGACTGCTAGATTTTCCAGACCCAATTGAATCTGTATCAGTTTTTCCTTGTATACTATCGATTGATGTCATTGTTGTCGGTTTTATTTGTGATCTTGGTTTTGGTATTGGTGTTACTGATGATGATGATATTTGTTGTTGAGATTCACTCTGTGATGATGATTCAAGTGATTCCCAAAATTTTTTACTATGTTCAAAATCAACATCTTCATCAATTTTATTATCAATTTTTGTTGCTGTTACTGATGTTGTTGTCGATATTGTTTTTGCTTCTACTACTGTTGGTACTGTAGTTGTTGCTGTTGTTGTTGTTGTTTCTTTTAAAATTTTCGTTTGTGCTGAAATTATTTCATTCGTTTTATGACCTAAATCACTAGATATTGATGTTATACTTAAACGCGGTGTTGGTTTTGGTACATTTTCAATTTCTGTTGAAGCAGTTTGACTTCCTGGCTCTAAAATAAAAGCGATGAAATAATATGCGTGTTAGGGCAGTAAGTAGTTTTAGTATACGACGGATCAAAAACCAAAATAACAAAAAAATAAGAGGAAACAATTAAAAAACAAACAATCAAACAAACAAACAATCGAAAATAATTTTTAGAAATTAAATTGATTAAATCATATAAATAGGAATACATAAACAAAGGAATATATATACGTAAAACGAAACGAAACAAGACAAAGACAAAAATTATAAGGGAAATGAATTAACCAAAATTAACATAAGAATAAAACGCGAATAATTGGAAATTTTTAGTTAGACGGACTAATTTTTTTTAGGACTTTTTTTTTTAATGTTAAAATTATAACGGCTATTTTTCATACATCGCATACATTCTTCATTTTTTTATTTTTGTATCAGGATAATACGAAAATATAAAATAAATTTAATAAAATAAATCATAAAATTCCAATGGATGTAATAGCGGATTTATAAAATTTTTTTGTTAGTAAATTTCGTTAGTAATATCAAAACCCATTTCTTATTTAATTAGTAATTTTTGTTTTTTTTTTTTTTTTCAATATTTATATACATATTTTGTGTACGTCACAATATTATGTTTTAATCATGCTGTGTGTGATTAATGTGAAAAAAAAAAAAATACAATGTCAGTTGGTAGTTGGTATAGTATATTGAATTCAATTAGTATGTTAATAGTTGTTTTTAGCAAATCAAAATCATTTAAAAAATGCGGAGCAAATTAAAAAGAAAATCTTTACCAAGAAAAGGATAAAAAATAAATAATTTTCTTAATTCGTTTTTCATTTTTATAAAAATCTGTTTTTCGTATTATTGTTGTATAATAAGTACATAAGCAAATAGAGCTCAAACATTTGATTTTTTCTTTCGTATTTTTTTTTTATTTGGCCTTTTTTGTACAGCACATAAATATATTATTTATTATTAGTTGCATTATAATAAGTTATATATAATATTTTGTTTCGTAAATAATTTATAAAAATAAATAGAAATATCCAATTATTTCGTATATATTAATTCGCTTTGTTAATTGATAATTAAATATAGCAGCAAAATTTTTTAATTTGATTTTTATAGTACAAATGTTTCTTGCTTTAAAAAACAAAAAAAAAAAAAAAAACAATTTAAAAATAATATTATTTTGTTAATTTAATTTTTAATTTTATATTTTTCATTTTATGTTATTCATTTTTATTTTTTATTTTTTAAATAATCACCTGTTGGTAAATCTTGCAAATCATTATCGGGAGTGCTTAAACCAACATCAGCAGCTGTTGTTGTTGCACATGAAAAGCTCTCATCCCAACTAATTTTTGAAAAATCCGATTGTAAATTACTTATTTCATCTTTACTAATTAATGTATCAATATTGATATCGAATTTTTCAACATTCTCATCAATATCATTATCATCATATTGTGATGAGAGCCTTTCAAATTTTTTTTCAATACGATCAAAATGCTTATCATTTTTTGTATATTTTGATCGTTTATTATCATCATCATCATAATAATAATTGGTAAATTTATGATTTTCAGATATATTATTATCTATACTATCATCACTTTTATAAATTTTATTATTATCATCATTATCATCATCATCATCATCATCATTATTATAATTATTTATATTTGATGTTGTTTCAATAAACAAATTTTCATTATTTAAATTATAATTATTTATAGTACTATTATCATGAATACGTGTATCATATTTTGATATTTCAGTATCTTGTTTTAATTCACTAGTACTAATAGTACTAATATTTTCTGTTAAATCAATTAAATTATTATCAGTACTAGTATTAGTAATAGTAGTAGTAGTAGTAGTATTTGTGGTAGGAGTAGGAGTAGTAGTAGTAGTAGTAGTAATAGTACTAGTATTAGAAGTAGCAGTAGCAATAGTAGAAGTAGTAACAGTAGTCGTATTATTATCAGTAGTAATAGAAGGAGGTATAATTGCGTAATGACTAGCAGTAGATGTGATAGTAGTTGTATTATTTATATTATTATTATAATAGGGTACTACATAATTATTTAATTCATCATTAACACTCATATTATCATCAAATGATTTTCCATCAAACGATTCAATTGTCGGTGACTTTACCATATCAATTCCGGTAACATCACATGTGATCGCATATTGTTCACTTTCCGAATGATAATTATCATCTACGTTGTAGTTGTAGTTGTTGCATTGTAATTGTTGTGCATTAATTATCAAAATACTCTCTTCTAATACACTATCGATTAATGCCATCGCTTCATTACGAATTAATTCAAGATCTCCTGCGCACGAGTCAAATGTTGTTGTTTGGTTTTTATTTTTTTATTTATTTATTTATTTTTTGGTTTTTTTTTTTTTTTTGATTTTTGGTTTTGATTTTAGTTTTGATTTTATTAGAATTTTTGTTTTTTGTTTTGATTGATTTTTGAGTTTTTGAAGATTTGTTTTTATAGACAGGATGGTTAGAAAAGAAAAATAAAATTAAATTAGATATTTTTTTTTCCATTTTAAAATTTATAATAAAATTATAAAATAATTTAAAAAAAAAAAAAAATTTCAAATATGTAAATGTGTTGAAAATTTTAAAGAATAATAAAATGATTTGATTAAAACAATAACACAATTATGATGGAATCTTTATATGGAAATCTTTATAATAGAATGAGCATGATGTGCATACTGAATAAAAATGTAATGTAATGTGATGCGTGAATAAGAGAATATGCGGTTATTATTTTTGATGATACTTATGATATGTCAAACTTTATTTTAATACTATTTTTGTACGGTATCCAATTTTCTAACTTGCATATCATATATCCTTTTATAAACAAAATGTACAATAAAGATACATAAAAAATAAAGTACATACAAAAATATTTTAAAATTAAAGTTGACAATATAAATGTAAATATAGATAATAAATGAAGAAAAATGTACATACAGTATACGTATGCATGTATTTTATGAAAAACATAAATATAAATATGATAATATGTAATGTACTGGAATAATGTTATGTTGTATGTTATGTGGGATGTATATGCATGTAATATGATTGTGCTATATGATATAAATGAATTTAAAAGCTGTGTATTTTTTTCTTATTTTCTTGTACAATTTATTATTATTTTTTTTAATTTCTTTTTTTTTTCACATCCAATCTCACGTTATTCACACACAGCATATAATATGTATAGCAAAATAAAATTGGTTTTAATTATATATTTATACTTTTTAATTTTTTATTTATATATTTATTTATTTGTTTTTTTTTTTTTTTTTTGTTTTTTTTTTGGAAATAAATGTGATGATGAAAATGAAAGCCTTATATGCGTTCAAGGATTAAAATTAAATCGATGAGAGCAAAAATACATATTGTGGAATATAAAAATAGAAAGAAATATGTATAGTAGATGATTGATAACAACAATAATATAATAGAGATGTATATACTTTAAATTAAATTTGTAATTAAAAAAAAAAAAAAATTATAACAAAATATTAAGGGAATATTAAATTAAATAAAATGTAAGAAGAAGAAGAAAACTATAACATTTTGTTTTTTTAATTTTTTTTTTATATTTTGTTGATAAGAATTTTTATATAGTAAAAGAGACGAAGATGTTATAAGATTTGTCCATAAAACAATAATCATTATTATTATTGTGTTGGCCGAATGATTATCATTGAGTTAAATGAAAATTAATCTTACCTTTTTTTATTGTTGTAGATGTGGTAGTAGTACTAGTAGTAGATTTAATTTCGAAGTGATCGTCTTTTTTCGCATCTGTTATTTCTTCTACAAAAATTGGTGTAAATTTGTATTTAAATAAAACAAAAAAAAATAATGATAAAGCAATATACATAAATATATTTTAATATATGTAATTGTGTATATGTGTATGTATATTAATGTGAATAAAATGTGTGTATTATTTATATGTATATAGCATTTACAATTTTATGTCTGTATGTATGATCGGTTTAAATATACTTATTTATATTTTAGTATATACATATAATATATTTATATATAATTATATAGATATAATGATACATCCGCATTTTTTAAATATTATTGTTGAATATAGTACTTATTACAATTAGAAATTTAATTAAAAATATATTTAGCTATATATATAGATGTGTTTACGCTTTGATGTGTGTTCATTTATTATACAATCATTGGACGAGTATTATTAAAATTATTTTAAAATTATTAATTACGTAGCATATACTTGAAATTGTAGGACACTTACTTATATATGTACTTAGCTATACGCAAACAAGCTGATAATAAAAAGCAATAAATCAATAGATGAAAAATAGAGTTACAAAACAAAACAAATATATTATATACATATTATAAAATGTATTCAGATAATATATCCTTACAAATATACTGTATTTATATTTTACATATCAATATTCCATAATAATAATCATTGTATACTTTTTTATTTTTTTTAAAAATTATGTATACTCTTACATTAGCTTATTCTTTGAATAAAAATTTATAATTTTTTTATTTCTTATCTATAATTCTATAAGAAGTTTTGTATTTAGTTACCTTCATTTAATAATTTTTCATTAATTATTTTTTCATTACCACCACCTGCAACAATATCCTCATCTAAATATTCAATATCTGTATGTGTTTCATGCAATTCTTTCATTCCTTTTATAAAATTTTTTTCTTTATCAATATTAAAAACATTACAACATTTTTCATGTACAACAGATAAACTATCATTTAAAACTTCTTGTATTTCAATCGGTGATATTGTTTCAGCTCTAGAATATGATGATGATCCACCATTATTGTTGAATGGATTTTCATCGATATCAGACTGTAATTGTATATCTTCGATATCTGTGGGACATAATGAATTCGGTTCTGATATAAATATACGACCACGTATTATTGGACTTGGTCTTCTATCAATTTTATCACCATGCTGTTTCAATAATCCTTCAGTTGTACTTACAGATGAATAAAAATGTTCTTGACTTGATATGATTCCTTCAGATTTTTGTTCAATATCCGATAATATATAATAAATATTATCATCATAATCATCAATACCACTTATATCCTCAATATCAGTTATTTGTTCTGGTGAACTTATTCTTAATGTTGGTTTCTCTTCTGGTTCTTTTGAACCTATTTTATTTTCTTCTGTTTCAAAATCACTTATATAAATATCTTCTGTATCCGTTTTAGATTCTTCAACATTTTGTGTAACATCAAGAAATTTATTATTTTTCTGTTTATTATTTTGACTTTTTGTTTTCATTTTTTTTTTACGTACAACTGTTCCAGCTTCAAAAAATTCTTCTGTTTCCGTTACCGGTTCTTTATCCATAAATTCAGTTTTTTTTTGATGTGCTGATTTCATATTTTCACAGTTTTGTACAATAGCATCTTCAATGATTGGTATTTCAACAGTCGGTACATCTATCAATTTGTAGCAATCATCATCTAAATCAGATATTTCTTCAACATCTGTTAAACATTTATCAACCCAAAACATATCAGTATTCAAATATTGCAAGTTATTTTCAGTTATTGGAATAATTTTTGATACTGGATCACCGCATTTATCTTCTTTTACGATAATCATTTCTCTGACTGGTGCCGGTAGATCTTTATCACTTATAACATCTGATCTTATATCATTTAATAGATCAACTGCAGTACTAATATCAACATCTTCGATATCTGTTAATGAAGAAATTGACGCTCTTGCTCTTGGTATTGGAGCGCTACTACTTACATCACTTTCCTTACTACTATCACTATCTGATTCTAATTTCTCTAGATCTGTCAGAGGATCATCAATATTATCAGATACATCTAAATATGGACTACATGAACGATCGGAAAATTTCCTTTTTTGATTTTTGTGTTCTGGCACAAAAGTTATATCGATAATTGGATATTTCATATTTTTATTATTTTGTTCTTCTTCTTCGTCATCAGTATCATGACCGTCTTCGGACACTGTTATATTTTCCGCTTCAGATGTTGCATTTGAAAGACAACAAGCTCCATCTTCTTCGTTATATTCTCTTTTATTTTCTTCTACTGATTCTATTTCAGTGATAGTTTCTTTTGAAATATAATTCTCAGATTGAAATTCTTGTTTTGCACAAATTGCTTGCTCACAATTTCGATTACATGACGTAATCATTTCACCATATTCTTCTATCTCATCATCGGATGTATCTACATTTTCATAATCTGTTACACATCCAGCATCATCTACTAGATCCACACATAAATTATTCGAAAATTCTTTTTTGGTTACTTGGTTTACTTGACCACCCATTGTACTTGTTGTAATTTTACCAGATAGTTGTGTTTCTTCTTTCGTATAACCAGAATCTAAATATTCTTTTAATGATATTTTAACTTCAGGTATTGTAAAACTTTTATCATCGTCTGTATCAGAATCATGATAATCTTCAATATCTGTTACTGATGGTGAATTCGATTTATTCTTTAATAATTTCACTTGCAATGTGTTCTCTAAATTGACAGAAGAATTATTTTCTAAATTTGTATTTTCATCGTTACTATCAAAATCTTCTATATCTGTATGCGCATCTCTGATATCATTATCATAATCCTCGGTTACACTATTATTCGAATATCCATTTGAATCATTTTGACTTGTTATCGATATCACTGGAATATCTGTAGTTACTGTTGTCATCATGATATTGTATTGAATGTTGAATCAAATTTGAAATTTTTTTTTTCAATTATTTTTCAATTTTTTTATATATGTGTATTTGTGTTAATTAAAAACTCAAAAAAGTACTCGTTTTTAATATCGTAGTTTGCTTGAAAAATAAATAATTTTATACGGTAATATAATAAAATAAAAAGATTTATCTTGAAAATAAATTCAAATTTATGTTATGTACTATTATGTTCTACATAAGTATGTGTATGTATTTAATATAGAGACAAAATATTGTTTAAATTGAAATTCAATAGAGTATAATAACACTCCTTTCGTTTTTTATGAGCGGTGTTGTAATGTTGTTCACTTTTATCATATAAAATCTTATGATTATTTTTAGATACATATATATCGATTATTATTTGTAAAAAAAAATATCAAATCAAATTAAATTGACTTTTTAGTTGAATGAGACATTTTTGATATTACCTGGAAAATTTATCTTGTTGGATTGCCTGAGTTATATATAAAAAATTAAAAAATAAATTTCTTTGTTTTATTTTTAAAATTTAATTTGTTCACATTAGAACATTTTAATAATTTCCGATTTGTCCTTTATAATTGATTGTTATATACATGTACATGTACTTGAGTTATAAATGGTTATAATTATACACAAAAACGAAAATAAAAAAGACATTTAATATAAAATGGTGGAAAAAAAAACTAAGTAATATAATTAATTAGAATCTGTTAAAAATTTGAATGGCAATTAAAAAGAAAATAAATTTTAATTTGTATATTGCAACAAAAAATTTCTTAAAATTTATATTACTACAGCCATTGCGCTCTTTTATAACATAATAATAATTTAATTACCTTCTTCCTTAACAGTGCTATACTCAGTTTTAATTTTTTGTTGAATGGACGAAGAAATTTTTTGTTGTGAACTAATATGCCAAGAAGACGTTTGAGTTTCTAAACTTGTACTGTGTTGCAAATCGCTTGTAAGTGAAGATGATGATGATGGTGCTGGTAATATTGCTGCTGATGAAGATACAATTTGAATTGATTTTGGTTCACTCTGAAAATAATTTGTGACGATGTCGTCAATTTTTAGGGAATCGGTTTCATCGTCATCACCGTCTTCTGTCTCATATGTGGCTTTCAGAAATTGTTCGGATTTTTTTAGACGTTCTTCAATTAGTTGTAATGGTCGTTTTGTTGGTTTTGGTGAAGCAGGACTCACAGATCGCCTTCTACTTCCTTCATGATCAGATGATGATGATGGCAGTGCAATTGAATCAGATAAACTAGAATCGGTTGTAGTATCCATAAGACTGACGTCAAAATCATTGTATTTGTATTCGTTCACTTTCCTAATTAGTTCGCTGGTTGCTAAGGGTTGTCTATAAATCACTTCAATCGATTTAGATGAGTCTATAGTTCTAGTGAATACTTCACTTGTTAAAATTTTTGTACCATTTTCAGATGTGGTCGTTAATGTTGATGATGCTTTCAAATGCTGTTGTTGTTGTTGTTGTTGTTGTTGTTTCTGTTGATTACTAGTATGTCTACCAGGGCTGGACGGAAGTGAAGATGGCACTTTTGTAGTAATTGGTTCAGTTTTAACGGTCTTTGAAGCATTTTTGGAAGTGTATTGTAAAGCTGACTGAGATCTGTTAGTTTTAGAGGTCTGCTGTTTAACTGTTTTTAGTTTATTTCCTTGTAGTTTCGTGTTAAGCACTTCTTTTTCTTTTTTTGTCGATGTTAATGGTTCAAGTATAACTTTGGATTTGGAAATATTCGCTGAAATTCGTTTACTGCTGCTAGCTCTTGTTTGGTTCTTTTGTACAAGTAATGATTGACTTTCTGTCGAGGTAGATGTGGAACGTTTTGCTTTAATAGACTTATCAGACTTAATTTTTTCAGTCTTTTCCGTGTGTTTCATTATGTTTAAGTTATCTACACTTTTCTGAGTTTTATCTAAAATTAGCTGTCTAGAAAAAGCTTTCTTTTGTACAATATTATAATCAATACTTTTGGTTTTAGTTGTAAAATTTTCTTTTTTCGGATCTTGTATGAGCTTTTCTTTTTTATATTTTCCCTGATCTGTGATTATTTCTCGTTTGATAGTTTTAGCTTTATCTTTTAGTGATTTGGGAACTGACATTGTCATTTCACGCATGCTAGAAATTTTTATATTGATTGGCTGTAGGGGCTTCATTTTTAGTTTTTTCTGATGCTCTTCAATTAATTGTGGAGTAGGACTTCTTGAAGATCTGTCAGATTTAATTCTTGGCGATTGTGATCGAAATTCTGTACTGTCTGTTGACTTCCCATGTTTCATATTACTAGATAATGTTGATTGCATGTATCTTCTCTTAGGAGACATAGAGGTAGTTTTTAAATTTTGAGTTTCAACGGCCATTTTGTTCTCAATTTCCTGCTTTAATGAGAATTTTGTCAGTTGGCTTTGTGTTGTAGAAGAAAGTTTTTTATTATCAGCTTTTTTTTGATGTTCTACAATTGGCTTAATATCTTTTTTAGCATATATTTTTTCTTGACGTCCGCTAGAGATAATCCTGTTATCTGGTACGGATTGAACTTTAGAAACTCCAACTGGCTTAGTGGAGAGTGTTGAAGTCTTAGTAACACCGAATTTTTCTGTCTTTACTGATGGTGATTTTGAGAGTTTTGGTTTATCAGATAAACTTGTAACACTTGATTTCGCTAGGTGTTTAGAAGAATCATATTGTCTTTTAGATATGATTGAATCAACTTTTTTCTTTTCCGTAGAAACTGGAAGCTTATCTTTTTTATCGGGTCTGGATTTCGTTTTTTCAATTTTTGACTGTACATTTTCAGTAATAATTTTACTTTGAGTTGATTTTATAGATTTAACGGGATTTGATTGACCACTCTTGAGCTTTGTTTTTGATGAAGTACTTTCAGATATTTTGTTACGCGACATTAATTTTCCTGTCGAATGATGAGAAACTGATGATGACAACTCGCGCTCCTTTTTAATACTAGATTTTTGAAGATTAACAAAAAAACTGATTGGTTTTGTAACGCTATTATCTTTATTTTCATATTCGTCTTCTGTAGCAAAAAAAAATTGATATTTTGCAGGAAGAGCTTCTAAACTATCTACACTATTGCCACTGTCACATTTATTATTATCAATACTATCTGGATCAGGTGATAAATTTTGTAACGAATGAGTTGTAATCGAATCAATTTCATCCGGAGAGGATGGATTGGAAGTGGAAATAAATATGTCTGTAATCTGTTCATCACGAATAATACAAATATGTTTTGTATCAGTGATCTGATTAATAGCAATTTTATCAGTTTTTCGTTCTTCTTCAGTTTCACATGGTAATTTGTCTGGGGTTATAGGAAATTTCAGTTCCTTATAATCTAAAGCAGTTTTGTCTTTGTCTGTTGTCTCGATATCAACTTGTGAAATAGGATTAACAAAATGAGATTCTCTAGGTGGAGATTTATCTTTTGTGAATCGGTTGTATTCTTGTTCGATATCTTTACCAGATACCACCGATTTTATTGGTGAATCAGTTTTAACAAGAGATTTCTCAGTAACTTCAATAATGTTCTTTGTCTCTTTGTCATCTATCTTTTCAGTTTTGCGTTGTTCGACAGTTTCACTTGGTAACATGTCTGTGGTTGTAGAAGATTTAGGTTTTTTGTCATCTAAACCAGTTTTGTCTTTGTTTGTTTCGTCGATATCAACTGGAGAAAGAGGTTTATCGATAAGAGATTCTCTAGATGGAGATTTATCTTTTGTGAATGGTTGTTGTTCTTCGTCGATACCTTCATCAGGTACAACAGATTTTGTTGGTGAATCTGTTTTTTCAGGAGATACGACAATAACTTCATCTGTCTCTTTGTCATCGATCTTTTCAGTTTTGCGTTCATCGAAAGTTTCAGTCTGCAAATTGTCTGTGAATATAGAAAATTTAGGTTTTATGTCATCTAAACCAGTTTTGTCTTTGTCTGTTTTTTCGATATCAACTGGTGAAATAGGTTTATCAATTACAGATTCTGTAGATGGAGATTTATCTTTTGTGAATGGTTTTTGTTCTTCGTCGATATCTTTATCAGGTTCAACAGATTTTGTTGGTGAATCTGTTTTTTCAGGAGATACGACAATAACTTCCTCTGTCTCTTTGTCATCGATCTTTTCAGTTTGGCGTTCATCGAAAGTTTCACTTGGAAATTTGTCTGTGGTTGTAGAATATTTAGGTATTTTGTCAACTAAAGCAGTTTTGTCTTTGTCTGTTTTTTCGATATCAATTAGTGAAATAGGTTCATCCATTACAGACTCTCTAGATGGAGATTTTTCTTTAGTGAATGGTTTTTGTTCTTCGTCGATATCTTTATCAGATACAATAGATTTTGTTTTTGAATCTATTTTTTCAAGAGATACGACAATAATTTCCTCTGTCTCTTTGTCATCGATCTTTTCAGTTTTTTGTTCTTCGAAAATTTCACTTGGCAAATTGTCTGTGGTTGTAGGAGATTTAGGTTTTTTGTCATCTAAAGCAGTTTTGTCTTTGTCTGTTTTTTCGATATCAATTGGTGTAATGCGATTATCGATTACAGATTCTGTAGATGGAGATTTATCTTTTGTTAATGGTTTTTGTTCTTCGTCGATATCTCTATCAGATACAACAGATTTTGTTGGTGAATCTGTTTTTTCAGGAGATACGACAATAACTTCCTCTGTCTCTTTGTCATCGATCTTTTCAGTTTTGCTTTCATCGACAGTTTCATTTGGTAATTTGTCTGTGGTTGTAGAAGATTTAGGTTTTTTATCATCTAAAGCAGTTTTGTATTTGTCTGTTTTTTCGATATCAACTGGTGAAATAGGTTTATCAATTACAGATTCTTTAGATGGAGATTTAAATTTTGTGAATTGTTTTTGTTCTTTGTCGATATCTTTATCAGATACAACAGATTTTGTTGGTGAATCTGTTTTTTCAGGAGATACGACAATAACTTCTCTTGTCTCTTTGTCATCGATCTTTTCAGTTTTGCTTTCTTCGACAGTTTCACTTGGTAATCTGTCTGTAGTTGTAGGAGATTTAGGTTTTTTGTCATCTAAAGCAGTTTTGTCTTTGTCTGTTTTTTCGATATCAATTGGTGAAATACGTTTATCGAATACAGAATCTGTAGATGGAGATTTATCATTTGTGAATGGTTTTTGTTGTTCGTCGATATCTTTATCAGATACAACAAATTTTGTTGGTGAATCTGTTTTTTCTGGCGATACGACAATAATTTTCTTTGTCTCTTTGTCATCGATCTTTTCAGTTTTGCGTTCATCGACAGTTTCACATGGTAATCTGTCTGTGGTTGTAAGGGACTTAGGTTTTTTGTCATCTAGAGATTTATCTTTTGTTAATGGTTTTTGTTCTTCGTCGATATCTTTATCAGATACAACAGATTTTGTTGGTGAATCTGTTTTTTCAGGAGATACGAAAATAACTTCTATTGTCTCTTTGTCATCGATCTTTTCAGTTTTGCGTTCATCGACAGTTTCACTTGGTAATATGTCAGTGGTTGTAGGAGATTTAGGTTTTTTGTCATCTAAACCAGTTTTGTCTTTGCCCGTATTTTCGATATCAATTGGTGAAATAGGTTTATCGATTACAGATTCTGTAGATGGAGATTTATCTTTTGTTAATGGTTTTTGTTCTTCGTCGATATCTTTATCAGATACAACAGATATTGTTGGTGAATCTGTTTTTTCAGGAGATACGACAATAACTTCCTTTGTCTTTTCGGCATCGATCTTTTCAGTTTTGCGTTGTTCGACAGTTTCACTTTGTAATTTGTCTGTGGTTGTAGGAGATTTAGGTTTTTTGTCATCGAAACCAGTTTTGTCTTTGTCTGTTTTGTCGATATCAATTGGTGAAATAGGTATATCCATTACAGATTCTCTAGATAGAGATTTATATTTTGTTAATGATTTTTGTTCTTCGTCGATATCTTTATCAGATACAACAGATTTTCTTGGTGAATCTGTTTTTTCAGGAGATACGGCAAAAATTTCCTTTGTCTCTTTGTCATCGATCTTTTCAGTTTTGCGTTCATCGACAGTTTCACTTGGTAATTTGTCAGTGGTTGTAGGAGATTTAGGTTTTTTGTCATCTAAAGCAGTTTTGTCTTTGTCTGTTTTTTCGATATCAATTGGTGAATTAAGTTTATCGATTACAGATTCTGTAGATGGAGATTTATCTAATGTGAATGGTTTTTGTTCTTCGTATGTATCTTTATCAGATACAAAAGATTTTGTTGGCGAATCTATTTGTTCAGGAGATACGGCAATAATGTCCTTTGCCTCTTTGTCATCGATCTTTTCAGTTTTGCGTTCATCGACAGTTTCACTTGGTAATTTGTCAGTGGTTGTAGAAGATTTAGGTTTTTTGTCATCTAAAGCAGTTTGGTCTTTGTCAGTTTTTTCGATATCAACTGGTGAAATAGGTTTATCCATTACAGACTCTTTAGATGAAAATTTATCTTTTATTAATGGTTTTTGTTCTTCGTCGATATCTTTATCAGATACAATAGATTTTGTTGGTGAATCTCTTTTTTCAGGAGATACGGCAAACATTTCCGTTGTCTCTTTGTCATCGATCTTTTCAGTTTTGCGTTCGTCGACTGTTTCACTTGGTAATTTGTCTGTGGTTGTAGGAGATTTAGGTTTTTTGTCATCTAAAGCAGTTTGGTCTTTGTCTGTTTTTTCGATATCAATTGGTGAAATAAGTTTATCGATTACAGATTCTGTAGTTGGAGATTTATCTTTAGTGAATGGTTTTTGTTCTTCGTATATATCCTTATCAGATACAACAGATTTTGTTGGTGAATCTCTTTTTCTAGGAGATACGACAATAACTTCCTTTGTCTCTTTGTTATCGATCTTTTCAGTTTTGCGTTCATCGACAGTTTCACTTGGTAATTTGTCTGTGGTTGTAGGAGATTTAGGTTTTTTGTCATCTAAAGCAGTTTTGTCTTTGTCTGTTTTTTCGTAATCAACTGTTGAAATAAGTTTATCCATTACAGATTCTCTAGATGGAGATTTATCTAATGTGAATGGTTTTTGTTCTTCGTATGTATCTTTATCAGATACAAAAGATTTTGTTGGCGAATCTATTTGTTCAGGAGATACGGCAATAATGTCCTTTGCCTCTTTGTCATCGATATTTTCAGTTTTGCGTTCATCGACAGTTTCACTTGGTAATTTGTCCGTGGTTGGAGGAGATTTCGGTTTCTTGTCATCTAGAGCAGTTTTGTCTTTGTCTGTTTTTTCGATATCAACTGGTGAAATAGGTTTATCAATTACAGATTCTGTAGATGGAGATTTATCTTTTGTGAATGGTTTTTGTTCTTCGTCGATATCTTTATCAGGTTCAACAGATTTTGTTGGTGAATCTGTTTTTTCAGGAGATACGACAATAACTTCCTCTGTCTCTTTGTCATCGATCTTTTCAGTTTGGCGTTCATCGAAAGTTTCACTTGGAAATTTGTCTGTGGTTGTAGAATATTTAGGTATTTTGTCAACTAAAGCAGTTTTGTCTTTGTCTGTTTTTTCGATATCAATTAGTGAAATAGGTTCATCCATTACAGACTCTCTAGATGGAGATTTTTCTTTAGTGAATGGTTTTTGTTCTTCGTCCATATCTTTATCAGATACAATAGATTTTGTTTTTGAATCTATTTTTTCAAGAGATACGACAATAATTTCCTCTGTCTCTTTGTCATCGATCTTTTCAGTTTTTTGTTCTTCGAAAATTTCACTTGGCAAATTGTCTGTGGTTGTAGGAGATTTAGGTTTTTTGTCATCTAAAGCAGTTTTGTCTTTGTCTGTTTTTTCGATATCAATTGGTGTAATGCGATTATCGATTACAGATTCTGTAGATGGAGATTTATCTTTTGTTAATGGTTTTTGTTCTTCGTCGATATCTCTATCAGATACAACAGATTTTGTTGGTGAATCTGTTTTTTCAGGAGATACGACAATAACTTCCTCTGTCTCTTTGTCATCGATCTTTTCAGTTTTGCTTTCATCGACAGTTTCATTTGGTAATTTGTCTGTGGTTGTAGAAGATTTAGGTTTTTTATCATCTAAAGCAGTTTTGTATTTGTCTGTTTTTTCGATATCAACTGGTGAAATAGGTTTATCAATTACAGATTCTTTAGATGGAGATTTAAATTTTGTGAATTGTTTTTGTTCTTTGTCGATATCTTTATCAGATACAACAGATTTTGTTGGTGAATCTGTTTTTTCAGGAGATACGACAATAACTTCTCTTGTCTCTTTGTCATCGATCTTTTCAGTTTTGCTTTCTTCGACAGTTTCACTTGGTAATCTGTCTGTAGTTGTAGGAGATTTAGGTTTTTTGTCATCTAAAGCAGTTTTGTCTTTGTCTGTTTTTTCGATATCAATTGGTGAAATACGTTTATCGAATACAGAATCTGTAGATGGAGATTTATCATTTGTGAATGGTTTTTGTTGTTCGTCGATATCTTTATCAGATACAACAAATTTTGTTGGTGAATCTGTTTTTTCTGGCGATACGACAATAATTTTCTTTGTCTCTTTGTCATCGATCTTTTCAGTTTTGCGTTCATCGACAGTTTCACATGGTAATCTGTCTGTGGTTGTAAGGGACTTAGGTTTTTTGTCATCTAGAGATTTATCTTTTGTTAATGGTTTTTGTTCTTCGTCGATATCTTTATCAGATACAACAGATTTTGTTGGTGAATCTGTTTTTTCAGGAGATACGAAAATAACTTCTATTGTCTCTTTGTCATCGATCTTTTCAGTTTTGCGTTCATCGACAGTTTCACTTGGTAATATGTCAGTGGTTGTAGGAGATTTAGGTTTTTTGTCATCTAAACCAGTTTTGTCTTTGCCCGTATTTTCGATATCAATTGGTGAAATAGGTTTATCGATTACAGATTCTGTAGATGGAGATTTATCTTTTGTTAATGGTTTTTGTTCTTCGTCGATATCTTTATCAGATACAACAGATATTGTTGGTGAATCTGTTTTTTCAGGAGATACGACAATAACTTCCTTTGTCTTTTCGGCATCGATCTTTTCAGTTTTGCGTTGTTCGACAGTTTCACTTTGTAATTTGTCTGTGGTTGTAGGAGATTTAGGTTTTTTGTCATCGAAACCAGTTTTGTCTTTGTCTGTTTTGTCGATATCAATTGGTGAAATAGGTATATCCATTACAGATTCTCTAGATAGAGATTTATATTTTGTTAATGATTTTTGTTCTTCGTCGATATCTTTATCAGATACAACAGATTTTCTTGGTGAATCTGTTTTTTCAGGAGATACGGCAAAAATTTCCTTTGTCTCTTTGTCATCGATCTTTTCAGTTTTGCGTTCATCGACAGTTTCACTTGGTAATTTGTCAGTGGTTGTAGGAGATTTAGGTTTTTTGTCATCTAAAGCAGTTTTGTCTTTGTCTGTTTTTTCGATATCAATTGGTGAATTAAGTTTATCGATTACAGATTCTGTAGATGGAGATTTATCTAATGTGAATGGTTTTTGTTCTTCGTATGTATCTTTATCAGATACAAAAGATTTTGTTGGCGAATCTATTTGTTCAGGAGATACGGCAATAATGTCCTTTGCCTCTTTGTCATCGATCTTTTCAGTTTTGCGTTCATCGACAGTTTCACTTGGTAATTTGTCAGTGGTTGTAGAAGATTTAGGTTTTTTGTCATCTAAAGCAGTTTGGTCTTTGTCAGTTTTTTCGATATCAACTGGTGAAATAGGTTTATCCATTACAGACTCTTTAGATGAAAATTTATCTTTTATTAATGGTTTTTGTTCTTCGTCGATATCTTTATCAGATACAATAGATTTTGTTGGTGAATCTCTTTTTTCAGGAGATACGGCAAACATTTCCGTTGTCTCTTTGTCATCGATCTTTTCAGTTTTGCGTTCGTCGACTGTTTCACTTGGTAATTTGTCTGTGGTTGTAGGAGATTTAGGTTTTTTGTCATCTAAAGCAGTTTGGTCTTTGTCTGTTTTTTCGATATCAATTGGTGAAATAAGTTTATCGATTACAGATTCTGTAGTTGGAGATTTATCTTTAGTGAATGGTTTTTGTTCTTCGTATATATCCTTATCAGATACAACAGATTTTGTTGGTGAATCTCTTTTTCTAGGAGATACGACAATAACTTCCTTTGTCTCTTTGTTATCGATCTTTTCAGTTTTGCGTTCATCGACAGTTTCACTTGGTAATTTGTCTGTGGTTGTAGGAGATTTAGGTTTTTTGTCATCTAAAGCAGTTTTGTCTTTGTCTGTTTTTTCGTAATCAACTGTTGAAATAAGTTTATCCATTACAGATTCTCTAGATGGAGATTTATCTAATGTGAATGGTTTTTGTTCTTCGTATGTATCTTTATCAGATACAAAAGATTTTGTTGGCGAATCTATTTGTTCAGGAGATACGGCAATAATGTCCTTTGCCTCTTTGTCATCGATATTTTCAGTTTTGCGTTCATCGACAGTTTCACTTGGTAATTTGTCCGTGGTTGGAGGAGATTTCGGTTTCTTGTCATCTAGAGCAGTTTTGTCTTTGTCTGTTTTTTCGTAATCAACTGTTGAAATAAGTTTATCCATTACAGATTCTCTAGATGGAGATTTATCTAATGTGAATGGTTTTTGTTCCTCGTCGATGTCTATATCAGGTACAACAGATTTTGTTGGTGAATCTGATTTTTCAGGAGATAGAACAATAATTTTCTTTGTCTCTTTGTCATCGATCTCTATGGTTTTGCATTCTTTGACAGTTTCACTTGTTAATTTGTCTGTGGTTGTAGGAGATTTAGGTTTTTTGTCATCTAAAGCAGTTTTGTCTTTGTCTGTTTTTTCGATATCGATTGGTGAAATAGGTTTATCGATTACAGAATCTGTAGATGGATATTTATCTTTTGTGAATGGTTTTTGTTCTTCGTCGATATCTTTATCAGATACAATAGATATTGTTGGTGAATCTGTTTTTTCAGGAGATACGATGATAATTTCCTTTGTCTCTTTGTCATCGATCTTTTCAGTTTTGCGTTCATCGACAGTTTCACTTGGTAATTTGTCAGTGGTTGTAGGAGATTTAGGTTTTTTGTCATCTAAAGCAGTTTTGTCTTTGTCTGTTTTTTCGATATCAACAGGTAAAATAGGTTTATCGATTACAGATTCTGTAGATGGAGATTTATCTAATTTGAATGGTTTTTGTTCTTCGTATGTATCTTTATCAGGTACAACAGATTTTGATGGTGAATCTGTTTTTTCAGGAGATACGACAATAATTTCCTTTGTCTCTTTGTCATCGATCTTTTCAGTTTTGTGTTCTTCGACAGTTTCACTAGGTAATTTGTTTGTGGTTGTAGGAGATTTAGGTTTTTTGTCATCTAAAGCAGTTTTGTCTTTGTCTGTTTTTTCGATATCAATTGGTGAAATAAATTTATCGATTACAGATTCTGTAGATTGAGATTTATCTTTAGTGAATGGTTTTTGTTCTTCGTATATATCTTTATCAGATACAACAGATTTTGTTGGTGAATCTCTTTTTCTAGGAGATACGACAATAACTTCCTTTGTCTCTTTGTCATCGATCTTTTCAGTTTTGCGTTCATCGACAGTTTCACTTGGTAATTTGTCTGTGGTTGTAGGAGATTTAGGTTTTTCGTCATCTAAAGCAGTTTTGTCTTTGTCTGTTTTTTCGATATCAATTGGTGAAATAAGTTTATCGATTACAGATTCTATAGATGGAGATTTATCTTTAGTGAATGGTTTTTGTTCTTCGTATATATCTTTATCAGATACAACAGGTTTTGTTGGTGAATCTGTTTTTCTAGGAGATACGACAATAATGTCCTTTGTCTCTTTGTCATCGATCTCTTCAGTTTTGCGTTCATCGACAGTTTCACTTGGTAATTTGTCCGTGGTTGGAGGAGATTTCGGTTTCTTGTCATCTAGAGCAGTTTCGTCTTTGTCTGTTTTTTCGTAATCAACTGTTGAAATAAGTTTATCCATTACAGATTCTGTAGATGGAGATTTATCTAATGTGAATGGTTTTTGTTCTTCGTATGTATCTTTATCAGATACAAAAGATTTTGTTGGCGAATCTATTTGTTCAGGAGATACGGCAATAATGTCCTTTGCCTCTTTGTCATCGATATTTTCAGTTTTGCGTTCATCGACAGTTTCACTTGGTAATTTGTCCGTGGTTGGAGGAGATTTCGGTTTCTTGTCATCTAGAGCAGTTTTGTCTTTGTCTGTTTTTTCGTAATCAACTGTTGAAATAAGTTTATCCATTACAGATTCTCTAGATGGAGATTTATCTAATGTGAATGGTTTTTGTTCTTCGTATGTATCTTTATCAGATACAAAAGATTTTGTTGGCGAATCTATTTGTTCATGAGATACGGCAATAATGTCCTTTGCCTCTTTGTCATCGATCTTTTCAGTTTTGCGTTCATCGACAGTTTCACTTGGTAATTTGTCAGTGGTTGTAGGAGATTTAGCTATTTTGTCATCTGAAGCAGTTTTGTCTTTGTCTGTTTTTTCGATATCAACTGGTAAAAGAGGTTCATCCATTACAAACTCTATAGATGGAGATTTTTCTTTAGTGAATGGTTTTTGCTTTTCGTATGTATCTTTATCAGATAGAACAGATATAGCTGGTGAATCTGTTTTTTCAGGAGATATGACAATAATTTCCTTTGTCTCTTTGTCATCGATCTTTTCAGTTTTGCGTTCATCGACAGTTTCACTTGGTAATTTGTCAGTGGTTGGAGGAGATTTCGGTTTCTTGTCATCTAGAGCAGTTTTGTCTTTGTCTGTTTTTTCGATATCAACTGTTGAAATAGGTTTATCCATTACAGACTCTTTAGATGGAAATTTATCTTTTATTAATGGTTTTTGTTCTTCGTCGATATCTTTATCAGATACAACAGATTTTGTTGGTGAATCTGTTTTTTCAGGAGATACGACAATAATTTCCGTTGTCTCTTTGTCATCGATCTTTTCAGTTTTGCGTTCATCGACAGTTTCACTTTGTAATTTGTCAGTGGTTGGAGGAGATTTCGGTTTCTTGTCATCTAGAGCAGTTTTGTCTTTGTCTGTTTTTTCGATATCAACTGTTGAAATAGGTTTATCCATTACAGACTCTTTAGATGGAAATTTATCTTTTATTAATGGTTTTTGTTCTTCGTCGATATCTTTATCAGATACAATAGATTTTGTTGGTGAATCTCTTTTTTCAGGAGATACCGCAAAAATTTCCGTTGTCTCTTTGTCATCGATCTTTTCAGTTTTGCGTTCATCGACTGTTTCACTTGGTAATTTGTCTGTGGTTGTAGGAGGTTTAGGTATTTTGTCATCTAAAGCAGTTTTGTCTTTGTCTGTTTTTTCGATATCAACTGGTGAAATAGGTTTATCCATTACAGGCTCTTTAGATGGAAATTTATCTTTTATTAATGGTTTTTGTTCTTCGTCGATATCTTTATCAGATACAACAGATTTTGTTGGTGAATCTGTTTTTTCAGGGGATACGACAATAACTTCTTTTGTTTCTTTGACATCGATCCTTTCAGTTTTGCGTTCATCGACAGTTTCACTTGGTAATTTGTCAGTGGTTGTAGGAGATTTAGGTTTTTTGTCATCTAAAGCAGTTTGGTCTTTGTCTGTTTTTTCGATATCAACTGGTGAAATAGGTTTATCCATTACAGACTCTTTAGATGGAAATTTATCTTTTATCAATGGTTTTTGTTCTTCGTCGATATCTTTATCAGATACAATAGATTTTGTTGGTGAATCTCTTTTTTCAGGAGATACGGCAAAAATTTCCGTTGTCTCTTTGTCATCGATCTTTTCAGTTTTGCGTTCGTCGACTGTTTCACTTGGTAATTTGTCTGTGGTTGTAGGAGATTTAGGTTTTTTGTCATCTAAAGCAGTTTGGTCTTTTTCTGTTTTTTCGATATCAACTGGTGAAATAGGTTTATCCATTACAGACTCTTTAGATGGAAATTTATCTTTTATTAATGGTTTTTGTTCTTCGTCGATATCTTTATCGGATACAACAGATTTTATTGTTGAATCTGTTTTTTCAGGAGATACGACAATAACTTCTTTTGTTTCTTTGACATCGATCCTTTCAGTTTTGCGTTCATCGACAGTTTCACTTGGTAATTTGCCAGTGCTTGTAGGAGATTTAGGTTTTTTGTCATCTAAAGCAGTTTGGTCTTTGTCTGTTTTTTCGATATCAACTGGTGAAATAGGTTTATCCAATACAGACTCTTTAGATGGAAATTTATCTTTTATTAATGGTTTTTGTTCTTCGTCGATATCTTTATCAGATACAATAGATTTTGTTGGTGAATCTGTTTTTTCAGGAGATACGGCAAAAATTTCCGTTGTCTCTTTGTCATCGATCTTTTCAGTTTTGCGTTCATCGACTGTTTCACTTGGTAATTTGTCTGTGGTTGTAGGAGATTTAGGTTTTTTGTCATCTAAAGCAGTTTGGTCTTTGTCTGTTTTTTCGATATCAACTGGTGAAATAGGTTTATCCATTACAGACTCTTTAGATGGAAATTTATCTTTTATTAATGGTTTTTGTTCTTCGTCGATATCTTTATCAGATACAATAGATTTTGTTGGTGAATCTGTTTTTTCAGGAGATACGGCAAAAATTTCCGTTGTCTCTTTGTCATCGATCTTTTCAGTTTTGCGTTCGTCGACTGTTTCACTTGGTAATTTGTCTGTGGTTGTAGGAGATTTAGGTTTTTTGTCATCTAAAGCAGTTTTGTCTTTGTCTGTTTTTTCGATATCAATTGGTGAAATAAGTTTATCGATTACAGATTCTGTAGATGGAGATTTATCTAATGTGAATGGTTTTTGTTCTTCGTATGTATCTTTATCAGATACAAAAGATTTTGTTGGCGAATCTATTTGTTCAGGAGATACGGCAATAATGTCCTTTGTCTCTTTGTCATCGATATTTTCAGTTTTGCGTTCATCGACAGTTTCACTTGGTAATTTGTCCGTGGTTGGAGGAGATTTCGGTTTCTTGTCATCTAGAGCAGTTTTGTCTTTGTCTGTTTTTTCGTAATCAACTGTTGAAATAAGTTTATCCATTACAGATTCTCTAGATGGAGATTTATCTAATGTGAATGGTTTTTGTTCTTCAAATGTATCTTTATCAGATACAAAAGATTTTGTTGGCGAATCTATTTGTTCAGGAGATACGAGAATAATGTCCTTTGCCTCTTTGTCACCGATCTTTTCAGTTTTGCGTTCATCGACAGTTTCACTTGGTAATTTGTCAGTGGTTGTAGGAGATTTAGGTATTTTGTCATCTAAAGCAGTTTTGTCTTTGTCTGTTTTTTCGATATCAACTGGTGAAATAGGTTTATCCATTACAGACTCTTTAGATGGAAATTTATCTTTTATTAATGGTTTTTGTTCTTCGTCGATATCTTTATCAGATACAACAGATTTTGTTGGTGAATCTGTTTTTTCAGGGGATACGACAATAACTTCTTTTGTTTCTTTGACATCGATCCTTTCAGTTTTGCGTTCATCGACAGTTTCACTTGGTATTTTGTCAGTGGTTGTAGGAGATTTAGGTTTTTTGTCATCTAAAGCAGTTTGGTCTTTGTCTGTTTTTTCGATATCAACTGGTGAAATAGGTTTATCCATTACAGACTCTTTAGATGGAAATTTATCTTTTATTAATGGTTTTTGTTCTTCGTCGATATCTTTATCGGATACAACAGATTTTATTGTTGAATCTGTTTTTTCAGGAGATACGACAATAACTTCTTTTGTTTCTTTGACATCGATCCTTTCAGTTTTGCGTTCATCGACAGTTTCACTTGATAATTTGTCTGTGGTTGTAGGAGATTTAGGTTTTTTGTCATCTAAAGCAGTTTTGTCTTTGTCTGTTTTTTCGATATCAATTGGTGAAATAAGTTTATGGATTACAGATTCTGTAGATGGAGATTTATCTAATGTGAATGGTTTTTGTTCTTCGTATGTATCTTTATCAGATACAAAAGATTTTGATGGTGAATCTCTTTTTTCAGGAGATACGGCAAAAATTTCCGTTGTCTCTTTGTCATCGATCTTTTCAGTTTTGCGTTCGTCGACTGCTTCACTTGGTAATTTGTCTGTGGTTGTAGGAGATTTAGGTTTTTTGTCATCTAAAGCAGTTTTGTCTTTGTCTGTTTTTTCGATATCAATTGGTGAAATAAGTTTATCGATTACAGATTCTGTAGATGGAGATTTATCTAATGTGAATGGTTTTTGTTCTTCGTATGTATCTTTATCAGATACAAAAGATTTTGTTGGCGAATCTATTTGTTCAGGAGATACGGCAATAATGTCCTTTGCCTCTTTGTCATCGATATTTTCAGTTTTGCGTTCATCGACAGTTTCACTTGGTAATTTGTCCATGGTTGGAGGAGATTTCGGTTTCTTGTCATCTACAGCAGTTTTGTCTTTTTCTGTTTTTTCGTAATCAACTGTTGAAATAAGTTTATCCATTACAGATTCTCTAGATGGAGATTTATCTAATGTGAATGGTTTTTGTTCTTCAAATGTATCTTTATCAGATACAAAAGATTTTGTTGGCGAATCTATTTGTTCAGGGGATACGACAATAACTTCTTTTGTTTCTTTGTCATCGATCTTTTCAGTTTTGCGTTCATCGACTGTTTCACTTGGTAATTTGTCAGTGGTTGTAGGAGATTTAGGTATTTTGTCATCTAAAGCAGTTTTGTCTTTGTCTGTTTTTTCGATATCAACTGGTGAAATAGGTTTATCCATTACAGACTCTTTAGATGGAAATTTATCTTTTATTAATGGTTTTTGTTCTTCGTCGATATCTTTATCAGATACAACAGATTTTGTTGGTGAATCTGTATTTTCAGGGGATACGACAATAACTTCTTTTGTTTCTTTGACATCGATCCTTTCAGTTTTGCGTTCATCGACAGTTTCACTTGGTAATTTGTCAGTGGTTGTAGGAGATTTCGGTTTTTTGTCATCTAAAGCAGTTTGGTCTTTGTCTGTTTTTTCGATATCAACTGGTGAAATAGGTTTATCCATTACAGACTCTTTAGATGGAAATTTATCTTTTATTAATGGTTTTTGTTCTTCGTCGACATCTTTATCAGATACAATAGATTTTGTTGGTGAATCTGTTTTTTCAGGAGATACGACAATAATTTCCTTTGTCTCTTTCTCATCGATCTTTTCAGTTTTGCGTTCATCGACAGTTTCACTTGGTAATTTGTCAGTGGTTGTAGGAGATTTAGGTTTTTTGTCATCTAGAGCAGTTTTGTCTTTGTCTGTTTTTTCGTAATCAACTGTTGAAATAAGTTTATCCATTACAGATTCTCTAGATGGAGATTTATCTAATGTGAATGGTTTTTGTTCTTCGTATGTATCTTTATCAGATACAAAAGATTTTGTTGGCGAATCTATTTGTTCATGAGATACGGCAATAATGTCCTTTGCCTCTTTGTCATCGATCTTTTCAGTTTTGCGTTCATCGACAGTTTCACTTGGTAATTTGTCAGTGGTTGTAGGAGATTTAGCTATTTTGTCATCTGAAGCAGTTTTGTCTTTGTCTGTTTTTTCGATATCAACTGGTAAAAGAGGTTCATCCATTACAAACTCTATAGATGGAGATTTTTCTTTAGTGAATGGTTTTTGCTTTTCGTATGTATCTTTATCAGATAGAACAGATATAGCTGGTGAATCTGTTTTTTCAGGAGATATGACAATAATTTCCTTTGTCTCTTTGTCATCGATCTTTTCAGTTTTGCGTTCATCGACAGTTTCACTTGGTAATTTGTCAGTGGTTGGAGGAGATTTCGGTTTCTTGTCATCTAGAGCAGTTTTGTCTTTGTCTGTTTTTTCGATATCAACTGTTGAAATAGGTTTATCCATTACAGACTCTTTAGATGGAAATTTATCTTTTATTAATGGTTTTTGTTCTTCGTCGATATCTTTATCAGATACAACAGATTTTGTTGGTGAATCTGTTTTTTCAGGAGATACGACAATAATTTCCGTTGTCTCTTTGTCATCGATCTTTTCAGTTTTGCGTTCATCGACAGTTTCACTTTGTAATTTGTCAGTGGTTGGAGGAGATTTCGGTTTCTTGTCATCTAGAGCAGTTTTGTCTTTGTCTGTTTTTTCGATATCAACTGTTGAAATAGGTTTATCCATTACAGACTCTTTAGATGGAAATTTATCTTTTATTAATGGTTTTTGTTCTTCGTCGATATCTTTATCAGATACAATAGATTTTGTTGGTGAATCTCTTTTTTCAGGAGATACCGCAAAAATTTCCGTTGTCTCTTTGTCATCGATCTTTTCAGTTTTGCGTTCATCGACTGTTTCACTTGGTAATTTGTCTGTGGTTGTAGGAGGTTTAGGTATTTTGTCATCTAAAGCAGTTTTGTCTTTGTCTGTTTTTTCGATATCAACTGGTGAAATAGGTTTATCCATTACAGGCTCTTTAGATGGAAATTTATCTTTTATTAATGGTTTTTGTTCTTCGTCGATATCTTTATCAGATACAACAGATTTTGTTGGTGAATCTGTTTTTTCAGGGGATACGACAATAACTTCTTTTGTTTCTTTGACATCGATCCTTTCAGTTTTGCGTTCATCGACAGTTTCACTTGGTAATTTGTCAGTGGTTGTAGGAGATTTAGGTTTTTTGTCATCTAAAGCAGTTTGGTCTTTGTCTGTTTTTTCGATATCAACTGGTGAAATAGGTTTATCCATTACAGACTCTTTAGATGGAAATTTATCTTTTATCAATGGTTTTTGTTCTTCGTCGATATCTTTATCAGATACAATAGATTTTGTTGGTGAATCTCTTTTTTCAGGAGATACGGCAAAAATTTCCGTTGTCTCTTTGTCATCGATCTTTTCAGTTTTGCGTTCGTCGACTGTTTCACTTGGTAATTTGTCTGTGGTTGTAGGAGATTTAGGTTTTTTGTCATCTAAAGCAGTTTGGTCTTTTTCTGTTTTTTCGATATCAACTGGTGAAATAGGTTTATCCATTACAGACTCTTTAGATGGAAATTTATCTTTTATTAATGGTTTTTGTTCTTCGTCGATATCTTTATCGGATACAACAGATTTTATTGTTGAATCTGTTTTTTCAGGAGATACGACAATAACTTCTTTTGTTTCTTTGACATCGATCCTTTCAGTTTTGCGTTCATCGACAGTTTCACTTGGTAATTTGCCAGTGCTTGTAGGAGATTTAGGTTTTTTGTCATCTAAAGCAGTTTGGTCTTTGTCTGTTTTTTCGATATCAACTGGTGAAATAGGTTTATCCAATACAGACTCTTTAGATGGAAATTTATCTTTTATTAATGGTTTTTGTTCTTCGTCGATATCTTTATCAGATACAATAGATTTTGTTGGTGAATCTGTTTTTTCAGGAGATACGGCAAAAATTTCCGTTGTCTCTTTGTCATCGATCTTTTCAGTTTTGCGTTCATCGACTGTTTCACTTGGTAATTTGTCTGTGGTTGTAGGAGATTTAGGTTTTTTGTCATCTAAAGCAGTTTGGTCTTTGTCTGTTTTTTCGATATCAACTGGTGAAATAGGTTTATCCATTACAGACTCTTTAGATGGAAATTTATCTTTTATTAATGGTTTTTGTTCTTCGTCGATATCTTTATCAGATACAATAGATTTTGTTGGTGAATCTGTTTTTTCAGGAGATACGGCAAAAATTTCCGTTGTCTCTTTGTCATCGATCTTTTCAGTTTTGCGTTCGTCGACTGTTTCACTTGGTAATTTGTCTGTGGTTGTAGGAGATTTAGGTTTTTTGTCATCTAAAGCAGTTTTGTCTTTGTCTGTTTTTTCGATATCAATTGGTGAAATAAGTTTATCGATTACAGATTCTGTAGATGGAGATTTATCTAATGTGAATGGTTTTTGTTCTTCGTATGTATCTTTATCAGATACAAAAGATTTTGTTGGCGAATCTATTTGTTCAGGAGATACGGCAATAATGTCCTTTGTCTCTTTGTCATCGATATTTTCAGTTTTGCGTTCATCGACAGTTTCACTTGGTAATTTGTCCGTGGTTGGAGGAGATTTCGGTTTCTTGTCATCTAGAGCAGTTTTGTCTTTGTCTGTTTTTTCGTAATCAACTGTTGAAATAAGTTTATCC
This sequence comes from Villa cingulata, assembly GCA_951394055.1. Taxonomy (NCBI): domain Eukaryota; kingdom Metazoa; phylum Arthropoda; class Insecta; order Diptera; family Bombyliidae; genus Villa; species Villa cingulata. Next base: position 32,659,646 of record OX596021.1, on the reverse strand, counting down.
ATTACAGATTCTCTAGATGGAGATTTATCTAATGTGAATGGTTTTTGTTCTTCAAATGTATCTTTATCAGATACAAAAGATTTTGTTGGCGAATCTATTTGTTCAGGAGATACGAGAATAATGTCCTTTGCCTCTTTGTCACCGATCTTTTCAGTTTTGCGTTCATCGACAGTTTCACTTGGTAATTTGTCAGTGGTTGTAGGAGATTTAGGTATTTTGTCATCTAAAGCAGTTTTGTCTTTGTCTGTTTTTTCGATATCAACTGGTGAAATAGGTTTATCCATTACAGACTCTTTAGATGGAAATTTATCTTTTATTAATGGTTTTTGTTCTTCGTCGATATCTTTATCAGATACAACAGATTTTGTTGGTGAATCTGTTTTTTCAGGGGATACGACAATAACTTCTTTTGTTTCTTTGACATCGATCCTTTCAGTTTTGCGTTCATCGACAGTTTCACTTGGTATTTTGTCAGTGGTTGTAGGAGATTTAGGTTTTTTGTCATCTAAAGCAGTTTGGTCTTTGTCTGTTTTTTCGATATCAACTGGTGAAATAGGTTTATCCATTACAGACTCTTTAGATGGAAATTTATCTTTTATTAATGGTTTTTGTTCTTCGTCGATATCTTTATCGGATACAACAGATTTTATTGTTGAATCTGTTTTTTCAGGAGATACGACAATAACTTCTTTTGTTTCTTTGACATCGATCCTTTCAGTTTTGCGTTCATCGACAGTTTCACTTGATAATTTGTCTGTGGTTGTAGGAGATTTAGGTTTTTTGTCATCTAAAGCAGTTTTGTCTTTGTCTGTTTTTTCGATATCAATTGGTGAAATAAGTTTATGGATTACAGATTCTGTAGATGGAGATTTATCTAATGTGAATGGTTTTTGTTCTTCGTATGTATCTTTATCAGATACAAAAGATTTTGATGGTGAATCTCTTTTTTCAGGAGATACGGCAAAAATTTCCGTTGTCTCTTTGTCATCGATCTTTTCAGTTTTGCGTTCGTCGACTGCTTCACTTGGTAATTTGTCTGTGGTTGTAGGAGATTTAGGTTTTTTGTCATCTAAAGCAGTTTTGTCTTTGTCTGTTTTTTCGATATCAATTGGTGAAATAAGTTTATCGATTACAGATTCTGTAGATGGAGATTTATCTAATGTGAATGGTTTTTGTTCTTCGTATGTATCTTTATCAGATACAAAAGATTTTGTTGGCGAATCTATTTGTTCAGGAGATACGGCAATAATGTCCTTTGCCTCTTTGTCATCGATATTTTCAGTTTTGCGTTCATCGACAGTTTCACTTGGTAATTTGTCCATGGTTGGAGGAGATTTCGGTTTCTTGTCATCTACAGCAGTTTTGTCTTTTTCTGTTTTTTCGTAATCAACTGTTGAAATAAGTTTATCCATTACAGATTCTCTAGATGGAGATTTATCTAATGTGAATGGTTTTTGTTCTTCAAATGTATCTTTATCAGATACAAAAGATTTTGTTGGCGAATCTATTTGTTCAGGGGATACGACAATAACTTCTTTTGTTTCTTTGTCATCGATCTTTTCAGTTTTGCGTTCATCGACTGTTTCACTTGGTAATTTGTCAGTGGTTGTAGGAGATTTAGGTATTTTGTCATCTAAAGCAGTTTTGTCTTTGTCTGTTTTTTCGATATCAACTGGTGAAATAGGTTTATCCATTACAGACTCTTTAGATGGAAATTTATCTTTTATTAATGGTTTTTGTTCTTCGTCGATATCTTTATCAGATACAACAGATTTTGTTGGTGAATCTGTATTTTCAGGGGATACGACAATAACTTCTTTTGTTTCTTTGACATCGATCCTTTCAGTTTTGCGTTCATCGACAGTTTCACTTGGTAATTTGTCAGTGGTTGTAGGAGATTTCGGTTTTTTGTCATCTAAAGCAGTTTGGTCTTTGTCTGTTTTTTCGATATCAACTGGTGAAATAGGTTTATCCATTACAGACTCTTTAGATGGAAATTTATCTTTTATTAATGGTTTTTGTTCTTCGTCGACATCTTTATCAGATACAATAGATTTTGTTGGTGAATCTGTTTTTTCAGGAGATACGACAATAATTTCCTTTGTCTCTTTCTCATCGATCTTTTCAGTTTTGCGTTCATCGACAGTTTCACTTGGTAATTTGTCAGTGGTTGTAGGAGATTTAGGTTTTTTGTCATCTAAAGCAGTTTTGTCTTTGTCTGTTTTTTCGATATAAACAGGTAAAATAGGTTCATCGATTACAGATTCTCTAGATGGAGATTTATCTAATGTGAATGGTTTTTGTTCTTCGTATGTATCTTTATCAGATACAAAAGATTTTGTTGGCGAATCTATTTGCTCAGGAGATACGGCAATAATGTCCTTTGCCTCTTTGTCATCGATCTTTTCAGTTTTGCGTTCATCGACAGTTTCACTTGGTAATTTGTCAGTGGTTGTAGGAGATTTAGGTATTTTGTCATCTAAAGCAGTTTTATCTTTGTCTGTTTTTTCGATATCAACTGGTGAAATAGGTTTATCCATTACAGACTCTTTAGATGGAAATTTATCTTTTATTAATGGTTTTTGTTCTTCGTCGATATCTTTATCAGATACAACAGATTTTGTTGGTGAATCTGTTTTTTCAGGGGATACGACAATAACTTCTTTTGTTTCTTTGTCATCGATCTTTTCAGTTTTGCGTTCATCGACTGTTTCACTTGGTAATTTGTCAGTGGTTGTAGGAGATTTAGGTATTTTGTCATCTAAAGCAGTTTTGTCTTTGTCTGTTTTTTCGATATCAACTGGTGAAATAGGTTTATCCATTACAGACTCTTTAGATGGAAATTTATCTTTTATTAATGGTTTTTGTTCTTCGTCGATATCTTTATCAGATACAACAGATTTTGTTGGTGAATCTGTTATTTCAGGGGATACGACAATAACTTCTTTTGTTTCTTTGACATCGATCCTTTCAGTTTTGCGTTCATCGACAGTTTCACTTGGTAATTTGTCAGTGGTTGTAGGAGATTTAGGTTTTTTGTCATCTAAAGCAGTTTGGTCTTTGTCTGTTTTTTCGATATCAACTGGTGAAATAGGTTTATCTATTACAGACTCTTTAGATGGAAATTTATCTTTTATTAATGGTTTTTGTTCTTCGTCGACATCTTTATCAGATACAATAGATTTTGTTGGTGAATCTCTTTTTTCAGGAGATACGGCAAAAATTTCCGTTGTCTCTTTGTCATCGATCTTTTCAGTTTTGCGTTCATCGACTGTTTCACTTGGTAATTTGTCTGTGGTTGTAGGAGATTTAGGTTTTTCGTCATCTAAAGCAGTTTGGTCTTTGCCTGTTTTTTCGATATCAACTGGTGAAATAGGTTTATCCATTACAGACTCTTTAGATGGAAATTTATCTTTTATTAATGGTTTTTGTTCTTCGTCGATATCTTTATCAGATACAATAGATTTTGTTGGTGAATCTCTTTTTTCAGGAGATACGGCAAAAATTTCCGTTGTCTCTTTGTCATCGATCTTTTTAGTTTTGCGTTCGTCGACTGTTTCACTTGGTAATTTGTCTGTGGTTGTAGGAGATTTAGGTTTTTTGTCATCTAAAGCAGTTTGGTCTTTGTCTGTTTTTTCGATATCAACTGGTGAAATAGGTTTATCCATTACAGACTCTTTAGATGGAAATTTATCTTTTATTAATGGTTTTTGTTCTTCGTCGATATCTTTATCAGATACAATAGATTTTGTTGGTGAATCTGTTTTTTCAGGAGATACGACAATAATTTCCTTTGTCTCTTTCTCATCGATCTTTTCAGTTTTGCGTTCATCGACAGTTTCACTTGGTAATTTGTCAGTGGTTGTAGGAGATTTAGGTTTTTTGTCATCTAAAGCAGTTTTGTCTTTGTCTGTTTTTTCGATATAAACAGGTAAAATAGGTTCATCGATTACAGATTCTCTAGATGGAGATTTATCTAATGTGAATGGTTTTTGTTCTTCGTATGTATCTTTATCAGATACAAAAGATTTTGTTGGCGAATCTATTTGCTCAGGAGATACGGCAATAATGTCCTTTGCCTCTTTGTCATCGATCTTTTCAGTTTTGCGTTCATCGACAGTTTCACTTGGTAATTTGTCAGTGGTTGTAGGAGATTTAGGTATTTTGTCATCTAAAGCAGTTTTATCTTTGTCTGTTTTTTCGATATCAACTGGTGAAATAGGTTTATCCATTACAGACTCTTTAGATGGAAATTTATCTTTTATTAATGGTTTTTGTTCTTCGTCGATATCTTTATCAGATACAACAGATTTTGTTGGTGAATCTGTTTTTTCAGGGGATACGACAATAACTTCTTTTGTTTCTTTGTCATCGATCTTTTCAGTTTTGCGTTCATCGACTGTTTCACTTGGTAATTTGTCAGTGGTTGTAGGAGATTTAGGTATTTTGTCATCTAAAGCAGTTTTGTCTTTGTCTGTTTTTTCGATATCAACTGGTGAAATAGGTTTATCCATTACAGACTCTTTAGATGGAAATTTATCTTTTATTAATGGTTTTTGTTCTTCGTCGATATCTTTATCAGATACAACAGATTTTGTTGGTGAATCTGTTATTTCAGGGGATACGACAATAACTTCTTTTGTTTCTTTGACATCGATCCTTTCAGTTTTGCGTTCATCGACAGTTTCACTTGGTAATTTGTCAGTGGTTGTAGGAGATTTAGGTTTTTTGTCATCTAAAGCAGTTTGGTCTTTGTCTGTTTTTTCGATATCAACTGGTGAAATAGGTTTATCTATTACAGACTCTTTAGATGGAAATTTATCTTTTATTAATGGTTTTTGTTCTTCGTCGACATCTTTATCAGATACAATAGATTTTGTTGGTGAATCTCTTTTTTCAGGAGATACGGCAAAAATTTCCGTTGTCTCTTTGTCATCGATCTTTTCAGTTTTGCGTTCATCGACTGTTTCACTTGGTAATTTGTCTGTGGTTGTAGGAGATTTAGGTTTTTCGTCATCTAAAGCAGTTTGGTCTTTGTCTGTTTTTTCGATATCAACTGGTGAAATAGGTTTATCCATTACAGACTCTTTAGATGGAAATTTATCTTTTATTAATGGTTTTTGTTCTTCGTCGATATCTTTATCAGATACAATAGATTTTGTTGGTGAATCTCTTTTTTCAGGAGATACGGCAAAAATTTCCGTTGTCTCTTTGTCATCGATCTTTTTAGTTTTGCGTTCGTCGACTGTTTCACTTGGTAATTTGTCTGTGGTTGTAGGAGATTTAGGTTTTTTGTCATCTAAAGCAGTTTGGTCTTTGTCTGTTTTTTCGATATCAACTGGTGAAATAGGTTTATCCATTACAGACTCTTTAGATGGAAATTTATCTTTTATTAATGGCTTTTGTTCTTCGTCGACATCTTTATCAGATACAATAGATTTTGTTGGTGAATCTCTTTTTTCAGGAGATACGGCAAAAATTTCCGTTGTCTCTTTGTCATCGATCTTTTCAGTTTTGCGTTCATCGACAGTTTCACTTGGTAATTTGTCAGTGGTAGTAGGAGATTTAGCTATTTTGTCATCTAAAGCAGTTTTGTCTTTGTCTGTTTTTTCGATATCAACTGGTGAAATAGGTTTATCCATTACAGACTCTTTAGATGGAAATTTATCTTTTATTAATGGTTTTTGTTCTTCGTCGATATCTTTATCAGATACAATAGATTTTGTTGGTGAATCTCTTTTTTCAGGAGATAGGACAAAAATTTCCGTTGTCTCTTTGTCATCGATCTTTTCAGTTTTGCGTTCATCGACTGTTTCACTTGGTAATTTGTCAGTGGTTGTAGGAGATTTAGGTTTTTTGTCATCTAAAGCAGTTTGGTCTTTGTCTGTTTTTTCGGTATCAACTGGTGAAATAGGTTTATCCATTACAGACTCTTTAGATAGAAATTTATCTTTTATTAATGGTTTTTGTTCTTCGTCGATATCTTTATCGGATACAACAGATTTTCTTGGTGAATCTGTTTTTTCAGGAGATACAAAAATAACTTCTTTTGTTTCTTTGACATCGATCCTTTCAGTTTTGCGTTCATCGACAGTTTCACTTGCTAATTTGTCTGTGGTTGTAGGATATTTAGGTTTTTTGTCATCTAAAGCAGTTTGGTCTTTGTCTGTTTTTTCGATATCAACTGGTGAAATAGGTTTATCGATTACAGATTCTGTAGATGGAGATTTATCTAATGTGAATGGTTTTTGTTCTTCAAATGTATCTTTATCAGATACAAAAGATTTTGTTGGCGAATCTATTTGTTCAGGAGATACGACAATAACTTCTTTTGTTTCTTTGACATCGATCTTTTTAGTTTTGCGTTCATCGACTGTTTCACTTGGTAATTTGTCAGTGGTTGTAGGAGATTTAGCTATTTTGTCATCTAAAGCAGTTTTGTCTTTGTCTGTTTTTTCGATATCAACTGGTAAAAGAGGTTCATCCATTACAGACTCTCTAGATGGAGATTTTTCTTTAGTGAATGGTTTTTGTTTTTCGTTTGTATCTTTATCAGATAGAACAGATATAGCTGGTGAATCTGTTTTTTCAGGAGATACGACAATAATTTCGTTTGTCTCTTTGTCATCGATCTTTTCAGTTTTGCGATCATCGACAGTTCCACTTGGTAATTTGTCAGTGGTTGGAGGAGATTTCGGTTTCTTGTCATCTAGAGCAGTTTTGTTTTTGTCTGTTTTTTCGATATCAACTGTTGAAATAAGTTTATCGATTACAGATTCTGTAGATGGAGATTTATCTAATGTGAATGGTTTTTGTTCTTCAAATGTATCTTTATCAGATACAAAAGATTTTGTTGGCGAATCTATTTGTTCAGGAGATACGGCAATAATGTTCTTTGCCTCTTTGTCATCGATCTTTTCAGTTTTGCGTTCATCGACAGTATCACTTGGTAATTTGTCCGTGGTTGGAGGTGATTTCGGTTTCTTGTCATCTAGAGCAGTTTTGTCTTTGTCTGTTTTTTCGTAATCAACTGTTGAAATAAGTTTATCCATTACAGATTCTCTAGATGGAGATATATCTAATGTGAATGGTTTTTGTTCTTCGTATGTATCTTTATCAGATACAAAAGATTTTGTAGGCGAATCTATTTGTTCAGGAGATACGGCAGTAATGTCCTTTGCCTTTTTGTCATCGATCTTTTCAGTTTTGTGTTCATCGACAGTTTCACTTGGTAATTTGTCAGTGCTTGTAGGAGATTTAGCAATTTTGTCATCTAAAGCAGTTTTGTCTTTGTCTGTTTTTTCGATATCAACTGGTAAAAGAGGTTCATCCATTACAGACTCTCTAGATGGAGATTTTTCTTTAGTAAATGGTTTTTGTTTTTCGTATGTATCTTTATCAGATAGAACAGATATAGCTGGTGAATCTGTTTTTTCAGGAGATACGACAATAATTTCCTTTGTCTCTTTGTCATCGATCTTTTCAGTTTTGCGTTCATCGACAGTTTCACTTGGAAATTTGTCAGTGGTTGGAAGAGATTTCGGTTTCTTGTCATCTAGAGCAGTTTTGTCTTTGTCTGTTTTTTCGATATCAACTGTTGAAATAATTTCATCGATTACAGATTCTGTAGATGGATATTTATCTAATGTGAATGGTTTTTGTTCTTCGTCGATATCTTTATCAGATACAACAGATTTTGTTGGCGAATCTTTTTGTTCAGGAGATACGGCAATAATGTCCTTTGCCTCTTTGTCATCGATCTTTTCAGTTTTGCGTTCATCGACAGTTTCACTTGGTAATTTGTCAGTGGTTGTAGGAGATTTAGGTATTTTGTCATCTAAAGCAGTTTTGTCTTTGTCTGTTTTTTCGATATCAACTGGTGAAATAGGTTTATCCATTACAGACTCTTTAGATGGAAATTTATCTTTTATTAATGGTTTTTGTTCTTCGTCGATATCTTTATCAGATACAATAGATTTTGTTGGTGAATCTGTTTTTTCAGGAGATACGGCAAAAATTTCCGTTGTCTCTTTGTCATCGATCTTTTCAGTTTTGCGTTCATCGACTGTTTCACTTGGTAATTTGTCTGTGGTTGTAGGAGATTTAGGTTTTTTGTCATCTAAAGCAGTTTGGTCTTTGTCTGTTTTTTCGATATCAACTGGTGAAATAGGTTTATCCATTACAGACTCTTTAGATGGAAATTTATCTTTTATTAATGGTTTTTGTTCTTCGTCGATATCTTTATCGGATACAACAGATTTTCTTGGTGAATCTGTTTTTTCAGGAGATACGACAATAACTTCTTTTGTTTCTTTGACATCGATCCTTTCAGTTTTGCGTTCATCGACAGTTTCACTTGGTAATTTGTCTGTGGTTGTAGGAGATTTAGGTATTTTGTCATCTAAAGCAGTTTTGTCTTTGTCTGTTTTTTCGATATCAACTGGTGAAATAGGTTTATCCATTACAGACTCTTTAGATGGAAATTTATCTTTTATTAATGGTTTTTGTTCTTCGTCGATATCTTTATCAGATACAATAGATTTTGTTGGTGAATCTGTTTTTTCAGGAGATACGGCAAAAATTTCCGTTGTCTCTTTGTCATCGATCTTTTCAGTTTTGCGTTCATCGACTGTTTCACTTGGTAATTTGTCTGTGGTTGTAGGAGATTTAGGTTTTTTGTCATCTAAAGCAGTTTGGTCTTTGTCTGTTTTTTCGATATCTACTGGTGAAATAGGTTTATCCATTACAGACTCTTTAGATGGAAATTTATCTTTTATTAATGGTTTTTGTTCTTCGTCGATATCTTTATCGGATACAACAGATTTTCTTGGTGAATCTGTTTTTTCAGGAGATACGACAATAACTTCTTTTGTTTCTTTGACATCGATCCTTTCAGTTTTGCGTTCATCGACAGTTTCACTTGGTAATTTGTCTGTGGTTGTAGGAGATTTAGGTATTTTGTCATCTAAAGCAGTTTTGTCTTTGTCTGTTTTTTCGATATCAACTGGTGAAATAGGTTTATCCATTACAGACTCTTTAGATGGAAATTTATCTTTTATTAATGGTTTTTGTTCTTCGTCGATATCTTTATCAGATACAATAGATTTTGTTGGTGAATCTGTTTTTTCAGGAGATACGGCAAAAATTTCCGTTGTCTCTTTGTCATCGATCTTTTCAGTTTTGCGTTCATCGACTGTTTCACTTGGTAATTTGTCTGTGGTTGTAGGAGATTTAGGTTTTTTGTCATCTAAAGCAGTTTGGTCTTTGTCTGTTTTTTCGATATCAACTGGTGAAATAGGTTTATCCATTACAGATTCTCTAGATGGAGATTTATCTAATGTGAATGGGTTTTGTTCTTCGTATGTATCTTTATCAGATACAAAAGATTTTGTAGGCGAATCTATTTGTTCAGGAGATACGGCAATAATGTCCTTTGCCTCTTTGTCATCGATCTTTTCAGTTTTGCGTTCATCGACAGTTTCACTTGGTAATTTGTCAGTGCTTGTAGGAGATTTAGCTATTTTGTCATCTAAAGCAGTTTTGTCTTTGTCTGTTTTTTCGATATCAACTGGTAAAAGAGGTTCATCCATTACAGACTCTCTAGATGGAGATTTTTCTTTAGTGAATGGTTTTTGTTTTTCGTATGTATCTTTATCAGATAGAACAGATATAGCTGTTGAATCTGTTTTTTCAGGAGATACGACAATAATTTCCTTTGTCTCTTTGTCATCGATCTTTTCAGTTTTGCGTTCATCGACAGTTTGACTTAGTAATTTGTCCGTGGTTGTAGGAGATTTAGGTATTTTGTCATCTAAAGCAGTTTTGTCTTTGTCTGTTTTTTCGTTATCAACTGGTAAAAGAGGTTCATCCATTACAGACTCTCTAGATGGAGATTTTTCTTTAGTGAATGGTTTTTGTTTTTCGTTTGTATCTTTATCAGATACAATAGATTTTGTTGGTGAATCTCTTTTTTCAGGAGATACGGCAAAAATTTCCGTTGTCTCTTTGTCATCGATCTTTTCAGTTTTGCGTTCATCGACTGTTTCACTTGGTAATTTGTCTGTGGTTGTAGGAGATTTAGGTTTTTTGTCATCTAAAGCAGTTTGGTCTTTGTCTGTTTTTTCCATATCAACTGGTGAAATAGGTTTATCGATTACAGATTCTGTAGATGGAGATTTATCTAATGTGAATGGTTTTTGTTCTTCAAATGTATCTTCATCAGATACAAAAGATTTTGTTTGTGAATCTGTTTTTTCAGGAGATACGACAATAATTTCCTTTGTCTCTTTGTCATCGATCTTTTCAGTTTTGCGTTCATCGACAGTTTCACTTGGTAATTTGTCAGTGGTTGTAGGAGATTTAGGTTTTTTGTCATCTAAAGCAGTTTTGTCTTTGTCTGTTTTTTCGATATCAACTGGTGAAATAGGTTTATCCATTACAGACTCTTTAGATGGAAATTTATCTTTTATTAATGGTTTTTGTTCTTTGTCGATATTTTTATCAGATACAATAGATTTTGTTTGTGAATCTGTTTTTTCAGGAGATACGACAATAATTTCCTTTGCCTCTTTGTCATCGATCTTTTCAGTTTTGCGTTCATCGACAGTTTCACTTGGTAATTTGTCAGTGGTTGGAAAAGATTTCGGTTTCTTGTCATCTAGAGCAGTTTTGTCTTTGTCTGTTTTTTCGATATCAACTGTTGAAATAAGTTTATCGATTACAGATTCTGTAGATGGAGATTTATCTAATGTGAATGGTTTTTGTTCTTCAAATGTATCTTTATCAGATACAACAGATTTTGTTGGCGAATCTATTTGTTCAGGAGATACGGCAATAATGTCCTTTGCCTCTTTGTCATCGATCTTTTCAGTTTTGCGTTCATCGACAGTTTCACTTGGTAATTTGTCAGTGGTTGTAGGAGATTTCGGTTTCTTGTCATCTAGAGCAGTTTTGTCTTTGTCTGTTTTTTCGATATCAACAGGTAAAATAGGTTTATCCATTACAGACTCTTTAGATGGAAATTTATCTTTTATTAATGGTTTTTGTTCTTCGTCGATATCTTTATCAGATACAACAGATTTTGTTGGTGAATCTGTTTTTTCAGGAGATACGACAAAAATTTCCGTTGTCTCTTTGTCATCGATCTTTTCAGTTTTGCGTTCATCGACTGTTTCACTTGGTAATTTGTCTGTGGTTGGAGGAGATTTAGGTTTTTTGTCATCTAAAGCAGTTTGGTCTTTGTCTGTTTTTTCGATATCAACTGGTGAAATAGGTTTATCCATTACAGACTCTTTAGATGGAAATTTATCTTTTAATAATGGTTTTTGTTCTTCGTCGATATCTTTATCAGATACAATAGATTTTGTTTGTGAATCTGTTTTTTCAGGAGATACGACAATAATTTCCTTTGTCTCTTTCTCATCGATCTTTTCAGTTTTGCGTTCATCGACAGTTTCACTTGGTAATTTGTCAGTGGATGTAGGAGATTTAGGTTTTTTGTCATCTAAAGCAGTTTTGTCTTTGTCTGTTTTTTCGATATCAACAGGTAAAATAGGTTTATCGATTACAGATTCTGTAGATGGAGATTTATATAATGTGAATGGTTTTTGTTCTTCGTATGTATCTTTATCAGATACAAAAGATTTTGTTGGCGAATCTATTTGTTCAGGAGATACGGCAATAATGTCCTTTACCTCTTTGTCATCGATCTTTTCAGTTTTGCGTTCATCGACAGTTTGACTTAGTAATTTGTCCGTGGTTGGAGGAGATTTCGGTTTCTTGTCATCGAGAGCAGTTTTGTCTTTGTCTGTTTTTTCGTAATCAACTGTTGAAATAAGTTTATCCATTACAGATTCTCTAGATGGAGATTTATCTAATGAGAATGGTTTTTGTTCTTCGTATGTATCTTTATCAGATACAAAAGATTTTGTTGGCGAATCTATTTGTTCAGGAGATACGGCAATAATGTCCTTTGCCTCTTTGTCATCGATCTTTTCAGTTTTGCGTTCATCGACAGTTTCACTTGGTAATTTGTCAGTGGTTGTAGGAGATTTAGCTATTTTGTCATCTAAAGCAGTTTTGTCTTTGTCTGTTTTTTCGATATCAACTGGTAAAAGAGGTTCATCCATTACAGACTCTCTAGATGGAGATTTTTCTTTAGTGAATGGTTTTTGTTTTTCGTATGTATCTTTATCAGATAGAACAGATATAGCTGGTGAATCTGTTTTTTCAGGAGATACGACAATAATTTCCTTTGTCTCTTTGTCATCGATCTTTTCAGTTTTGCGTTCATCGACAGTTTCACTTGGTAATTTGTCAGTGGTTGGAGGAGATTTCGGTTTCTTGTCATCTAAAGCAGTTTTGTCTTTGTCTGTTTTTTCGATATCAACTGGTAAAAGAGGTTCATCCATTACAGACTCTCTAGATGGAGATTTTTCTTTAGTGAATGGTTTTTGTTCTTCGTATGTATCTTTATCATATACAACAAATTTTGTTTTTGAATCTATTTTTTCAGGAGATACGACAATAATTTTCTTTGTCTCTTTGTCATCGATCTTTTCAGTTTTGCGTTCATCGACAGTTTCACTTGGTAATTTGTCAGTGGTTGTAGGAGATTTAAGTATTTTGTCATCTAAAGCAGTTTTGTCTTTGTCTGTTTTGTCGATATCAACTGGTGAAATAGGTTTTGCAATTACAGATTCTTTCGATGGAGATTTATCTTTTGTGATTTGTTTTGGTTCTTCGTCGATATCTTTATCAGATACAACTGATTTTGTTGGTGAATCAGTTTTTTCAGGAGATTTCTCAGTAATTTTAATAAAATCCTTTGTTTCTTTGATATCGATCGTGCTAATCACATGCTCAGTTTTGTGTATTTCTACAGTTTCACTTTGTAGTTTGTCTGTGATTGTAGGAAACTTTGGAGTTTTCTCATCTAAAGCGGTTTTGTCCCTGTCTGTTTTGTCGATATCAACTGGTGAAATGGGTTTTGCAATTACAGATTCTTTCGACGGAGATATATCTTTTGTGATTTGTTTTAGTTCTTCTTCAATATCTTTGTCAGATATAACTGATTTTGTTGGTGAATCAGTTTTGTCAGGAGATTTCTCAGTAACTTTAATAATGTCATTTGTTTCCTTGATATCGATGGTGCTAATAATATACTCAATTTTGTGTATTTCTGCAGTTTCACTTTGTAGTTTGTCTGTGATTGTCGGAGACTTTGGTGTTTTGTCATCTAAAGCAGTTTTGTCTTTGTCTGTTTTGTCGATATCAACTGGTGAAATAGGTTTTGCAATTACAGATTCTTTCGATGGAGATTTATCTTTTGTGATTTGTTTTGGTTCTTCGTCGATATCTTTATCAGATACAACTGATTTTGTTGGTGAATCAGTTTTTTCAGGAAATTTCCCAGTAACATTAATAATATCATTTGTTTCTTTGATGTCGATTGTACTTATAATATGATCAGTTTTGTGTATTTCTACTGTTTCACTTTGTAGTTTGTCTGTGATTCTAGGAGACTTTGGTGTTTTGTCATCTAAAGCGGTTTTGTCTTTGTCTGTTTTGTCGATATCAACTGGAGAAATAGGTTTTGGAATTACAGATTCTTTCGATGGAGATTTATGTTTTGTGATTTGTTTTGGTTCTTCGTCGATATCTTTATCAGATACAACTGATTTTGTTGGTGAATCAGTTTTTTCAGGAAATTTCCCAGTAACTTTAATAATATCATTTGTTTCTTTGATGTCGATTGTACTTATAATATGATCAGTTTTGTGTATTTCTGCAGTTTCACTTTGCAGTTTGTGTGTGATTGTAGGAGACTTTGGTGTTTTGTCATCTAAAGCAGTTTTGTCTTTGTCTGTTTTGTCGATATCAACTGGAGAAATGGGTTTTGCAATTACAGATTCTTTCGATGGAGATTTATCTTTTGTGATTTGTTTTGGTTCTTCGTCGATATCTTTATCAGATACAACTGATTTTGTTGGTGAATCAGTTTTTTCAGGAGATATCCCAGTAACTTTATTAATATCCTTTGTTTCTTTGATATCGATGGTGCTAATAATATACCCAATTTTGTGTATTTCTGCAGTTTCACTTTGTAGTTTGTCTGTGATTGTCGGAGACTTTGGTGTTTTGTCATCTAAAGCAGTTTTGTCTTTGTCTGTTTTGTCGATATCAACTGGTGAAATAGGTTTTGCAATTACAGATTCTTTCGATGGAGATTTATCTTTTGTGATTTGTTTTGGTTCTTCGTCGATATCTTTATCAGATACAACTGATTTTGTTGGTGAATCAGTTTTTTCAGGAAATTTCCCAGTAACTTTAATAATATCATTTGTTTCTTTGATGTCGATTGTACTTATAATATGATCAGTTTTGTGTATTTCTACTGTTTCACTTTGTAGTTTGTCTGTGATTCTAGGAGACTTTGGTGTTTTGTCATCTAAAGCGGTTTTGTCTTTGTCTGTTTTGTCGATATCAACTGGAGAAAGAGGTTTTTCAATTACAGATTCTTTCGACGGAGATATATCTTTTGTGATTTGTTTTGGTTCTTTGTCGATATCTTTATCAGATACAACTGATTTTGTTGGTGAATCAGTTTTTTCAGGAGATTTCTCAGTAACTTTTATAACATCCTTTGTTTCTTTGATGTCGATTGTACTTATAATATGATCAGTTTTTTGTATTTCTGCAGTTTCACTTTGTAGTTTGTGTGTGATTGTAGGAGACTTTGGTGTTTTGTCATCTAAAGCAGTTTTGTCTTTGTCTGTTTTGTCGATATCAACTGGAGAAATGGGTTTTGCAATTACAGATTCTTTCGATGGAGATTTATCTTTTGTGATTTGTTTTGGTTCTTCGTCGATATCTTTATCAGATACAACTGATTTTGTTGGTGAATCAGTTTTTTCAGGAGATTTCTCAGTAATTTTAATAAAATCCTTTGTTTCTTTGATATCGATCGTGCTAATAATATACTCAATTTTGTGTATTTCTGCAGTTTCACTTTGTAATTTGTCTGTGATTGTAGGAGACTTTAGTGTTTTGTCATCTAAAGCAGTTTTGTTTTTGTCTGTTTTGCCGATAGCAACTGGTGAAATAGGTTTTGCAATTACAGATTCTTTCGATGGAGATTTATCTTTTGTGATTTGTTTTGGTTCTTTGTCGATATCTTTATCAGATACAACTGATTTTGTTGGTGAATCAGTTTTTTCAGGAGATTTCTCAGTAACTTTAATAACATCCTTTGTTTCTTTGATGTCGATTGTACTTATAATATGATCAGTTTTGTGTATTTCTGCAGTTTCACTTTGCAGTTTGTGTGTGATTGTAGGAGACTTTGGTGTTTTGTCATCTAAAGCAGTTTTGTCTTTGTCTGTTTTGTCGATATCAACTGGAGAAATGGGTTTTGCAATTACAGATTCTTTCGATGGAGATTTATCTTTTGTGATTTGTTTTGGTTCTTCGTCGATATCTTTATCAGATACAACTGATTTTGTTGGTGAATCAGTTGTTTCAGGAGATTTCTCAGTAATTTTAATAATGTCATTTGTTTCCTTGATATCGATCGTGCTAATAACATGCTCAGTTTTGTGTATTTCTGCAGTTTCACTTTGTAGTTTGTCTGTGATTGTAGGAGACTTTGGTGTTTTGTCATCTAAACCAGTTTTGTCTTTGTCTGTTTTGTCGATATCAACTGGAGAAAGAGGTTTTTCAATTACAGATTCTTTCGACGGAGATATATCTTTTGTGATTTGTTTTAGTTCTTCTTCAATATCTTTGTCAGATATAACTGATTTTGTTGGTGAATCAGTTTTGTCAGGAGATTTCTCAGTAACTTGAATAATGTCATTTGTTTCCTTGATATCGATGGTGCTAATAATATACCCAATTTTGTGTATTTCTGCAGTTTCACTTTGTAGTTTGTCTGTGATTGTCGGAGACTTTGGTGTTTTGTCATCTAAAGCAGTTTTGTCTTTGTCTGTTTTGTCGATATCAACTGGTGAAATAGGTTTTGCAATTACAGATTCTTTCGATGGAGATTTATCTTTTGTGATTTGTTTTGGTTCTTCGTCGATATCTTTATCAGATACAACTGATTTTGTTGGTGAATCAGTTTTTTCAGGAGATATCCCAGTAACTTTATTAATATCCTTTGTTTCTTTGATATCGATGGTGCTAATAATATACCCAATTTTGTGTATTTCTGCAGTTTCACTTTGTAGTTTGTCTGTGATTGTCGGAGACTTTGGTGTTTTGTCATCTAAAGCAGTTTTGTCTTTGTCTGTTTTGTCGATATCAACTGGTGAAATAGGTTTTGCAATTACAGATTCTTTCGATGGAGATTTATCTTTTGTGATTTGTTTTGGTTCTTCGTCGATATCTTTATCAGATACAACTGATTTTGTTGGTGAATCAGTTTTTTCAGGAAATTTCCCAGTAACTTTAATAATATCATTTGTTTCTTTGATGTCGATTGTACTTATAATATGATCAGTTTTGTGTATTTCTACTGTTTCACTTTGTAGTTTGTCTGTGATTCTAGGAGACTTTGGTGTTTTGTCATCTAAAGCGGTTTTGTCTTTGTCTGTTTTGTCGATATCAACTGGAGAAAGAGGTTTTTCAATTACAGATTCTTTCGACGGAGATATATCTTTTGTGATTTGTTTTGGTTCTTTGTCGATATCTTTATCAGATACAACTGATTTTGTTGGTGAATCAGTTTTTTCAGGAGATTTCTCAGTAACTTTTATAACATCCTTTGTTTCTTTGATGTCGATTGTACTTATAATATGATCAGTTTTGTGTATTTCTGCAGTTTCACTTTGTAGTTTGTGTGTGATTGTAGGAGACTTTGGTGTTTTGTCATCTAAAGCAGTTTTGTCTTTGTCTGTTTTGTCGATATCAACTGGAGAAATGGGTTTTGGAATTACAGATTCTTTCGATGGAGATTTATCTTTTGTGATTTGTTTTGGTTCTTCGTCGATATCTTTATCAGATACAACTGATTTTGTTGGTGAATCAGTTTTTTCAGGAAATTTCCCAGTAACTTTAATAATATCATTTGTTTCTTTGATGTCGATTGTACTTATAATATGATCAGTTTTGTGTATTTCTACTGTTTCACTTTGTAGTTTGTCTGTGATTCTAGGAGACTTTGGTGTTTTGTCATCTAAAGCGGTTTTGTCTTTGTCTGTTTTGTCGATATCAACTGGAGAAAGAGGTTTTTCAATTACAGATTCTTTCGACGGAGATATATCTTTTGTGATTTGTTTTGGTTCTTTGTCGATATCTTTATCAGATACAACTGATTTTGTTGGTGAATCAGTTTTTTCAGGAGATTTCTCAGTAACTTTAATAACATCCTTTGTTTCTTTGATGTCGATTGTACTTATAATATGATCAGTTTTGTGTATTTCTGCAGTTTCACTTTGTAGTTTGTGTGTGATTGTAGGAGACTTTGGTGTTTTGTCATCTAAAGCAGTTTTGTCTTTGTCTGTTTTGTCGATATCAACTGGAGAAATGGGTTTTGCAATTACAGATTCTTTCGATGGAGATTTATCTTTTGTGATTTGTTTTGGTTCTTTGTCGATATCTTTATCAGATACAACTGATTTTGTTGGTGAATCAGTTTTTTCAGGAGATTTCTCAGTAATTTTAATAAAATCCTTTGTTTCTTTGATATCGATCGTGCTAATAACATGCTCAGTTTTGTGTATTTCTACTGTTTCACTTTGTAGTTTGTCTGTGATTGTAGGAGATTTTGGTGTTTTGTCATCTAAAGCAGTTTTGTCTTTGTCTATTTTGTCGATATCAACTGGTGAAATAGGTTTTGCAATTACAGATTCTTTCGATGGAGATTTATCTTTTGTGATTTGTTTTGGTTCTTTGTCGATATCTTTATCAGATACAACTGATTTTGTTGGTGAATCAGTTTTTTCAGGAGATTTCTCAGTAACTTTAATAATATCCTTTGTTTCTTTGATGTCGATTGTACTTAAAATATGATCAGTTTTGTGTATTTCTAGAGTTTCACTTTGTAGTTTGTCTGTGATTGTAGGAGACTTTGGTGTTTTGTCATCTAAAGCAGTTTTGTCTTTGTCTGTTTTTTCGATATCAACTGGTGAAATAGGTTTTGCAATTACAGATTCTTTCGATGGAGATTTATCTTTTGTGATTTGTTTTGGTTCTTTGTCGATATCTTTATCAGATACAACTGATTTTGTTGGTGAATCAGTTTCTTCAGGAGTTTTCTCAGTAATTTTAATAAAATCCTTTGTTTTTTTGATATCGATCGTGCTAATAACATGCTCAGTTTTGTGTATTTCTGCAGTTTCACTTTGTAGTTTGTCTGTGATTGTAGGAGACTTTGGTGTTTTGTCATCTAAAGCAGTTTTATCTTTGTCTGTTTTGTCGATATCAACTGGAGAAAGAGGTTTTTCAATTACAGATTCTTTCGACGGAGATTTATCTTTTGTGATTTGTTTTAGTTCTTCTTCAATATCTTTGTCAGATATAACTGATTTTGTTGGTGAATCAGTTTTTTCAGGAGATTTCTCAGTAACTTTAATAATGTCATTTGTTTCCTTGATATCGATCGTGCTAATAATATACTCAATTTTGTGTATTTCTGCAGTTTCACTTTGTAGTTTGTCTGTGATTGTCGGAGACTTTGGTGTTTTATCATCTAAAGCAGTTTTGTCTTTGTCTGTTTTTTCGATATCAACTGGTGAAATAGGTTTTGCAATTACAGATTCTTTCGATGGAGATTTATCTTTTGTGATTTGTTTTGGTTCTTTGTCGATATCTTTATCAGATACAACTGATTTTGTTGGTGAATCAGTTTTTTCAGGAGATTTCTCAGTAATTTTAATAAAATCCTTTGTTTCTTTGATATCGATCGTGCTAATAACATGCTCAGTTTTGTGTATTTCTACTGTTTCACTTTGTAGTTTGTCTGTGATTGTAGGAGATTTTGGTGTTTTGTCATCTAAAGCAGTTTTGTCTTTGTCTGTTTTGTCGATATCAACTGGTGAAATAGGTTTTGCAATTACAGATTCTTTCGATGGAGATTTATCTTTTGTGATTTGTTTTGGTTCTTTGTCGATATCTTTATCAGATACAACTGATTTTGTTGGTGAATCAGTTTTTTCAGGAGATTTCTCAGTAATTTTAATAATATCGTTTGTTTCTTTCAGTTTGTCAGTTGTTTCAGTAATTCGCTCTTTTTCAATTTGGTCAATGGTGCTGATAATTGGTTCAAATTTGTGTTTTTCTATTGTTTGAATTTGTTGTTTCTCAGTAGGTGTCGTGGATGTTGTCTGTAAGGAATATTTGTTCCTGTGGTCGTCATATGTTATTTCTGTTTTCTGGTATATATCGTCTTTTGTCTTTTGTCGGGTTTTCGTTTCCCAGATTAATGTTTTGTCTTTACATACTTCCACTCCAATTCTCATACTTGGACTTTCTTTTGTGTTTATATAAGAAAATTTAGTTATATTATCTCTAAATGTAGGTTTAATTCTTATTTTATCACCTGATTGAGATTTATATTTTTGTTCGAAATTTTCGATAATTTTATGCGTTTGAGTTAAATCTTCTTTAGCAAAAGATTTCTCTTTTGCAGGAAGACATTTTTCGATTCGCTTTTTTGTTAAATCTTCAGCATTTTCAATCTTTTCAAATTTTTCTTTAGCTTTTTTCACTGATAATAATTCTGGTTCTTCTACTGTTGGAGATTGTTTCAGTTTGTCATTTCCTTCTTCAAATAAGTCCTTAAGTTTTGATACTTTTTGTCGTACACATATTTTTTCAGATACAGGTTCACCTATTCTGGACAGAAGTTCAGCTGCATCATCATATTTCTTCATTTCTTCGATTGAACTTGCAATAGCCAGAAGTTTCCTATCTTTTTCTTCACTTTTATCAACTTCATCAATTATTTGTTCTTCAATATCTTCGATATTTGGTTCTATATCAATTTCATATTTAACTTTATCGCTTCCACTGTGGGAAGGACTTACTGTTGAGATTGTTTTTTGTTCCATTTTGAAAATAACGTCTTGCACTGGGCGAATGGGATGGCTGTCAACATATTTATTTTCTTGTGGTGATACTGCTATTGCGCTTGTTTTGACTTCTTCAATCTCATCTTTGGTTTCAGTTTTAATAACGGTCTTTTTTTTAATTTTTGAAGTAGTCTTTTCAACATTTTTGGCATTTTCTTCTAATCTACGAATTTTTTCTCGTACATCACCCGAACCATATCGCTTAGCCAATATATCTTTATCTGACAGACTTTCTTCATCTTTTGTTGATTGTTGTTTTGTTAATTTTTCTAGATCAACAGGACTCAATGATGCATCTTTCAGTTGTACTTTATCAGTTATTGTTGCAGCCTCAGAGGTATCAATACCATCATCGAATTCTACAGGGCTTGTACATTGATTTGCAAATTTATCAGACTCTTCCGGTAATGTTGTTGAAATGTTATACAAATCAATTTCATCTGGTTGTATTGGACTTAGTCCAGCATCTGTCAATTCCATTTCTTCAACTTCAACATCGAAAGCTGTATCAGTTATGAATCCTATGTTTTGTCTGTCACTAATATTCTCTGAAGAAGTCTGAACTCCAGGGCTAGTTCCTGTATCTGTAAATCCTCTTGTGATCGATATTCCAGTATCACTTATATGATGAGAATAGCTTCGGTCTGAAGCAGGAGATTCACTTGTTTGAGAATCAACACTTTCATATACATGAACTGATTTCTTTTTCGAAAAATTCACTTCATCTTTCTTTTTGTCTTTTTGTTGGTCAGTAATTTCGGTCATTTTTTGAATTTTATATCTTTTCGAATCATCTTTTGTATCAGTTGCAATATATTCGGTAGCTTGTTTTGTTACTTTCGTACCATCTTTTAGATTATTTGTTGTGGTAAGACTAATTTTTGATTGAGATGTTATTGAAATTTCAACATCTTGATGACCGTATAATGTTAAACGGCTTTCAGTTACTGCTGAAGCATCTTTTGTTTTTAATTCTTTTCTACCAATAATTAATTTAAGTGATGGCATATCTCCTCTTAATACTAAGGATTGTGGACTATCATCACTCATACCAGAAAATGGAGATGTTCCGCAAGTTTTTTGATTTTCTGATAAACTTAAATTATCTTGATTAAATTTTAGACTTAAATCTTTTTTATCTTTCATTCTATCAGCTGTAATATATTTTTCTCTGGTTGTACTCTCATTACCATTAGTCGATTGTACTGATCGTAAACTTTCAGTTTCAAAATCTTCTGATGATGCCATATAAATCGGCTTAATACTACTACTATGTATATATGGACTTTCTGATTCTGTCCCGATGTTACTAGTACTTTTTGGTGCACCACCACCACCAAAAGTATCACGAAATCCTTCAGTATCAATTGATCCGTCATCTTGAACAGATATCGCTGAATCATCTTCTTCATTATTACAATGTTTCAGTAATGCATGATGGTTTTATATATATATTTTTTTTTTGAAATTTTTTCAGTCGAGATTTTCATTTTTTTTTTATTGTTACGTACAAAGTATTGAGAAGTATTGAGTTTATTTTTCAAAATTAAAATGAAGAATGTTGTTTCAAAAAAATTTCACAAAATTTAGTAAATCATTTATACGTATTGTTATTTTTATATTTGAATAATTGTATATGTATGTGTTCATTGAAATCCAACGATAAACGATATTGCAGCATGAAATATAATAAAATAATTTAACATATTGACGTCCTTCGTATAATTAATTATTAACAGAACTTTAAGCAATTTTATTTACTTATGTTTGAAGGTGTTGTCGATGTTGATATAGCTTATATTTTTTGTATTTTATTTTTCACTTTACCATTTTACCTGATATTTATATAGATTATTTTAAAATTAAATTTGTAGTCAACTGATTTTTTTTTTTTGGATCAGTTTGATATTTTATTATCATTCAGACTACGAATATTTACATACAGGCATCATATATGCATATTCAATATAAATGTATTTAATTATTGAAAGAAAATATCAAGTAAAATACGTATGAAAATAAATTTTTCCAATATATTTTATGCGATAATTGATTTGGCAATATTTTATAAACCTTCAAACATATTTATGTGTTTAAGTACAACATATGATGTCGTGGGCTTCAATCACTTACAGGAATCAATCATTTCCATAAGATTATATAAATACAATTCGGTATTCCTTCTTGTTTTGTTTTTTCAATAATTAATTCAATTTTAATTTCAAATTTACATAATTATATATTTGAATTTATACTATAATGTATTTAATTATTAATTTCATAAAGTTTCTTTTAAAATAAAGCAAATTTAAAATTTAATTTGAAAAATATGTAGTTGAATCAGTAGTTTGCATTATTTTTAAAACATTTTTTTTATTTTTTTAATTTTTTTTTTGCAAATATTATAATTGAAGACAAAAACTTAGAACAATTTATTTACTTATTTATTTGAGTGTACTATTTGATGTATATATGTACATACATATTCATAATATTAATAATAATAATAATATTTTCTATGCAGTGAATACCCACGACTTCATGTATTATACTACATATAAAAATTTTTTGGAAAAATTATAATTGTGAAAAAAAAAATAAATAAATAAAAATTGATAATTTGTATAATATTCCTTATAAAAATTTAATTATGTAATATTCTAATGACATAATATACATATAATGAATATTTATATATTTATACTGATCTATATATAAACAAATAATAAAAATGCATATAGAATTATAAATTATTGGTTTTTTTTTTTTAATTTTGCTTTGCGTTAATCCAATTTGCATTTATAAATGATGACAAAAAACATAGCAATATACAATATAATATACAATACAGGATAATAATAGCAATCAGTATTTATAGAGTATAATTTATAATATGATGTATGTATGTAATTATGTATAAAATATTTTGATGTACATAAATATAATGGTAAATTGATATATTAAGGAATTATGATGATATTTTTGATGATAATATTTTTGCCAATTGTTCGTGAAAAATTACATACATATATACATATAAATCAACAAAGGATGATATACATATATAGTACTTATACAAAAATAAAATTATAAAATGTTTACATAAAGCTATAAGATTTTGCTTTTGTTTTTTCATCTTTCTCTCGCAAATCGTCTTGGTAGAAATTAATTACAAAAATTAAAAATTGAAAAAAAAATATTTGAAAAAAAAAAAAACAAATGCCAAATATGTACAACAAAACTTCGATAGTAGTACTTTTTTTAACAAGAATTGTTTTTTTTTTTTTCAACGACCAAGAAGCAAATTGAAAATAATATAAAAATTATTGTGGTGTGTAAAAACATAACTACAATATAAATTTTATTTATAAAATTGATTTATTAAAAACTGAAAAAAATAAAAATGAATAATACAAAATGATCATTTTACATATTTATTTTGATATTGATTTTAAGCAATAGTTTTTATTTTTTAATTAATATTCAAATTGAGCAGTACAACAAATTTATTAAGAGTAATGAGCAATGAAGAAAAATAAATTTTCATTGTGAAATTGCAAATAAATTAATTATTACATGTAATAGAAACACGTAATTAGATACAATTTAATAAATTTTGTATGTACGATTACGCTATGTGTAGAAAAATAAGCCTATCATATGTAGATATGAAATTAAAAAAAAATAATAATAAATAATAATAATATATAACATTTTCGGATGATATTTATTGGCCTATTTTGAATAAATTTATTACATAAATGTACATACATATGTATATTCATTTTTTTTTTTTTTTTTTGTTAAAACATTAATGAATTTTAATCGATATGTTTTTTTAATTTTTTAAAGATAAAATAATTTTTAAAAATAATTTATATTTTCTAATAATATATATACGTTAATAAATATATATGTTATTAATCATATGTAATTATATGTATAATAATTCTTAATTAAATATATGCATATGAATATTTTATCGATCATCTTGAAAATGATTGTTTTGACGTTTTAAATGTTTCAAATTCCATATTGATATTGGCCCAAAATAGCCAGCAGCTGTTAAAAAAATTTATAAAAATATTTAATGTATATACATTTAAAATTTGTTTTTAAATTAATAAATTTTTAATTAATTTAATTTTTGAAATTTTTAAAAAAGCTTATGAAAAAAAAAATGTTAATATATAAAGTTATTCTAAATTTAATTTGAAAAATATTATGGACGCAGGATGCATATAAAAAAGTAAGTAAGTATGTACAATGTACATAGTACATGAATTAGTACGAAAAGAATAGAATAATTTATACTATGTCTGTCATTTAATATATTTTTATAAATATACCATATACCAAATTCCACCAAAAAATACAATATTTTCATTGGATACGAGTATATGAAAGCATATTTTTTTATTTTTTTATTTATTTATTTTTTTTTTTTGAAAAATTGTTGTTATAAGTAATAATATTGCGTATTAAGATATTTATTCTTTTAAAGCGCGCATTTCATTTTCGATTTAATATTTGTTATATTGTATGTAAGCATTATGTAATAGAAAATTTTTATTAGAATACAATTTGGAATTAAAAATTTTCATATAAGCTATGTCAAAAATCGATATTGCCAATTACGCCATACGCATATTACGGATGCATTTTACATAATAATAAAAATGAATTTAAATGAAAAATAAAATTAAAAAGAATAATTTTATAATATAAAAAGTGATTGTATTGAAATAAATTAAAAAGAAAAAAAAAATGTATTTAAATTTATAGTAATTTTTTGTTTTATAATTTTATAAATTATTTTATTTTATTTTGTTTTAATCATCATTTTGTCGATTTAGTTTTAATACGTTCTACTTTCTTTTTTTTTTTTTGAGATTTAGAATATTTTTCCAATTGTGATCCTTTAAAAAAATTATTAAAAAATTTTTAAGAATCTATATGAAAATTTATGAATAATTTAATCTTGAGTTTCAATAGATTATTTTATTTTTGTCTTCTAAGTAATTTCGTTAATGCATTACTACTATATGAAACATTAATATGTATGTATCTAAACATAAGAATTAATTTCATTAAATGAATGTTAAAATTTATTTATTCGAGTGATGAGAAAAATAAAATTAAAATGAATTTTTGTCTATGTATGTACATAATATGATAGTTATAAATTATTATCTTTTTAATGTAAATATGTATGTATGTATGTATGTATATGCAATATTCAAAATAGACCACATATAATAAGTATATATATACAAAATGATTTGTGATTGATAATAACAAAAAAATATATTACATGTATATAGTTACATAAATATTATGCTGTTTTGTGTTATATGCTATATAAATTAAAATGATTGCATTCACTGTATATCCCATAATTTTGTTTTAATTTATTTTATATTTTTGTATTTTTTTTTGTTTTTTTTTTTTGTTTTTTTAAAGATGTTACATATATTTAATAAAATTTACGATTCACACATACAATGATTTGTGTGTTTTTTGTGTATTTTTTGTGAACTTTTTTGTATATATGATACGAGTATATATACTTTTTCATATTCACGCATTTATTTATTTATTTATTTATTATTAAAAATATTTTTTTCTAAAAATGTTTCGAAATATTGTAAAAAAAAAAAAAAAAAATGAGTATATTTTTCCGTTATTGTACCGTTTTCATATATGAAAGTACACTCAAATATATTTATATTTTTGAAATTTATTTCTATATCTTCTTTAACTAATATACATATTTCTAAAGTATGTTCCTGAGTATTATGTTATTTCTATATGTAACAATAACAACTTTAATTTAATTTAAAAAAATAAATTAAAATTTTAAAATAATTTATTTCGAAAAATACTACTAATAAATATGTAAAATAGATTTTATTTAAGTTTTTATATTTGTTTTTTTTTTTTTGGTTATGCAAACGTACTGTATCAACTGACAAATTTTTCTAAATTATTTTATTTTAATATTTTATATTATTTATTTTGGTCCCTTAGTAATATAACATCAAGAATATTTTTATTATAAAATAAATTAGGCATATCCAAAGTTAATGAGTATAATTTAAAAACAATATTTTGTCTCCATAAATAAATACAATATTTTTATTTTTCCTTTTTGTAAATAATTTTTTTTTTTTAATTTTATTTTATTTTTTATTTAAAAATGTTTCAAAAAACAACTTACCAGTGTATCAAAATTTATAATTTTCGAAAAATGATACAACAGAAGATAATATTATTCATAAATAATATGTATAGTAATAATATTTATTTGAAAAATACTTATATAATATTTTATAGTAATTAAAAGTGTTTTTTTTTTTCAAATTTATTTATAATTTGTGTTTTTAATTTTTGAAGTAAAAACTTATACACATTTGTTTTGTTTTGTTTTTTCAACTATTATTTATTCGTTCCGGCGCTGAAAACTATTTAATTTTAAATAATATTTTATTGTTTTTGTTAAAAAGATAACAAAAAGAAAACACTAATTTTTTTTTGTTTTGATAGTAATATTAAAAATAAATACAAAAAAAAAATGTTTTATTCAAATTAAGTATTAGGAATTTTATGTATAAAAAATATACTTTACACTTTTTGTAATAGGTAAATTTTTAATTTTCAAATTTCAAATTCTTCATTTTAAGAAGTACAAATAGGTAATAATATATTTATAATATATGTATGTATATAAAAGGTAAATTATTATTATTATTTAATTTTATTAAAATTTGGATAAAAAAAATATATATTATATTTACCACAAATAACACACAAGACAAGAAAAAAATTGGTACTAATTTAAAAAAAAAAAAAATTCAAATTACTAAACTGTTATGAAGCTACACGTAATATACGTATATACATCAGAATATTTATGTTGTGTATGTTTTAAAATTGATTTTAAGCTGTTGAAATTAACAATGAATGTCGTTGGATTTAATTTTAACAAAATACCATATAATAATCTATATATATATATATATATATATATATATATATATATATATGTATGTACATGCATATGTGTATTTATATAAATGTATATGTACTTAGATATTTTCATATATTACATACATTTATGTATACCTATTTTATATATAAATATTTTATACACATACATAAATGTTAATTTATATGTATGTGTATATGATACGTACTCATATTGAACAGTTTACTTTGAAAGTAGTGTAAGTCCATTTTTATTTTATACAGAATAAATATTTTAGAATTTGTATTTGAATTCGATAATTTGAATTATAATTAATTTGAATTATAATTAATGTCAAATGAACAAAATATGTAATGAAAATTTTGTGAACTGTTTATAGCTCATATAATAGTAATAGATACTGTATTCATTATTATAATTAAATATAATTTTTTGTGAAAATTGAACTTATACCACTATCAAAGAAAATTTTATATATATACATATTTCTTCATGTAAGAGAATAATCTGTTTCTTTTTTTTCTTTTATTACAAAATTAATACAATTAAACCAATATAGAATATAAAAAAATGCTTGTATACATGTATGTATGTAGAAACATTATGCAGATAGTAAAAGTACAAATTGGATTTTAATGTACATATACATAATATAGACAAATATATTTAACTACTTATATACAAATATATATATATAAAATCTAAATATACGCAACTACATAAATATATTATATGTATGTATATATGATAATTTTAAATGCAATAATAAAAAAATTATACGACTATTATATATAGTACATACATTACATACGTACATACATCTGGGTAGTAGATATATTTATGTATGAGCAACATTTATGTATATACGAATATTTCAAGTACATAATAGGTAATATATGGTAATATTGTAAAAATAAAAGCATGAAAGATTAAATTTTGTTTACAGGTATCCTGTTACATTTAAGTATCGTATATAAGTATGTGGACGGAAGAAAACATTCAAAGAAAAAAAAAAAAAAACAAAACAATTCAAAAAATCAGCTTTTAAAAGATTTCACTTTTTTTTTGTAATTGTAAAAATCAATAATATACATAATAAATATGTACATACATGGACATTGGTAAACAAATGTAAGAGTACGTATTTATTACAATGTAATGTGTGTATACATTTTATACTCGTAATGCTTGAACTTTTAAGGTTAATTCAAATCGATATTGTTTATTTAGAAAAATATTTTATGTACTTATGTAAACATATAATGCGATAATTTGCAATATATATATGCATATGCACAGCACAAGTATTTATATAATTTTAACTTGAAAATAAATTTTAAAAAATTTCATGAATTTCCCAATTGTGTAGGGCGTATCATGTTAGAATCGATTTTATTCTACTTAGAGAGAAAGTCTACTTTTTGTCAACAATAAAAATACGCGTATACATGATGCGTGATATACTAGATACTCGTACTAGTGTAGCGTATACTATAGATAGGTATACTATTACTGTCAATGTTCTTCGCTGCTCTGGTCTGGAGCATGTTTAAAGGGGAGGAGCAAGTATTAAATGTTGTTAGTTGATTTTCTGTGTTTTATTATTACAATATTCTCATTATACTTAGAGAGAAAATTAACTTTCTTCTCTCTGAAGAACGAAAATACGAGTACACAACATGATGTGTAAAATACTACTCGTATTTAAGTAGCGTATACTAGAGCTACAGTACTAGTCCTAGTCAAATGACTTCCTCTGCTCGAGAGTATATTATAAAGGAGAAGAGCAAGTATTAAATGTTGTTAGTTGATTTTCTGATGTGTTTTTGTCATGTATACACTATTCGTATTCTACTGAAAAGCAGAAAATCAACTTTTTACCAAGAATCAAAATACGAATATGAAAATGTTTATAATTGACGTATGTAACATATGTATTGTATGTTTAGTAGACACGATATCGTTTTTTTTTAACAGTAATTTGAATTCTTTTTTTAAATTAGTTAAAAAAATAAAATAAACTTAACGAAAAATATTTTAAATAATTCTTTTAATGAAGTTATAACTACATATTTGTTTTTATGCATGTAAATTATTAAAAAAAAAATGAAAATTTTTCGAAAAAAAATATTACTGCGAATACTTTTGAGGTGTGTATACAATGGATAAATGCGGATGTATAAATTGTCTATATATATATATAAGAGTATTATTATTATTATATTAAGATTAACTATGTATATTTTTAATTAAATGGCAAATAACGTGAAATTAAATTATAATTAAATTAAACAAAAAAGAATAGCTCATCAAAAATGAAATAAAATTTTCTTTTTTTTTATCTCTCAAAATTATAGTATGAATTTTGTCAATTATTATTAAAAGAAATAAAATTTAAAATAGATTTATGAAGAATAATTCAAATTAATTTCAAAAATTTTCTTAAAATTCAGGCAAATGAAAATATACTTAAAAAAAACCCCAACAAAATAAAATAGGAAAAAAAAAGAATGATCATTTATAAGTAAGTATATGTATGTATAACAATAACTACATTTGCAAAAAGTTGATATAAAAGCAAATTACTTTAGTATATTTGTATCTGTTATTGTTTTATTTTGTTGTTATTTTTTGTTATATTATTATACAATATATATGTATATAAATCATAATTATAATTGATAAATATTAAATTGTAAAAAAATAAAACACTTACCGGGTATTGATTCAGGACTCTCATATTTGATGCCGTCTTTTTGTGATTGAATTTCAATTGGTGTTGGTGGTGGTGTTTGTGATTCTGGTATATCTTTTGAAACTGTATGGTATAGTTATGCAGATATATGTGATATTGTATATGAAAAACATAATTAAAATAAAGAATAAACAGAAAATCATTTTTAGATACATAATAATATTTAGTAGATATTAAAAATAAATTTTTATTGCATAAAGAAGATAATTTTTTTTCTTCCAATCTTGGAAAAGATCGAATTTTTTTTTATTTGATTTTTACTTTAACAACAACGACTAGTGTTATTCAACATCTCAGAAAAAAATAGTTGCAAAACAAAATCATTTAATCTCGTTAAATTTTATTTAAGCATGTAATCTTGATACACACACAAACTGAATGCGTGAAGAAAATAAATCGATATATTTTTATATTTAGTTTCATTATTTAAATTCTTTAAAAATACTCATTACTTATATACTCAAGTACTTGTGGAATTTTCTTAATACAATTAAAGAAAGTATTCATTTAAATTTAAATTTAGAAAAATTTTTCTTTAACGTAAATTTTATTTTTTATTTAAAAAATCGAAAAAAAAAAAAAACAAATAAATTTATCAAATTTAATTTTTACCTGACGTTATAATATTATCATCGATTTGTATTAATCCTTCACTCATTTTTTTTGTAATCGATGCTTCAACAGATTTATAAAATTCTTCTTCAGTTAATGATTCACGATGCTTTTCATGATACGATTTTGGTACAATATCATCGGTACTGGTAGTAATTCGATGATGATCATCTTTGAATTCAACTTTTATTTTATCTGTTGATTTTTGTTGTGCAGTTGTTACAACAGTCTCTTGTTGTTGTTGTTCAGTTATTTTACCATCATCAGTGGTGAATTTTTCAATTTTTTCTTTTCGTACTGATAATTTTTTTTCTAGATCGGGATCAATTAATTCTTTAGTTTCAATTTTAACTTTTTTAATTGTTGTCGTCGTACCATTTGTTTCTGACTTTGTTTCAGATTTTTGTTCTTTTTTTGATATAACTGTATCAGAAACAATTTTTTGACTTTTATCCAATATATCAGATACAGTTTCTGTAAGAATTTCAATCATTTCATCTTTATCTGCTGATATATCACTTGATATTGATACAGATTTTTGGGGAATTTGAAATTTTGTTTCTTTCTTCGGCTCATCAATTGGTGGTGATGGTGTTTTAAATGAAACACCAGCAACAGTTTTAGACGTAGATTCAACAATTGTAACTGATTTAACAGTTTCTTCTGTTTCTTTCAATTTTGTTGAATCTTTTACATCCGATTTTATTGATTCGATTGATTTTTCTACTGTTGGTAATTCTTTTTGTTTCGGTTCAATACTTTCGGAAATGATCGTTTCGGTTATTGTTTTCGTTTCTTGAATTTCTTCACGATTATCTTGGACTTTAACAGTTTTCTTAAATTTATCTTGTAATTCTTTATCAAATTCTGATTTACTTATGTCTGGAGTTTCGATTTTGTTCGTTTTCAATTTAATTATCTGTTCAGGCACTGTTGCTGATTTAATAATATTGTCAGTTGGCATTTGAAGCATTATTTCCTCTTCATGTATTGCTTTTTTATCCTCAATTAAACTTTTACGTTTTATTTCGGTTAATTCTTGTACGATTTCTTTTTTCTGTTCAGACGCAGGTATTGCACGTTCCAATGAAAGTCTTTTTTCAATTTTTTGCCTTCGTTCGGCTACACTACGTTTATGATTTTCATCATCCGATTCAGAATCTTCAACAATTTTCTCTTCAGCCGAATATTTGACTTCTTCTCTTTCTCGCATTTGTTGTAATCTTTGATCTGAAAATAAATTAATAATTGAAAAATTATTATCGAATCCCCACTTGAATATAATCGAAATAATTTCCTTAAATTCTAAAATTTTAATTCACACTAACCTTCTTGCAGTACTAGTTCTTCAACAGATTCAGAATCTTTCATGATATCAGTATCATCGAAAGCATTATCTACACTTATACGTTTCGTTGCACGTTCTTGCTTACTACTTTCGATATATGATGTGATTTTAATGCATTTTTGAATTATATCATTTCGACCGATTGTACGTAATCCATTTTCCAAAATATTTCTATCGGTTTTCTTCTGTTTAAAAAGTCTGATCATTGCTTGAGCTTGCCGTGGTGTGCTATTTTGATTCTGTGCTTGTATATTGCTTATTTCTGTTTGATTTATACCAATTTCTGGAGCTAATAGAATCCAATCTTCTCCGAGTAAATTCGATATATCAACTATTCTCATATCACCCAAATAATTGTAATCATCAAATGGTTTAGTTATTGTATAACTCATATCTAATCTACTTAGAATCTCTTTACTTTCCGATGGTGATGTTACTTGATCTGGAATGATTTTTTCTGGTAGAACAATATTTAGTATGCAAATGGGTTGTTGTGGTGGTTCGCCTTTAGCAACTTTTGGTTCTCTCATGAATAATGTTCGTCCAACTGTATCTGCATGTTGATCTTTAACACGAACATTGAATGGTAGTCGATTTTCACGGAATGCCTTAAATGTTAATTGCAATTGATCACCAGATTTTGTCACTGGAACTAAATTTCCAGCCATTTCAATGTATTGGGATTTGCCTTCAAGTACTTCTACATCTCGGCTCTTCGCAACCTCAGTGAAATGTTCTTGCTGCTCTAATGTTTTATCCTCTTTATCATCAGTCATACAAAATACTCGAAGTCTAGCTTCATTTGGTTCAACACGTTTAGCAAATACAACAAATTTAGCCATAAAAGGAACATGAATAGCTTCTCTGTATACATAAATAAAATAATAAAAATTATTTTTAGCGTTATTTAGATGATACTATAAAAGAAAAAAATAATCTCGCAATTGTATATACAAACCGATATAATTCAGTTGCCATTTTTGTTGCTTCCGATATATTTCTACAATCCATTAGCCAAAATCTAGCTGACACTGTTGTTGTAAATGAAACGCAATCATTAACGAATGTTAATGGCGTAGAACCAGTTACATCTTCCCATTGCGCTCTTGATGGTCCTCCTAAATATTTCGTAAAAATCAATAAAAAAATTTTATATTTTCTTTATTTTCGTTTTTGTAATTTTCAATAATGTAAAGAGATATTGATTTTAAATTTTTTTGTTTTTTCATCTTTTAATTAAATTTATTATTATTTATTATTGATAAAATATAGAATATTATAGGAATTTTTTAAGTAAGTGAATTTATTAAAATATTAATAACAATCAAACTAAGCGAAAAATACTAAAGCCATATACAA
Organism: Villa cingulata; assembly: GCA_951394055.1. Lineage (NCBI taxonomy): Eukaryota > Metazoa > Arthropoda > Insecta > Diptera > Bombyliidae > Villa > Villa cingulata. The sequence goes on along the minus strand of OX596021.1, from coordinate 32,626,512 downwards.
TAATAATTAATTAATATTACTTTGAATGAAAGTAATTAATAATTATAATACTTAGTAAGAAAACTAATTAGCAACAAAAAAATTAAATATGTGTGTATGATAAAGTTGAAAAAAAAAAAAAATATAAAATCAAATTCAGAAAACAAAAAACAACGAGAAAATAATAAAAAATAATAATAAAATACAGATTAAAAATGAAACCAATAAAAAAAATTAATTACAAATTATATATGAAAATAATTAAAAATATACAACTGAATATAAAAAATTAAAATTAATTAAAAAACTATTTAATTAATTTTTACATCATTTTTCTATGTCATCTTTTGAAACCATTACTATCAACCAGTTTCTGATATATGACTATTCTATGTGTGTATGTGTTATAGAAAAGAAAAAAAAAAAATTGTAAACTAAGTATAAAGCATGCACGAGAAAACAACTTTCAACTTTATATAGTAATTATTAATTTTTCTCATGAATTTTTTTCACGTCATGAATTGCCAAAATATTTAATAAAAATATTATTTCGAAATATACATATATTATAATTAATGTATACAAAATATACAAATAAGTTTTTTTTTGTTTTTTAATAATTTTATAATGGAACAGAATTTCTTATTTAATTAATTTTTGTACATATAATGTAGTACATAAGTACATAATTTTTATATAATTTTCATATAATTCTTATATAAAACTAAAAGTTTATTATTGTCATAAGTATTATATACATTATATAGAAAAATAACAAACAATAAATGAAAAGTAAAAATTGAAGGTGAATAATAATATTGAAGCACCTATCGCAATGTATAATGATAATTGAGAGTTTTATAAATAATAATTAAAAATTTTAAATAAAAATTAAAAGAATAAACACAGAAAAAACACAAAGATTAATAATTGAAAACTAAGACAAGAAAAAAAAAAGTAAATAAAATCAAACAGAAAGAAAAACCTCAAATGAATAATTACAAAAAATAATGAAAAATATTTTTAAAACTCTAAATTATATTTTACATACAAAACAGACAAAAAAAACTTATATACATACTTATAAAAATACAAAATAAAAAAAAATGTTACACAAAAATAAAAAAAAAATTTATTATCAAATTGTTGAAATTTTATTTAAAGCGTAATACGGTCATTAGCAACGGTTTCAGAAAAGTTCCCTTGTGGGCAACTAACTTTTTTTCTTTTTTTTTTTTTCATTTTTATGTGTATTTTTTTTTTTATATTTTTGGTCAAAATATATTATCCAATTTTTATTTATTTATGTTAACATTTTGTTTTGTTTGAATTTTTATTTTATGCTTTATTTCACATTCATCTGTGTATCTAATTTAAATTATTTATTTTGTATTTTAATGATTAATTAATTATTTTTTTGATTTTCTAATTTTTGATTAATTTTAATTTGTTTTTTTTGATTCATTTTATTTAAATAATTAGTGAATATATTTATTTTTTAAATTAAACTTTAAGTTTTTTCTTTGTATTATTATTTCTTTAGTGTAATATCGAATCATAATATTCGCATATCTAAGTAATACAGTTTGAATAATTGAAAAGCTTTTTAAAATATTAAAATTTAAACTAATGTATCATATATTTAAATGTATACGAGAAAATAAACAAACTTTATTAATATTCTGGAAAATGATTAAACATACCTATGTGATTTTATTATTATTATTATTATTATTGGTTATAATTCTATATTATAATAAAAACAATTTTGCTAATATAAAAAACTGAAGGTAAATGAATAAATCAAAAAATGAAAAATAAAATAATAAAAAAATATATATACCTATATAAACAAAATATATAAACTAAAAATGTATCAAGACGAACAATTAAAAACAAATGAAAAAAAAAAAATAAATAAATAAATGGAAATGCAAAAATAATTAAAACTTATAAGATAAAGTATAAAACATAAAACATAGAACAAAAAATTAAAATGAAAAATTGAGAAAAATTTAGAAATAAAATAGATACAACTTTTTTTTAAATAAATAATAAGGTGTTGTTAAAGAAAAGGATATTTGTAAATATTGAAATGGAGACATTTGAACGAAATGAAATAAAAATTTTAAAAAAAATATTGAAAAATAAAATTTAATTTTTAATTAAAAGTATAAAAACGAACGAAGCTATTCATTATTTAATTTCATAAAATGTATATATATTTTTTTAATTATAAAATATATAATAGGTAATAATATTAAAAGAAAAAATATATAGAAAACAAATATTGTGATTCGTTTGATATATTATATTATATTATTATTATAAAGAGTGGTGTTTTATATAAAAAAAAAAAAAATATAATGTTATAAAAATAAGTATATATATATTAAGTAGATTTTGTTGTAGTAGTATAAGAATATATTGAAAGAAATTAATTTTTTTCTCGTTTCTTATATGATTAAAATAAAAATAAAAAAGAAATATTTACAAATTATAATTATGTATATAAAACAAGAAAAAATAAAATTAAAAAATTAACAAATATTTTAATTGAAACAAAAAAAAAATAAAAATTTTAAACAAAAACATAAATATGAGTAATGTAAAAATAAAACTATTATAAATGTATAATATTATTTGCTTTTTTTGTCACGTGTTCTTTAAATGATAGTAGAGTATATTATATCATAAAATATATACGAATATAGTTTTATATATAAATTATACATATACAATAGTAAGTATGTATGTATGTATAGGTATATTATGTTTGTTACATTTTTAAAATTTAAATTTAATTATAATAAATCAAAACAATTAAAACAGAAGAAAAAAATATACTTTTCCCCAGTGGAATCCAACATTGTTCCAATCGAAAACAACATCTTTCAAATCAAATCCAACATTGTTCGAATCAAAATCAACACTTTTCCTATCAATATCAATATAATTTCGTTGTTTTTGATTTCAACAATGTTGTTATTGATCGAAACGTTGTTGATTTTGATTGGAACAATGTTGGATTCCACTCGGAAAAAGTATAGTATATATAAAAGTAAAAACAAATTTTTACAAAAATCAATAAATGCAAGAAAAACAAAATACACATATACGTTACTTGAACATATTCTGATCAATTATGAAAATTGTACCTAAACGGATAAGTAGTAGAACATAAATATTTCTTATTATATCAGATTTATATATTTTGAAATTTTTTTCGTAACGTATATTCGTATTTAATTATTTATGATGAAATTGTTGATAAAAAAATAATTATAAAAAATTACTTTCATTTTTTTGTTTAAAAAAAAATAAATATAACATTATATCTAATTGAAGGTAATCAACTGAAATTAATAATGTTTTTCTTTTTTCTTTTTTTTTTGGTATTTCAAAAAATTGATTACAATAAAATGCGATACATATAAATGTATTTGTAATCATAAATGAAAAAAAAAAATTATATTAAATATATTATGAATTTAAAATAATTTTTATATAAATTTTAAAATCTCTAAACTTAAGTGTAGTAATTAAATTTAATTAAATTAATTGGCCGAGTTAATCGCTATACAATTTATACAATCTGAATTAATAATAGAGTAGGTACTTCCACTCACACGACGACACGATCGGACGGATAAATTTAATCAATATTTAAACCTCTATCAGCTTCTATGTTTCATATACATCATACTAATGTGATGATGTACAGTTTTTGTCTTGAATATTTGAGACACTTTATCCCAAACATATAAACCGATAATAAAAAATTAAAACAATTTTTTTTGTTGTTTTGTTCGAACACGAAGGACATCAAACAATTTTTTTTTTCAATACGACTATGATCGATTACTTGTTTTGTTGGAATTAATTATGATGAACTCGGTCAATTATTAAAAAAAAAAACGAAACAAAAAACATTAAAGGAATAATTAAATAAAAAAATTCAAACATAAGTTAAAAAATTGTAAAAAAAAAAATGAATATACACTATTAACAATAATACATATTTTTTTAAAAATAATAATCATAATAATAAAATTTGTAAAAAAAAAAAAAATAATTTCAATAATAATTAATTACACAATAAATTGTTAAAAATATCAATTTTATATGTGGTTGCCCAAAAGCTGAATATAATAGTATAAATTTTTTTTTTTTTGAGTTTCATTAAAAATTAAATTTTAAAATGTTTTCATAAATTGATATAATTCAATCAAAAAAAAATTTTTCAAAATTTAGTGTTTTTTTTAATATCTTGTTTTTTTTTTTATAATTATTTTATGTTTGTTTGCTTTTTTTTTTAATTTTTTTTTTTTATTTTGTGTTAGTTACCTTTCAGAGATCTTTTCCGAAACACACCTTCATTGTCGTTACATAGTACATACAGAGAGTGGAATGCGTGCACATAGGCATTTACGCATATTATTAGTACGAAAAATTTTATACGTATTTTGTTTTTTGTTTTGTTTTTTTTTTTTTTAATTTTATATTTAAATTAATTATTTTTTTTTTTTAAATATTTTAAAAACTTAATATTAAGTTTGTTTTGAAAATGAATACAAGATAGAAAGGATATTATTTAAAAAAAAGAAAAAAATCAAATTAAAATTAAAATATAGAAATTAATAAATAAAAATAAATAAAACAATAAAAATATGAATAAAAGAAAAAAAAAATTTAAAAATAGTAATAAAATTTAAAAACAAATTAAACATAATTAAGGCAATTATTTGATTTTTTTTTTATTTCATCTTGTTTAATCTACCTAGACCTCATTATCTAAATATACATACATATTTATGTATTTGAATACTAGTAGGTATTTACTTATTAATACTTTATTATCAATTGATATCTGTGCTTAGTTTTCAATGTACATATTTGTGTATTATTTTTTTTTAATGTTAAAATTTTACAAGTTCCTTGCGAGTGTGTTTGTTTTTTTAGTTTTGAATGGATTTTCCTTATTTTGCCTTTTTATATTTATTTTGTTTTTTGATATAAAAAAAAAATAATTATCATGTAAATAATATTAAATAAAATGTTACACGTGAATTATGTATTTGTACATACATAAATGTATATGCAAAGAAAAAAATAGGTATATGAAGATATATATATACATATATATATTTTATAAACATATACATATATAAATTCATTTTTTTAAGTTAATTTCAATTATAGATAGCAAAATTTATTAAAATATTTTTTTTTGTTTTTGACGCAATGCGATTATAATGACAATATATACGAGTATTATATAAAATTTATTTTAGTATTGTATATATTTTACAAAATTAAAATTACACAAAAAAAAAAAAAAAATAACAAAAAAAAGTAGAGACACAATGAAGAAGGATAATGCCTATTTTTTAAAAAATCTTTAAATTTCATTTAATTTCTTTATTTATTTACATATTTATATGGGTATTGGTTCGGTATATAAACGTAGTACAGACAGATACAGTACGTATATCGTATAGTACGTAATACATTTTTCAAATATTTCAATTTTTTCATTAGTATAGGTACTTACCTTAAAGTAAAAAATTAAAAAAAAAAAAAAAGAAACAATAATATTATAATAATTAACATCAAGATAATGCCCGTGATAATAAATGACAATTTTCCAGTATTCATTCGTGTGAATGATCATTCTATAAGAATCCCTTTGAAGAACACACAATTTGTCGAATGATCTTTCTATTATTATCATTTAGAGGTTTTAAACGATTTGTATGTTTTTTTTTTAATTTTTATTATGAAGTTTCATTTTTCAATGTCATTCAAGACTACATATGCCTTGTCAAGTTTCAATGATCAATGAAATGTCAATGATAATAATTTTTTCTTAATTCGTCGTCCGGTTCGTATGGTGCTCATAAAATAAACGCACCGAATGAATGATCGATCATTGAAAAATTATCATTTATCAGGGGGTATATAAGATAAAACATTTATATATGAATTTGGAAAAAAAAAAAATGTACAAAATCAAAAAAATGTTTACTCAATTCTCCGTAATAATATACATATAGTAAGTGAATATACTGACAAAAAAAATATAAGATATTTTTATAGTAACGTTAAAAAGATTGTATAATTATTTCCTGGTTTGTATACTAAATTTGAAATTTCTATAATAATTAACATTTCTATCTCAAATATAATTACTATAAAGATATATTGATAAATTATATTAATTTTATATACTGACAATGATAATGTATATATAGTGGAAAATCAAATAATATATATTATTAACTATTTTACATTATTTGTTGAATTGATAAATTTTTAAAGAAGTTTACTTTTAATTTAAAATGATTATATAAATCTAGAATTTTAATTTATTTTATTCTAAAGAATAAATATATAGGTTAATATTTAAACAAACAAATTTGTCTGTTATTATACAATTTACACAATTATTATACGAGTATAGGTTAAAATAAAAACAATATAAGATGTGGTAATATATGTAGTATATTTTTTCTAAGTATTACTCTATAGGTTAGGTCTACTTCAATAAAAATCAATTGAAATTATTGAAAGAAAATCGATATTTCCTATACTAAAATTTATAATACTAAAAATGTTTTAAATAATTTTTCAATAATACTCCTACTAAATATAAATACGAGTACAGATACATATTTTATGAATCAAAATCTACTGAAATATATGTATTATATATACTTAATTTATATGTTTTATCTAAGGATTTTGTAATTATCTCTACGAGTATAAGTAAATAAGTTATATTATTTGGGTATCAAATTAAATTTCTTAAAAAATGTCTTCATTATAAATAATAATTAAGTTATCTATTTACTTATATATGAAAATATTTTAAAAAATTATATAAATAATTTCTACACTCTAGTATGTATATAATAATGTATGTATTTACATGTTATTATAATGCAAAAAATAAACGTAATGTATTTCAGTATAAAATATGTATGTATATGTGATGTTATGTTGTAACATATAGATTATACGCGCATTATAGTCGCATTCGCTTAAAAAATTATAGAAAATTATTAAATTTGAGTTACCAATTTACAAAAAAAATAAATTAATTGGATTATTCACAATTATACATAATGATATTTATACGATTATAAATGAATATTATATCACAATTAAAAATAAATAATTGAAAATATGTGTGTAAATAAAATATGCTCAATAATAAGTATTTATGTTTGCTAATTGATACGTACAGAGTATTTTACATTTTTTTTTTTTTATTAACACGAGTGTTGTCATTTATTTATCTCCGAATATTTTTTGACTCAATTATATACAGATTTTCATCGAATATCTAATCGTCTTCAGGTATTAATCTAATGATTGTCATCGTGGTCGTATAATATGTTTACATATTTTTAAGCATATTTTATTTATTTTGTTTTTTAAATAATACAAGATAATTTTTATTAATTTGACATTATTCATTTGTTGTAAATAAAACAAAAATTTCAATTTAAAAAGTAAATTATTAAAAAAAAAAACTAAAACTACTTATAACTGAATAAAAAATAAAAATAAAAATATAAATAATTAAAATAAATAATAAAAATTAAGTTAATGTAAATACATAAATTACATATTTATTATTAAAATGATGTAAGTTAGAATAGAATATAAAAAGGCAATTTCTACACTGCGTTTAGTTTTTTTGTTGTTGTTGTTAAATTAATGAAATAAACAAACAAAATTTAATATAATTGAAAAAAAATTTCAATTTAAAAAGTAAAAAAATAACAAACAAAACAAAAAATAAAGAATGAATAGAACATTAAATAAATGAAAGAGTAAAATACAAAATTCAGTTAACAAAATTATATATATTTGAATATATATATATATATATATATGTATATTTATATATACAATAAGTACATATACATATACGTATAGGTAAATAGAATAAATATACAATTTATATTAGAATGTATGTAAATAGAATAAATGATAACACACAAAATCAAAAACTTTAAAAATAATACGAACTAAGTAGTATATAATAAATGTATATACATATATTAATTATATGTACGAATTGAATAAAAAAAAACCAACTGAAAACTATGTATAAACAAACTATAAAATCAACTAAATCAATTTAAAGTAAAAATTAAGTAAATTAATTATTCCATATTACACTTTACAACCAATAATTTACAACGTAAGTAAGTATATACGAGTATTTATAAATCTATAATTATATAATATGTACTGAGAAATGTATAAATTGTATATATATGTATATATTTAGAAGATTTATAATCTATAAAAACTAAAAAAAAACTAAATAATAAAAATAAAAACTAAACATTAAAAACCAAAAAAAAAAAAAGACCAAATTAATCACAAATATAAGTTTGTATATATGTAAATATGTATATGTACGTTAATTATTATTATTATTATTATATTATTTTTGTTTTAAAACTATGTAATAGTTACTTATTTTTCATTAAATTAAAATAAAAATCAACAAACAAACCAATAAAAAGGAAATAAATAAATAAAAACAACTCAAAAACGAAAACATAAAAATTTCAAGAGAAAAATAAATTTTATTTTGTATTTTGTATTTTTTTCGAAATTATTTTAATATCGGAATATGAATGTACATACCTGTTATTGAGCAAAGTAATCGTAATGTTGGTGCATTGCCAGAATATTGATTTATCATTCCTTGACTGTGTGCTTTTGGTGCTGGCATACTTAATGTGATCGCTTTATGGAATTTTCTGCGTCTCGGTTCGACAGTAACAATTGGTGATACAGCAACACCACGACCAAGTAATTTTGCTGTTAAATCTGGATCGATTGGTTGAGCCTATACGAAAATATCGAAATAAACGAAAAAAAAAAAAAAATACAAAAAAATAAAAATAAACAAAAAAATAAAGTAACAAAATATTTTTGGAACAAATATCTATTTAAAATTTATTCAAATCAATAAGAATCGAAGTAATTGTTTTATTTAGATTTCAAAGGATGTGATCGTATTTTTTAATAAAACATATAGATATAGGCATATAGGGCAATTTTTTCTAATAATTAAGCTTCGGAAATCAAATTCTTTTTTTTTTTATATATAAGTACATATACATATATACTAGAATATAATTATCGTTGGTCAGAATTTCGAAATTAATTTTTCATTATAAAAGAACTCGCAGAAAATAGATTTGACGCAATAATTTTCATCAATTAATTATATCATCATCATCATTATCATTCTTGATCGTTTATCTATTTTTATGAATGAACCATAATCCATCTTCGTAATGAACAATCAAAAGTAAAATAATGTAAAACAGACTTTTCAAACACAAGGACATCAATCACATTTATATAACAAAAAAAAAAAAAAAAAAAAAAAAAATAAATAAATTTATATATAAATAAATAAATAAATAAAGCAAGGCTCGAATACATAATATTAATGCACTTAACTATTATATATACAAATATATATATATGTATGTACACAAATATGTAATTATATAATTTTAAAATCTATATTATAATGTAATGTAATTTATATATACAGAATAGCAAGCCGAAATATAAAATATTTACAAAACAAAACAGAAACAACAAATAATAATGTGCGAATTTGAAGAAAAAACAAAACAATAAATAAAATAAAATCAACAAAATATTGTGTTGAATATTTAATTTGAATTTGTCTGTGTTTTTTTTTTTTAAAATTAGACTAAAGCAAATTATGTAATAAATGAAATACGATAAATTTGTATATTTGTGTGATATTAAATTAGAAAACAAACAAAAAAAAAAAAACAATTAATTAATTAATTGAAAGAGTAAAAAGTTTATGCATAAAAAATGAAACGAAATGAAAAAAAAAAAACGATCACGTATTAAAAATATTAAAATTATGTGAGCTTTTCGCCCAATAAATTTAGTATTATTTATTTTTTATATAATATATATATATATTCAAAGTTAGTATATTTCATATTATTTATATTATAAATATTATAGTAAATATACTTTTTAAATAATATTTTCATTAAATAATTTAAATTAATATAATAATTTTTGTCCACTAATAATTTTGATAAGATAAAAATTATTCATTTAATTTTTTATTTGTTTCGAACCCTGCTTTTTTATTTTATTTTGTTTTTTTTTTTTTTTGTTATATAAAAATGCAAAAAAAATTTTTTTTTTTTGAAAAAAAAAGTCAAAACAATATTATTTATATTCATATTTTTATTTTATTTTGATAAAATAACTAAATTTATTGGGCACTCAAACATTAAACATATAATATGTATATTTATATTGTATAGTATAATAAATATTTTTTATATTATAATTAGTTATTTTTTTATTATGTTTGTTAATATTAATATTTTATTAATGTATTGTTTTTTTTTTTTTTTTTGCAAAAGGAAAATAAGAAAAAAAAATGTATGTGTACTAGTATGGAATTAAAATTAATTAAGTAATATAAAAGATTGTTACAGAGAATCATTAGTAATTATGTAATTATTAATTAAGTACAGTATATATGACTAAAAAGTAAATAAATAAATATGTATATAAATAAATATAAAATATTTTGATAATAATTATTTACAAATAAATATATGCATTATGTTATTATTTATGTTGTTACATTAATTAAGTTTTAGTACAAATTATTTTATTAATTAATAAATTATTATTATCATTATCATTTTTATTTTTTTTTATATTTGATACTTATTAAGCTGTGTGAATTGCATTAACAGTGGTATAAATAGTACCTATCATTTTGTATGTATTACAATGAATTTAATATCATACAAGATGTGCGAGTTCGACTATGAAATGAAATAACGAAATTGACACTATGTTACAGAAAACCTATGCATGCGTAAAATTAGTATGACTGATAGATTACAACTTCACAACATCTGTCGCTGTCAATCATACTAATTTGTTGCATGCGTATTATTATTCCGTACCTATATCAATTACGTTATTTAATAACCGCAACTTGTACATTTATGTATGCATTTAATAAGTATTTATTATTGCACATTATATTATGTACATAGGTAAATGTTATTGAATTATTATAAGATTATATTAGCTATGGAATGTATTTGTTTTTTATTTTATTTTTTCATTTGTTCTAAAAAACAAAAGTACATTTATCTATATAATTACATATTATGTATTTGATTCAATAATTCATAATTATCATTTTAGATATTATTATTTGTATGTGGAATATCATAATATATTATTTACGATTAATTCGCATTTTTTCTACAAGTACACCATTGTTATTACATTAATTATTTCAATTTTATTATTGGAATGATTGTAAAATTTTTAGATATTGAATTATTTTTCGATTAACCTAAAGTCATTATATTAGTAATGTACTTTTTATGTATAGTTATAAATTTATGAGTATGTAAGTGAATAATTAATTTTATACAATGTATTATATATCGAGTATATTGATTATAATTCTATGAAAATGCCTATATAAATACTGTTTTCAGTTAAGTTCTTATTTAAGTAAAAATCTAAATTGTTTAAAAAAAAAAAAAAACAAATCTAACGAACCATAAGTAAATCGAAGTCCTAAAATATTTTATTTTTAAAAATTAAACAAATAATTTGTATTTCCTATTTCTAGAAGAATAAAGGTTTAAAAAAGACTCTGTTTTGCTTCAATAATACTGAAAAAGAAATATCGAGTGATTTCATACATACGCAATTTGCACAATCTGCTTTTGAATGCAATTCATAATTTAAAAATCAATCAACAACACTTGCAGAAATATTGAATTCAGAAAATAAAATTTACAGTACAAATGATTACAATTTCGCATGTATTGAAAGAAAAGTACATAATTTGCTTTTTGAGTTTGCTTACGATGACGTCGTCTGATGGCATGTTTACAGACTTGTTGCAAGATATTTGCGCATGCAATTTGCGTATTTATGAAAACAATCATCATTTCATTTTTTTCTTCTTATTATTATTATTTTTATATAAATTAATTTAAAAAAAAAGCAAATACAAAATAAAAGCAATTTAAAATTACTGTAAATCCGATTGCGCATACAGAAGAAGAACATTTAATTTTTAACTTTAAATCAATATAATTTATTTATAAAATTTGTTTGAAGAAATTATAAAAAAAAAATTATCTGGGAATCTATCAAAAATCTTAAATTAAATATTTGATTTTTTTTGCTTTAGTTTTTTTTTTTAATTTTTGTTCATGATAATCATGCAAATGAAAATTTAATATAGAATTTAATCAATTTATATGTAATGTAAGACATTTTGTTTTACATGCTATTATTTAGTGCAAATGAAGAATGTACAAAAATAAATGTGAAACGAAAGAAATTTTGTTCTATTTTCATTTTTATGTGATACACTGTAAAATCTAGTAAATATGTTACGTGCAAATACTGATGAAAATGAAAAATTCCTTCATTGAATTCAATTTTATGTTTCAAAAATGTTTCAATAAAATTTCGACTTTTCAATAAGAAAATTTGAATTTTGTTTATATTATTATTTTAGAATTTCATTTTCATATACAGTGTATAGATTTCATATGTAATCGTGCTGATGACGTATTTTTCAGTGTAATTATTATAGACCAAAAAATAAAAATAAAAAAAAACACATTTTAAAATAAGTATGTAAAAACAAATATCAAAACACACTCAAATTTTCAGAAAAAGAACACACGATTTTTTAATTAATTATTGTGGTAATTCTTATGATAGTTTTTAATTTATATTCAATTCTCTTATTATATTTTTTTTATTTGTGGCAAATATACTTGTGTGTATTATTCTGTATTATTGTTGTTGATTTACAGAATAATTGCCATATACAAAAATTATTATTTATAGTTGTGTATGATATTCAAAAATAAAACGAAAATTCTCATAATAATTATTAATATTTGCATTGAAATTCGTAGACTAAATGAAAGATTCATTTGTATAAGTGCCTTCAATAATTTATATTTTATTTATTATTATTATTTTTATTAATTTTTTATATATATATATATATATTTTTTTTTGATTAAAATAATTGAATAATTGCTACAATATTCAACGGATGTATTCTTAAAATTCAACGGACACTAATTTATGTATTCATCAAGTAAATTAATAGCATATTATATTATCTATGTGAATTTTGATAATTTAAGAATTATGTTTTCAAGGAAGAAATTATTGTTTATATTTATTTATTTATTTTTGTATTAAAACCACAAAAAAATACTTTAATTTTAAAGGATGCAATAATGAGAAAATCTTGATTATTTTTATGAGATATTTTTTCTATTTTAAAACGAAGCCATTATGTATGTATTTTAATTATTACTCATATAATATGCGTACATGTATGTAATTGGTGTTTAAAATTTAGTTTCGCAACGGTTATAATATTTTTTGTATATTATTTATGTATTTGTATGCTAATATAAATCGTTGAGCCCTTGTATTTTATTTTATTTTATTTTTAATTTCGTTATTTGTTTTGTTCGTTTTTTCAAAGTGCTTCCAAAAGAATTTTTTTTTTTTTTTACCAAATTAATGAAAAACGTTTTTTCTTTGGTACATGATTAACACTGATTTTTCGTAGTTTATCAGGAGCAACACCTTTCCTTGGCTTAAAAAGATTTACCTGAAGGCCAACTTTTATTTTCTTTGTTAATGCTCCTTGTGGGAATACAGCTTGAACTTGTGGTACAACTGTACTAGATACCATTCCACCTTCTGGTCCAATTGCATGTACTTCTTGACGTATTCTTGAAACAACAGCAAAATATTGTGGAAAATCGTATGTAACAAAACGACAAACACGTCCACCACCAAGTTCATCCAACTGATTGATATCTATATGTAACAAAATTATAAAAAAAAATAATTTTATTTAAAAATGATATTTTCTTAACATAAAAATGTTTATTATTTTTGTACGAGAATATGTACCTTCTGGTTCGAAACATTCATTAAGAATATCATGAATAATTTCTTCAGAATTATCGATTGTATGTTCTCTCCAAGTTTCACCATTATCAGAACGTAATATAACGATTTCACGTTCTTTACCACGTAGTGATGCAAAATGTGGTACTTCCATAATGACTGGTCCCAAAAATTTGGTACTGATTGGACCCAATTCTAGTACACGACTTGCTAATGCTTCACCTTCCATTAATTGTGGTGGATGCATAGTTCGTTGTGGTTTAACGTAACGACAAGTGATTCGTGTCGGTTGTGATGCTGATCTAGCTGGAACAATTATTCGTACACCACTATGTCGACATCCACGCATGGCACCACCTCTTGCATCAACAAGAAATGATACAAGGAAACTAAAAAATTCAAAGAAAGAGAGAAAAATAATGACAATAGGGATGAATATTTTACACTTTTCATTCTATTTTAATGTTTTTTCGTATGAATTTTCTAAATAGTTTTTTTTCTTCAAATGTATAAATAGTATACATGATAAAAAGTGACTTACTTCTTCCATTGAAGTTTCCTACTACAAAAATTTTGAAAGCATTCGAAAAAATATCCCAAAAATTTTTTTGATTTTTTAATAAATTTTGTTGACTTTTATTTGTATTAAATATTTTGAAAGCTTTTTCTGAATTGTATTATTACACTTACCCAACATGTTGTGGATGTTGTCTGTCTAACATAATATTATCAGCAATATATTTTCCATCTGGTACTGTTTTCGATGTCATATGAATTTGGGCATGTTGTGGTGTAATATGATCTTCTTGTATTGGATTTTCTGAACTTTGTGTCATACGATTTGAATCTTGACGTTCATCACGTGTTACATCGATTGGTAACGAATCATCACCCAATGATTTCATTTCATCTACTGTAAGGTAACGATACGGTTGATCAGATAGAACAGTATCTTCACCTGAAATGAATGAATAATTGTGCGATGGAACGTTTTTCAAATTAAATGCTAAATGAATATGAAAATGATAATTTTAGTGAAATAAAATGCATATATAATATATATAGAGCACGCACATATATTCATGAGTATATATACATACAATGAAATATATTGCTAGCAGAAAATAAAAAAAAATATATATATAATTAAAATTTTGTAATATTTATATTGTGCTATACATATAAAAAGAATTGAAGATTCACAACAATGAATGATCCTTTGTATTTTTATGTACATTACAGGATACGTTTGTTTTATTTTATTTTATGATACACGAAAATATATACAGCAAAATTAAAAAAGATACAGATATTTTATTTTACATCGTGAATATGATCGTGATTTTTTATCTTAAATTTATACTGAATATATCATGAGTATATAACATACGTATGTATGTATTTAAAAAAATAAAAATTTTTATTAATAAACATGCATAACTGATATCAATTTTGAATATTTCCGAACTCATTTATACTAAATTTTTTGTCGATGATATTCACGAGATAAATGTAGAGCTAATATTATAATGCACGAAATGAATAATACAAGAAAATAAGATGAATGAGTGATTATTATTTACAACGTTATGTTATATATTACATCTAAAAATTATATGTTCCTATTGAAAATGATATAAAATTATACATATATTGGTGAATGTATAATGTGTGTATGTTTAGTGTACTGTAGAGTAGAGATTAGTTACATATTCATATAAATATGGACATATAAGAAAAGAGAATATTCATACATCAAGTGTTTTATGTAAAGTGAATACATATATATATATTTATAAAACATCTAATTAATTAAAATCGTATTTACATTTTGTTCGTTAATAAACACATATACATAATATGAAAATAATTTAATTATAATGAGTACCTAAATAATTGTTTACTAATAAGTATTATTATTTATGTTTTTATTTTTTTTTTTGCAGTCACATACACAATTAAAATTTATATGTATATATATAGATCATATACTTTAGATAACATATACATACAGAGAATTTTATATACTTAGATAAATTACATATAAATATATAAAACTTACGAGTAACAAAGGTTTCACCATGATAATATGGAAGATAAACATGGCTACCATTAGATTGACGGTCAGTTCGAATTCCTAAACAAGCATCCAAATCAGTCGTGTCGCCTATATGGCAGCACAACACGAAATTTTTATAGATACATATACATATAAAGGTACACAGTCATATAGATAGGATAATGTAAAATAGAATAATGTTTTGTTTTTTTTTTTTTTTTTGTATTTTTTAATTTAATTTTATGGTAACACATTATATAAAATGTACAAGCAAATTGTATATGCATGTACATATCATAAATAATTATTATTTATAGATTGAAATGCTCGTTTGTTCAAATTTTCATATTTTTTTCAAATTAGTTCTTTTCAATTTATATATTTTTCTTCAAATATTATTAAATTATGTGTTGTAGATGCCAATCAAATGGTAGTTGTTTAATCAAACAATAATCAAAATTAAATTAAATTTAAATTAACAAAACAATAGAAATTAAAATAAAAAATAAAAACGATGAAAAATCCGTTTCATACGTAGTATAGTATATGTTTATATAGTACCTACTTATTTGAAATTTTTTTTTTTTTAAAGCAACTAAATTGGAATATACTTATATGATATAATAAAAAAAATTATAATAATAACAATTATGCGAACTACTTGTAACAATTACTATAAAATTTTGTATAAATACATTTCTCTTCTATACACAAAACAAAAGTATTTTCCAATCTAGCTCTCATTAATAATAAAATGATGACCAATAATTTTATGCCTGAGTGTAAAGTAAGTAAATAATGTGTATAATTAATTAAGTGCATAATCATGTAATATGTCTTCGAAAACCTTAAAATAGTAATTTCGTTGAATTTAATTACATCGATCTTTGGAATCAAATTTTTCTTGTTTTTATCAATATTTGAACTTTTATTTTGAGGTTTCTTCAAACATTTTATACAAAATGAATGAATGAATGAATGTGTGTCCATGATAAAATTTTAATGATAACTTTTTGAAACGATTTAGTGGTGTAGTGGTTGGTAGTGATGGTGGTGCATTGACAAAGTACATTGTGATGTGAAAAAGAACTTTGTAATTTATCACGATAAATATAAAAAAATATATAGAACAATATTAAAGTTTTATAAAACAAAATTTGTAATTACATAGAAGATAAATAGAAATTATAATAGTTGTAGTAGTATTTAATATTTATATCGAACATACCTCCTTCTTCTTCAGAATCAGACATAAATGTTTCATGCATGGCTTCTGGTGCAACAACACGATATTTTTCTTCTGGTTGTGTGGTTTGTGTTGGTGTTGTAGATTCGTTTGTAATTGATTTTAATGAATCTAAAACACTAATATAACCGAGCTTACGAGCAATATGTAAAGGTGTTTGTCCATTCTGAAAATACAATTTTTTTCATAAAATTTTAAATATTCGCACATCACCTACTTTGTTTGAAAAAATTAAATTTAGAAGAAGAAAATAACTGAGTATTTACCGCAGTCTGTGCGTTAGCATTAGCCTTATGTTCTAATAGAAGATTCACAATATGGCAGTGGCCTTGTTGTGCTGCCTGATGTAATGGTGTATATCCAATACCGGTAGCAGCATCGACATTAGCTCCATTTTGTAATAAAAATCTGACCATATTCGATTGACCGAAATGTGAAGCAACATGTAATGGTGTATAACCAGCTTTTGTTGTCATTTCAATGTTTGCACCATTTTTAACTAGAATTTGTGCAACATTAACTTTATCTTCTTGAGCACATAAATGAAGTGGAGTTAATCCATTTCTAGCTTGATGATCGCAACCAGCTTTATGTTCAAGTAAAAGAGCTGACATATCAGCATGACCCTCCTATTATTATAAATTATTGTTTTTAATAAAAATTTTTAATTTGAATAATTTTGAATATACTATATTTGTTTATTATTTACTTGTGAACTTAAATGTAATGGTGTAAATCCAGCTTTACTTTCAGCATCTGATTGAGCTCCATATTCTAATAATGTTGTTGCAATATCCATTTGATTTTTTCTAGCAGCAATATGTAATGGTGTGTGACCATTTTTAGCAGTTGCATGTGGACTAGCACCTTTTTCAAGTAATAGCAGAGCAACATTTTGATTATCATAATGACTAGCAACATGTAACGGTGTTACACCATTCTTTCCCTGAGCATCGACTGGTGCATCTTTTTGTAATAATAATTGGGCGACTTTCATATGACCATATTTAGCTGTTAAATGTAATGGTGTAAAACCTTTTTTCGTTGTAGCATCTAATGATGCACCATTTTCAATTAAAACAGCTGCTACCTATAAATTTTTAATGAATTTTAATTAGTTTTGGAAAATCGAAAAAGATTTATTTAACTACTAGAGAACCAAAGGTATAATGCATAATCTACAAAAGCTTCGAAAAAGAGATTTTTTTCCGATTGAAATTATTCTGTATAATTGTCAATAGATTGCAAAGATTCAAATTTTAGGACATTGGAAATTAAATTATTTACCGAAAAATCATTTGTGTAAAATATGTAAAATATTTCTAAAAAATTGAAATGAAATCCAAAAGAGATACAAAAGGTATGTGAAAAGAAATTAAAAGAAAAAATAAAAATTTTGCCTAATAAATTAAAAAAAATATATATAAAAAAATAATAAACAAAATTTTGAATAATAATTATTTTTTATTGAAATAAAATAAAAACAAAATATTAATTTATCGACATATAAATAACATAAAAACAAAACATTCCATATTTATAATAACAAAATGAAAAACAAAATATTTTAAAATTTGTCTATAAAAAAAAAATAAATTAAAATGTTTTATGAAATTGTATTTGAATATGTGTGTAATGAAGAACGATGACGAGATTAAACAATAAACCGTCGAACATTTATATGCGTTGTAATAACGAAGGTGGGTGAAGTGCAGTCTTTGTATTCGATATTTTATAAAGGAAAACGAAGTTGTTGTTGTTGCGCGAATGAGAACAGCAAAAGAATATAATAACTATTTTTTTTGGTTTTCTTTTCTTAGTTCGGTTTTTGCATTGTTTTGCACTGTTTCTGAAGAGCACTCATCATCATATAAAATATTCTTGATGTCTTATCCAGAATAATTGCATTAGATAAACGACATCTATATGATCCATGATCTTTTTAGCGATAAGATTTTTTACCTCATCTTGCCCTTCCTTGGCGGCAATATGTAATGCAGTGTACATGTCTTTTGTGGTTGCATCTACTTGAGCACCATGCTGAAGTAAAAGCATAACAATATCAACATTTCCAAGTCTTGATGCAATATGTAATGGTGTTTGCTGTTCACGAGCTCTGGCATCCACTTGAGCACCATTTCTTAATAGAATCCTTATTATATCAGTCTGTAAAAAAGCGTATAATAAAGTGAATATAAGAAATTCAAATATGAATACTGCAAAAATATAATTTTAATACTTACTTGATTGGCTCTAGCTGCTAAATGCAATGGTGTCTCACCCCTAACTGTTGGTACATCTGGGCTAGCATCATGTTGCAAAAGATAAATAACAATATTCATGCAACCCATAAATGATGCAACATGTAGAGGAGTTAAACCACTTTCAGTTGTTGCACTGATACTGGCACCATGCCGTAATAATAGTTCAACAACTTTGATTCGATTCTTTTTGCATGCAATGTGGAGAGGTGTAAAACCGTTTAATGCTCTTGCATTTGCATCAGCATTACGATCAAGTAGTAATTTTGCAACACGAACATGACCACAATGTGCAGCAACATGAAGTGCAGTCAAATAATCGACAGTTACTTCATCGACTGGTGCACGATGATATAATAGAATTCTGGCTGCATCGACATGTTCACCTTGAGCAGCCATATGTAATGGTGCTAAACCGTTTTTCGTTTTTGCACTAATCGGTGCACCTCTTTCCAATAACATATCAACGACTTGTTCATGTCCTGAACGTGCGGCGCAATGTAATGGAGTCAATCCATCTCTGGTTTTTGCTTCGATGTTAGCACCTTTCTCGAGCAACAAGGATACCATATTTGTTTTACCCCATTTGGCTGCGACATGTAGTGGACTGATATTGTGCTTTGCTGCGTAATTAACGTCAGCACCTTTTTGTATTAGAAGATTTGCGATTGCTTCATTACCGTAGTGTGATGCAATATGAAGTGGTGTAAATCCAGATTTCGAAGTCACATCAGGATTATGATCGTTCTGAATTTATAGATAAATACAAAAAAAAAAATATTTTTGATATTGGAATCATTCTATTTAGAATAATAAAAAATTAGTGATCTCTATTATAATTTTATCAGTCATCATAACACTGAAAATATGCGCGGCAATTTCAAATAGTTTTTAAATTCTGATTAAAATTTTCTGTAATACGTTTTATAAATAGATTTACATATGTGCATATATTTCGCTCTATATGATCGTCTATTTTTCATTGATAAGAAATATTTTTGATAAAAAAATACGAGTACATTCTGATTAATTCAACTACGTACAATAATTGTGGTCAATCAAATTGATTGTTTCATGATGATAATTTTTTATTTTTTCATACTTACTTCAAGTAGTAATGATGCTGCTTTAACATCATCTTTTTTCGCTGCAATATGTAATGCTGGCAGACGTACTTTTCCACGTGTATCACTTTCAAGTAATACAGCAACAACTTTATCATGACCCTGTTGCATAGCAACAGCAAGTGGTGTAAAACCATCTTCGGTAGCTAATGATTGATTAGCACCATTAGCCAATAATAATTTAACAACAGAATCATGATTTTCTTGTGCAGCCATATATAATGGTGTAAAACCATTTTGTGATTGAACATTAACTGATGCACCATGTTGTAATAATAATTTAACGACATCTTCTTGTCCAGCTAATGATGCAATATGAAGTGCTGTATTACCTTTTTTCGTGGCACTATCAACGATAGCACCTCTTTTAAGTAATTCAGATACGACATGAACATGTCCATCTTTAGACGCTAAATGTAAGGCATTTAAGCCATTCTGAAAAAGGAAAAGAAAAGAAAATATATGTATGAGGAAAAAATATTTAATAGAAATTCCGTGTAGTTGGGAAACAATTATTGAATACTTACAGCATTACATGTATTTATATCAATATTATTCTTAAGGTGTTCTAAGACTTTGTCTAAATTTCCAGCACGAGCAGCTCGTAGAAATGATGTGTTTCCATCAGACTATTTAGCAAGGAAGAATGAAGAAAACATTTTATTAATAATTATGTTCAAATTTAAATAGCACAAAAACAATTCAAAGGGATAAAATTAGTATTCAATTTAAGTTAAAAAAAAACAGGTCATTAATTTATAAATTTGTTAATATTTTCATATTAATTTCTTAGCTAAAAATAAATCTATTTAAAAATCGATATATTTTAGATATAAATATCTATTACGCATGAAATGTAAGAAGGACATTAAAAAAAAACAGAAAACGATCGAAGAAATTCTAATTAAAAAAAAATGTTTTTTTTTCTTCATTTTTTTTTTATTTTGTTTGCCATAAACAATGATAGAGTAGCAATAATTATATGCTCATATTTATTTATACGTTTATTTGTATGTGTAATGCACATTAAAAATATAAAATCACGGAAAATATGGCGGTTGGATAAAAGCAAAGCCATGTAATTAAAAAAAAATCCACAATAGTTAAACCCCGCATATAATGGTATCCATATATATAATTGTTGTGGAAAAAAAATTCAAAGGGAGTGTCACGTTATGTAACCATGTAACATTTAACTACTCGTATACGTATACATGAATTACATTTAGCGTCAATAAAACATTGACTATATCATATCTAATATGTGTTTTTAGAATGTCCGTAGGTAGTATAATGAACTTTTTTCTCAAAGTGAAAAATGAAAAAAAAAAAAAAGGAACGTTGCAAGTCTATCAATATTATTGATTATTTTTCTATAATTTTGAACAGCAGGAAAATTTGAAATCCTTTTTTTTTATATATTTTTACAAATTCCTTTTTTGTTTTTACTGTACACTAGATAAATTATTTAAAAACTTACATCAGTTATACAATTTAATTGTTTCCAATTAATATATTTCATTAATTTTAAAATAGAAAAAAATATATGTATAAATTTGAAATTAATTTAAAATTAAATACTAAAAATTCTAAGACACTATTAAAACTTTCTTTTTTTTTTTTACTTTCTACTTTCTCTCTATACTCTATAATATATAATATAAAGATAAATCGACTGAACTATTTACTTCCACTTCTACTTATGTGTATCCTCCTACATACATTATTAGAACGAAACTAAAATATAAATTTTTCTGTATTTTATATTTTGTTCCATGCGTCCAATTGAAATATGTTTTTATGTCTTTATATTCAATATTTTATACCAAAAGGATTCGGTTTTTTACATACTAAGTAATATTATATATACTTATATCTTATACATATATGTATGTATACCTACTTGTATAAAATTTTCGTGTCATATTCAAATAAAATATAACTTTTTCATAGTCATTATAATATAAAATACACATATATGTTTATACTCGTACATATGCTTATATACATTTTTAGATATATCATAAAGTTTATATGACGAAATATTATGTAGTAAATATAAATATCCTTGTACTTCAGACAGTATAGATTATTAGACAGTATTAGATATCAGATATGCATGTACATACATAATATACACATATTTACTTTCATTTGAATTTGTTTGTTTTTGTGTGCGTTCATAATATGTAATATTAAATTCAATAATAAAATGGTATAAAAAACATTTATACATGTATAATACGTATATAGAATATATGTACATAATTTTAATTGCGATCAAAGTTCACCACAGATTTAAGTTTAATTTTAGGATTTTAGTTATGAAAATTCAACTCACTTTTGACTTTTCTTTCATAAAATGCGTATATAGTCATTACTCTATATAGTCTATAGTACTTGATAAATGTATCGCTGTTATTAAACTTTTTAACCGGCATATAACTTCGCGCATGCTATTCACTTATTTATCATATTATTTCCTATTCTTTTTTATTTATTTCTTAGTTAAATTTGTTTTTATTATTTTTTTGTTTTTGTTTTTTTTTTATTATTGCATTTATTTGTGTTGGTATACGAACACCACTAAACAACAATACAAATGCCATAATAAAATCATAAAAATATCAACAAGAAGTTGTTCGTATACATATTGACTGTTTATGTAGCAATATTTTTTCAAAACAAAAATGTTTCTAAACATGTATATAAGTATGTTGCTCTAATAAGAACTCTTTTGTTAATTCATTAGAAAATCTCATTTTTGAATATTATGCAAATTAATTCCTGTGTGGTTATTGTTGACAAATTTCACCTATAATTGAAAATTTTTAAATTATAGGAAAATAATTAAATAAATGAATCATTTATATTATTACATTTTTCATATTCATATACGCGAGTATGAATTCAATCATCATCAACGTAATTTATATTTTTCTGCCAAAAAAAATTTGTTTAAAAAAGTAGTGTTTCTTTTATTTATTTTTGTTAATTAGCCATGATAATGACCTAATTATTATAATTTTAATGTTTTTACTTTTTAAATAAATATCAATGTTTTTATAAATTAAATTTCTGACACTTTTGAATGATTTCATAGAGAGAATGATGTTATTAAAAATGAATCATATTATTTTTTTGAGTAAATTTTAAATTCAAAAGTAGAATCAAAATCAATTTTTTTCAACTTTAAAATCATTTTTTTTAATTTCACAAATACAACATATCTGTATATCTTTTAGAAAATAGATCTAAAAATTGTCTACATATCCTCCAGGTATACTCTTTCATGTGTACGAGTACTTGTATCCATGTAGTAAAAGTATATATGTATGAGTATTAAAATTTATCATGTAAAAACCACATAAAAATCTCCTTAAATATTTTCACCCTTTTTCTCTTGATTATCGATTTTATATCCAAATCCAAAAAAAAAAAGAAAAAGAATTTTTATGCTCTGTTATAAATCATCTTAAAATCTTCGAGAACAACTTAATCTAAAAGAAAAATAGTTCAATCAATACAAAGTATGTACATATTACATTACAATGAGAATTTCATTTATTTATTTGTTTATTTTTTTTATGTATGTACATATGTATACACATAAATATAAGAATATTGCTGTTAACATTTAAGTAGGACTTTTTGCACTTTGTATATATATCCTTCATATATGTACATTACATATACTATATGTATACAGAAATCGTACATTATGTATTTAACATAACATAACAATTTAATGATGACATGGCAACGTTGCCACACCCTTGAGTACAACAAAAATTGACTCAACGAATATGTCATACATCTACATACTCGTATATGTAAATGATTGTATATGCGGTGACTTATTTAATAGTATAAAAAAATGTCTACCTATACATGTGTATGTGTGAATATCGATCGATATTATGTACAATATAAGGTTGAAAAGGACTATATTGTACCGGCTTAAATGTATGTAACTACACTCTATATATATGTATGTATTACTTTTCTGTACATGTATATATAAAATACTTTTGTATTAAAATGTTAAATATTTTTCAATGTATAGCGAATTTTAAGAAACCATTCCATTTTTGGCAGACGACATAATGACGAAAAATTTGTCAGAAAAAAAAAAGAAAAAAAATAACAAAAGGACTAATTTAGATTTCAAAATATAATTTCGTTTAATGCACATACATACATATATATCCGTTCAATACTATATTCATAAAATATTGCATAGAGTATTTAATTATTAAATATCGCATTATCTATGCACATTCATAAATATATGAGCGTGCATTTATTTGAAAATGCAATCAATATTATGTATCCACATAGCAAGATAAAAATCATTTTCACCCTATATGAAAATGAAAATCATTTCATGGGTTATATTGAAATAATATTTGTAAATGCAATCACGCGATTTATATACATATATGTACACAATATGTACTCGTATAAATATATACACAACTTAAAATCGACAATGCATATAACATAACTGCAATGCCTGCTGTCCGTATTTGGACAAAATAAAATGATAAAAGGGTGCACTAATATGCAGCAATAAAATCTCTGTGGGTGGTATGTACATATGTACTGATGTGTTCATTACATATTTTGTTAATTTATTCAATATCTAATGCGACATCATATTTAGAACTCAAACGAATAAATTAGTTCATTCAAGTATAATTATTATACATTTACTTGTTTGTATATTGTGTGTAAAAAATTTACTTTGAATTATTTTTTTTATGATAACGCCATTTTGCCGTTTTGTCTTTATCATTCTAGGTACTAGGTAGATATCTACCAAAAAATACGCACACACAAAAACAACAAAATATGAATCGATTTTATTGCGAAAAATAATTTTCCAAACTCATATACGAGTATGTACATTTTTAATTAAATTCAGAAAATAATTTTTATGAGCCTTTATTTGCCTTTGTTACCACCATATTATTATATTCTTGAATAAATTGTGCCAATTATATATTCGATCCGCACAAATTATGTACGAAGTACATATGTGAGTCTGCAAAAGCTGAACAATAAAAAAAATATAGAGAGAAAAATAAAAATTATAATTCGTATAATGGTATCTAATTTTAGATTCAAAAGTTCTTTTTAGCCAAATATCACGTACAATTTTATACAATAGTACATATAATTTAATTCAAATAAGGACTAAACCTTGAAAATTATAGTATGTATATGTATACTGCGTGCTTTATACCTACTATGCATATATTCAAAGAAAATGGAAAAAATCAATAAATCAAGATGGTGTCCAACTGAGAAAAAAAAACGCAAAAATCTAATTTGCACAAATGGCAAATAGCTGCTTAATAAAATTTATGAAAAATTCATTTATTTTATTTTATTTGAATCGAATGTTTTCTATAAATTAAAGATTCTCTTATTTAATTATTTACTTTTAATTGCAAATACATTTTTATTTTATCCAATTTCATACCTGAGTTCCGTTTTCAGTAACCATTTCAAGGTTGTATATGACTATAGTCCATGTAATTATTTAGTTGAAAAATTTATTTGTAAAAAATAATTTTTAGTTTTTGCAAAAAATTTATTAGCCTTCTGAGTACTTTTTACTTTTTATATGTTAAAATTTTTGTAAATTTTCTTTTAATATTTATCGAAAACTATATTTTGTTATATAATCTGTATATAAGTATTTTTATTATCCTTAATAATGGCTAATTTAAAAAATTTGTAAAGAAAAATATTTTTTTCACAAGACAGAAAAAATAAATTTAATGAAAATTTTATACATGCAATATACACGCACGCAGACACTTATGCTTTTTTTTTCACAATAAAACTTTTATCTTTTAATTTTTCATTTAGTGAAATATTTTTTATTTGAATTATTTATAGTATTTGTAAAATATTTTAATTTGTGCTGTACTTTTTTAGTGAATTATGTTTTTAAAAGGAAAATTTTATTATATAATTTTCCCTTATATATAGTTGTATAGTTTCAAATTGATTTTATATTTAGCCAGACTGCAAAAAAAAATATATATAATACTTGTATATCTACATATATGTATATGGACTTTTTTTATTTCTTTATTTTATTTTATTTTTTCAACTTTTTATCTTATTTTGTATAGTTATTTTGTAATTTTTGCACGTCTGAACTTACTGAAAATTAATCGAAGACTGATTTTATGATGCTATAATGAAAACTCAATTTCCTCCAGTATTATATGTACATGATTATTTTTGTTCTTCTTTTTTATCCATCATCCATATAAGTACATTATATACAATTTTAATATTATATTATATTAAATAAAAAGGATTCAAGATTTCACCTTGTCATTTTTATATAAACACATATACATACATACATACTTGTATAAATGCATGTATGTATACTTTGTATGAAAAAATGTTGCGAAACGCAAGCGCAAATTAGCTTCCCATATTGAACAAGTGCAATAATTATCATTTAAACCAAAACTCACCCCTGAGTAGCACGTGTCTATAGCATTTTGTTTGTTTCGTTGCGATACCGAATACTCGTATAAAATGCGACAAAGGAAAAAAAAAAGTTAAAAATAGGGGATTTTAAGGAAGTTGAAGGAAAAGATATATTTTTTCTTCACCCCAAACTTATAGCAGCACAAAATTAACGTATATGTATACACGTACATGTAAATGTTATTGAACCGGTATACTAGTACGAGTTTATATGTATATATGCACAAAATTAGTAGTACAGAATATTTTGTAGTATTTTTATACTCATAATATGGATTTCACAAATGAGAACTTGGTAAAGGTATTTGTATAATTAAATACAAATACATACACTTCTATGTACGGATTCGTATATTTATGTACATATAAATGTCATAATTATATGATAATTCTCTTCTTTAAATGTTTTTTCTTTTTTTGGAGTATGTATTTGCTAAATTTCGAAAAGGATAATAATTGTATTTAAATGAAGGTGAAAAAAAATTATATTTTTTATGTAACTTGAAGAAGGAAATTATATTGTTTATGATTATGTATGCGATATTATGTATACTGTATATACATTATGACATACTTAATACACTTCTTTTTAAACACGTGACATAAATATCAGCAATATAATTATGTACATAACATATTCTAACAAATTTGCATATAACAGGTACTAAAAATTATTTCATATGTTATAAATGTTGTTATGCTCGTTCGTTTCGTTCGTTATCGAATGACTCAGAAGTTGAACTTCATATATAAAAGCCATATGCTAATTATCATTCTTGTAAGTGTACATATACTCTTATACTCATATACTCGTATGTAGGATAAAATGTTATAATTCATTTGATTGCCTCTTATACGGACAAAGAATGCTTATAATTATTATTAGTGCTATAATTTATAATTAATTCATAAAATTAAGTGTAGTTACATACTAAATGTTTTCAAATGTGCATAATTGCCCATCATAGTCATACTTAAAATGATATTAAATTAAAAGGATTGCTCTACTATTATATTATACACAAATTGATTGCGAGTGAAAAGTAAAAAAATGAAAATTAAGGATTACTTTTATTTTTCAATTTTATTTTTAAGAATTTGTGAACAACATATTTAAAATTCCTATCGTTACAAATTGTATTCGTATTTATATACAAGTTATTTTAAATAATATATTTACATAATATACATATACACAAATTTTTTTAAAAGGATGTGTATATAAAATTTTATACATAACATACATATTTTTCAACAAAATTCTTATACATTATTGGTATTCAATTTAAAATATGTAACAACTCGTCATGTATATATAATCCAAAATCATTACATTTAAAGATCTTATTCGAAATAGAAAATTATTTTTGGTCGATTACAAAAAGAAAAAAGGAATACAAAAAAAAAATAATAAGAAATGAAGATGAATAAAAAATAAATGAATGAATGAAAATAAATCAAATTCACTTTCTAGAAAATTTTTCTAAATTTGTCCACTTTAAATTCGATTTTATTTTATTTTATATATAATAAAAATAAAATTTCTTAGATATTGCATAGGATCATCTCTTATAAATTTGAATGTGCATAGATACTTGTATGTATAAACTTTTCAAAGAATATATAGTATATGTATGTATGTACTATAGAATGAATTTGTACAGTATTGATTACATTATGTAAATACATGAGTATAAATAAATTTTTGAAATAAAATAAGATGTAAAAGTGATGCATATTCATTCTAATTTTGCAGTGCATCATAACATTACATTATACATTTTACATTATATAAATAATTGTACGTAGATCTAACAAATTTATGTAAGTATATATGTATATGTACATATGTGTGTATATGTACATATTTAAAATAATTTTTCTTAAACAGAAACAAATTGAGAATTTATCTAAATATTTTATTCGACTATACATACAAGTATTTATACTGGGATTCTAAATATAATCATGTTGCTAAAACATGCAATTTAGTTCTATTTTATTTTCTAATGTCAAACATTAATTAATTGTGAAATGAATTTACAAAATAACCAAAAATAAATACTGTTCTTTCTTGCTTTTGGATTTTCTAGTTTTAGCTTTTTTAATTTTTTGTTGTTGATTTTTATTTTATTTTAATATTTTTTTTTCTGAATGAAAAAAGTGCAACTTAAAATAAAAATTAAAATAAATGCGAATTAAATTCACAATATAATAATAATGTTGATGAACAAGTAATACTCGTCTAAATACACATGTATGCATATGTAGTTACACATAAGATAAGATGCATGTATGTATTAGTACTTATATGGAATAAGAATAAATAGAATTAAGAATAAATTTTAATCAAAGAAATATTAGATATGTACACGGTATATCGTATAGTGAAAATATGTACATGTATTTAATTATTTATAATTCTGGTAAATTTCATGTATAAATATCTATTATATATATCTATCTACATATGTATTTTATCATATCTATTAAAAAATATATGAAAATAAAAATTATAACATGTGTACCATAATGATTTTCTTTTTGTCTAGACACTTATTTGACCACAACAAATAATTCATTTCAATTTTTGTAATGATGATGTATGTACGTACGTATATTTATAGATACATATATATATACATCTATCTTCTTATTTTATAGAATAAAAAATCACAGCAGGTAAATGTAAATTATAGAATAGAGTGAATGCTGCAATTGCGAGGATAAAAAATCTAAATTGATTTTTATTTAAGTTTATTTTAATTAAAATAAAACAAAACAATTTTAATACATACATACATATATAAAAATACATATGAGCATTATATATGCTATACGCTATCGTATTCGCTAAACTACTACGAGTATATCTATAGTATTTTACACATCATCTATAATGTATGTACTCTTTCTTGAATATTCATCGTCACTGTATTTATATACGTACATTTATATTCAAGCACGTGATATAAAATATTTTGGATTACTTTCAAGTGAATTTCATAAATCTTAGATTCGTTTCATTTTCATCTTTTTATATTTAATTATATTTGCTGGTGTCTTGTTTTTAATACCGTATACTACTATACAATATTTACTACTTTATTATGCTCGTACATAGCTAAATTGATTTTTAATACAAAATTAATTAAATATCAGATACCAAATATCTATATTATGGCTATGTATTTATAAACATATTGTTTTTTTTTCTTCTCAATTTCAAGTATACTAGAGAAAAATTTTGTTTTCATTTTTATATATTCTTAATGACACATGATGATACATTATGTACATGATACATATATATATCTGTATAAATCTTTATATAAAAATATGACGTCAAAATAAAAATCAATAATGTACAAACATGTATGTATATACATTCACCCATTTACAAACATCAATGTGTAAATATGTATGTAAAATATATCAAGCAAGGTATTTATGGAAATTCAAGTAGATCCAAAAGGAAATAATTTTCATTAATTCCATTTATATTTTATATTACATGCTATCATTATAATGAGTGCATGTAGATACTTACTATAGTACAATGTACATATATGTACGTACACATATTTGCACATAACATATACTTTTTATGCTAATAAATTAGATACAAGATTAAACAACACTGCCTAGGTTTTTGTTTTTTATTATTGCTCTAGAGATTATACTTATTATAACATTACATTACATTACATAGTATACATCCCATATGGTATGTTATTATGCGAATATGCGGCAAAACATTAAGAGTTCAATGTATGAAAATTAGAAACAAAAAAATTTTAGTTATTTTATTTTATTTATTTATTTTTTTTTGCTTTGAATCATGTACATTATTTACGTATATATATATAAGTATACATAAGTATTTATCTATTAGAATGAATTGTTACATAAAATGAGGTTAACATAAATCCTAAAAATAGATGAAAACAAAACTAAAATTATGTATGAATACATAATATACATATAATATATGTACATACTTGATTACCCGTATATAGATATGTAGATATGAGTACATATTATAGCGCAATAAAAAACAAAATAAATAATTGTTTTTTTTTTTTAAATATACATAATATTAATATATTATTATATGTTATTTTATTTCTGTTTCAAATGATGAGACTTGTTAATGATGATGATGATGCGATTCATTGCAACACATCATATCATCATCATCATGACATTAAAAATATATTATTCTGAATTAGAAAAAAAAAAATTAAAAAAATTAAATATTTATATAAATTCGAATTAAACGATGTAAGTATAGTGATATAGTCGCATGCAAATATTAATCGAAATTTATTTGAATTCAAATTTCTATAATATGCCACTTACTCCTAAACTTGATAGAGATGGAAATCGTTTTTTTAATGCTTCCATTTTTCGTTTATATATTTTTTTTTTCAATTACTTTATTTAATAATACAATTCTTTGTAATTCGATTTAAAAAAAACAAAAAAACAATCTTATTTTTTTTTTATATTTTTTTCAAATCACTAATCGGCATCAATTCATACAGTTTTCCTGTACGTATCGCAAAAAAGTAAAAGTAATTAATTTATAAAGTAAATTAATTTATAGTCTGGTTGCTTTTTCAGTTCTACTTTTCACCACAAATAAATTAATATCATTATTCACTTAATAGATAAAAAAAATTTACAGACTAAAAAAAAAAATAAAAAAAGAAAATTAAATTTTTTGAAATTTTTCCAAAATTTTTATGGACGAAAATATGAAAATTTTTTTTTTATGATTTTTACCGGAACAGACGAAAAATCTAAGTACAACAAAATTAAAAATAAAAATAAAATTTTTAATTATTTATATTATTTGATACTCGTATATTTATATCCGATATACGATGCGAACTGTTTTGAAATAGACTACCGAACTGATGAATTTAGTTTTGAAGATTTGCTCTCAAAAAATACATTTATTGTATCACTATTACAGATCACAAATTACAGTATTGTAAATAGCAGAATTTTCTGTGTGTTCTGCGTGTTGTTGAATACTATTTGGTAATTTGTTTTGTATATACCCGATATTTATTTGTATGGTACATTAGTATATATTACATACATATTTTGCAATTTTATTTTTTCGCGTTTTCGAAATTCGAATAACGAAAATAAAAGAAGAAAATATAAAACAATTTTCTAAGTATTTCTACATAAAATTCTATAAATAAATGCAGGGTGATTGAGGAAAAATATTATTCTGTAATCTACTTGCGCAGATTTGATACATGATAGATATTTGACTCGATTTTTCATTAAATACTTCTAATGATGACCATTATGACGTTATAATTTGTGTTAGGAAGGGATGGGATGTGTGGAAGATGTGTGGAAAATGTTTATTTTGAGAAATATTTTTGTTTGCTTTTGTTTTGAAAAACATCAACGCTCACCATGGCCTGCTAAAAAGATGAATTAATATTTTTTTTTTTTGGTTTCGATTTGAAACAGATGTGTGTTTTGAAATTTGGTTCGTAAATAAAAATAAAAAATACTCGTTCATTATATGTATGTGAAAATTAGAAACTTTTTTGTAATAGAAAATTCAAAAGACCTTGAACTTTAAAAAAGAAAATATTAAATCGAAATGTCGTTAAGGTACGAAAATGTTGAGAAAATAAAACTAAAAAAAACAACAAAATTTTCTTTGATAAGTTAGAAAAAAAAAAAATAAATAAATTACAGCACTATCAATATACGAGTATTTATTGCGGCGACAAAATATTACAAATCTTTATGTGCAGTATAAGCATAATGTATACAGCACGATGAATCATCATAAAGTAAAACATATTATACAGTTCTAATTGAATAATCGATTCAAATATAAAAAAAAAAACTTACATTATATTATTGTATGGGTCATGGAATTTCAAATACACATTATATGTCCATATATAAATTTATGACCATATACACATTCAAAAACGAATAAACATAAATGCCAAAATAAATTAAACTGTCCTTGAAAAATATCTTAGATAGTTTTTACATAATTTTTCCAAATAATTTACTTGTAAGAAGGGAATATAATTTTTTCAAGTTTTCTTCAAAATTTTCTAAATAGTTTCAAGAAAATTATTTCATTTTGTTGTTGTTGATTTAAAATTTACAATCTTAATATAGTGAGTGTATATTTACATTCCCTTCTGTACCATTATACCATCAAATTATGTATATGAAACATTAAAAATTTCATAGTCGAAGAATAAAAATAAGAAACAAAAACAATTAATTACATTGTACTACATAAATATTCGTGACTTTTGTTTTATTTTTCTTACGTAACAATAATAATCATAAAATCCAAATATATAAAACATGCAAAAAAATTAATCTACAATATTAAAGTAAAACTATATACATATACGTACAATCTTGAATATTATCTAGCCTCTATGTCGGTTACATTATGCCATGATAAAAAGATGAACGTTTACTACATTGAGTCTCCTTTTTTTGAAATTGATGTAAGTCCACTTTATATTTAAGTTTCTATATTTGAATGCGGTTATGCAATATAGCAAATTAGAGATTTTTTTGAGACCTCATAATTTGCTTTCATTGTTATAATTATTAACTAATTTTTCATAAAAACAAATTATTTTAAAAAATGTACTTACACCACTTTCAAAATAAAAATACTTAATATATCTATAGAGTATTACAATTTATGAAAAATAAATAAAAAACACTAGAAGAAAAACATAAAAAAAAATTTAAATAAAAAATGATATACTTTTTATAAATTGACGTGCTCAAGAACTATTTCTTTCTTTTATAATTTTTTTTTTCATCGCTATATACAAGAAACATTATAATACTTGAATATTTTTTAACAGCTACACACAGAAACAAACACACAACAACAAAATACTTGCACAGAATTTTATAAGAAGTACGATGAGATGACTATATATACATATGTATATATGTATATATTATGTTTATGTAAATACTAGTATATTTTTCAGGCAATTTAAAATTATGTAAAGGAGTTATGAAAGTTCATGTACTAAAAGGAAAAATGCTGCTTTTCTATATTTTTCAAATATTTTTTTGCAATGTTGTAAGTAATTGTGTGCAGTAAGAAGATAATATACAAAAATACTATACAAGTATACGAGTATATCCTTCTTCAATATGAATATAATGTATAATAATACTCGTATACTATAAAATATTTGAAATTAAAATTAAGAAAAAAAAAGTTATACGAAAAAGGATTTACTCAGTATATATGTACATCATAAAATCTTTGTAATGTAAAATATATATGCATAGATGTGCATGCATGAATATGATTGTTATATTCGATATTTTCTCATATTTATATATTTTTATCGCTTTGCTGATTGTATATGTATATAATCACATATAGTCACAGTAATGCAGTCAAAATTATACTTTTATATCCTTTTTTTTTTCTAAATTACATACGAGTATATGTACATTTTTTCTTTTATACATAAAAGTGCTTCTTTTTATAATTTTTGTCATATAGACATTTTCGTATATAACTTATTTGACTATATATAGTACATTTCCAAACCACACATACAGGTTCCTTTTCTGTAGATTCTTATGTATGTGTCGTTCTTTTCCGCATCAAATTTTTTTTTGTTTGTTTGCATTTTTTTTATTGCATTTTAAAAGAGAGATAAAAAACAAATAGAAAAAAAGGATAATTTGTTCTTTTGAAGTTAAAGCTTTCGTTTTTCATCATAGTTTTCCTACTGCTTTTTTATATTTAGTAGGTAGTGTATGAAATGAAAAAAAAAATTTTTTTTTATCAAAACTGTAACGGTCATTGATCTTCTTCTTTTCTTTTTTTATTTATTTATTTCTATATGGAATTTTTATAAGTGAAAATGAAGTGAAATACATAATATAATATATCCGCACTTATGTATACATATATACATACAAGTATTCATATGCATAGAAGGTAAATATGTATGTAGATAAAGGATATTTTCCTGTATTGATTTATATTTTTTTTTGTGAAATTTTAATTTAACACAGCGATTATTTTTTTTAATTTAACATTTTTAGATTAAATTCTTTAGATAATTAGCTAGGTAGTTTAATTTTAATTATTTTAAGGATATAGTTAGATGTGTTATAGAAAACTAAAAAAAAATGTATGTATATAGAAAATTAAGAAAATTATACTAAGTATACTTACTGTTTTTTGCACCACAGTTTCACTCATAGTGCAATGATTTTTCTTTATTTAAATTTTTATTTATTATCTGTTATTAATTTTTTTTTTTTCAATTTTTTTCAATATTTTTTCTTTAGTAATAAAATTCTATCGATTTTCACTGTATAAAGTACACTCTACTAATACAATATACTACTATGCTATGTATATGCATGTATGTATATAAATAACTTCATTTAAATATTACCCGATATTATCTATTTTACTTAGTATACGTAGAAAGCATTAAAAAGCTTACATCATTTTATATACTGATGTTATTGTGAAAAATTTTCTATTAAAGCAAAAATTATCAGTTAAAATCATTTTAAATGATTTATAGGCCATTTTTAAATTGATTTTAATTTAATTCTTATGAAATTATTTCTGAATAAAATTAAATTTAAAATTTATTTTATATTATATTCTGCTTCAATTTATTTTTAGTTATTTTAATTTTCAATTTTAAAAATTTTATATTTCTTTGCAATTTTTCACAAACATTCGTTTACAACTCTCCACACTGTACTGTTTCGTTGTTTCGTGAATAATTATTGTATAAAATGTAGCCTGGCTAACAGTATTCGTACCTTATGTAGTACAGTATATTGGTAAAAGTTCACTTTTTCAGCAGATTTATTATCGCATATAGGTAC
This sequence comes from Villa cingulata, assembly GCA_951394055.1. Classification (NCBI taxonomy): domain Eukaryota; kingdom Metazoa; phylum Arthropoda; class Insecta; order Diptera; family Bombyliidae; genus Villa; species Villa cingulata. The sequence continues at coordinate 32,590,371 of OX596021.1, read as the reverse complement.
ATAAAAATATAGACCATACGACGACGACTATACGATGATGTATAAAGTATAACACAAATACGAGTACAAGTGTTAATGTATACTTGACAATATTATTGTGTTGTATATACATATGTTATGTGTTGGAATTTTTTTCTTCCTCGCTCTTAAAAAGTCCTCGAATTATTGATTTTTTTCCAGAAAATAAGAAAAAAAATGTTTTTCCTTATCGCGTTTCGTTATCAAAGTGACACATATAATATGAAGTGGAGTGAATATTTTTTGAATTAATATATCTTTGAATTTTATGTACACACAAAAATTATTACAAATTAATAATTTTATGAAAATTTTTTGTTTAACTAATGTAAATTTTATTTTTAGATTTGTCTATATTTTTACTTTCATTAATAAATTCTACATTTTACATTATACATTTATAGTACATATATCCTTTTTCTTGTACTGTATATCGAGACTATATGGAGACTGAGTGAAAATTTGATTATTTTTCGTTTTTAAAAATTCATTTATTCGCACTTTACATTTTACGTACGTAAATACAAATATTAAAAGTTTGATTTTGTAAATCGCGTTCACTATTTAAATTATTAATTTTATTGAATTTTATATTTTTTTCATAACTACTGATAGTATGCAAATTTTTATTTCGGCTAGTCAAATTTTTATTTTTCCTTCACTACTTGTAATTGAATAATATATTATAATAATATTTCCAGTAAGATTCGCACACAATTTTTTAGGTAATAAAATGTATATGTATAGTTTTGTTACAATTTATTTTAATTAATAAAACAGTGTTATAATAATAAAATGTTAGTAAGTAGTACAGTATACGAAGATTTAAATATACTTTTTCAAATTGTAATTGTCACCACAAGAAACATTTTTAAAATGAGATTCCTTCCGTTTTGTATAACAGATATATATGTAAGTAAAGTATGTAACGTAACGTACTTACGAGTTAAGAGTACTATATGTATGAGTATGTAGGTTAGCCTTAGCACATACATTATACACTAATGTGGTTAGAAAAAGTTGTTGGTGCAATGCGTCGGAATCTCATATACTCACATATGTATATTCATATGTACATACTAGATGGTTTTGGCTTATATACATAGTAAGTATTATGTGAAAAAATTATACAGGGAAAACTTGATATAAAAATAAAATTTACTCATCACTGTTATTTGTAATACATTATTTTGAATTAAATATTTGAGTGAAAATGTTGTTATGTTAGGGTATGATGGTATGATGGTATGATGGTATGATGTTGGTGGGTGTTTATATACTCGTACCTCGTACATACACTAGGTCAAATCGAGAAAAATTGAGTAGAAAATTTATGGCGCCGAAATGATTTTCATTATTTTATCAATAAAGTTTTCAAAAATGTATACAAAGTCTAAAAATCTGTATACTAACATTTACATATGTTCATTTCATCAAATTCATATGCATTCTCGTATAATATGAAATGTAGTTATACCCAAAGAATAGAATAGGGAATAGTTACTTTTTCTTAAGTACACGAGTACTATTTTAATTTTGTTGGTGTTAGTCAAGTTATATCATTACATCATTACATCATAGCATAGAAAAAGCTTTTTATTATTTTAAAGTTATTCGCTCTTCTATATTTGTAGAAATCCAAATCATATGGTAACAAATACTAACATTATGTTAGAGTGGGGTATATTTTTATATGTAGAAGTATATATACAATATTAGGATAAAAAATGCAATTTTTGTAATAAAAGTTTCGAATTGAAAATTATTTGAATATTTGCTTGACCATTCGTTAAAATATTCAACCATATTTTGGATGTATACATTTTAATGTAGAATCAAGTTAGAAAATTCATTCTTTTTCTTTTTATTCTTCGTTGGTATACATTTTAAGCACAGTCCAAATTGAGTTACAAAGATCTGTCCACTGAAGTGATTCATTCTTTACAAGATTCATTTTTATTACTGTTTCAAAATATTTATAAATACTATTTTTTGATTGTGATATAACAATAACAGTTACACATTATACCCTTAATTCAAAATTACGAAATTTCTCAAAATGAACAATGAAACATTTCCTTTTCGAAAATTCATTTTCATGGTACTGTAATCATAGTTTCAAATTTTGCAATAACAAACATGATTCATTCTACTCTGTTTATTAATATTTGATTTGTGTTTGTATGTGTCTATTTACACATACATATCTATAGATGCATATGTATTTTTTTTTGCATTTATTTATTTAAGTATTTATTTTGTTGTGACAACAAAACCAAACTATGTCATGCGCATTTTATATATCTCCAAATCTAACCAAACTTTATAACTACATTATGTATGTATGTATTTATCTATAAAGAAATATTCGCCAATAAAAACCAAATGAAAAATCCCGCAAGCACAAAAAATAAATTTGCATTCATGTAAAGGCCGTATGCATAATAGGTACCATGGTATTTAGAGTAGATAAGATATGCCAGTTAATTTATAAGTGAGGAAGTTACGTCACTGTGTCGACTGTTCGAAATTTACCTAGATAACAAAAAATTAAAATATGTTTTGATCTTTTGGAAAACAAAAATATTTAATTTCGTCATTAATGTCTTTTTGTCCTGGATAATTACTATACATATTGTCGCTATTACATTTAAACTATTTCAAATATTTATGTTGAAAAACTTATTTAAAAAATAATACAATTTTTGTATCTTGCATAACATGTGATCGTATTTTCATTCACGAGAAATATCCATTTTCTTTTTATACTTGTTCTGCACTTCACACCATAAAAAGTTTACGAGAAACAGGAGAAGATAGTAGGTATAGTAAAAATGAGGTTATTGGTAGCTAACTATTTATAGTTTATATATAAATAAACTACTTAGTAGTATTCATTTCCTCTTTATACTTAGCTCTGCACTACGAAGTATACGAGAAATAGAAATAAAAGAAGTATGCGAGAAACAGGAAGAGACAGTATAAGTAGTAGTAGTAGCAATGAACTGCAGCACAAAACAGGAGTACACTTTCTTTAGTTCCTCGCATTCCGCATATACTCGTATTTTCATTCGTGAGAAAAATTCGCTTCCTCTTTATACTTGCTCTGCAACTGCACCACGGAGAATACGAGAAACAGGAAGAGACAGTAATTAAGTATTAGTAGCTAACTATAGTACGATATAAGAGTACGTTAGTAGTACCTTACATGCGCTCGTATTTGAATTAATAAGAAAAATAACTCTATACAATGTACATACATACATACATGATACAATGACGTGTACTATATCTTGTTGCATTTACTTTAACAAAAAACTATCAAATATTTTTATTACAGATGTTATTATCATCATTATTACAATTATTATTATTATTATTATTATTATTATTATTTGAAAGATATGCATACATACACATATTTACATTCATATGTGCATATATCCATACAAAATACATAAGAATAAAAATTTATTCGTACTTTAAAATAAAATTACTATTTTCCTGTACTATACTTAATTGTACACAAAATACATGCATACATAAAATACAAATTCAAATTCAAATTTATTGCACATTTATTCATCTGCTTTCTCAAAATTCAATTCAATTACATCACTTTACATATAAATTATATAAAAGATAAAAGATACATTTGTGAATATGTGCATTAATTAATTTAATTTTGATTTTAATTTTATTCTATTTAAAATATATTTTTTTGGAATTTTTTTTGCAAGTAAGCCTATAATTGTACAAATAAAAAATTTTCCACTTTAAATTGATTGTTTTCATTAAAAAGGTATGACTTACATATATTATTATTTATCCAATGCATGTGTATTTGTTTATAGTCGTATATATATGCATTTATTTATTTCGGTATATGAACATTTATTTATTATGATTATGTGAATTTTTTTAATGACCACACATTCAAGTTTAACCATATAACACACACTTACGTAATAAAAATTGTAACATACATATGTATGTATGTGCTATATATTGAATAAAATAAGTAATTTTTATTAGACATTAGCATGTATAGTACATATATAATGTACATATTTTATAGTAGTTGTAAATAATCTACACAAAAAAAAACATATTAAATTTCTCTCCAAAATGTAATAAATAAAAATATACGTAGGAAAAATATTTTGCCAAACATTTACGAGGCAAATGTTTCTGATGTCATTTAGTTATTTATTTATTTAACATAAAAATTGAAACGTGGCATGATTTATTTATTATAAATAATTTTTCTCTTTCTTTTACAAAATATTGTTTGAATCTATTCGATTTCATTAGGTATATCAATATCAGTATTTTAATAATATAAAATATTTTTTTTTCATTGTTATAACATATTTGAGAAATTGCGAATTTATAAAATAGAAAATATTATAGATATTACTTCGAAACTGCTTCAGATATAAATATATATAAACATATATACATATATGTATATTTAAATGTTAACGCACAAAATTAATTACGCTTCAATCTTTAAGCCATTATTTTCTTTGAAAGTGGCATAAGTTCGTTTTCAACAACATGATAACAACGTTAGTTAATGATAACAATGAATACAAATTGTTGTAAACTTTTTCCATAAACATTTTCAAAAAAAAAAAACATTATTGGTTCAAAATTTTTATCATTTTGTCATTATGAATTTGCGCATAATTAATGAAATTATAAAAAAATCTTCATATAATATCTATGAAATGAAATTACAGCCCTTTCAAAGAAAACGTCTCATTTATACTATTATATCGAAGTCAGACAATATGTGTAGTCTCTATAATTTCTATATATCAAATACGTAAATGCTTACGATTATATCAGATTTCAATAAATCATCTCGGCTATTAGATTATTGTGGTTGTTAAAAAAAATCAATAGAAAATAATAAATGATAGTCATCAAATTATATTGTTAAATGATATTGAATTAAAAATTATTATATGGCGCTAAATGTGATCATTATAAATTATTAGTATTATTAATATTTTTTTTTTTTCAAGTCATTTCAAGGTGAAATTTTCTTTTTCAACTTAATTAAATATATCTACATAAAACCACATTAAACGTATTATTTATTCAGTCTGAAAAAAATTTGTATATAATATATATTAATTTATTCAATTACGTATAATATTTATTTTGACATAAATTATTAATCAAATTTTTCTTTTCATACATTGAATGTAAATTGTACACATATGTATCTATAGATAGTATCTGCTTATATAGATACATGTATGATGTACGTTCATACTTTTATTTTATTTATGAATGATCTATACCCGTAATAAAATAAATGATCGTATATAATGCACAATACATAAATTAAATATCACCTATATTTTACATAAATGAACAATAATTGTAGATTTTATAGTTCATTTATAAGTGCACAACAGTATATGGTATATATCTTCATTATTTGTCTCTATTATCAAACCACATCCAGATACATGCATTATGTACATGAAATATACTCTCAAACATAGTCCAACAAAACATTTATTTTACCAATTTTACGCTTTTTATAAGCATATAGCGTGTTTGTGAAAATCAGACAGACACAGACGATTATTATTTTTTTTTTCAATTTCCATACTCATCAATACACAATCATATACTTTAGTGTCTTGTATAAATTGAATATGCGGTAATTGATTGTACACACATAACTCGTTACATACATCAAGTTGTAATTTGTCATGCGACCTATACTCTTTTATTCTGATACATCCATCCATACGTATACTGATATGTACATATGTAAGTATTTATGTATGTTATCGAATGGTTTATTTGCATTTAAAGAGCTTTTCATCGTTATAATATTATGTACTTTTATTATTTATTGCCCTTTCAACACCTATCTATCGGTTTAATTACCATACATCACATAAATGTATACTCGTATATATCTAATATGTGCATGCATGCTTATACACATTTTTTTGTTTGTTCATTTGTTTGTTATTAAATACCCTCGTATATTATTATTTTTTATTTATTTATTTATTTTTTTTTTTTTGTCCTGTAGAGATAAACAGATAAACAATCATAAATTTGATTTGAATAATATTAAAAACGAAAAAAAAAAAATGTAAAGGAAAAATAATAATTGAAAAAATTTACATACTCGAATGGTCGTACATGTGTTTAGGTAGGTATTTAATAAGAATTAAAAATTTTGGAAACAAATAATTCCTCATCGTATATTATGCAATGCACTTGTATTTTTGTTGTGATCTTAATAATATGTATAATAATAAAACACAATACAAATAAATTACATTCAATTTGCATTATTTTTATTTTTATTTCCTTATGTGTAATAAATTTGCTTTTAAATTATTTTGCTTTTTATGATTAAAATTTAAAATTTAAATTGAAATATAAAAACACAAACATAATGAACATGTACGTACATAAATTAAAATTAATTTTAAAAAGAAAAATACATTTTTATAAACGAGTAGGTATTTAAGTACTTCAACTACTTATATATCACATGTATTCATAAGCGCGATTCAAATTAGCTATTTATTGACCATTCATGCTGAAATATAATTAGAAAGGTAAATAAAATGATGAAATTTTTCACTAATAAAAAAAAAAATACAAAATACAAATAACGACCATAAAATTATCTATCTATATCTGTATATCTATATCTATATCTATCTATCTGTATCTATCTATACACATTTGATATGATGATTGATGATGAATTCTATTTTAAATTCTATTTATTTTGCGAGTATGTAATAATATACAAAAGAATATAAATAAATGAAAAAATTAGAAAATAATAATGAAAATCATAATAAAAAAAAAAATAATTGTCAGAGATTTTATTCACTCACGCATTATTACAAACATTTGCATACAAGTAAAAGTATATGCTAAAAGCTGCATAATATAGTTACCGGTTACCATACCCGATTCTTTTATAGGTTGCAATGGTTCACTAAAACCGGGCGTCAAATCTCGGGGATGCGAACAAGAAAAGAACATTTTTTTTTACTTCTACTTCTTTCTCGACTTTTCAAATACTCAAGAGTACAATGACCATGTTTGTTTACAAATGAAAACATAGATCGAAACATTGATCAGTTTTGCACGAATCTTGTTTTAATTTGAAATTCTTCTTCTTCGTACACACCAACTACATTATGGAACATATAAGTAATTTAAACAAGAAAATAAGAAGAGAAGTAGAAATAAAAATTGTAAGATATGCGAATACTAGTTGTTTTTCTTCTGTTCTCGCATAGATTAGGTACCACACTATAGTGGGCGTGTACGAAGAAGAAGAATTTCAAATTGAAATAAGACCCGTGTAAAACTGATAAATGTTTTGATCTACATTTTCATTTGTAAACATTTTCATTTGATCATTGTATTCTTGATTATTTGTGATGTAGAAATATTGTAAGAGTAAAAAGATACGCGAATAGTATGTTCTCTACTTATTTTCCTGTGCGTATTAAGTGGTGCAATGTAGAAGACGAGTACTCAGAAGAATAAAATAGTAAAGTTTCAACACAATTACATAAAGGACAAAAAGTTTAGAAATGCACCGGGCGCCAGAGAGACTAAAATCAGCGCTGGCGGTTACACATACGTTCTCATTATAATTAATTACATCAACTTACATAATAATCACGTATGTATACATATAAATAATTTCACATTACATGTAGCACATTCATTAATAGGAAAAGATGATGATGATCTATTTTTTTTTGCATAAATTCATTCTATTTTTTATCTCCCATCATTTTTATTGAATTTTGTTGAAGTCAAATTAAAAAAGTACGTGTCTTATTTAGAAAAAAAAAAGCATGCAATAAATCAATGTGTGTGTATGTGTATCGTTGTTAGATAAAGTATATAAATATATATTTACGTATGTTGTAATACAAAAAATTTTTCATTTTAATAATGAATAGAAAATTATGTTTTATATTATGTTATGTGTATTGTAGATATTTTGTATGTTATATGTTTTTTAATTTACTATATGAAAAGATTCGAAAATTTGTATGAAATTAAAAAGATATCCTTTCAAATATTTTTTTATTATACAACACATGTAATTATATATACAAAATATTCTTTGAAACGGTATTAAATACATTATTACAACATGATCTTTTACATTTTCAAATTAATAGGAGCATATGATGTAAAAAAAACTTATAGTCATATTCTTTATTTTTTCTAAGAAGCAATTTAAAAAAAAAAATAGGACATAATTTAAAAAAAAAAACAAATTAGAAAACGAAAAGAACATTATCTAAAACAAAATTAAATCAATTTGAATGATTTGAAAAAAGAAAATTCAATAGAGAAAAGATTGATTCGATAAATTATAAATTTATTAAAGTTTGAAAAAAAATCTTTAGTCATGTCCTTTATTTTAATAAAAAGCATAATATTAAAAAAAAATCAATTATTTTTATTTTGATATATATTTTTAGAAAGGAAAAAAAAACATTATCCTTTTATACTTTTTTTTTTTGTTAGTTGTCTATTATATGTATATATATGTATTTATTTCGATGACACCTTCAATTATATCCTTAGGATATAATATCATATAATGTACGAAATTTATTACTTATATTTATATAAGTAGAAATACAAAAAATAAATATACAAATACACGCATATACATTACATATTGTACATGAATATATGATAACTTAAAGAATATATACGAGTATTTGTTTAAAAATAATAATAAAAATAAATGAAAAAGAAGGATATACTCGCATAAAATGAATCTTCAGTAATTCATAAGAAAAATGATACATAATATCATATAATATGCGTGATTATGTGAATAATATATAATATGCATTGCAATAGTTTCATTTTGTATAAAACATACGAAAACTATATGTATATTCCATGACATTAAATTAAAAAAAAAAAACAATGAAGAAAAATAAGTATAAAATAAAATAGAATGAAATAAAAAATGAAAACATTTTCTTAAAATACATACGAGTATAAGGATATAAATTGAAATGATAAATATAAATATTGTTGAAAAAATAATATAAAGAAAATATACATACTACTTAAGTAGTACATGCATCATATATCATTTTTCATTTTGATTAATAATTCAGATTTCATAAAATGTCTAGTCTACTATCTTTTACTCTTTATAAATATCATAATAATTATTATTTGCATAAAAGAAAAAGAACAATAAATAGAAAAATAGCATGAAAAACTAAAGAAATTTTCTTGTATGTAGGTACACACATAACGTCCGTATACTATAATGTATAAACTATACACTATACTCATCATTTATGTACTACTTCCTATTACGAAAAGATAAGACAAGACATTTTTATAAGTAGAGAGATTGTCATGTGTCTGTGAGCAACTGTGAGTCAGTATATATGAATAGTCATTCAGATTCACATACATACCTACCTATATGTATTACATAAATGAACATATTCTATAGTATGTGAGTACATTATAATGTGATACAAAATTGTATATAATATCAAATATTTATTCGAAAATTTATTATTTTATATATTTCTATAATATTTTATTTTTATTATGAAAAAGGTCAATGACTCTATAAATAATTTATACAGAACTCTGAATAGTATTCTTTGTTTTTATGTTAAATTTAAATTTGAATTCAGTTAAATAAAATGTTTTATAAATTTAAAATAATTAAAATGTTAAAATATTACATAGTATATGCATACGCATAGAAAAGGAACAAAAAAAAAAAAAAATATTTATCTCTAAAATTAAAATTAAATTCCAATATACATTTTAAATAAATAAATAAATAATGAGAAAGGATATTATTATTGTGAGAAAATTTACAGACCCAGATAGACAAACGGACAGAAATACTATACTTACATTCCGTATATTCCTCATACACAGACACAACGTTTTAAATTATTATAACGATTCATTTTCAATTATAGATAGTAGATTTCTACCCTATAATGAACATACGAGTACACACATAAGTATTGATCGAATACTTCTTTAAACATTTTCATTATACAGAAAAAAAAAATTTAAAACAAAATGAAAATTTCTTCATTATTTTTGCATCGTTACAATCAATTATAGTCGAACTCTTATATACATTTATGTAATTAATGTCACAAGAGCTGATTAAAATTTAACATTAAATGAAATACATACAATAGAATATGCAAACACATTTATATAAATATTTTAGAAGCGAATTTGTTTTATTTTTCATTTCTTCTTTTTGTGCTATTTTTATTTTCATTGTAGCTTTTTTCAATAAAATCTTCATAAAATATTTAAAATTTAAAATGCAATTGTAGCGTTTTTGAGTTTCTTTGTTTTTAAGTATATTCTACAAACATATATAATGTCTATAAGTATGTATATTAATCGAATACATACATATGTGCTCGTATATGTAACATAATTTTTCTTTAAAAAAGAAAACCACAAAACAAAACAAAATAAAAAAATATAAAAATAATAAAAGGAAATAGGATTACTAATTTAATTGTCTTACAATATAAATATGTACATATGTATGTAATTTTCATTTAAATACGAAAAATTGCATTGTATTAAAAGACAAAGGAAAAAATGTTCACATTCATATATATGTTTGTTTGTTTGTTGTATATAAAGTATTTGTAACAAGCTTTAACAACGACAACAACAACAAAAACAAAACAATTAGTTATAATCTTTTCAGTACAGTTTTATGTATTTTACGACAGAGATACAAAATAATATTTTTTAATAATTCAAATGAAATTTAAGTATTTTATATCCGCATCTAAAAATGATTTTCATTTTCATTTTGTATTACTTATATTTGTGTATTTATGTGTCTATGTTCTGATTATATGGTTTTTATCCTCTGGCATTATACATACATACCTACATGCATATTCTATATGCGTGGTATCTGGTCTGGTATATATGTACATTGTACATTCGTATTTACCATTCTTATCTAACACTCTAAGAAAAAGTTATAGTAGAATATTATGTACTAAGAAAAATGTACGTACGTCTCTTTATACTATTTGCCTGTTATAAGAAATAAGAAAATGTTCAATAGTAATACACCCAGAAGGATACCCAGTATTCTATCGTCTCGCATGTATATTATCATCATAGAAGAGCAAGAGCTTTTAGATTTTCAGAAAATCCTTGCCTCGTTGCTTCATTTCATGTACTGTGCTGTGCTGTGTAATGACTGTGTGCTATATGCTATATATGTATCCAAATAACTCATTTCGAGAAAGCACCCAAAGAATGAGGTCATATAACAATCTGACGCCAAACATTTTATTTTATTATTATGATTGTGCAGCAAAAGGCTATAAATGCATGTATATGTACACTTTCGTCACTTCATGTATAAATTATTTAGATGTATATACATATATATATGTGTTGTGTATATAATTGTTTGGTTTGGTTTATATTATTTGTAAATTGTTTAGGGATATTAAATCCCAGGCTCAATTTAGCAAAATGGCGTTTATTATTTAAAATATAATTTTAAAATTCATTTTATGAATGCATATGTAAGAGTAATATGGTAATATACTCGTGCACATGAAAATAATCATAAATTTTCTTGACAAACAAATCAAAAATTCACACATATACGCACATAACCTGCATCATATGCATTTATGAATCTGAAAATTCTAGATTTATGTGTTGAAGTTTATATATATGTACTCGTATATATATTGTTTTTAATTTAAATATTTTGTCTTTACTTTATATTGCATTTCAAATTTAAATAAAACAACACAATTCGATTCACAATTCATTTTAAAGTTAAATAATGAAAGCAAAACTAAAACACTTTTAGAACAGAAGAGAAAAAAAGTGTAAACAAAGAAATAAATTTCCATAAAAATATTCACAATTTTCATTTAAATGTACACGAGCTCACGAGCACATATATCTATGCATGTGCACATACATATTTTACATATACGTTTGTGTGTGTATAATAATGTTGAATATGATAGTAGATAATATATTACAAAATGTCCTTAAAAGTTATTTTGTTGTCTAAAAATTCATTTGTGGTAAAATTCATTAATGATGAGTTAGTATATCTATGTACAAATATAATCAGTCTATAGTTGTAATGTATGTAGATAACACTCGTATACAAAAATACAGAAGAAAAAAGAAATATAAAAAAAAAATAGAAAATAAAACAAATCTGGGAATTATTTAGGAGATTGTCGTCATATAAATTTCGTTCGTATAAATCATGATCCTTACAGACGCCACCAAAATGATATCATCCTCAATTATAAATATACATACTGATGTGTGTGTACCAGATGAATATAAATAGTCACGTACATATACATACATATATATGATTTGATAGATATATAGGAATGATTTTTTGTGTATTATGTTTGTGCTATTTTATAATATGAATATACATATATGTACATGGATATCTTTAGCTATGGCTATAGTCATATAAGTGTATTATTTGTGTCTATATAGCGCACATACTGCGAAAATTGATTTAATGAAGGCAAGATATTGTTTATTTTATATCCTTATATCTACTACTCGGTCGGAACATAAATATTTTAAAAAGGAAATGATAAAATAAAAAATACTAAGAAACTTTTAATAATGTTTTCTTATACTTATATGCAAAGGCGAATGAAGAAATTTATATTTTGTACAAAAATGAAAAAAAAAATGAAAAGAAAATGTATATTTATATTTATACGAGTACTAAGCACATACATATTTTTTTAATCAGGTGTAATTTAATACACAATTTATTATTTTTTTGATTCACTTTCATTTCTTTTTTTTTTGTTTTTGTAAAAAGGATCATTTTTGATGTGAAATAATGATTACAGTTTTAACAGTTTTATAAAAAATAATTGCAATCAGTGACGTAAAATGAAAAAAAAAAATTAAAATTAATTTATTCATTACATACACATACACACATAAGTTATTTAAATTTATTATCCTTTCTTTTTTTTATAAATACTTTTTTAATGTTTAATTTTTTGGAGTAAATTCTTTAATAAAGTTTTGGTGATTTTTTTTTTAATCCAGAATTATATATGCGAAATATTTTTTCTTTAAATGCAGAAAGAAAAGCATATATCATTTACATACATACATATATAGTATTTTTTAAGCAGTTTAAAAAGTAAAGAGGAAAAAAAAATAAAATAAAAATAAAAGTAAAAACTTAAAGTGAAAATTTGCAGAAAAGGTCAGAAAGAAAAATTCGCATGTTATACATGAAAGGACATAACAACCATATATAACTTGATATAGTGTTATTACTTAATTTTACTTTTATTTTATTTTTTTATTTAAATTTAATATTAATTACATATTTTATACAGTACGTATGTACATGAGTATTCGTAAAGTGTATTTAATGGATACAAAATGCCATATACATATACATATATAAAAAAAAAATTAAAGATTTTCTTTTTTTTTTTTCTTTAAAAAGGTCATGCAGAAAAAATTGCATAAAAAATAATAAAATAAAATTAAATTAAATAGTTAGATATAATGTAGATTTATACAAATAATGTATGGTACATACAGTGATGACCAAAACATAGGTAACTGAATGAAATTATCTAGAAATTGTTACTTAAAACTTTTAAAAAAAATATCGAAAATTTTATAAATCATTCGAACTCTTGTTTACATAATTTTTGTATCGTAAAGAAGTGTCCAAAATGGAGGAAATAAATTTTGCAAATGGAGGAAATTTTCAATGTATTGTTTAAATTCAGTAATTAATGATCATATTTTTTTTTCAGTATAGTTTTTACTTAAATTTGCACTTCATTAATGAGATAAATAATTAAAATTTTGAACATTATTACAAAAAGGATCAGCGAAAGAAATTACAAATATTCATGATCATTTTTAAAATTTTTTGAAAAAAAAAAACAATTCAATCATCATCATCCTGATTTGAATACAGTTTAATTTTGTTGTTTTATTGCAAATGTTTTGTTCACCACTGTATATTGTGGTGTGCATAATTTTATGTGTGTATAACAAAATTTTCAATTTATTATAGATTTACTTTTACAGTTGTTGTATTTTTTTTATGTGTATATAATGCAAATATATTATATACCAGTACCTATACCATACCAATTTAATTCTGTTATTGCTGTTACCTAACAAATATTTATAATGTGTTATATTTATGTATAACATATAGTAAATGTTCTTAGGAAATGTTAAAAATATTTCAAAAAAAGAGAAAATGAACAGGTATACGTATAGTTCCCATCATTTATACTACATATTATTTTGATTTAAATTTCAAGATTTTAAATGAAGTTTTTTTGGTATATGTGCATACTCGTAGCAGTATGTAATACATCATGCTAATACTTTGTAAAAAGTTACTGAAGAATAAAATAAGTACATATAGGTATACTGTTTTTGATATAATAATAATAATAATACAAATGAAAAAAATGGATAATTTTTGATATTTTTTAAATTTTTGCATGAGCATATGTACATATATGTACTTTTATTGTATGAAATTTATTTGAATATTTATTCATTATATTTCATGTAACATATACTTACAAGAATAATTACATAAATACGTATAGACAAATGTACCTGCATATATTTGTTGCATTTATTTAGTGTATACATATGTATATGTATATATAGGAAAAAATTAACATAACGATTACAGCTTTTAGTTTATTTAGTACAGAGAATGGTAATCAATTGCATTTTCAAGTTAAAATAATTACACATTATTATTAGGTAAAATCGAGTACATTTACATACATACATATGTACTTTGTGGGAAATAGTTATTAATTTGAAAATCTGTATGTGTTCATATCATATAATATTTTACCTATAAATTTTATAGCTATCACATAATTACAGTTTATAACATACGACAAGTACCTATATATGCATACAGTATTCCCAAATGTCTTTCAATCACTTTTTTTTTGTTTTGTTCTATTTTTTAATAGTTTTTTGATTTTATTTTGCATGAATATCATCAAACTTTGCACCATTTTTGTTTTAAAAGCAACCAAAAAATAATATTATACGTACATATACGAGTATTATATATTTGCAAAAGTATATAAAAAGGAAACTAACATTTATTTTCTCATTTATTCGTATGCATAATTTTTGGAAAATTTCCAAATTATTTTAACGTCATTCATTTATATTGTTAAACAAAAACTTTTCATTTTCATGTTGATACATTATATTCATAATCTATATACGTGAATATGTACCCATATATGTACAATACAGTGTGTTTCACTACAAAAAGCCTGCAAAAAATAAAAAACGAATGATTGTTTTGACTTTATTTTAATCAGTTATATAAACTCTAATTCGCGTTATATTCAATAGCTCGTCCAGTATCCACTCGCTTCAATAACATGGCGCTGCGCATCTTTCATCACAACTTTCCACTAATTTCTTGGCGTAATCCTCGCTATGATTCTTCAAAATTCTTTTTAGCACTCGAATTAAATGATTTGTGTTTTTTATTTTTAACCCCCGCAATTTCTGCTTCATGTAAGCCCACACATTTTCAATAGGGTTACAATCTGGGGATTGTGAAGGCCAATCCATAGTATTGATTCCATTTTGAGATTTCCACTGGGTGCAAAGTTGACTCCGATGTTTGGGGTCATTGTCTTCTTGAAGAATCCAATCTCGATTTCTGTGTCCAAACCAGTTGTTTGTTGATCGTAACAACCCATTTTCTAATATATCATTCGTTTCGCATCCAGTATCCTCGTGAAACATATCAAATAACCGAATCCCTTTTGACAAAAGGCCCCATAAACGTGTACCTTTACAGGATGTTTTACAGTACGTTCTATGTACCGTTCACCTTTTTTTGTCCAAGCACGTCTCAAAAGATTTGAAGCGAGAAAAGAAGCCTCATCCGTGAAGACTACATTACTCCAATCTCGGTTAATATTCTTTCGGGCCCATAGAAACCTTTTTTCTGTATGGGAACTTGTCAATAAAGGTTTTTGCATCGTTGACAAGTATTTTATTTGAAATTCTTTGAGAAGTCGCTGAATAGTTGAAGTGGAGATGTTTATACCCTTTTTCGATAATTTTTCATATGCTTGTCGAATCGATATTGAAGGATTTTCTAAAAATATCTTCTCTATTGTCTTATCGTTGTTCTTTGTTGTCGATCGAGACCTGTCCTTTTTATGCACGTCATCTACAAAACCAGTTTCCAGGTAACGTTGATTCCATATTCTAATGAAGAATCTTGATTTTTTCAAATACCTAGCTGCTTCTGCAACGGTCATTTTTGGTCCCTTAGGATGGCTAACTAAAAATGCTGCTTCAAACCGTACCTTGTAATATGAACTCATTTCACTTTTAATATTGTAAAAACTAATTAATGCCACATACAGCAAAAAAATTATACTGCGAATTAGAGATTCGATTGCTCCTTATATAGGCAAAAAATTTTAGGCTATAAGGCTTTCTGTAGTGTAAACACACTGTACATATGAATAAAATAAATACATTTAATGCCACCTTTGACGATAATTTCATTCAAAAAACAAAAAAAAAGAACAGAATAATTTTATTTAGAGAGGCTAATAGCACATATAAAATAAAATACCCATATGTCCAACGTTCATATAAAGAAGTGTAACCAATTTTTTTCAGCAACCGACACGACCAACCGACAAAAAGCACAAAAAGCAACCGACAGAAGCTTTCGTGAGAAAGGCTTTTTCTTTATTCTCTCTGTTTTCTCAACTTGTTATACATACACATAACATTCATTCAATACATACATATTTTGTTATATGAACAAAACATAGGTACATTTCAATATCTTCAAATGATCATGTATATAATGTAAGGATCAATATTGAGTTCATAATGATCTGGTATATAAATATAATATACGTTTATTCATATACATGAATAAACAATGTTTGTATACATGATAACTGTGTATATGTATGTATGCTTTGGTGATAACGCGATAAAAATAATAGAAATCCATTCTAATGCAATTTTAAAAATTAGAGAACCGGTTTACATAATAAATTGTAGACATGCAGTACAACATGCTGCTGCTTATGCATAATAGCAAATACTATATAAAATGAATAATATGTGTCTATTAGAATCAAAAGGGGATCATAGGAGTGTTAAGTGAAATTGAGATAATCATGAAAATGTTGTCATATCCATATTACTGCTATTGTCACACATTTTTAAAACCTATCCTTTTCTTTAGCATAAATAAACACGATTCAACAAAATAAAAAAAAAATATTTCTTACGGTTTTAGTTAAAACTACATATAAAATTTGGAAAGGTTACTTTTTGAAACTGATACATGGAAAATGCTACCTTTTGAAATTAAATATCTAAAATGAAACTCGTGAAAAAGAAGAAAACATATATAAAAAAATTCGAAACTTAATTATTTTTTATTAATAATTCATAAAAACAAAAAAAAAAATAACAAAAAATAATGCCTACAAATAAAAATAATCTTTTTGATACTTAAAAATAAGGAAATGGTTACCTTTTGAAAAAAAACACTGATTTTCGATTCGATTTTTAAAGGAGAAATGGAAACTTTTTCAAATTATTTAAACTATTTCTAATAGAAAAAAAACTAACTAACAAACTGGCATATCTAACTCTTTTTTGAAAAACTCCTATGATACCCTTTTGATTCTAATAAACACATATATACAATTTATGTGATATACATGAATGAATGTATACATCTATATAAATATGATCTTTTGTACACATACAAGTGTAATGATTATAAAAATAGATTATTCAATTATATATTATATATACCAGGATCTGTAATGTATACAGTATTCATGACCTATCTTAATATATTTATTCATGCCAAAATACTAGATCCACTAGGAGTGCGTTCATAAACGTTACTATAGTTAACTATAGTTCCATTATCATATCATTATCCTTTTTGTTTGTTTTTTTTTTCAGTAGGTTTTTTATCAAATAAATGTTTTTTATTAAACTTACGAGTAAAAATGAAATTATAAATTTTTTTAGAAATTTTTGTATTTCTTTCAAATTCTGTATTTAAAATAAAATCCTAAATATCATTTGAAAATTATTAAAAAGGATAAATACATATTTGAGATTTATGTATATTAATCGTGAAAGTGGTTTTGTGTATCCATCAGAGAATCGAGAATACGCGAGATACATACCTACATTCAAAATAAAATAAAATAAAGAAAATAATTGCATGGGCAACAAATATAAAAAAAATATGCATATATGAAAGGTAAACAATTTATATCCTGAGCTGTACATATATTCTCAAATAATTTATCTTCCTTTTTTGTTTATTTTGTTCACAATATTTTTTTCACATTATTCATGATCATGCATAAAGCGTAACAGATATTAACGGATATATAATACTACTCTTCTCATTATATGAGTACGACTGTACACTGGTATGATACCTCTATAACGTATGTACGATTTATTATTAAACACTCATTCAGGTGAAGTGTTGATTGAATTTTTTCGTTTGATTATAATTTTTTATATTTATATTTTTGTTACATATACATGCATTATTATTACATACTCGTATATGGTATGTATGAAAATTATGATAACGATTAATATTAAGGTAACAACATAACAAAGAAATGATTATTTTTATTATACACTAAATATGTATGTACATAGCTATATGGTCTTCAGAAAAGGTGAAATATGAAAGTGATACTACGGTAAGTATACTTTCACATATAAATAGAAAAGACTATGGCAAAATGATAAAAGAAATTTTTATTATTTTTTTTTTTTTTTTGTTCTGCTTGCTTTTTTTTTTAAATATATTTTTCTATTTAAATGAATACTTACCGTCACATGATGGCCTATATAATGATCATAGGCATGCCTAACATGTCTATTATTATGATGATGATGATGATGATGATGATTTATTGTTGGTGGTGATGGCATATTATGTCCACTATGAGGTAAATGAGATGTATGCTGTAAACCGACCTGATGTCCATGATGATGAGGTACATGACCTTGTTGCGCTTCCATCAAGGTTGGTTGAATATGTGTTACAAATTGTGCCATCTTTTATTTTTATTTTGCTTTTTATTTTATTTTTTTTTTTAATTTTTATCTTTAATTTAATTTTTTTTTTTTTTTTAATTTAATTTAACAATTAGTACAATTCATTTGTAAAATAAAAAATTATCTTTTTCACCATTTAAAAAAAAAACAAATTGAAATGAAACAACAAAATAATCATATCGTTGAAAAAATGATGCACATTATAATTACATGATTTTTATAATAAAAGATGACAACAAACATAGAAATAAATAAACAATTAGAAAAAAAAAATGTATCATCCAATCGAATTAAAATATAAAATAAATTTAATTTAATTTTATTTATTTTTTTCACTTTTTTTGTTAGGTACCTTTTTTCTCTTATTAAATTCACATTTATAATTGATGCAATGATTTTTTTTTTTTGTTTAATTTATAATGGAATGATACATAAAATTATTGTTTGTGAATAAATGAAAATCAAAGCAAAAAAAAAATGATTTTTATTTTTCTTTTTCTTTTGAAAAGCGAAAGTTGGAAAATTTTAAAAACAATTTCCGAATTAATACAAAATGATATAGGAAAAGGTGAATGTATAATGTCAGTAGTGTTGTTTTCTTTTAAATTTTTTGAAATTAATGAAAAATTGTTTTTTTTTTTTTTTTTTTGTAAAAATTATTAAAAATTTTTAGAAAAATATTTATTGAAGATAAGAAATTATAAGAAATAAAATAGTGTAGTGTAGTGTATAGTGTGTGTGTATAGCTAGTATATCACGAGATTTAAAAAGGATGAAAAGTAAATTGTTCTACGGTCACGAATGAACTGAATTTATCACGCATTAACTTCTTTATAACAAGCTTTGAATTTTTGAGTAGCCAACCATCAACGATATACGAATACGAGTAGTGTATATAGTTGAGTTGTTATCATATCACTTCTTTCACCATATAAATATAAATATATATATATATATATATATATACATATTCGTATGTATGTTTGTATGTATTTATATATCACATATGCATATATAAATACAAATAAAAGTAAATGAAAATTTTAACTGAGAAAATTCTCTATAATAAAATGAAATGTGTGTACATACAAGATCACTGTATATACAAACACAATAATATGTAGGTATGTATGTATATATGTATATAATGTATGTATTATATTCTCCATACAATGATATACATTATCTACATATCTACATCTGTATGATGATATTTTGATATAAGCTAACGATTCAATTATACTTCTCTTTTATTTTATTTCATTTTCACAAAAAGGAATCACTCTGCTAAACTTTATCACCATCATCATCATCATCATCATCATCATGTATTAAATTTAAATATTGTGGGAGAAATAACCAAATAATATTACACGAGTACTCAGTGCAACATATGTACATATGTACTGTACTGTACAGAATGCATATTAACCATAGGAAAAACAAACTGAAATACAATATTATCCTCGTCGTCGTATGTATATTTGTTTGATGTTTTATATAGTTTTATTTTCTTTTTTGGTTTGTTGTTGTTGTTATTATTATTATTATTTTTGATTATATTTTCTTTAAAATAAAATATATATGTACAATGTACTACACACATGTATGTATGTATATGAATAAAAATCGAAAACACATGCGCAAATTTTTTAAAAAATTTTTTTTCATCTATACACTATATATCTATAGCTAGCCATTATTTTTTTTTTTTTTAAAGAAAAAAATTTTTCACTCACAATTTATATTGAATGCTATTTTATTAATGAAGAGTCACAGGTATAGATACATAGCTATGCATAGGTGTACATATTTTGTTTTAGATTAGTATGTACATATATATGTAAAAATTTTTATTCATATAAATTTAGATTTATATTATAGATTCATTTTTTTTAAAATTAATTTCATTGCACAAAAAGTTAATTCTTAAAAAAAAAAATTCAACAATAATACGATATACTGTGCATACATTATGTACGTATGTTTATTGCAAGCAAGGGAAAAAAAAACCATCATTATGCTTTTATCCTTTCTTTCCTGTAATAAGATTCAATTATTGGCACAATTTCAGATTTTATACGTGTAATAACGCACATGAAAAAAAAAAAAAAAAAAAAATGAAAAACACTATATACTAGTACAGTAATATGAAAAAAACAAAAAAAAACAAAATTCATTTTAGAAGCCTAAATAAGTAAAAGTACTCGTACATTAAATGTATGCTTCTCATATAATAAATTAAAAAATGGTGTTCATCTGTTGCATGAAAATTAATTATTTATGATTGTTCTTTTTTTTTATTATTATTTGCGAACACAATCCAACAGCAATAACAACATTTTTCTAGAAAATAATAAAAATTGTACATAAATGAGTGTATGAGTATATAAAAGTGGTACAAGGAGGTTACACTGCATGAGTGTACAGATGTACTATTTTCAGTTGAAAATGAAAGCTTTTCCTTTTTAAAGAACAACATCAAATAGTACTCGGTGTTATAAATGTATTATTGTACCAAAAAAAAAAAAAAAATAAATAAACGAAATAATTAAATGTAAAACAGGTGCTTTTTTCATGTTCTTTTGTGTGTTGAATAATTCATGAAAAATTTCTTGAAGGCATTAAAAATGTAAAACAATAACAACGAAATTTTATAAATAAAAATAATCACCTAATATGCGAATGTATAATGTATAATAACCCTCTATTATAAATTACACGTACACATGTGTATATGAGATTGGAATATGTGTACGTGTATTTGTATACATCGTAAATGCATTATGTACCTCTGTGATTATATATTTTAATTAAATTAGGAAATGTAATGCACGTAACATTGAGCTATAGAATGAATGATAATCTATAATTTTCCTGTTCTTTATTGAGTTCCTAGATTTTTTGAATTAAAAAACATTTTGAATTTCATAAACATTTGAAATTTCTTGAAAAATTTTAAAATTGCAATAAATTTTGCTTTTAAAATGTAAAAAAAAAATTCACCAAAAATCAGAATATAATTTTCAATTTAATTGAAAAACAACATGAATCTTTTTGGAAAAAAAAAAAATTATAATAAAATAAAATTTACATACATACACACTCCATAATTTATGTATAACAGTAGACTGGTAATCAATGAAAATGTATATAAAATTTTCAGTTGAGAATAAAATGATCTGATTACATATAATATTGCTGGGAGAAAGGTTATTAACTTTCAGTCCTTCAGCAGATATCATATACGAGTACACATACTTATCAAACTGGTATATCGGATGTGTATAAAATAAAATCTATTTTATAGATATACTATTTACAAGAATACAATTGCCATTGTAATTGTAATAAAATGAAACATGCATACTCATATAAGATTACATATTACATTACCATTTTGCCGTCAATTTGGCTCCAGTCGTCTTCATATAACTTTTAAACAAAAATATCGAATAAAAATAAATGTTTATAGGAATTAGGAATGAGAAAAAAGAATATTTTTTTTTTCAAATTTTCAACAAAATTAAAATTATTATTTTTTATCTTAAAAATTAATTATGATACATTTTAACTAAACATATACTAATTACTTGCATATATCTATCCCATAAGCAACGTGTTTCTTGATCTCTGTAAAAAAAAAAATATATAAAAAAGTTTTAACGAAAATTTTAAAGAAAAATAATTGTTTGAAGCAAATAGAGAAAAAAAACCTTGAAATTTCTAAATCTAGAACACTTTGTGTAATGGCTGGTAAAAATTGTTTAACTTGTTCAATTCCCCAGCATCCTTGACGCCATGGATCTACCAATTTTTCAGCTAGATCAACGAATAATCCTCTTAATTCTCTGGTATGATGTAAATTTGTGGCGATTGTAATTAATGAACGCCAATATGACCTTAAAAATTTTTTATTTATGTACATATGACGATTATTTTTTTTTTTTCTTATTTTCAGTCGAAAAAATGTTTAATATAAAAAATGCATGTATATATTTTCTTACCGAAATTTTGCATCAAGTTCATAATAACATCTCTCAAGTAGTACTGGTTTTAATCGTAAAGATACAAGACTATTTTTGGACATTTAAAAAAATAAGAAATTTAAAATTTTTTAAATTACCTTGAAAAAGAGTTAATGTTTTTTTTATTTATTATTCTTTTAAATGCATATACTAACTGTTTAATTTCCTTTTCTTTATCCATTAAACAACGTAATTCACGAAGATCTAAAAGAAATTCCTTATCCATTTCGGTATCATAATATTCTGGTCCAGAATGTTGATATGTATACGTCCAAAATGTCATGATTGCTTGTGAACAATCAAAAAAATCCAAAAATGTTAAATATTGTAATTTTTTCTTTGTCGTCTCGAACCGTAGACATGCTAAGAAAACGACTGTAGCATATTTTCTATAATAAAATTCAAAAATATTTAATCGTTTAGTCAATTTGATTTTGATTTATAAATTTTTCGTAAAAATTTTCTTACTTTGCAAGTTCCTCGGGAAGTAGAAAATGCTGTTTTATATTTGTTATAATACTTCCTGGCATTTCTTCAACAACCTTAAATATTCTTTTCACATTATCAAATTGTCGTCTATATACAAATTTTAATTTTATTTATTTTTTTCTACTATATGGATATTTTTAAATGAAATACACACTAAATTACCTGCAAGATTTTAAACGAACTCCTGTTTTATCAGCAATTTCATCAAGATCTTTACGATATCGTGATGATAATTTTTTACCTAGCATTTCTCTAGCAACAGTATCATCTAATGAATAGTATCTGAAACAGTTTTTGTATATATAATGTACTCATATTAGTTATTTTTTAAGATAGGTAATCAAAACAAATGATATGTGGAATATTTTACCTTTCAATTAGTAGAGCTCTGGTATGTGGTTCCAATTGAAATGATGACTGTTCTGATAATTTAGTTGGCTGATAAAGCAATCGTTCAATCAATGAATATGTTCTATAATGATCTAATACATCGGAAGCAATCAATTCTAAAGGAGCACCCATAAATTGATCGAAGCCTTTATGTTTTAATAGAGCAACTGCTTCACTGGCTACAAATTTAATATTTGGAAAAAATATTTCAATTTCTTTGGTCTTTTTTTTTTCAATCAATTCAATTTCTTATATTTTAATTCTTACATGAATATCCTTCTATCCATAATTGATAAATTTCTGGATCAACTATTGTATAATTACTTATAAAAACATCAACTTCGGCAAACATTTTTGTTTCAACAAAATTTTAAAATAAAGTGTGTATTATAAATAGAGACACCGCAAAAGTATCGATAGTATCGGGCATCGAGTATTTTTGATTCGATACTATTCGATACACATCGATTCTTTCAAATTCCGATACTCCTCGCATCGATGCCTAATTTCCTAATATCGAATAAGTCGATACTTTTGAATATTTTGAACAAGTCATTTTTCCATATGTCAAAATATTTAGCATTTTATTCATTTTATAATATAATATAATTTCTTATCGATATCGCAGATCTGTGTTTTGTGTCTCCTCCGTCATTTTGTTTTCTTTTACCTAACCAAACCATCCATCCTCTTAAGATAACCAACAACACAAAACAAGATATAGTTTTTTTTTCGGTATGTACCTACATTTTGTTGTACTATATATTATATTTTATATTTTTTTTTGTGTGAATAAATTCACAATTTCAAATTCTGTGTTGTACATTATTATTATCATTATTTAATCATTTTATCATAATTTAATAATATTATTTAATAATAGTAGCAACATCAGTGCCTTGTGAAAGACTATTTTCAAAAGCAGGAGCAACTGTTACTCAAAGAAGAAACCGACTGCTTGGAAAAAGATTGAATAAATTATTATTTCTATCATCATGTGATGATGACGAATATTGGTTTAACTTATAATGTTGTATTTTTTGTACTGTACGGTACGTTCACGACAGCGACAACGTTTGTAGCCCTTTCGATCTCAAATTTAATTTTACAAAAATAAAAAAACTTAAGGATTGGTTTCATTTTAATGCTTTTTTATTATTATAATTGTATAAATAAGGAAATAAAAAATGTATTTCATTTAACAATATACCTCTTTCATTTAACAAAATACATCCTTCATTTCTCGGAGTACCTATTCCCAAAGAACTAAACTTTTTTCTTTGACCAGTTTCATATTTAAGTTCGATACCAAAATATCGATATTATTGGAATCGAGTATTTTTTATATGATATTATCGAGCATCGGTATCGACGTTTTGCGATACCGATGCCGATACTCGATACCGATATTTGAAAATTGCGGTGTCCCTAATTATAAATAAATAAATAACTAGTAGTATATCAAAATACGACAATTACTTCACTGTTCACTCACTGTGCTGACAGCTGACACTAGTATACAAGACAAGTTGAAGTTGACAGCCGCTGAATCTACCTGCAGCTGTTTCCGCTTGACTGCTGCCACCTGTTAGCTGATAGATTTAATTCCATTGCACTATTAAACAGTGCTACCGCTCCATACCGCTCGAAAATAATTTATATCAAAATTGTGAATCATTACAAAAAATAGCAGAGTTTGCAGTGAGTTCAAAATGTCTAATTAATGCTATCTCTAATATCTAGTCTATTTTAAATTTTATTCTTGAGAAAAATTGAGATAAAAAATAATTTTTTAAATTTTGGTAGAAAATTTTATTACCGAAACGGTAACAAGCATCATCATAAAATATTGGAAATGGAACAGAACGGAAATGAGTAAAGTGTAAATCTTTTAATTTAAAAATTTAAGTACAAACACAATCAGTTACAATTCCAAAATTAATAAATATCTAATCATTAATTTAACTTTGTTTTTTTTATTTAATAATTTGTGGGCATTATTAATAGTATTATATTTTAATAATTTATTCTACCAAAATATTACAATAATTATTTTTAAAAAAAAATACAATATTTTCTATTTTAATAATTAATTGAATTTTTTTTTAATTACAACAGATACAAATAAATAACAAATTTCGTTATGTAAATTAATTGAAATGTTTTTGGATCATATGATTTAGCTGTTATCCGTACATTATATAATTTATCTTTCTTTAATTTACCAGTTGCAGATAAATAAGCAATACCTTTTTTTAATTCATGCGTTTCCAATTTAAATAATCTCATATTTTTATTGCTGTTATTATTATTGTCTAATATGAATATGGTTTCATATAGGACATTTCTGTTTAAATCAAAATTAACTAATGTATAGAATGGTTCTGATATTTTAAATTTCTCCAATGATATTGGAATATAAGTTAAAATTTCGGCAATTTTAGCATTTTCACTGCATCTAAACTGTTCATCACACATTAGAACACAATTTCTATAAAATGAAATTAAATGAAAGATTCAAGTGAACCACATAAAAATTAATATGTAAAAGAAATTATGTTATAAATACCCAGTTCTTTCATCCTTTATATATTCTTCAGTACATGGAGTTGGAATACATAGATATGATCCTTTAATATTTAAGCATTTCTGTTCATATCCACAATCATGTTCTATTCTTGCACATTCATCAATATCTGAACATCAAATATTTACCAAAATAAGAAAAATTAATGAATTAATTATGTATTTCATTTACTTCAATTTTTTTTAAGTATAGCCATACTTTACCTTTACAAACGCCATTTACACGATAATATCCTTCAGAGCAGTCATTTTCTGTATAACCATTAGTTGATGAATTTATAAATGCAAAGTCTGATAAAAATTCATTATCATCTGTTTGATCCAGATAAAGTGGATCTGGTCCACAACCTTTTTTATCTGGATTCAACATATAACCATTTGGGCAGCTGCATATATAACTTCCAGGTGTATTTTTGCATGTATGAGAACAGTCATTTCGACTTTCATTAGCACATTCATCTATATCAACACATTTTCCTTCTTTATCATCATATTTATATCCAGATTTACAGGAGCATATGAATCCACCTTCGATATTTTTACAGGCTTCATTCTCATCACAAATTGATTCCATTAGACATTCATTTACATCTGGTTTAGAAATATACGCAAATAACTTAATGATCTTCAAATGGTAATTATTTTATAATTTGTTTTGATTGTATGTTACCTTTGCATTGATTATTTTCGTCTGGCTCAAATCCAAATGGACATGGTAAAATTCTTTCTCTATAGAAATAAAATGTAAATGAATGTGAAGAATATAAAACTAATAAAATGGGAGGATACAAATTCATTAACTTACATTTTAAATGGTGCCAATCCTGGATGTAAATTGATCTGAGTGAAATAAAATTTAAATTTTATTGAAAAATAATACAAAAATATTAATTCATTTTATGTACCTCCTTGGTATCTTTATCTATCGGATGATATTTTTTCAATGTGACTACAACTTTCATTCCAGAATGGCTAATAAATTCGGATTTTTGTTCTTCTATATCCGGTGTTTTGATTTCTGACTTTGAGCCTTTAAAACAAAACCAAAAATAAATAATTTATATCATTTTCATTTAAAATTTATGATATGTATTAAAATACTTAAGGCGAATTGATATTTAGATTCATCTGGTGCTACAACTCGTTCATCCTCTTCATCAGAATAGTCTTGATAATAAAGAGATGGTACATCATATTCAGCAGCTGGTCCATAAGGATTCTGAAAAAAGAATAACATAAAATGTAAAACGAAAATATCCTTAAAACATTGCCCGAATCATAAATCATACTTTCACTCGCAAACTCTTCAACAGACTTGAATTTAAACATTTTCTTTCGCGGCATTTAACGATTTCCACATTTTCTCCTGGACAATTGTTACCACCGTCTTTCGGTACTGGATTCGTACATGTTCTTGTTCGTTTTTTAAATCCAGTACCACATGTTTTACTACATTCAGACCATGCAGACCATTCCGACCATCCCCCATGTACTAATTAGATAAATTATAAAATTATTTTTTAGCTTTTTGCTTGTGCTCGTTTGAAATTTGAAATTAATTTAAACTACCCACTTGAACATGGACCAGAAAAACATTCAATAGTGTTAGAATATCGTCCTTTACATGGATTTCCCCCATAAGCAGGAATTGGATTATTGCATTTACGATATCTTTCTTTTCTTCCAGTTCCACATGTTACAGAACAAGGAGACCATGCTGTCCAATCAGACCTAAAATAATTATTGTAAACTTTAATTTTCAAAAACATCTAAATTGTATTCCTTTCATTCATTCGTACCATCCTCCATCAATTGGACAGAAGTTCACATTACAAATTTGTTCTTCATAATCCATACCAGCGCAGTGTTTACCTCCGTACATTGGTTTAGGAGAATTACATTCCCTGTAGCGTTTTCTTGTTGGACGATATGTATCATTTATATCGGTACACTGTTTCGAACATGAATTCCATTCTGACCATTCACTCCAGCCACCGTCTACCTAAATATAAGAAAATTATATCGCATAAATATTCACTATCGAAATTTGGTTTTGGTAGCAAATTTATTTTACCGGACACGGTAACATTTCACACATTTCTGATTCATAATTTGATCCAATACACTCATTTTCACTATTGGCTGGTTCACCGTTCAATTGTAGACAACGACGACGTCGACTTTTTATACCTGTACCACAACTTTTACTACATGGTGTCCATGATTCCCATTTAGACCAAGTAACAGGCGCTTAAAATCAAATCATATAACAACTTATATTAAATAAATTGCGATTGGAAAATGCGATAATAAAATTCATTTTACTTTTGATTGTAACTTGAGTATCTCGCCTAACTTCTCCAAGAGCATTTGTGGCAAAACATGTATAGGTTCCACTCAGTTCCTTTCTAGCATTTGGAATTTTCAAAATTGTTTTATCCGAAGAGAATTGTGCGTTCTTGATACTATCCTTAACGGATATACCGTCCTAAAATTTAAATACATATTTAATGAAGTAGGTATAGGCGAAAAAATTAAATTTTAGATATATTTACCTTATACCAACTAATTATTGGTTTTGGAGTTCCTTCTGCTGGACATTGTATTGTTATTGTTTGATACTCTTTAAAAGTTTGTTGCTTTGGTGAATCAGAGTTGATGAATGGAACTCGCTGAACTTCTACACTGTATTTTTTCTCTATAAATCCCAATGAATTATTTGCATAACAACTATAAATGCCTGATGTTTTAATATCATCCAAAATCTAAAAAATGTAGAATTGAGAAGAAACAGTATGATATTTACTAATAAGAAAAATTAATTCTCGTTAAATTCATTTCATCGTTATACCAATTGAGATGAATTCGTTACTAAAATTTCGAAATCATTTCGATTGTATTTGTCATCGGTTTGTTGTAACCAAAATATTGTTGGCGGAGGATTTCCAGTAACTGGACAATCTAGAACTGTTTGTTGTCCAATCACATGAGTATATGGAATAATATCTTCTTCGAATACATCGTTATTTTGTTCAAATTTCGGAGGAACTAAAAATAAATTAATTTATTATAATTTTTTTTTAAATGAAAAATAGCCAAAAGTGACTTGTAAAATTGATTTTTTTTGTACCTAAAACTTTGACATGAAAATTTTTCTGTGATTCACCTAAATCATTGACAGCTGTACAAACATATTCCCCGGAATGACGATCTAAATTTGCATTAAATATTGTTAAAGTTTTCATATCCTTCGATAAAATATGATCATAATCACGAATCGGTTCATTATTCTAAAATTTAAAAAAAATATTGATCATTTTATTATATAAAGAAATCTAGAAGAAAATAAATTATTTTTTGTCTTTACTTTTATCCAAGTAATTTTTGGTTTAGGATCACCTTGCCAAGGGCAATATAAAATCAGTGGTAAATCTTCAAGTACAGTGATATTAACAGATGGTTTCCTATCAGTTTCGGTTCCTTTTAGAATTGGAGGATCTGTGAAAATTCAAAAATTTACAAGAAGAAAGAAAAATTATAATTTTTCTCGATTATAGAAATTAGGAAAAAAAACTTACAGTTTATTTGTACATGAAAATCAGTTTCCTGACTACCCAGAGAATTGATCGAATGACATTTATAAACGCCAGGCTTTTTCTTGTTAGGGTCTTCAATCACTAAATATGCAGTCAGTGTATGATTTTTTTTAGTCAATTTTCCATATTGATCCAAATTTGAAATCGGATTCGAAATCGTATCATTTGGATACGATGAATATGAGACAACTGGATTACCATTACGATCTGTATAAATTGTTTTTTCTGTTTCAGTAGATAGAGGTATTGAAGATGTTGACCAGAGTACTTTATTATTGAATGACCAGGCAACAATTGGTAGTGGATTCGCTTCTACTGTACATGCTAATTCTAAACTGTCATTTTCTTGAATTCTTATATTCCGTTTGGGAGTTATAAATTTTGGTGGTGCTATAATATTTTTCAGAAAGTTAGATATAAGTTTTAATTTCGATAATGCAATAAATAAAAATACCGAGTATATCAACGTTGAATGTGATCTCTTCCTCTCCCAAATTATTTGTTCCAATACATTTATATTGACCGCTATCTTCTATTTTCGGATCATTTATTTCAAGAATTTCTTGATATTCATCGGTTAAATTAGCTCTGAAAAGTACATATGAACCTCAATTTATTTCCAAAAATTTGTACAATAATTTGTTATTAATTTACCCATTTTTCATCCAATAAATTTTTGGTTGTGGATTACCGATAAGATTGCATTCAAGTTTCAAATCATCATTTTCAGATACTTCGATCCAATTATTTTTTGGTCCTTGTATTGATGGTGAAACTATACAAGAAAATATAAATATAGAGTACGCGATTTAATAAACCGATGAAAATATAATTTTTATTATTAACCTTGTACATCCATTATATACGATATTTCATTCTCTCCAAATTCATTTTTTGCTACACAAGTATATTCTCCGGAATGTATTATTTGTACATTTTTTAGATGTAATTCTTGATTTCTAGATAATTCGGTTTTATCTTTGCGCCATATTATCTGCATAAAATTGAAAAATTTTACAAATCATTTTATTTAATCAATCATTTTCTAGTTTGAAAACTTACTTCCGGTTCTGGAAAACCCTGAGCAGAACACTTCAACGTTACATCTTCGCCCAATTTCAATTCAATTGTTTTCGGTTTGATTTTATTTTCAATTTCATTACTGCTTGTATTCTCATTTGAGTTATCAAGAAATTTCGGTGTCATCCAAACACTCAATTCTTGTGTATATTCTGTAGAACCAGCTTCATTTGTTCCAATACATGTGTAATTACCACGCTCATCCCATAAGACAAAATCAATTTGAAGAACTTGATCATATTCATCGAATAATTTTTCACCATCTTTATACCAAGTATAACTTATTGCATTCTTTATGGGACAAAATATTTTAACATCCTCATATAGTGTTGAGTTAATTATTTTGTTGTTCAAATTGATTTCATCTTCATCAATAGTTGGTTTTCCTATAAAAAGTTTGAAAATATCAGAGATATTTATAAAATTTCTTCTTGAAGTTTTCAAACAATTATTATAACAATTCTCTTCTTATACCTATTCCAATTATTTCGATAAATTTCTCATCATATCCTTCTGTATTTTGTATGAAACAACTATAGACTCCAGTTACATTTTCAGGTTCCGAATTAATTATGTCCAGAATTTTTTCTGTAAATGAAAGAAAAAATATTTACATTTTTATTTATCGAGGTGTCAAATTACATGTATTGCTCTATACCTTCAAGAATAATTCTATTATCTTTCTTCCAAAATATATCTGGAGAAGGTTCACCATTTCCATTGCAATTCAGTGATATTGATTCGAATGGTAATAATTTTACAACTTCTGGCAATTGTGTTGTAATTTTCGGTTTAACTGAAACAACAAATAATTCTGTTTAGATTTAATAAGAACATAAAAAAAAATAAAATAAAAATTTATTTATTTACAGTTAACATTTAAATAAAAACTTTTTTGAGCAATTCCATGATTATTTTGTGCTTCACAAGTATACGTTCCAGTATCCGATATGATTGTATCCACTAGAACTAATTCATCATTATTGTCATTTAAATGGATTCTTTCGGTCTCTTCCAAAGGAAGACCATGCTTAAACCAACTAATATTTGGCTAAATTTATTTGAAAAATGAAATAAATTTATTTGTTTGTGTGCTTGTTTTGTTTGAAGGCGAATCGAAAAATAATGTCTTACCATTGGATACCCTTCAACATTACATCGCATCATTGTGTTTTGATTCATTTTTGAAAAGATAATTTCATCGTCAGGTGGATAAATGTAAGGTGGTACTAAACAAAAGATTTTTTTTATATTTTTTTTATAAATCTTTTAAATATAAATATTTTTTATAATTTTTAAATGAAAGATGTTATTTACCATAAACGATCAAAATGATTTTTTTGGTGGCTTGTCCAGCTTGATTTTTAGCTAAACATTCATATATTCCACTATCTTTAAAATTTGCATTAAATCTATACATATGAATTATTTGAAAAATTTATTAATTAATTTATGTAATTTATTCGTTATAGATAATTAAATTTTCTTACGTTAAAGAAGTATTCTCAAAAATATAATTCGTATCGTTCACATCCAATGAATTATTATTGAAATTCCATGAAATTTTCGGTATTGGAAAACCATCAATATCGCCACAATTCAAAATTACTTGCTGTCCTTTCTCCACCATAATCACAGCATCTTCGGTAGATTTGAATTTCGGCGGTGCTATATATCGAATGAATCGTAAAAATAATTTTGCCATTCTCATTATTGATAAATAAACATACCCACCACAAACAAATCGATCTGTTTTCTGTCTTGACCAATTGAATTATCTGCAGCACAAATATATTTTCCAGAATCATATAATTTTGCATTAGAAATTGAAAGATTTTCATTTGTTTCACTACCATAAAAAAAAAATATCAAGAAAAAAATTAAATTGTTTTTCGATTATTTAATTTTTTTTTTTTTTTTTTTTGTAATTTATGTGTGGATCTCACATAATTTCTTCTCCAGTTATTTCATTTCTTTTGATCCAATAAACGGTTGGCGTTGGATATCCAGCTGCTTTACAAAATATATTATCAGTATATCCTTCCGTAATTACATATTTAACAGTTTCTC
Organism: Villa cingulata; assembly: GCA_951394055.1. NCBI lineage: Eukaryota > Metazoa > Arthropoda > Insecta > Diptera > Bombyliidae > Villa > Villa cingulata. The sequence continues at coordinate 32,556,890 of OX596021.1, read as the reverse complement.
CGGGAATAATTTCCAATAATTTATCATTCTGATGATTTATTGGAAAAATATCCTGGATATTTGGTTTTTCTAAAAAATTCCACAAAAGAATTATAGAAAAATACATTATGAGTACACTAGATCAGTGCATTTCAAATAAAATACAATATTTTACCTTCAACTAAAATATGAAAATATTTCTCTTTGTCGTCTTCAACGCCATTTGAAATTCGACAGTAATATGAACCAGCAATTTTAGCTACAAGAGTTTGATGTGTTGAATTATCAAAAATTTCATTATCAGTTACTTCATCTGGTAGAATCCATTCTGCAGTTGGCTTTGGATTACCAATTGAATCACAATTCAATGTAATTAATTCACCAGATCTTACAGTAATATCTTTCATATATAAAAATCCAAGAAATTAAAATGAATTAATGAATTAAAAAACAAATCGATTTAATCAAATTTTCTACTATTCTTATTCTACATTACATTCATCATCTGGTGAAAGGATTTCTGGTCCAAATAATACATCCATATATGCAGTATCTTCATTTGATGTTCGACCATTACTCGCTTTACATGTATAATTACCAGTATGCCATCGTTCAATATGTTTAATTACCAAATTATCAGATGATATCTGTACTCGTACAAATTTTGTAAGAAGAACGAAAACAAAATTTTTCAAAATTACAATTTCTACATTTTATCTATACCTCGCGTATATAAAATTGAATAAAATAAAAAACAATAAAATTTTCATACTTCAATATTTGGATTATTTTTAAGTTCTTTATCTCCAAAGAACCATGAATATTTAACATTATCCGATGGCAATGCAAAACAATTGATCTGATAATCGACTTCATTTTCTTTGATTACCATATACGGTTGCATTAATTTAACATTTATTGGTATAATATTCTCTTTAACAATAACATTAATAATTTGTTCATCTGAACCATGTTCATTTTCAACATGGCATAAATATGATCCAGAATCTTCAAGAGTGATTTTATTAAATGTCTGATGATAAACTTTTGTTCCACTGTTACAAAATCAAAAACAAAAATAAATTTTTTTTGTTTCGAAATAAGAAATAAAATTTTTTTATATTTTTTGTAATTTATGAAAACAAACCTTATATTCTCGGACGTTATAATTTCATTATTCTTTTTCCATGTTAATTTAGCTGGTGATCTAGAAATAACTTTACATTCGATTTGACCAACATCATGTCCTTCTAAAAATTCTACGTAATTACTTGTGGTTGAAATTTTTGGTTTTCCTAAATAACAATTGAAAGAAATATTAAATTTTTTTTTTTTTTTTTTTTGAAATTGTCGTCTTTTGAATTGTCTTATACTATTCTATATACAAATAAGTATAAGTGTACGTATACGAACCACCATCTTCAGCTTTAATTGCAGTAGATAGTAAATATTTTAATTGATTCCCTTGTGAATCGATTCCCCTCACATACACTTTGAACATATTTTTCGGTGGTATAAATGGTTTTGTTGTATAAATTGATGAATTATTTAAATTTTCATTCGGTCCCAAATATTTTAATGGTAACAGATTATTTTTATTATCTGAATTATATTCGATTGGAACTAATTCAATCGAAATCAATTCATTTATTAAATTATCATCAGACGGTGCTACCGATAAAATATTCGGAATATCTAAAAAAAAAGAGATTTATAAGTAATTCTCAATTTCGTCTCAAACAAAATATACTTTTAAGTGTATACTAACTTTTAACTGGATTCAAATTTGTTTCATTCAAATTTTGTGGATATTCAGTTGAAAATCCAAAATCAAATTTTAAACTACTTAAACCAGTCAATTTAACTGAATGCTCAGAATCAGATATTGTTTCAACATTCCATGTTCCAGGAATTGGATCATGTACATTTACCACCTATAATTGTACACAAATGAAATAATTTGATTTTTAAAATGTTTTATTCATTTTTAATTTATTAAAAAAAATTTTCTTTTTTTTATGAACCTTCAAATTGCTTAAATTCAAAATTTCATTAACATCTGATGGTTGTTTTGTTTGATTTGGATCTGTTAATGTTATATTCGGATTTTTACCAGCAACACTAACTGTTAATTCTTTTAGATTTTGATCAACTGGTATATCGATTGAATGCTGTCCAGGTTCTTTTGAATACATATAATTCAATGGAATTAAATCATCATCCAGTGATATTCGAATACTTTCTAAAACCTATAAAAAATCATTAAATCATTTATTTTCTTTTGATCTGTATAATGATCAATCTATATTTATATATCTACTTCTTTGATATCGGTTTTATTTAAATTGAAAATTTGTCCATTACTTAAAGCAGCTAACTTTTCGTAGACATAATAACCTTTATCTGATTTTGGTGAATTACAAAATCCAGTTAGAAGAAATGTTAACTGTTTAATAAAATATAATAATAATAATAATAGAAAAAACAAAACAAACAATTTAATGAGAAAAAATTTTGTGAATGTATAAACGTCTTAAAAAATTGATAATTACTGTGGCTTGATGTTTCTGTATTAAATCGATTGTGATTTGATCTAATCCATAATCCTTAGCAGTTGCATCAGTAAATACATATAAAAGTGATTTTGGTAATGCTGATTCTAATGCAAGATTTATGCCACCGATCGGTGATTCTGGACAATCACCGCCACCTAATAATTCTAAATTACGTAATTCGTCTAGTAATCGATCCAAATTTTGTGTTACTAATTTTGGTCCGACATCTTTTAATAATTTTTGTTTTTTGAAGCAAAAATTTAAAATGAAAAATGTAAGAATACGAATATGAAAAAGAAAAACAAATTATATAAAAATATATGTACAAAAATGTTTTTCAAGGATTAAGGATAATAATGGATTACTTAAATATGTATGTATATTTTTTAAATAATATATTGCATATGTATGTTTCTTTGCGTGATTGGAATAAATTTCTTATTAACATATTATTCAGGAAATTTTATATTTATTTATTCGTTAATATTAAAATTCATTTCCTTAATTCAAATAAAAATATATCCCATTCATCATATGCAATATAATGCGAAGAAAAATATATGTACGTTAAATAATATTTATATAAAATAAATGATTTGTATATGCACATATGTACATAATTTCGTTATATATTCGTCTATTATATACACATACACATACATACATAAATTATGCGATAAGAATGGGTCATTCAAGTTCAAAACTGATGCCAATCATTTCATATTACACTTAAGTATCACAAAAGCATTTAAAATAATAATTTATTTACACGCTCACTTCTTAACAGAGAATGAGACAAAAGTAATATTATCATGTGAATTGGACTGCCATATTTTTTTATAAATCATCATTTTTTTATAGCGTAACAAATAAAAAATATATCATCTCATCACACACATATCATCTAATCGATTGTTTTCATAATGCAATTTTATAAATTATTATTACAATTCGCATGCGATTCTTATCAAAATATGTAGTAATTTAATATTGGTTTTAGAATATAATAATTTACATCAGAATCAGACACGTTTCAAGGTCTTCATTATACAAGTATACATTAAAAATTAATATTACAACTAATTATGTTGTTGTTATTTCAATAATTATTATTTTTTTTTTTTTTTGAAATTTTGATAAGATACAAACTATATATTACTCGTATGCATACTCATATAAAAGTGATATATGAAAAAATATATATATGTAATACTTATATATGTATATCAAATCATATCAAAATAACTTACATTCATCTCTGAATGGAACAAATATATAATTATATATTGGATTCTTTTCTCGTTGTGTAATCTCATTGATAATTGCTTCCGCTCCATCAGTTAATTGTTTTAAATCATCAAACATTGAATATGTACCATCAAATATTATTATTAAACTTCTTTGTTCATTATCTGGTTTATTATATGGCATCTCATTATATGATGGTATTTCAATTATTTTTGAACCATGTTTATGATGTAAATATATTTTATTTTGTTCAACATTATCATAATGTGTAGAATTTTTTAATTTTTTTAAATTTTCTCTTATTTTTTGTTCCATTAATGGATCATATTTTTCTAATAATTCAATATATTCATAATTTTCATAATTATTATTATGTTGTCGACTAACACGAATATAATAATTATTATCATTATTATCATTATTATATAAATTTTCATTTATATTTTTTATATCATTATTGCGATTATTTTCAATAATATTTTCACTGCTATTATTATTATTATTAACTAGATTTTCATCAAATTCATTTTTCACCAAAGATATATTTTCATTTTCAATTAAAAAACTTTCCAAGTTATGATCTTCATCACTATTATTATTGTTATCATAAATATTGCTCCTAATATTATTTACCTTATTGATCGTATTCGATTCATTTATTATTTTATGATCATTCAATAAATTATTAACGATTTCAGTTACACTTGGAACTTCCGGTTCAATATCAACTGTAAAAGTTGTTAAATTTATTTCACCACTATCATCTGTATCATTATTATTATCATTATTATCACTATCGCTGCGATCATCATACTCTAAGCCTTGTTGTAAATTTTCAATAATTTTATCCGAACCAATATTAAATGTTGTCTGATTAATATTACGATCATCATTATTATCATTTTTATTATCCGTTTGACCATTACAATATTTGATGCAAAATAACAATAATAAAATAGGAAAAATAACTTTTAAAAAAATCATATTTTTAATAAATTTTTTATTCATATTTAATTCAAAATATTTTATTTTAATCTATGCATATACTGTTTTATAATAATAAAGTAAATGAATATTGTCTAGATTAAACGAAAAATAATATTTTTATTTGAATAAATTTATAACTCGGACAAAATCCAAATTAAAACTGATATTCGAATTGAAATGATCGATGATATTTTCTTGATGAATTATGATGCATTTTACTCCCTAATCTCTCTGTACTACCACGTACTTACTACATACCAAAGAACAAATTCATATATTTTATTCTAATTTTATAGCAGTTTACATATACATACAAGTAAATTATTATAGTACTCGTTCATATACGATCAGTTTTAGTATTCGAAACAAAAATGATAAAGAATGCCTCATATAAATGTGTAAGATCGTATAAGTATATAAAATGCTATTTTTATTTAAAAAAAAAAAAATAAATAAATTAAATTCTTATCAATTCCCTGATGACTACTTACATAGACAGAATTTACAATAATTTAATAAAAATTGAATGAGTTAAATAAAAACAGCTGGTTTTGTATTGAAAATAAAAATGAAAAATTATTTAGAAATTTTTATGGCATGTGTCGTCTTAGATCTAATTATTATCAATCAATAATCTATATGTTTAGGTACGTAAATAAGTATATGAACAATACGCACATACATATAACACATAACAATGCACACTGAACCGATAAAGTATTGACAGTGCATAAGCACCTTGTGGTGTGTAGATCAGGACTTTGTAGAAATGTGTAACTTTCAACAGTTTTTTTCAGGCATGAGTAGAGATCTCAAATACATAAGATTGATTTTGGAAACATCAAATGATGATCATCAAATATTAGAATTCAACTTTATACGCTGAATTATAAAATGTTATCATCAAAATTTGATATTTACGAAATCAAACTTATGTATTTGGGTTCATTGTCTTCATTGTGTCCTAATACTTTTTCGAATTAGTGTATATATACATACATATATATGAACAGTCAAAATATTAATTAAATTATGAAAATAATTACACATAATAACATAATAGAATCACATTTCTATGATGAAATCAGTTCGTTTTTTTCTTCTAATTTTTATTTTTATAAATTTTTTTTTTTTGGCTGTTATTGTTGAAAGTTTACATCTACGACTAGTAATAATGAAATTATGTAATAAAATAATTTCATGTTGAGGAAGACGACGACCGATTACGTCGACAATAAATCAGTTAGTTTGTTAATTACTCAAGGTCAAGTAATTTGTATTTATTTACAAATTTTTTTTTGGTTTATTTGTTTGGTTGTATTTTTTTGTTTTCACTGATTACAAATATTAAATCATAATATTTTGAGATCGATTAGTTGAAAGAGGTCAGTCAAAAAACATTAAACAAATAAAACAAATTTGATTTTTTCTTTTTTTAAAACATACTTACAATATATTTTATTTCTAATTTTTCTTTTTTATATAAATTTATTTTACCATTTTTTTTTTATTTATTTTTTTTTTGCTTTCTTGAATAACAATTTTATTATATTCTTTGTTTTATTCAGTACATGTACATATGTTTAAGAAATAAAATCAAGAAAGAAAAATTACTAAATTATGATTAAATTCTTACTTTAATTTTAGGTTCATTTATTTATTTTTTATTTTTGTTTTACAATTTTTATTTTATTATAATTGAAATTCTACACTATAGTTACTCGATTTAAAACAAAACACAACAAAAAAGATAATAATATTCTTCTTTCTAAGTATTTATAAATGTATTTACATAATTATTTTCTTTTCATGTATACATATTTATTGTTTTCTGATTTATTTTTATTAAATTTTTCATTTAGACATATTTTCTTTTTTGGATTTTATACGTTCAATGTAGTAGATAATGGCAGAATCACAATCCATTCGCTGTTTATGTCGCTTATTTTATTTGACGCTTTCAGAAATTTACTTAAAGCTCACCGCAGATTTGCAGCAAATAAAATAAGCTAAGCAAATCAACGCAACGTGTATTGTGACTCTAACATAATTTTTAGACTACGGTTTATATTTTATTTTCTGAATAAATTTTCTTCTTATTCTTCTTTAATTTTGTATTTTTATTCATTTGATGTTGATTTTTATCTTGTTTTTTCTTAATTTTATTCCTATTATTATTCTTTTGTTTTTCTATACAATGAAAAATAAACGAATTATTAACATTACGAATACAATAATGAAACACAAACGTAAATTTAAGTAACGACGGTATATACGTAAAATAATATTATTATTATTATTCCATAAAATACTATGTGGTTGTTTTAATTTAATTAACTGTTATTTTAAATCAATTTCCTCATCAGAATCAGAATTTTTACATTTTGATATTGCACATTTAGCTATTAAATCATCATATGATTTACCATGTAAAAAACATACTAGTACAACTGTCATATTATCACCACCTAATCCACCCATTTGACAATCTGGTGCCAGACAATGTGTCATCAATTGTTCGCATATTTCTTCTGGATATAATCCCATTCCTATTCGTTTACGGCAAAATTCAATAACTTCTTCATTACTTAATACATCCCAAATACCATCACAGGCAAGTACTAAAAATTCCCAGTCTTCATTTATATCACGAATTTCAACATCCGGATATGCTTTAAAAGTACATATTAATTCAAAGAAAAAAAAAATCATTTTTTATTTAATAATTATTTTTAATTTATTTAATTCGAGTGGCATTTTCTTTAAATTTACCAGTGACGATTTGTTGCTCCGGTTTTTTTGATAAATTCTTTTTAAACACAAAATCTCCAAGAGCTCTTGATAAAGCTAAATTACCATTGACTCGATTAAATTCCACCCAACCACCACCTTCATTGATTCGTTTCGATTCCTCTTCATTATTTGGTTTATGATCAACTGATAATGCCTCAACCTAAAATATAAAATTATAAAAAATAAAAATAAAACAAAAAAAAAAAAAAACAGAACCAAAAAGAAACAGAAATACACAAAGGAAAAAAAAAATTAAAAAATTTTTGTTTTTCAATTAAAATTCTCAACTACCATTTACCCTTCCATCAACACAAGCAACCGCTCTCGAATCCCCAGCATTTGCACAATACAATTTGTTATCTTTGATTAAAACTGCAATTGCCGTTGATCCAGCCGATTGATCACCTAATGTTTCATCACATAACATCGTATAATCTATATCCAAAAATGCCTATAAAAAATAAAAAAAATAAAATTTTTTATAACATTTTTTTTTAATTTCATTAATAGTTAAATGATTTTCTCTCTGCCTCTCTCTCTCTCTCTCTTTCGTTCTAAGTACCTTTCTCATTGCTTCTGGAATATCTGTTTTATATTCAGACCGACGAACAATAAATTTATGTAAATGTTTACCAGCATATTGTGCAACCGATGCACCACCATGACCATCATATACAGCAAAAAATGCTGTACCTGGATCATCTGGTAACGATAGTATATGAGTATGTGAATCTTCCATATTTACTCTCCATCCTTGCATACAACTTGATCCTACCTATTTATTTATTTATTTATTTTTCATTCAATTAATATTTTTTTTTTTTTTAATTAATTAACTCACTCTGTAGTCTTTACTCTGACAATATGCTGATTCTTTTGCTGTAACTGGTTCTGAAAGTGTTTGCCCCATATTTTATGAGTTGTGTTTTTCTTATTGTGATAGGTAAATTCTGTTAAAACAAATCAGGAGCACAAAAAAAAAAAATGAAATTTTATAAATTTTATGCATCATAGACAAAATGACAGTGATGAAAAAAACTTTTCTAAAATTAACAGAAAATTTAAGTTTCTTTCAAAATTTTCAAATTTCACCACTAATTAAAAATATATTGTACTATATTTTCAGCTGTTTAAATAAAATATTTATGGATAAAATTAAAAAATAAAAATATAAGTAAAATAAAAATATTGTGTCAATTTAGTCTACAGTCTAAAGATTTATTTAAATTATTAATTTCAGAACGAAAATAATTGTTCATTTCTTTTAATTTTTATTTGTTTTTATTACTTTTGTTAATTTATTTATTTTTATTTTTCTTTAACCTATATTAAAGAATTTTTTCTTTTTGTATTATACTCAACACAGCTATGTATTTCGAAATCATTCTACTGATTGTTATTTTATTCATTCCATTCAATTCATTCCTTTGCAACAAGTAAAAATAAAAATTAAAATTAAATTATTAGCATTTCTACTATATATCAAGATTATAGTAATAATAATAATAATAATAATAATAAATAAAAGCAATTTAAAAAAAAAAGAAAACACAAAAAAACAATTAAAAGAAAATTCGTTAAATAATAAAGGAAATCATGACACGAATCATGTAAACATGTAAATACACATTTTATTATAAAGGTAGGGTGATCATATTAGAGCTACCTATACATTTTTAGATTTGAAATATTATACAAAACAGAAAATACATGACTTCTATAACGTTTAAAAAATATTTTTGTACTAATTTCATCAGTCATTCTTATATAAATGTACCTATGAATGTACATACGTATAATAAGTATGTGTATATAGACGTACACATGTTTTACATAAAAAAAAATTCATAATCATATAGAATGATGATTTAAAGTGTAAAAATTTTTTTTTATTATTTTACATTTGAAACGCTGAAAAAAAAAAACCAACAACAAACTTATTATTTGTTTATTATACACACAAATTAAAACAATTTATAATTTCCGTACAAAATCATCATAATGTTTATACATTTTTATACATGCAACATGCTGTATACATACATATACATATATAAGCATATACATACATACATATTTGTATATGAAAGAGTAAGTTACCTAATTTATGTGAAAATAATTTGCGTTTTGTCGCATAAAATATCCACACACATACAAAACTATATATGTACACACATTACAAAAAATCATACAAAATATATTATATATGTAGCTACATGACTCACAATCACAACTCACAACACAATACATATATCTTAATCTACACACACGAACAAATTAAATGTGTTTTTTTCCATTAAAAAAAAAAAAAAGTAATTTATACCTAAAGACACGCATTAATTAATTAATAACACGCAAATTAAAAAAAAAATTGAAAATAAAAAATAAACACAAAAAGATTAAAATGATGAAAAATAAATAAAAAAAAAATTTTTTTTGTTATTTTGTAGAAAAAATATGTTCACCTTTCACACACATATGTATGTAGATTTTTTTTTTTTTTTTTTAAATAAAATTAATGTTTTTTTTTATTTATTTTCATTGAAATTCGAATAAAAATGTTTCTTTAATTACTCAAACATACAAGCCGGCAAGTAATAAAATCATTTGTCTTAACTTTAATTTTTCTCAAAAAACCAACTAAATTTCGTGTATCTTATTTAATTAATCATTTGATTTGAACAGAACTAATTTATTAGTATCACAAATTATAACGTCTCAATTATCATTACACTATTACCACTATTACCTGATGTAAAATTTGTCTGAAAATGAATCAGAGACAGTATAATTTGTGTAACCGTTTTCTTTTTATTTTTATTTTTTTACAATTTTATTACAAAGTACATATACCTCGAAATACGAATCACTGTATTACGCACAATAATTTCGTGAAAAAAAAAAAAAAAAAAATAAAACACTCATTTAATTTATTGATGTAATAATTATGATCTGATTTAAAATTAAAACTAAAAACAAATTAAATAAATAAATAACTAATTTTTGAAGAGAGAGAGAGAGAGAAAAAAAAATGTCAATATCAAAATAGAACACAGAATTTATGTACATGTGTGTTTTTTTTTTGTTTTCTTGTAGATTTCACCCACTTTTTCTTTTTCTTATACGAATACGAATATGTAGAGTAGTACATCATATTTCATTACTAAACGCGCCACAATCATATTATTAACTGAATGGAAAAAGAAAAAAACGTTTTCATTCATTCATTCATTCAAGAAATAGTACGTATACTTCATACGAGTGTGTGTGTGTATGTATTCCAGTTTATTATTCTATTAATTTTTTTTTTATTTGATTTAAAATTAGAATACATATTATTATATTGTAAAACACACATACGAATTAGTACATAGTATATCATATACTGACACTATACTACCACTCTAGACTGTAGACCAGGGATGATATGAGCTTATATGAAATTGTACTTTTTATTTTATAAAAAATGTACCATTTGTACCACGATTAATTTACTAAAAACATATATCTATAGCCCTATCTACATTACACCAATTACACGTAGCTTACTTTTTTATTTATTTATTTTTATTTTTATTATAGAAAAATCTATCTGGTCTCTAGATCAGCAAACAAAAAAAAGTCCTCTACACTTAATAATTAAATATTATCTAACATACGATAATATATGAGCTTATCAAAGTATAACGTCTTCCATCTCGTTATTGATATTTTGATCCTGTAGTAATATTGGTTTGTCCAATTTACAATCGAAGCAACATGTGGAAGTCGACTTTAAAAGGTCCTCTGTTTTTATCAAAGATGCTACTGTATCTACAGCAAGCCTACTCCTACATTTGGTCTTTATCAGATTTTATACAATCAAAATTTTTGTAACTTCTCACAAATAAAATTCACGCAAAAACAATTATGCATATTATACAATATATACGTATAAAAAGTTGGGTTAAAAGTTTTTTGAGTTGGACGGAAAAATTAAATTCGATTTTATTTGAATCAGGCTCGAATGTACCTAAATATCGTCCGTTGTACCTTTGTACTCTTTAGTCCCTAATTGTACCAAAAATGGTACAATTGTACGCTTCGTAACATCCCTGCTGTAGACTCTACTATACCTGTTCTCTTAAATAAATAAATAAATAAATTTCAATCAGTAGAGAAATAAATAATTAACTTTGAATTTGATAGTTATAATAAAATAGCTATCACGTAATACTTGTATATACATATATATAATGTCATATGTGGGAGGGAAGTAATAGACCGACAAAAAATAAAATTAGAAATTAAAAAAAAAAAAAATCTGTCGGTCAATTAATATCTACAATATCTACCTGTTATTCTTTTAAAATTTATTTTTGAATGAAAATGAATTACGAGTATACGAGTTGTTTTATAGAATCGAAAATGTAAATTAGATATTCAGGTGTATGTATTACATTCAATTTTTATTAGTTACCTATATGTGTGTTCAGATTCTTTCTTGTAAATATATATATGTACATAAGAATATGTCCTCGTACATATGTGTGTATAGGCTTATATTTAAAATTTATATTTCTTATGAAAAAAAAATTAATTGAATATTATATGTACATATTGGGGTTTATTGCGAGAGTCAATTCTCGATAGACTCAAAGTCGAATTGACTTAAAGTCGAGTATCGATATTGCGAATGTCTATTGGAATAGAAATATTTCAATATGATTGACTTGTCAAATCTATCACAATTATTTAAGTGACTTTCATAGAAGTGCGTTAATAATTTCTGTTTATCAGGATGCGGAAAACGAATATATTAGATTAGATAATTAATAGTAAAAGTGAATTATATACATTCTGAATTAAATTATTATATTTAATATAATAAAAAGATAAAAATAAAGAACTAATTAATTAAAAAAAAGAAAAGTTGAAAATATATAAACAAGAGGTCGAACAAAAACAAAAAGACAGAGCATTAAAACTAAAATTAAAAATGGAACTAATCGAACTTAAAAACAAAGAGATTTCACTGTAAATAAATTAAGCAATTTAATTTTATTAAATTTTATTTTATGCCTTTTTATATAAAATAAAAAACGTTTGTTTTTAGAATTTATGTCTTTTATTTGATGAAAAACTTAAAATATTGCATTTAATAGATTATTTCGAACATTTTCACCTGCATTGGTATTTGGAGCATTTTCACTTTCTAATGGCTCGTTGGTCAGTTTTTCGTTTTCAGTAAATTCTTCCAATTCAAAAAAGTCGAGTCTATTTGAATAGAATAGACTCTCGCAATAAGCCCCATTATATGATTTTCTTTTTATATACCTAATCATATCACATCTTTATCAAATTAATTAACTCCTACGCCCAGAAAATTATTTATATACGTATGTGCACTATCAAAATTTGTAATATAAAAAAAAAAATAAAAAAACAAAAAAGCAAAAAAAAAAAAAGATTTCTGTGAAAAGATACATGTGCATTATTAAAAGCTTAATTCAATTTTATAAGGGAAGATTTTTCCATATGCCTACATACATACCTTTTAGATATGAGTACATGTACGTGTGCAATTTAAATTAATTTCTTTTTAAGGACTGTTAAGATACTTATGTATATCGTTTATTGTAATTTTATTATTATCGTTTATATATATTTATGATGTACATCCGTTTTATAAATTGTATTACTTACTAATTTAATATTTAATACATACCTACTGTATTTTGTTTCTAAACATAAAGGTATAATAACATGTATATAATCGGTTTTGGGAATTGTATACATTTATATACATTGAGCACATATTTGTACCAGATTTTTCATTTATTTTTAGTACTTCGTTAGGGTAGGTAAACCTTTTCAAATCCAGTATAAATTTATTTTTATATAATTTTCTCTATATTATGTATAGGTTATTTATTTTTTGATTGATTATTCAAAAATAGAATTCAAATTTACAGTATAACCTCTTTAATCCGGACTAATTAATGCACGACCAAATCCGGATTATCGATTATCCGGATTACTGGGAACCTAAGTTTAATAGTCTGAAACACCATTATTTTTTTAAAAACTATTTATTCTTTATCAATACATCATTTTTATATACATTTCATTAATATGACATTAAATTATCCCTTCCCACTATATCCCTGTGCAAGTTTATCCAATATCTTGCAGTTTTCTTCAATACTTAAAGTCTTGTGTAACCTTTTTTTTATATTGCTAGCCATCATACAAAAATCACAAAAATCTTATTTAAATCTTAAATTATAGACAAATATGTTACTCTATGAACAAAAATTGAATGAATGAAGTGTTTAATATGCAATTTTGCACGAAAAAATACAGAACAAAACAATGCAAAAACAATAACAAAACAAAGCCAGACAGAATTACGGTACTTTTAATTTACTGTAACTATTCACATTCGTAATTTTCTTTTATTGTACGCATACCTAATGAACGTAGTCCGGATTTTAGAGTACTAGGGAGCAAAAATTCGGATTACAGAATGCTTACGTATATCACAAAAATCGGTTCGGATTACTGGGTAATTCGGATTAACGAGGTTCGGATTAAAGAGGTCATACTGTATTTAAAGGTCAACATTTTAAACGGTTCATTACATTTATAAATGTTAATGTAAAAACGTAAACGGAAAGGGAAATTTTTTTACATTTACATATATATACGTAATGTTAGTGTGATAACAGGATGTTCTATCTATATTCTTATGAATATGTTAATGCGTTACGCACCACATTATAAGTAGGTTTTCTTTATTTGTTTGTTTTATTTTTGCTTTTTAAGAAAATGTTATTATTAGGTAATATTGAAAAATGAAAAATTTTCTATTATACCAATTTGATTAAAAATTAATATTCTGAATAAATAATTAGATATTTTCAGTACATGTGGTCATATGTTTGAAAATTGGTAAACATTCATACGAGTAGATACATTTATTCCAAAAAAATTAGAGGTAATACTAGTAGATAGGTGCACATTTAAAAAGTTTGGGGATGTTTTCAAATAAATTAAGTGGTTAGCAATAATCATATAAAATTATTTATGTAGATATTTACGTGAAAAAAGAATATTTTTTTTGTACAGAAAAATATCATGAATTTCATAAGAAATAAATTTAAAATTGAAAAATTTTACAGTGAATGTATACCCTATAAAAATATGTAGTGCTTATTTTATACTAATAGTAGTATTCTAATTATGGCAAAGCGTATTATTTGATGACATATTTCATACCAAAAAAAAAAAAAAAAAAGAAGTCTTAACAAATTATATTTGTACATACATATAACTATATGCGTAGAATGATGAATAAAAAAAATCAGAATATATAAGTAATTAAATAGAAAAAAAATCTGCTTTTGCTTCCTACACATTCGCATTTCATTTCTATTTATCACGAATTGTTAATTGTTGTAAATAATAAATAAAGAAAATAAATTATAAATAAATATATTTTACTCTAGATATGTAATATTTAAACTTATTATAAATGTAGATATATGTACATACGTATACATGCATATAATATATGTATAAAGCACAGAGTGTCACAAAAAAAACAAAAAAAATACCTTCAAGATTTCCAAATAATTTCAATTATTCTTCTTTCTGGAATGAAATTTTTTTTTATAAAAGCAAAATAAATGGTTACTTAGAATCTTCGATATGAAAAACAGTTTATGATTGAGAATACTTTTGTAATGTGTACCTCTGTTATACAACAGCACAATAGGTATTCTTCATTTTATTTTTGAACCATTTTCAACTTTATCTTATATGTTTTTTAACTGATTGAAATAAAATTGACTTATAACTTTTCATTATGCATTACGTACATTTATATAATACACATAACAATGAATGTACATATATGTATGTCTCATATTGGATGTATATGTATACATCATATATGTACATATACTGTACACATATTATCATTCAAAATATCTGGATTTACATACATTAAAATTTTAAAATTTCGAAATTATTTTTACATTTTGTTGTCTATGTGATAAATTTAAATTGTTTACTGTTAAAATTTTTGTATTTTACTTTACACATTAATAGGTATTTAAAGAAAAAATAAATAACAATAATAATAATAATATGAATCATTTACACATAAACATACAAGCATATGCATATAAAAGCTATGAATAACATAAGATGACAAATACAATGAATATGCATTATTTATAATATTGGAAATATGTTGTAATACATAAATACTCTTTTTCCAAGAAAATATATTAAAGTCTGTATTTATTTTCTGTTCATTTATGAAGTTAAACTATTAAATATTCGTTATCACTTTTCAAAAAATGAACTTACCCATTTTTTTCTAAATATATTTTTCTTCAAATTAATAAAATAGATAAATTTTAAACAAATTTTCTTTTAGAAATATTCGAGTATCTTTCTATATAATATGTACTACATAACTAGACAATTATTAGAGATATTAAATCAATTATCAAATTTACAAACGAACTTATGTACGTATACATATAGCTATGCACCTACATATATTTTGAGTGCTTAAAATTATTTTTCAAATATAGATCTTAAATTTTATTAGATAATAAAAAAATAGAGAGATATATACGTACTACTAAATGTAGTACAGAAAGGAAAAAAAAAAATGAATAGAAAATGATAAGAAAAAAAATTTTTTGTTTTTTGAATTTTAGGAAGTTTTCTTAAATTAAATTATATTACAAAGTATTCAAATTATTGTATGTTTATTTGTATAATTGTATCTACCTTCTTCTATGTGTGCATGATTAATATACATACATGATATACCTACTTACTTACCAGACAAGGTGAGAAAAAAATTTGGTTTTGTTTACAGTTCGTGTATTTCAGTAAATACTCAAGTAGCTAGCTACATTTATATATTATGTATTCGTAATATTCATATTAATATGAAAATAAGAAAATGAGTAAAATATACAAAAAAGAGCCAAAAAGAAAAATTAATTAAAATAAAGATTAATAATAAATAATATTTAGCATTGTACATATCTACGTCTGTTTATGTACATTAATATATCTATAGTATAAATTAAATATAACATTATCAAAATATATATTTTGCAAATATTAATAATAATGGTAGAGATACGAATAAAATTGCGACTGTATAAAAATGATAAGCAATATTACAAATAGAGCAAAAATATACATAAAATGTACATTCATATTATATTAATTTTATTTAAATATACATAATTAAAATCATACATACAATTTTTTATGAATATTATTCTTATACTTACATATATCTCTGTATTTATTTATTTATTATAATTCTTTTATAGTATTATTCTGTTGTGAGATAACAATGATATAGCAATTAAAAAAAATGTGTAAATCTGTCCGTCCGTACTTTTAGCAAAGAAATAAGAAATTTATTTTCTTAATATTTTGTTGATTTGATGTGTATATACGACACAAGTTTGTAGCTATATGTAGAGCAATTGTTTTTATTTTTTCTATATAAATTCAATGAATTATTTACACAATATTATTAATCAAATATATTTGCTTGGTTGATTAATATTCTTCTTGTTCTTATTTGAATACGAATTACGAACTTTTATGTATGCATTTAAAATTGAAATATGTAGTATCAGAAAAATATAAATCAAAAATAAAAACTATAAAAGATAAATTTTATATTTTAATTTTTTTTTTTTTTTAGTAATATCCTGTGTTTTTAATAAAAATTTTAATTTACATAAGTTTTTTTTTAATTTTTTATTTTTAAGGCGATATATTTTAAATTTTAAAAATTTTATGGTTATTTTTATTATTTGTTTGAAAATTATACACAAGTTAATGCTTGAATATATTTACATTTTTAATGAATTTGAAATTTTCGAGTTATATTTATTCAAGAAAAAAAAAACAACTTAGCAATTTTTAAAAATGAATTTATAATATTTAATTATTAACGTGCGTTGTTTTAATAGATTTTATTATTATTAAAATATCACGATTATGATGTATGGTATGAAACGATTCATGTACTATTTTTATATTTTAATTTAATTGAAATTGAATGAGGAATGACATTTATTAATCTTGTTCTTGAATTTATTTTTGTTTGTTATTACTCATAAATTTTTCAAAAATTTTATAAATATTTGACAGTAATTAATTGCATTTCATTTGTCATACTTTTGAAACTAAACGACTAAATTGCCATCTACCGAAGAAGTGACTAAAACAAAATTTGTTTCTATGTTTTATACGTTTCTAGTTTAAATGAAATCAAAAAACAAAATTTGTTAACGAAAATACTAATGGCAGTGGCGTGCTCATAGTCGTAATATCGTACTTTAGTTAGCTGCCAATGTCGTTATTGCTATTCTATTACTTACTGTCTCCTCTGTTTCTCGCATATTTCTTTTTCTTATAGTGTAGTGTCAAGTGTGGTGTGTAGTACAGAATAGGGAACAAGTATAAGGAAGGAGAAAATGAACGAAAAACGAGTACATGCTGACTGTCGATCGATGACATGCAAAATAAACACTAGAGCATACTTGATAGTTGATACTTGATGATACTCATCATTTCTACTTCTTCTTACTGCCTGTTTCTGTTTCTCGTATATTTCTTGTTGTTATTTGTGAGTAGTGCAAGCATATACCATATACCATTCATAATATCGTATATTTCTTATGGTATGACGACTTGAACTTGTGAGTCAAGTATAACGAAAAACTGAATTTTTCTAATGAATGAAATTACGTTACGAGTATCTATATGGTATGTTAGATACAATAGTAGTAGTACTAACGCTAACGTACTCGTTGTAATATCGTAATCGTACTATAGTTAGCCTTAGCTGCCAATAACCTCATTGCTGAATGCTGTTTCTCTATTAGTAATAGTAAAAAGTAAGTAAATATAGGTAAACCAAGTAACAAATCTCAGCTATTAAGCTAAATAGAATGGGAGATCCGAGAAAAAAGTTGTTCAAATATACATGTTTATCAAATATTGTCAGCAATTCTCACAGCAACAACAATTTTCTTAAAGTCTGAAAAGCACTTTACCTGTCAATTCCCAAATTACTATATTTATAAATTATAATGCAAAAATGTGTACATGAAAAAATAAGAAAAAAAGTACACATACTATTAAACTTCTCATTTTCTATATCACCGACATCACAATAATGCAAAATTCTCTCTGCTTACATTTTTTTTTTACATTAGTTTTTAATAGCCTCCGTGATATGCACTAGTGGTAGTTGAAAATATTCTTATTTGATTCACATACGAAGTCTATTTCGCTTCAACTTTTTTATTCGTTGTTCTTCTAACATATGTATGATAATAGCCTCCGTGATAATTTGACGGTAAATACAATGTACACGTGCTTGATGTTGTTGTTGTTGTTTGAGTTGTTTTTTAGAGTGAATTTTTGATTGTGTTGGTTTTTACGTACTCAATTTTATAAAAAGGGGTGGCTTCTTAATTATTTCTTTCTTGTTTCAACTACTTCTTTAGTCTTTATTTGATTTTCTGTCTATTTTTTCGTAGCTGTCAGTGTATTTGTGTAAAAAATTTCGAGGTCATTGAAAATTAAAAAATATTTTATATTGAGATTTTCCACTTATATATAATATACACTTTAATATTATGTACTGTCTCTTTGATATTTTGATATTTCTTAATAAATTTTAAAATTTTTAGAATCACTGATATATATTGACATTAATATTATATTCGTTTCTATGACTACGGTAAGATGGAAAGGAAAGATTTTATTGAATATTTAGAATCACTGATATATATTGACATTACATTATTAAATTTGGGATTCGTTTCGTATAATTACAAAAAGATGGAAACCAATCGGGAATTAAAAAATGTTGTAAGAGTTTGTAAATTTATTTTCCGCTTTTCTTGTGGTCAACGAAAAACTTCAACGTTTCAATAAAACGTTATTTTCAAAAATTTTCTCGGTAGTTTAATGAAGATAATTATGTGGTGATTGGTTAATGGAATTAAAAATATTTCGGTTTTTTTTTTCTTACGAAGTACATATTTTATTCAGAGTTAAGTGTACATTGCATTAATTTTTCTTTTCATTTTTTTTTCAATTAAAATTTTTTCTCTCTTTTTCAAATTACTTAATGGGTATATACACACATTTTTAATTTTTCTTTTTATAAAAACGTAAAATTTTTTAACGTAAATTTTTAATTAATATATTTATTTTCCTAATGGATTTTCAATTTATTAAATTTTTTTACTCATTTTTTTAATTTAAATTTATTTATTAATAATACATAAAATTCTAGATATATAATTATATAATGAAATTCATCTACAATCTAAAAATTATTAGGTACATGCAAATCCTACTATATTCAATCGAAATTATTCTTTTAGTTCGTTTTTTTTTTTTTTTAATTTTTCTTGTAAATACATATGTATATATAATTATTTTTATTTATATAAATTTTATTAATTTTTTGATTATATATAATACAAAATTAGTTTACATTTTTATTCTCACCTCATCAATAATAAAATTATTTCCCCTCAGATACATGTCATGAATTAAAAAAAAAATGTAAGACGAGGTTAGTATAGGTATAGAAACAAATACATGGTACATAGATATACGAGTATTAAGAGAAAAAAAAAGTATAAACATCGGTTAAATAAAAAATTTAATTTTAAAAGAATTATATGTATTTAAAATTTGAATTTTTTTAAAAGTTCAATTTTATAAATTTATTTATTTATTTATTTGTTTTTATTATTTTTTGTTAAATTGTTATTTTAATATCGATTACTTTCACGATCTGAATATTTTCCACTCATTTTACTAATTGAATAACGATCTGAATAGCCATCATATCGATCTGTTTTATAATTAATTTCTTGTGGTGTGTAACCTATACTCTTTTGCCAATATTTAGTCCAATATAAGTCTTCATTACGTATTTGTGATGGAGTTTTAGCATCTTGACAAACATATGCACAATATACCATACTGCCAATTAATGTTAAAAATCCAAATATTAAGAATACTATACCAAGAATCCTATATGTAAATTGGAAATAAAAAATTTAAATGAATCAAAAAAATTGTAGAGTGAATGAAAGTTTTAATCATTTTAGTACACTATATAACGTGATCTACACTTACCATACAAAATATGGTTCGAAAAATTGAATAACGATAACAAAACCAAGCGTAACGAGTATTAAACCTAAATTAAGTAGAAGCATTAGACAGCATACACCTTTTATATTTGGGCAAAATGGATTTGGAGCTGCCATAGCTTCTATTTTGGCACCTTGTCGTCTTTGTGAACGAGCACTACGTCCAGTTTTAGCTGAACTAGCAACTGAATAAATACTGCGTGCTCCAACACGAGATTGAGGACGATTAACACTACTCGTATATCGGCTAAAAGTAAAAATAAAAATTTAAATTTAATTACATTTAAACAAAACCATTTGCATTTGCCATATAGTAAATGTACTTGAATATTAAATTAAATTAAATACAATATAATAAGGAGTACAATGTACCAACATACCTTAGTTCCGATGGAGCCTTATATGCAGCACTAGTCACATATATTTCGCTACCAGTATCACCACCGTGATCATAACTTAAAGCTGATGGTGCTCTGGGTGGTATTCTTGTTGGTGGACCAACCAATGACCTTGGTCCACTACCATTATCAATAATTGTACCATTTACACTGCTACCACCACCACCACCAACACCTCCTCCCACACTACTACCATTTATTCGTGATTTTCGTGATGTATGTGATAGATGTGCAGGAGATGCACGTTCATTAGCTACCGTATATTCGGATAATGTTCGTTCTGATGGTGCTCTATGACTATGACTCTCCTCCCCATCAGTTGAATAACCACGATTTGAATGAATATATGGTGGATCTGGTGTTAAACGACCATGAGTAGCAATATAATGAGATCCTTTAACTCTATACATATATACGAGCACATATATACAAGAGTAGAAAAAAAAATAGAAAAGAAATTAAAAAAGATAGAATGCATAAATGAACAGTAGACATAAATACGAGTACTGTACATGAAAAGGTTTTCCATTTTATAATAATTTATCTTTTTTAGTGTATATCAGTGAAAAATAAAAAATTAAAATTAAAATAAAAAAAGGTAAAAATGAAAATAAAAAATGAATGAAACAAAAAATGTGTAGTATGTAGTATAAAAATATATATAAAAAAAATTACTTTTTCACTCGTCTCTCGTGCATTGCTGTTCTCTAGATTTGTTTATTTACACAAATGACTATATCCTTGGCTCGTTATTGTTAAAGTTTAAAGACTATATTTACTATATATTTATGTACGTATATGTTTTATATTATTGCTCTGGATGCGCTGTTTATTTTTGTTAGTTTATTTTTTTTTATTCTCTTATAATATTGTCGTTTGGTATGTATTATGTGTATAGTAGTATGTTATATTATGCAATATTTAACTGTTCTATATCCTCCGTTATATATATTATTATATGAATGTGGTGAGATTGTCCTAACTGTAAATTATACTATGTATGTATGTATGTATAAATTTCTGGACTTTTAACAGAGTGAAAAAAAGGACTTGTGAATTAACTTTGGTATTGAGTATGTATGTACATATGTACGAATATATTTATGTATATACTATATATGTATAATTTTTTTTATGATTATTTTTTCATATAATAATATACTCTCGTCGTACATATTATGCTAGTAGATATTTCTGTACATATGTATACATATATGTATGTATATGACGTCCAAAAAAGACGTGTATGAAGAAAACTGGCAGTTATATAGTAATGTGTAAATATTATGTAGAATTTTGAACGAGAATGAGAATTTCAAAACAAAAATTTTACAAAAAAAAAAAAATTATTTAAAATAAAAATAAATGAAAATGAAAAAAGAACTCAAGATTAATTAGATCGTTGAGGGATGAATATTTGAAGAATATAGCATATACGACATTTATATTTCTATATGGTTGAGCATTTGTATATGGTATTAATAGTTGTATAGTTGTCCATTTTTGTACAGTTATATTCTCGTTTTATACTCTTTAAATATATATGTGTGTAGGTATATCTGTAAATAAATAAAAAGAAAAAAAATATTAAAAATTAAAATGTAAATAAAAATAAAAATTGTTCACAAGTTGTACACAAATTAGAACCCATATACACCTAGATAGTCTTAAATTTTTATGAATTTTCATAGAATATGTAAGTGCATTATGTATATGAAAAAGAAAAGTAATAATAATATTCGTTTATGTATGTATTTAATAATGGTTTTATAAATTCTAGAAAATAAATGATTTTATACAAAAATTTATACGATTAAAGATATTTTGTGTGTGCCTGTAGACAATTTCAGATTTTTTTTTAAAATATTTTTTAAAAATTTATTTTACATTTTCTTTATTATATTTTTCATTTACTGAATATGTACAATGTATGCACAAATGAATGTGTATAACTGATAAATACACACTTATGTATATAAATATGCACATAATGTATACGCATTGTATGTACTTTACAATATAATGTAATAAATATTTGATTGTATACTCGTGTATGATTTTGAAATAATGCAATTAATTTTCATTATGAATTTGTAATACATTCATACAGAAATATACTTACATATAAGTACAAATGAATACTCGTAAATGTGCATATGTTTTGTTTTATTAATAAAAATATTTAATCTATATACTTTTATAATATCCATTTGTGTCTGCATTTAGTACTCGTATAGTGTAGTGTGTACAGTACAGTACATTCTCGATTATTTGAAACTATCGATTATTGCAACAATTCACATTTTGAATAATCATCTCATTTTTTTTGCAATTAATTATTTTACTTATTTAATATTTATAAAGATCTCAATATTCTGTGATAATTCATTTGTGTAAATGAATTAATATTTTGTATTCCTTTTAAACTATATGTATAAATTTTCGCAACAGTTCGATTTTGATATGGTATGGACTAAACTGGTGAATTTATAATGTGTTTGCAAATAATCGAAAATATACTATATATGCATATACATTTATAATATTTACGTTCATATGATGTGCAATTCATATTTAAGAGAAATCAATTAAAATTCAACTATAGTACATTTTGTATACTCTTACATACATAAATATTTACATAAACGCGATATCAGGAAACGTATGGGAAATGATGTTACGATATCCATATTCTAATATATTTATAATTATAATTTAAAATACATATTTTACAAATAAAATCAAAAACTAATAAAATACACTTCATTTGCATACATACATA
This sequence comes from Villa cingulata, assembly GCA_951394055.1. Taxonomy (NCBI): domain Eukaryota; kingdom Metazoa; phylum Arthropoda; class Insecta; order Diptera; family Bombyliidae; genus Villa; species Villa cingulata. Next base: position 32,532,928 of record OX596021.1, on the reverse strand, counting down.
TTATGTACATGTATTTTTAGATTAAATGCATATGATGCATTTTTGTATATGTATTATACATACATGAGAAATTTTACTAATAATAATAATAATAGAATATGATGCATTATTTTAACTTTTAATATAATACACATACATACCTACATATATTAAATTTATAATGTTTTATATTAATTTCTTTCTGTATATATTTTACATATAATATATACATAATGTAAAAACACAAATGTAAGTGTAGTACTATTTATTTATATATGAATAAGAGTATGCATTTGAATATCTAATATTATTACAATTGAATTAAATTTGAATTGAATTAATCATGAAAACAATAAACTTTATACATTACACATATTTCATGACAACTATGTATATACATATGTAAATACTTACATACGATAGTATTGCTTTATTATGATTATTATATCATCTTCAGTATATTATATATGTATAAAGTAATAGTACACTCTTCTAATACATAAGATTTTTGATTGTATAATTGAAAATTTATTAAAATTAAATTTAACTTGTAATTTGTACATATTATTATAATTATTATTACATATATTATTACTACTACATTACACATACTCGTAAACTATATTATGATTACATTAAAATCTATGATGTGTGTAGAAATTTCATTATATATAAAAATATACTTACATATATATATGGTACCACATGATGTATGTACAGATTTTAGTATATCATACAGCATACAATTTTATAATAGTAAGAAGAATGTACTATATAATAGATACGAGTATGTTGTGTTTATGTACACAAAGACTGTGTGAATTTAAAAGTAATAAAAAACTAAAAAGAAATCTAAAAAAAAAAAAAAAATTAATTCAGAGTGCTTGTTCAGAAAATGTTAAGTTAAGAGCTTATATGAATGTACTTTAATACATATATTGCTAAGTAACTGAGAAAACACTTTATTACTCTTGTTATACTGATGAGATTTAATTTTATTTTATTTTTCCTTTTTTTTTTTTATTCAACAAGTAGGATATAGAAATGGAATATATATGTATACATTCGTATATATGTGTACATAAGATTCTTTACAAAGTATATGCATTATATAAATAGATATTTGAAAAATTCATGAAATAATTTAGCTAAATCATGTAATAGTATATGTATGTAAGTCTGAAATACAAACAGAAGAATATAAGAAATTTTCTATATGTAAATATTTTACATATTCGCGTATACAAGGATAGAGCCTAAAGAAATTTTTACAATTTTAAACAACTAAATGAACAAAATTAAGATATGTATATAATGTTCTTATGTATGAGTATAATGTTTTTTAAGGAGAAACTTTTTTAATAAAAACAAAAAAAAAATGCTTTTAATTTGATACATACATATAAATATATTCTTATTCATTGAAAAGTATACATCTATAGATATTGATAGATTTATATAAAATACAAAAGTATCTATTAAATTTATGTACATACACATACGTTTGTATATATGTATAGGAGATTACCTCTATATATCCTGAATACTTCGATATATAAAATAAATTCAAACTTTTTATAAAGTTATGAAGAAAAAACAAGAAAAAAAAATGATAAGTCAAAAAGAAAACACAAAACACATACAGATCAAAAGATGATACACATATACAGACATACATATGCATACAGAATAGGATACGAACTACTTAATTAAATACAACTGTCATTTTATTTAATAAGAAACTTTATTTTTCATTTTTTTTTTTTTAAATTTTTCTTGTTTTTGCTATTATAGATATTTGAAAAAAGTAAGTTTTATGTTGTATGTGTAATACTATATAATGTCCTCGTAGAAAATATTATAAAATTGCCTTCTCGCCTACAATTATTCAAGGGACATTAATCGAAAGAGATGGGCTTCATTAAACATTTACATATTTAAGGCTTAATCTAACAACATCTGTCAGTTTTTTACTACAATTTGGTGCATGCGTAATTTTCTGTAGCAGTATCAGTTAATGACGTTATCTAACGCCCATATCTAGTATGTATATATACGTAGATATTTTAGTCTATGCATAGAGTTAGATTATATTTATGAATGAAAATAATATCAGTGAAAAGAAACAAAAAAAAAAATGTGCAAATGAAAAAAAATTCATGAAAATTTTAAACAAAATGGGAGAAAGATAAGAGAAAAAAAAGACAGAACGTACTCTAACAATCGGAGAAAAGAGTCGATATAATGAAAAATAAGTTGGAAAAGTAATAGAAGAAATAAAAAAAAAAAACTTTTTCAATTAAGAATTTTTTATTTGATTTATTGATTTTCGTTGAATATACTATATACTATTATCTTTCAAAAAATTGTATACACATGCACACAAACTCATGTAAATTTAACGTAAATATACATACTAGTATAATGTAATGTGAAATGAACAAGAAAACAAAAAAATTAACGAAAAAACAGACAAAAAGAAAATGCATTAAGTAGCTACCAGACTAGACTGGATCCATCGAATATTCAATATTCATTCATTCATATAAATACACATCGCCAAAAGGTGCTGTTGGGTCGTGGTGTTGGCGGGCGTGAGGCAGTTTACTGATAAATAATAATAATAATATAAATACACAGACAGCATATACCATCGTATACGCATTACTACTTGAGCAGCTGGGCTGAGGAGATGTTCTGTTGCTCTTTTGAATTTTCATTTTTCATTTTCGTCCTTTTTTCCAAATTCATTCAAATATAAATACATTATTGTACATATGTATAAATATTTGTGGAATGAATTGGGAATTATTTCGTATATATGTATGTGTATAAAAAATTCTTATTCTTAAAATACGATGAGTTTTACTCCTATATCAGCGTTCTTAATATTATCACAAAAAATATTTACATACATCCATACTAGTATATAATATACTCATAAGTATATATAATATGTACATAGAAAAATAATACATACATATATGAATTTAAATTAAAAATGCAAAAAATTTATCTACAGTATTTAGATGTTCATTTGTATCAATGTTTCTGCATTTATTTTTTATTTTTTTTTTAATTTTTTTTTCTTACTTAATATTCTTCTCGTATGAATATGAAGATAAATCCGTATATACAAAAAATTTATTTATTGAAAAAATATTTGAAAGAAAATGGAGACAGAAAAAAAAAAATATTTTTCAATTATTTTTCTATGATTTTTTTCTTTCTCGAATTTTTTTTTTTCTTGCTTTTGTTAAAGTTTTCGAAGAAGAGACAAGAAAAATATATGAATTCAAATAATTGTGAAATAATATACATATGTATATAATAAAGTTTTTATTTTTAATGTCAGAAAATACTTCAATTTTTTTTATCTCATATTTATTAAAGAAATACATATGTACTAAATACACAAGTTTAATGAAGAAAAATAAAGAAAAAAGTCTTATGTATTTTATTTAATAAATTTTTATTTTGTATATGTACCTATAAGATTTATTTGGTAGATATGAAGTGTACAAGTATACATTCGTACGTGATAATACCTAATGAACCTTCAAATACCAGTAAAGAAATTTCATATATTCAATCATTTTTAAAAAAATGAAAACTGAAATTATTCAAAAAAAAAAAAAAAAAAACAAAGTATCAATCATATGATGTGAAATAATCTATAGTGATCATAAAAGCACATTAAAGATTAGAAAAGAATATTTTTAATTTGAGTAGTATTTGAGGATTATTATTATTTTATTTTTTTTTTTACTTTTAAAAGAATGAAAAATGCGATCAATACGATTATATATTGATGACAGATATGCAATTCTATAAAAAAAAACAGCAAAATATCTATACGTGTCAGTATATTATGTGTAAAAATAATCATAAAAGTTGTCACAAGTTATTTATTAGCTACTAGCTATAAACTTATGAATTAAGAAGAATTGAGAAAAATGATTGAAGAAGTAATAAAAGTAAAAGAATAAAAAACATACCATATTACTACGATGGGAAACTTTGAAATAAAAAAAAAAAAAATAATAATAATAATAATAAAATTCTTTCAGGTATTTGTGGTATTAATTAAAAATGAAATTTATAAGTTTTTTTTTTTTTTTCGATTGCATTTTTCTTAAATATTATTATTTTGAATGTGAGCTAAGTTCAAAATTTATTCAAAAAATTTTTTATATGCATGTACATACATATGCCTATATTATCTTCAGAGTATTTATTTACTAATCTGATATAGGAGAATCATTGATTAATGTTTGAAATTATTTTTATTTTCAAAATTATTATGTAGATATTATACATAATATTTTTTATTTAATTTTAAAAATTTCAAGTATAAATTTTATGTGTACTTGCATATTATACCTGTATATATGTATGTACGTATGTGAGTAGCTGTGTATAAAGTGCTATAATACTTTATGTACATATGTATATACATATATCTTTTATCAGTAGTGCGATAGATCATAATCATTTTCATCAATATAATCGCATCGTTATCATCATTATCATCATCATAATAATCATCATAATCATAATATAATATTTGTTGTGAATCGTCGTTCATACTCGAGTACATGCGTGTATCACATATGTATATATGTATTGTACGATTATAACAGATATAGAAGTTATAGAAGGAAAAATCATGCAATTATATGCCTTTGGCTGTTTGTAGAGATCATGAACTAAAAAAGTACCTATTAGTATTAGGTGTACACTTTATCTTTAATTTTTATTTTTTCAATTTTTTTTTTTTTTCAAAATGTGTATAAGTACAATAATTTTTATAACTAACATATGCTCACATATACACATGGCCAGCATAAGATTAAACTAGCAAATAACAAATCGTCTTTTAAATGGGTATTTTTACAAAAATTATCTATTACTTAGCCTAGACCGAATTTTCTAAAAAAAAAAAAAAATATATATATATATATATGTACATGCATTTGTTGATATGGTATTGGTATATATACGATGAGGATAAGAGTATTAGTAATAGTACGTAGATTGAAACTAAAACTATACATTTTCTTGATTTCTTTTTTTTTTTGATTTTTTTTTTATTCTTTCATCTTGTAATTCAGATATGCAGACATGCATTACCTTCGATAAATCTGTAAGGCGAAAAACAATAACAGTAACAAATAACCAATACAACTATAAATACTGAAAAAAAAAAGAAATAAATAATTCTACTGTACTATATATATGTATGTATATTGTGGATTTGTAATCAAAATGAAATAAAGCAACCAGCATGACGCTATTGGGTCATTTTTGATTATAAAAGATTTCCGTTCATGTTGCAGAAGCACGCGAGGAGTTTTGCAAATAAAATACGTATATATGAAGGTATATATCTTATATATATGTACATATATGAGTGTCAGTGTAGGTATCTAATGTGTATCTAATATTTACGAGTACATTATTAATGTTGGTATACTCGTATGTATATGAACGTATAGATATTATACATGTATGATCTTAAAATATATGTATATATACGTACATATATATTTCGTATGTGAATATACGTACAAGTTTGTGTTTTATTTATACAAATTACTATAATTAATATATTTTCTATTTTATTTTATATAGTATAATACATATATGTATCTACATTCATTCATATATAATTCAAAAAATTAATATATGAGTATATAGGTACATGAATCTTAGGTACGTGCAGATTATTTTTGCATAGATGGAGATATGTTATTTTTATTTATTCAAGTAATATGCACGAGTATGCATTATATAGTTACAGATTTCTATTACATGTGAACTTATATGATTTCATGGCAATTTTTTTCTTCTCATAGATACTTATACAATAAATAATATCTGTATCTTATATGCGTTATATAAATATTGTTGTATACTATGGTATTATATACGTATATATATAAATATATATAGCATATATACATACATATAAGATGCGGATACAATATCACATACTTGTACACATATAATAGATATATACGTACATTTACAATAATTGAATCTGTGCACATATGTATATGTATTCTGTATTGTGAATGTTAGTCTGAGCGTAATATGAATTTGTTTTATATTTTTTTATTCAGTTTTGTTACAAATCCCTTCTATAAGAATATATATTTATATATGATGAATATTTACCTACTTATGTATATGTATAAGTATAGTTAATTAAATGAATATCTAAGATAAATGACCGGACAATTTTTATAAGGAATTCGATATAACATATAATCCATCTTATAAAAGTTTTAAAGAAAAATTACCTATATAAAAAAAAATGAAACAAAATTTTATGTATATATATGTACGTACACAAAATACAATACATCCACATAGTACTCCTATAAAATTCCGAAATATGTAATGATGTCTTGTATATCATTTAATGCAAACTGTGTATATAAAAGAATATTATGTACTCTCGTGTATTATGTAATATATAAACAAAATAATTAAACACACATTATAATGTTAGATGCTTTTCATTTTTATTTGTATTAAAAGGAAAAAATAATTTTTTTAAATAAAATTATATACAACACGATGTAATATAAATTGCAGAAAAATTTTTTTATTTTTTCATTTCGTTTTGTCTCTTTTGATTTTATTGTTGGTTAATTTTTGTTTGTTCGATTTTTTTTTTTTTGCAAATTCGTTTCATGCATGTAAAATGAGACCATTATCATATCTTTTCAGGAAGTAGTCCGTATATATGTACATATATGTATGTATTAAAATATTCGATCGAAAAAAATTAAAAAATTTAAAAAAAGAAAAAAAAAAGAAAGAAAATAGAATAGAAAAAATTTCATTTTTTTATATCTCACTGCAACAATCACACTACTACTACTACTACTAACAATCCAACTACTTTATATAACGATATATGCTGATGATATTGTATAGTAAGCATGTAGTGTACTCGCGTGTATCTACTTAATATTGACCATATAGAGTAAAAAAAAAAATTAAATTAAAAGAAATGTATAGAATTCATTACATTGACGAGTAAAAAAAAAAAAAACTTATAATAATGATAAGGAATTACATACAAAAAAAAAAATGGTATCTAAATTAAGTAAGTACATATAACCCGCACATCATATAACTGAATACATGTGCATGTACTAAGAATTTTTTTTTGTTAATTTTTCTTTCAACGAAAATTTCATAATTCATATTATAATGTACCTACATATATGAAATTAAAAAAAAAAAATTATAAAGAAATACCATTTCATACTCTATAATATATAATATGTACTACTACGTATACATGTTGTATTATATGTACATATATGTGTTGATTCTTCATATAAAATTATAATTAAAATTTAAACGCAAAACGTTCATTTAATATTTCTGATTACGTGTATACATACATATCTACATACATACTGTACATACCGTAATCGTGCAGTTCATTACTTACATATACATATGTATATGTATAAATTACACTACGGTTCTACGGTGGAGGTATTCGTGTTACGTATATTATGAATACTTAATTCAACATCTAAGAATTTTTGTGTTGCTATACATTAAGTTACACATTATATATGCACCTTCATAAAAATGTTTCTATACATAACCGAAAAAAAATTTTGTATTAAATTTTTTTTTTTTGTATAAGAACTAAAAATAAATTAGGTACCTACAGATATTTTTTTTTTCCTCGTTTTTCTTTTTTTCTTCTTCTTTTCTTTTATTTTCATTCCATTAACTTGTTTTCCACATCAATTTATTTTTAATTGAGTTAAGATGGAAAATATGATGGAAAAGATAAAAATATGTATTACAAAAAAAAAAATATATATATACACATGTAATATATAATATACACATGTATATTACATAAAGTATACATTAATAAATAAAATACTTAAATAATAATTCCATTAAGTACACATAATTTCATCAAAACATATTAAATGATGGTTAGAAATTAGAATTGAAGCAACGAAAAAATGAAATAACCAAAAAAAAAAAAAAAAAAAAAAAAAATTTGGTACTAGAAAATATTTAAAGAAATGTACAAAAAATTAAAAGAAAAATATTTCTTTTTTGCATAATAAAAGCCAAAAAGTTAATACATTTTTCGATTTAATTGGAAAATGAAATGTTTAACGTACTGTATAAAAATTTTAATTATTTTTAATATAATAAATATGTAGAAAAAAAAAATGTATATCAAAGTTATATGCGAAATTAATCCATGAAAAATATGAGTAAATTGGTACATGTGCACAGTAAATAAATCCTGCAAATAAGTATATGTAATATATTTATGTCATTTTGATTCCTTATTTTTGCTTTCATGGAATATTTTTGATTGTGGTCTGTGATGCTATAAGGGTTTTATTTATTTTTTGTCGAATTTAGAATTTCTTACATAAAATAACAATTTAAAAAATTTTCAAAATTTTGTGCATAAAAAGTTTCATTTAAATTTTTCGTAAACAATTTAATTATTTATATAGTATAGTAACGAAATCATCATAGAAAGAAAAATAACAATTATACTTACAGTGGCGGATTTCCCAATTAAATGCCTATTGTTGGCATCACTCGAAGTTTCAAATAATGAAATGAGTACACATGAGGAGGAGCAATTATAAAATGTTGTTAGCTGATTTTCCGTGTTTTGTCATGCACACAATGACTATTCGTATTCTATTGAAAGGAGAAAATACTCGTACTATAGTAGCGTATACTATAGGTACCGTACTATAATTCAATGACCTCCACTGCTCTAAACTCCTCCAGAGTATGTTTAAAGGGGAGGAGCAAGTTATGCAATATTAGCATTCTACTGAAAGGAGAAAATCAACTTTTTCTCAAGAAGGAAAATACGAGTACATATTATGATGTATGAAATACTACTCGTACTAGCATAGCGTATTCTATATATTTCTTTTCCAGTGATATAGTGTGAGAAGTGTGAGAAATATTGTACTTATGTATGTATATGTGTTCGAGTATAGTGTGTAGCTATTTTCCTTTCCACTTTTTTTTTTAAATTTTCATTTCTCTTTTATTATTCATTTTTATCGTCATCATCATAATCATAATAATCATCATCAGATCTGTTTAATAATAAAATAAAATAACAGAGAAAAGATAATAATTTTCAATATGCTGTCCGTCATCACCTTTACATAACAACTTAATGATGATTTTCATTTATATGAGTAGATACGGATAGTTATTATGTATTACATACATATACTACTCGCACAATATTTTTCTTGTTTTAGAATTTTAGTATTTCCGTTGAATTAAAATACTATACACATTACACGAATGTAATGTAACAATTTAAGGAATACGATTAATACCGAGAGTATGTAAGCGTATAATGCATGAATACATAAAATACTACCATTAAAATTATCATCGTTTACGTATTATGATGTGTGGTCGATTCTAAACAATAGTCAATTAAATTTTTACTATCATTTACTAAAAAATAAAAACCAAAAAAAGAAAAAAACAATTTTAAAAAGAATATAAAAAATGAAAATTCACAATAAAAATAAAAATATCTACACTCGTCTTTATGGTGTATTGTATGTATGTAACAGGTTGTGGTTTTTTTTTTTTTAATATGATTAACGAACTTTTCAATTTAATTTAGCGCCACTATTTATATGGCGATTTATGTATACATACTTTTTTTTTTTTGTATAAAATTTGAACACTGACAATAATAAACAATGAACAGAAAGGGCAATATTATATAGGAACATGTTTTTTGACTTCTCTTAGTTATGTTTTTATTATTTTCTTTCTTAAAAATATGTGTACACATCTACATACATAATATGTATCTCATACATGATGTGTAATATTAACAAGAAAATTTTACATTATAATGTACGAATATGCTATACAAGATACGGTTACGGTACGTATACTACATATATGAATATAATTTTTTAAATAAAATCTGAACATCCTTAAATAACCGCAAAGGTTAACATGAAAAACCAAAACCAAAACCAAAACTAAAAAATAAAAATAAAAATAAGAAATTCTTTTGAAAAGATTGAAGAAATATTTAAGAGAAGCTTTGAAGCGTAACAATACGTAACATCATATCATGTATGTACATATATATAACATATATGTATGTACGTATGTATGTATATAAGTATGTGTAGATGTATAAATATGTAAGTATATTTATAGATGACACAAACTGTGAAAATATAATAACGAACGATACGAAAAATGTTATATAATATTGTGTTACTCATATATTCGTATGATCGTATATGCTCGCTCACTGATATATACAGTATATAAATATATTGCTTGTATGAAATGTGCAGATAACTATACTATTTCCGGAGTATAATTCTTGATGACATTTTTCTTATAATTTTTTCTTTTCAATTATTTTTTTTTTTTTTTGGTATACCTACCTTTAAAGTACAAAATTTCTTCCTAGCAACTGAAGAAACCATTTAGTGATTTAGTTAAATGGTCACATAACATACACAGAGAATGTACATATATATATTATATATATATACATATTTAAATGCCTAGCTACTGTACTTACTCATATGTATATGTACATATATACTCGTATAACAAAAATAAGTATATGAACATTTATAGGAAGTATATATGCATGTAATGTACCTTAGTACATGTATCTCTGATCTGCATCAACATTTTTCGGTATAGCTATACGCTACACAGAAGGTCAATAATAAAATGAATGTACATACATATACACAAAATGTACATTCATTCATGTTACATTATATTATTATTATGCAATGATATTATCAGTAGCAGTAGGTTAAGGTACATTCAGAGTCTTAGTCAATGTATTAAAAATGTTGAAAACAAAATATGTATATATTTTTGGTTCTTGTTCAAAAAAAAAAAAAAAATGAAATAAACAGTAAATCGTAAATATTCAGTGTTTTAGAGTTTGAATCAAGTGCTGATTGTCAGATGAATATAGGATATTAAATTTATGTAATAAATTATTTTTAGTCATAGAGTTTAAATGTTTTCTGTTTTGCATTTTTTTTTTGTTAATTTTATTTTTTATCGAAATTATTATTGCAGATAATCAATAAATATTCAGTATTCGTGCAATATTGCAAAAAGGAAAATAATTATCCACTATTTCAGCACAAATACATAAATATACGATTACAATCAATTAACCATCAGGATTATGATGATGTTTATACTGTATACAAAATACGAATACATTAATATTGTGAATCTAATTCTTATATGCTTTTTTCATTTCAATTTGTTAGTAATAGTATTCCTTTTAATTGTAATAATTGTGTAATTTAAGTACTATTGGTACTATGTAAGTACATAAATATTTAGAGAGCACAGATCTTATAAAGACCAGGTGTACTTCTCGATGTCTACTGCCATTATTATTATATTTTCTTTAAAAAAAAAATATACATACATATATTCTATTTTTCTTCTTTTATTTAATGTTTTCGTATTTTATTTTTCGTTTAATTATTCATCTTTTATTTTTATTTTCATTTTATTTTCATTTATTTTTACAATAAGATCCGTTATAAAAACAGTAGTAGAGTAGTATAACGTATAACTCGGACAAGTAGTAGCGTGACTTGATATTTTGCCTGGTCTGCGTGACCCTATCTCTCAATAAAAATGTATTGTATATTAATATATTCATGTGCATTTATTCTATCGCGTTTTATCGCTATATACATATATATATATATATAATCATGTATATGTGTATATACATTTTAGTTGATTATTAAGTGTATATATATAGATTTTCTATTGAGCATACATTCTCTTATTACTTACTTTGTAAGAAAAAATGTTGAATTTAATTTACATTTTTTACAATGCTTTTCAATGGTTCGTTTTTTTTTTTCTCCTCTTATGGATTCTGAATTTGTTTTTCTTCATATGTATGTATGTACTAGTTGCATGTATGCAATGTAACATATTATTTATTTTTTTTTATTTTTTTTTTTTGTATTTTTATTTTGTATTCTCATAATGGATTTAAATTGCTTCTGGAACGTGGAAGTAAAACAGTGCCAATAACCATTTACAACTGTATACCATACCATTCATTATTATTTACATTTTATACATATGCGCGTATATAGGTATATGTATATTATATATTATATATTATATAATATATATCCACATAAATGTTATATTAGTTAACAATATAAATATAATATATGTATACCATACTATACTATACACACATACATACATATATACTCGTATATTGTACAGATCCATGTAAATAATAATAGAGGTAATAGAGTAAAATAGAGGTGCAAATCTGACATTAACCTCAACTTGTCCAATTTTCATTTTCTCTGTTATATCGTATCGTATGTTCGTGTGTATATGTCTGTATGTACATTACATTTTAGATTTTAGTTTTAGGTTTTAGTTTAGTGGCAGTAATAGCATAATAAAAATAATAGTGGTATAATAGTATAACACAAATAAATGTGTACATATAGAAACAAGCGTATAGTATTTATTTATGTATATGAGTATATATGATGTACATTTATATGTACATAAAATTTTATGTTGGTAAAGATATATCTTATACATTTTATATTTTATGTTATTGCTGCTGTTGTTGTTGTAATTTTTGTTGTTGTTATTGTTACTGTTATATTGCTACTTTTTTTTATTTTTAGTAACTGTGTTGTTGTGATTAGATTTTTCATTTGCTGTTGGCTGTTGTGTATCGGAAAAGTTCTTTTTTTGTATTTTCTTTTCGAGAAAAATTTTTTTTTTTTTTATTTTCATTTTAAAGAACCAAATAAATATCAAGATTATATTTTTGTTTTGGTTTTTTTTTCTTTTTACTTATTTTTCATATACATATGTATATACAAATATATAGTCGTAATCATATGTACATTTTCAAATGTGGCATGTTATTGAAGAATTTCGAATTCGATTTAAGATTACCAGTGCCGTTCCTAGGACTTTTGGCGCCCGGTGTAAACCAAATTCTATCGCCCCTATCCTTTTCCACACCACCCGTATGAGGTAAGATAGACAGGCGCGTTTTTTTTTAAAGAGGATTCCCCATTAGGCCTATACCTCTCTGCTATTAACACATTGAAAGTATATAATAGTGTGATCGGAATATAAGGTCAATTTTTAGCATGAGAGCTTAAGCAAGAGATGAGATTAATCTATTGTTTTAGTCTGCATTATAAAAATTCATTTATATTCCAATCATAGTGGTACATAAATAAAAATAAACTTCAAATATAGATTAAAAATGAACATTTTTTAAAGAACTAATAGTTATTGTGTTAATAGCAAAACAGTTTTATAAAATATGTATGTGATCTTACCAAAGAACTCACCTAAAATGTTCTTTTAGATAATTAAAACATATAACGAAAAATATTTATAAATATACACACGGTAAAAAAATTAAAAAATAATCATAACTGAATAAATAAATAAATATGACATAATTTTAAATAAAAAACACAATATAAAAAATGGGCAAATAAAAAAAAAATGAAAATAAAAAAGCTGAATAATTAATCAACAAAAGAAATAAATTGCAAAATTTAAAAAACAACTTTTCGCGCTTTGATTTTAGCGAAATCGCTGACTAGGTCCTCATAATTTAGATCTTCCAACAGTTCTTTTTCTATTGATATAATAGACAAGCCTGATAATCTTTCTTGAGTCATGGTTGATCTGAGGTAATTTTTTATAATTTTGAGCTTGGAGAAACTCCTCTCTCCCGATGCTACCGTTACAGGCAAAGTCAAAAAGATTTTCAGTGCTATGACTGAGTTTGGAAGTAAAGTTTCTAAATTTTGTTTCCTAATAAAATTTAAAGTAATTAAGGGAGGTGAACATACATTTAATGAGGTCAACATTTTTAACTCATGGTATAAATCATCACCGTTAATATCGGATAATCCATCCTTTGTTAAAACGTTCTCTAACTTTTTACAACTTTCTAAAAGGGAATTTGAATCTAAAGAATTGAAATTATAAAGAAAATGAAAATTGGTGACGTTGTCATGTAACTGATTAAACCTTTCACCTATAGAAGTAATTATCTGATCTAAAATCTTGAAGTAAAATTCAACTTTAAATTTATTGTATCCATCCAAAATTACTTCCTCTCCCTTCTCATAAGTGAACAGGTTTTTTCTACGTCTTGATCTAAGGTCAGTATTTAGACTGAATTCAATTTCTACATTTAAATTTTCAGCGATGGCTTTCGCTGTTTCTAAAAACAGATTTAATTCATCCTCATTACGTAAACCTTCTAAAGACTTTTTTGTGTTTTCTAGCATATCTACAGCCGTTAATAAAGAAATATCTGCAGTTTGAAAATACTTGCTAGCAATGTTGATTTTGCTTAAAATTTCAAACCAAATAACTGCAGAACATATAAAATCATATTTCATTATCTTCTCTCCCAGAGATACTGCTGTGTGCCTACTCAGGACATCCCCTTGATTTGATAACTCGAGTAGCGCTTCATAAATCTGTTCTAAATTATTACGTATCGGTTTTAAAGCATCGATTCTGCTCGACCATCTTGTACAACTTAGGTGTTTTAAAGTTAAATTGGAAAGATGCTTTTTTAATACCGTCCAACGATGTGTTGAAGCGGAGAAGAAAACATAAATAGACTCGACAAGTCCAAAAAATGACACAGCTATGTTAGAACAGCTGGCAGCATCTGAAACAACTAAATTTAAGGAATGAGCTGCACACGGGACATAAAATGCTCTTGGCTCAATATTTTTTATTCGAGATTGCACACCAGATACCTTCCCCTTCATATTGGAACCATTATCGTAGCCTTGACCCCTACAGTCTTCTACTAATATACCTAATTTACGCAATTCATCCAAAATTATTTTCGTTAATCCCTCTCCAGTAGTTTCGTCAGTTTGAAGAAATTCTATGAAATATTCTTTTATTTTGTATTCGTTTTCCGAACAATCTACTATTCTAATTAAAAATGTCATTTGTTCTACATGGCTAACATCAGGAGTGCAATCCAGAATAAGAGAGTAATACTTTGAATTTTTTACGGATTTCAAAATTTTGTTTCTTATTGCGTTTGAAAGCAAAGAAATTAATTCATTTTGAATATTATTACTCAAGTAAGTATGACGAGCTTTCTCGTCAACAACTCTTCGCAAATGTTCTTGAAGAACAATATCGAATTTTCCTATGGCTTCCACTAACTGTAAAAAATTGCCATTATCATGATTATAAAGAGTGTTACTTGAGCCGCGAAAAGCCAAATTTTGAGCCGCCAAATACTGTACAAAAATAATTAATCGTTTCAACACCTCACGCCAATGTTGAACTTCTTTAGACATTTGTTTTTGCAGAGTACTATCTACAGTTTTGTTCGTATTTAGCCGTTTTTCAAAATCTTTCCACATTTTAAAACAAAACATATGGTCGAGACTGATTTCATGTTCTCTTAAAAGACGTGGTAGATGATTCCAATCAGAAGAACCGATTTTACCTAAAGAATTAATTTTTTGTGAAAACAGTTTGCAACAAAAACAAAATACCTTATCAGAAGAAATAGAATAAACCAACCACCTTCGTGCTACTAAATCATTGTTTGGCATAAGTCTGAAATAATATTTGGAATTAAATTTTCTCTTATTCGTAATGGGAAACACGTGATTGGATTCATCAACTTGTATTGGCTCTTTTTCAACCAAAAATTGGACAATTTTTTCATTCAAAGAAGGCCATTCAGCAGGATCATTAAATTTAGATGAGTTTTGAAATACACCTTCTCCTGCTGAATCGCAATTAGTTGACACCAAAACATGTTCTTTTTCTTTTGTATTTGAAAGAACTGTGCAAGAACATTCTTCTTTTTCTTTATGATTTGAAGTGTCGAAAGACACGTGTTCATCAATAGTACTGACTTGACTAGTACAAGGAAGATTATCAGAAGTATCGCGATTATCTAGTTCCGACAAATTGACGGCTGGATTATCAACTCTATCTGTTGAAAGATATTCTAAATTATTTGGACCTACCTGACTTTTTCCAAAAAAGTTTTCCATTGCTTTTCTTTGCTTTGCAGCTACATGTTGCTCTTCAGCTTTTCTCTTTCTGTAGCCTGCTCCAGACAATTTTTTTTTCGCTTTTCCTTTGAATGAAGACGATGATTCCATTTTTCACCTTGAAAAAATTCTATAAAATCAATTTTTAACAACACTTTTTTGCACAAAATTCCACTCAATTGAACTGCTAATATAAATATACTTATAAGTTACAACTGACTGACAAATTAAAATGATCTGATCAAAAAATTTAATTTTACAATACATATTAATTTCAGCAGTTATAAGTATATTTAACGGTATATTTATAATGGCAAATTGGCGACAAGAAAAATATAATATAACAATACAAATATGAAACAGTTACAGTAATAGAATATTTATATATGTGTGGAATGGTATTACAAATAATTTTATAATCCTATATTTACTATGTACCTACATTGTTATTGATATAAACTTTTTTCATCTTTTTCGATGATATTCGTACATTATATATTTATATTAAAATTATATATTGTATTTTATGTATAGGATAGTCATAAGTCATATGCTGTATAGTTTCTCTAACTCTAACAAAATTCATTAAAAATAAATAAAGCAAGATAGTAAAATATCTTCTGTAACATGATTTTGCTTATAGTATAGTAGATAGATCAGATCGTTCAAACCCCATATTCATGGTGTAGTATTGTGATAATGTAAATGCGTAGCACTTGCACCACATAAAATAAACACAAACCGATCTATATAATATACCTACTCAGTACTCTATCACTGCGAACACCTGCAAGTAAATTATGATTGAAATACATTGTATATATATATATATATATACAATATATTATACTCGTATTATATTATATTATATTATTATATAGAGATATATTATATATATATCTTTAAAATTTCATTATAAGTTACGCAGCCGCATATAAATATAATATATATATACTTGTATATATACGTATATGTACATTTACACTAGATATAACATTTTCGCCCTTTAAGATATTCTTGTGTTGTATTGAAATTTTGCATATGTATAAATATAAGTAATACTAGGCAATAGCAAAATAAATTATATCAAGAAAAATATACGTATATACAAACTTATAGAATCATTTTTATGGCTTATGAGCAGTCAGATATCTTTATGATTTGTTTTCTTTAGAAAGTGGTGAAGGTTCATTTTATATTATATGTTATATGGAGTGGAATAAGGATTTATTTTTGAAATTGGATTTTGGCGCCCCTTAGCGTTGGCGCCCGGTGAGAGTACACCATTTACACATATGGTAGGCACGGCCCTGAAGATTACGTATACGTATATCCACTAAAAAAGAAAACACTTTTTAACTTGGACTTTCTATATGCTAGTATGTAGTAGAATATAGAGTGTATACTCGTATATTATTGTAGTTTTTATAGTTGTAGAAATATAGCAATATCGGTAGCAACAGTTTAGAAGTATCAACGATTGCTGCATATGCATACATGCATACTCATATTATACAGAATAAACTCATCTCAATAAGTGTATACTGGTTATTTAGTAAAAGCAGTAAAAGGTAAAAGTTATAGGCATGCATGTATACCGAGTTTCAATTGATTATTATTATTATTCGTTCATTTTAATCAAATATACACAACTGAACTGACAGTAAATTGCAATTGCAATTGCAACTTTTAAAAGTTGTCCTGTTTTAATTCCTGGATCTATTTTTTTATTTAGTGTTCGTACTATATATTTTTTTTTTTTTTTTGACATTAGATTGTACATACTCTTCGTAGTTAATATTATACAGGAACTACTAAATAATCTAAATTGAACGAATAATAAAATGTAAAATGGTAATGTGAAAATGATTTCATATTGATGTGTTTTATATAACATATATGCACACATGTACTTACTATATGTCTAGATACATTGATAAATTCACGTGTATGTATATAAATTGATAAATTCATTGATAAATTCACCTATGTATTTATGTATAAAGATTTCAAGCTTATTTCAATTTTAAATATTTATTAGAAGATTACATTTGAAAATATAAATTCTTATATCTGAGTATCCACATGGTATGTGTGAACATGCGTTTATACGTACTTACATGTGTAGTATATATACACAGGTATTTTAATATACCGTAAAATATAGCGAAAAAATTGTTTATATAGTATAATCATTTTTGTTTTCTTTTAAAAGCATTTTTCTAGCATCCAAATCAAAAATGTTGCATGTGCGATAGATAGAATATATTACTCGTACAACTTCAATTAAATACAAAAATGTTGATGATGTTTTTATGTTCCAGTTATTATACGGTGTAGTTAGATATAGTTTCGATTTAATTTTAAAATAAATATTTCTGAGATACCTATATTATATCTCTTCATAGCTATCCCTGTATACATACAAGATACAAGTGTTGATACATATTGCATGTAGGCACACATACTTTTGTATATGTATGCTTCTAAAACATTTCAAAATAGTTTTAGATACCTATACGTAAGCTCAATAATATATGTTGCTCTAGGATACAAGAACTTGTTGGTATAGTTATGAACATAACGTAAAAGTAGCAAAAAAAAATTTTTTTTTTTTTTATCTATATCTATAGGTGAATTAAAATTGGTTAATTTAATTGAATGTTTGTTAGAAAAGAACATTTTAAGAAAAAGTTACACACCACTTCTATATATATGTAGAGTATACATTTACATATAAAATACAACAAATAACATTACATAAAATACATAGCATATACTCATATAAAATTAGATTTATATAAGAAATATAACTGTAAAAAGATTATATGGTGCACGTAACTATAAAATTATTTTAATGATTATATTGGCAACCGCAACATGTAGCTAGCTACATAGTCCAGATAGATAGATGGTATATGTGGTGAAAGGAATGCTCCATTATTATGGTGCCTACATTTTGCAAATATTAATTAAAAAATTTACAAAAATAAAAATGTGGTACACATACACATACATAAACTTGTTATTTATCCTTCTATTATATCATTATAAAATAAAAGAAAATATTTAAAAAGAAATGTATTTTGGTACATAACAAACTTTTTTTTGGTACATAACAAAGTAAATACAAATAAAAAAAAATGGGTAAAGTTTTTTTAAGAATTGAAAAAATAATAATTCAAAATTCACAGAAGTTTATTTTATGATTTATGAATTGGATATAGCAAATGAATTGTGCACGATGTGCGTGTTACAAATAAACTTTCAGGAAATCATGATGAATCAAAAACAAAAACACAAAAAAAAAAGAAACAAATCGAAGAGAAAAATTAATAAAAAAAAAATTGTTGAACCAAAAAAAAAAGAATTAATTGAATATCAATTTATTTTCTCTGATGCTGTAAATATCCATTAAGGTGAAAGCATATACATATACTCGATCGTATTATAGATTTTAATTAATTTTTTGGGCAAAAATCATCATTATTTTTTTGCTGTTTGAAGGTATATCCTCTATACATAAGTATATTCATACAACACTTCTATAAATTTTCACTTTTGAAATATTACAGTTTTTCTTGAATTATATTAATCATAATATTTTGTTGATGTTGCTTGTTTTTGTTGCTGATTCAAATTTTCAATCAATTAATTGTACGAATCGAACATTTGTGTGTATCGTATCGTATTTTATGGCATACCATATTAATGCACACTATTATCTCTGTTGTATCTGTGTCATTAAAAAAAAATATATTACTATAATAAACGTTATTAAATCGCTAATAAATAGTTAGATTTTAGATACATCCCATAAATATAGTATACTCGACTGGGAATTATGAATGAATAAATCTTGGAAATGAAATTACGATCGTGTATATTTGATGGTAATAAATTGTTTGGTGCACCGTTGTAAATATAATATGTAGTGTATAGATACTATACTTAGTTTATCGATATGAAAATATACATAATGTACTATAATTTTGAATATTTATCTAATTTTATTTCTATCTCCAGAGATGTAGCTATATAGCTAGAAAGAAGAAAGAGAGTGAAATTTCATTTTTATCAATTTGCAATTACAATTTGTGATTTGTTTAAATTTATGTAAATTTATTTATTTAATTTTGATTTATTGTATACACAGATAACTATATTCCTGTGTTTATACATAATGTATACGTTTACATACAAACACATCCTAGTGAAAAATTCTCAAATATTTGTATAATTGTTCACAGATAAAATGAATAAATAAACGAAGAAAATAATTAAATGCTATTTAGCAAAATTGAACTTTGACTTCTTATGTGTACTCATGTATATAGTTAAGAGGAAAAAATTAGTGGAAAACAGTCACGAAAAACGTGCTTAAATCTGCCTCGAAAAGAAAACTAAAATATTTTTTTTTGTTTTTTATTCAAGGTAGACTTTTACTTCTTCCTCTATGTTTGCTATATTTTTCTTCTTATTATTGTATGTACTCGTATACAATTTTTGCATTTTCTTCCAAAATATACGATTGATATCTAGTGGAAATTTTAAATATTTGTTTGAATTCGGCGATAATTTACATTTATTTACATCATCATATTGTGAAAATATTTTTTTCATTTATTCATATATTCACACATAAATTTCAAGTGAAATTGAAATTATTTGATGTACGCGAGCACATACCAATATACGTATGTATTTGTTGTTATATTTGAAAAAAATATTAACTTAAAATTGAAGTTAAGTATGGTAGATATACAATTTAATATACGAATGCACTATAATATTTGTATATACATATGTATGTACATACAAGTATATGCGTGTAATAAATTCACGTGCTGAAATCGATTTATAAACTCAACCATATATAAGTACTTAAATGCAGTAAATAAATACTTATACCGCATTCATTAAGTGAAAATATGAAATTAAGATTCATAAGAAAAATTTATTGAAAAAAAAAATAAAATACATTATGAGAAAAATTTGAGTACCCATGTATAATAGATATATGAATGATTATGTGTGTTGTGTAGTTATTTATATATATATTTTTTTTTTTTTGATTAGTCTATGATTGATATTTAGATTTCAAAATTAAAGTATACAGGGTAGGGTGTCCGGAGATCGGGCGCAGGCACTTTGCTAATCGATAGGTCTTGCTGAGAAACGAAAAAAAAATCGTATGACATGGAGGGGGGGGGGGGGTCTAACATCAACGGGTGAGGATCTAGGGGGCTCAGCAGTTTTTTTTTTGAGGTCAAGTGATTTGTTTCCTAATTGTGGTCATAACTCACGAAATCCTTGGTCATTTCAAATTATTTTGCATTAATTGAAAAGATAATCAATCAGTCTTTACTTTGATACTTGAATAGTACAGATCGGTCTAGTAATGCTAAAGATATAGTACATCAAATTCAAATTTTCATGGAAAAAAATGCATGCCAAATTTTGAGTTCAAAGTCAAATATCTAAAAATTTTGCCCTATTTTTTTTTAATATTTTACTTAAAATATTGTCCAATGGATTGCCTTTCATTTGCAATTTATTTTATTCAATTATCTGTCTTGGTTTTTAAGTTATGGAAAAAAATGTAAATGTGGGTTATATCAAGAAAGTTAATATCGGGTCATCCCATAAGTAAATAGGAAACAAGTCACTTGAAATTAAAAAAAAACTTCTGAGCCCCCTAGATCCTCACCCGTTGATATTAGACCCCCCCTGCCATACGATTTTTTTCGTTTCTCAACAAGACCTATTGACTGGCAAAATGCCTGCACCCGAACTCCGGACACCCTGTATATGTATATACATATAGTTATACCCGCACATTTTATATGCTTATTTTGTGCATACTAGATACTAAAGTATACTGGTGTATTATGTAATTTTTGGTAATTACTTATTATTATTTTTATATATCGAATACATGTGTATGTATAAATACATAATGTGAATATGTACAAGTACCTTATAATTAGACTAATAAATGAAAGTACAACAATGTATACATTATAATGATCGTATTATATCCCGGGGAAAATTTTAATTAAACTTTTCAACATGTACAAAAATCACAAATAAATCCAAGCATATTTATAATATGTACTTATATATTTGTACCTTATATTTTTAGGTATATGTATATAATATACATATTTTTTATATTTAAATAAAATTTAACAATTTGATACGAAAAATAAATAATTGATGGTTTTTGTAACATACATATTACTATACGATTTCAATATGTAATATAAGCTTTTATACATTATCATTATCCATTGCCATAAATGAATATTTTTGTGTTGTATAATACGCAGGATAATTACATACGTACTTTACATACATACATACATACTTTGTGTATACGTAATGAATTCGCTTAATAAAATGATGAAAGAAATATCGAAAACTATGTAGAAATTTAATCTATCAGTGGGCATTTTTTCCTTCATATTTTATCTTTTTTATTTTTGTTTATGCAACTATTGCATATGCAGATAACAGGTATATACATACTAGTATGTGTACATTTGACTTTTATTTTGATTTAAAGTGACGTTACTTTGATTTCACTTTAAACTTGTAATGATATTTATTTTCTGATCATCATCACTACCATCGCATCTTGTATTCGAACAGATTTAATGTAATATTTTTTAAATTTAAATGAACTCATTCCACTTAAGAAAAACAAAAATTTAAATACAGATCAATATGTTCAATATTCAATTAAATTACATTTCAATATCAGAATAAATTTTGAGTTTAAATATAATTAGTTTATATTCTATATAATTTAACATAATGCATTTAAATATATAAATTATATATATACATACAAGTATAGCTACTTTAAAATTGAAATTAATTATCTTTTTGACAGAATAACATAAATAAACTTTTCAACAATATTTGACTAAACTACTCAAAAATTGATTAACAATTTATAAACGATTGAAGATTTTATAACATTTAGTACATAATGTATATGTATATGCACTTGTACATCGTATATGTATATTGTATATGTCAATATGTATATCCTGCATCCTATACATATATACTCATATACATATTTATGGAATG
The DNA here is from genome assembly GCA_951394055.1 of Villa cingulata. NCBI lineage: Eukaryota > Metazoa > Arthropoda > Insecta > Diptera > Bombyliidae > Villa > Villa cingulata. The sequence goes on along the minus strand of OX596021.1, from coordinate 32,509,703 downwards.
TATTGTAAGTTCATAAATAAATTTATTCATTGTTTATTTAAATGTCAAAAGTTATCAAAATTTTCATTATTATTTTACTGCGTGTATGTATTATCATGCTATTATTATTATACATTACATACATATTATTACTAGGGATTATTAATTTAAACAACTTTACATGCTATACACTGCACTGCACAGTACCATTGCCCTAATACGAATAATATTATTAGTTAATGGTTAATGTTATTACATTACGTTACTACTGTGTGTAATAATAAATTTTATCCTTTGTTCGTTTTTTAAATCATTTTTTTTTTTTTTTTTGGCATAAGTAATAAGTATTTGTATATTATTAATATGATAAAACCATATATGAACATAATTGAAATCAATCAGAATTAAATATTGTATATATTGAAAATATGTATGCATATTTATAGATGTTTAACATATGCATAAATATAGACCAGTTATATTATATACTATTATACATTAATTTATTACATTATGTAGTTATACATATGAATGACACGAGTATACTACTATATATATTTGTGTTCATCAATATAATTAATTATCGTGCTATAATAATATTCAGTGTTCATTTTATGCCAATCAACCAACGCGTACGTTATTATATTATTTATGTGTTATTATATTATTATATTACATTCGTATATGTAATAATTCTTCTTTTTTAAAATGAAAAAAAAAAAATATTATATAGAATCTCATTAAAGATTCATAACAAGTTGCATGTAAATGTAAATAGAGTACCAATGTACGAGTATGTATATATTTTACACGTTCATATAATCTACTTTGTTATAATATTTTTGATGTGAATATAATACATTATGTACGTACGGTTACAAATATGTATATATTGTACGTTTATACTATATTCGAGATAAAATTTATGTTTAAAATGGAAAATCATAAAATGTACACGCTTTTTCTAATTTATGCATTCAAAGAGTAATTTAATGTTTATATAGCATCCTGTAGGCTATATATTAAAAATGTTAAAAGTATAGACACACTTATTCTGTATACTATTACTTGCTCGTATATGTGTGATACGATATACGATAGACTAAATATACAATGTATTCATTATTACTTATTGTATATAAAATAGTAATTTTAAAATATATTTACATTTAAGAATGAAATCGCAAAATCATTTTTTTTTTTACAAAGAAAACCGACACAAGTCACACAAATCACAAAGTTGCACACAATTTTCCATTTATTGAACGTTTACTGATTATAATAGCTATACGTACCGTACTACAAATGTATACTCATACACAAATTTATATATATAGCGAACGGAATAAAACGTATGTGATTCTGATTGTGTAAATGTATATACATTATACACTTGTATTCACGTGAATAGAATTTTATATATAATTTGTTATCTATCTGTATATTTAGACTTTTAGTGCACCCATTTTTCAGATTGTTACCATTATTTTTGTTACATATTATACATGAGAGTACATAAGCCATCATGCCCATGCCATGAAAATAAATTGCAATATATGTACTGGATTAACTGCATCGTTTAAAGATAATAACGCCTTATAGTGTCTTATATATTTTATTTTATTTTAGTTTTTTCCTATTTTTTTCGCAATCATTCTGGATTCTGGAAGGAGTATTTTTTTTTGTCTTTTCTTTAAGATTGAGATAAAGTTTTAAAGTAGTTTTTTAGTTTAGCAATAGATGCTCTCTGACTCTGACAAATGCTATATGTATCTAGATTTTTTTCGCACTTCTTTTTTTTTTAATTATCATCAAAGTTTTAGACAGAAACTAGACTTATATGGATGAAGTAGAAGAGTAATATGTAGTATAGAAAAACAAAAAAAAAAAAAAATCAAAAACCTTACCAACGTATACGTAAAAACAATGTATACGCAAACACAATCATACCCGTCCGCCTTACTATAAATTCAAATCTGTAAAAAATCAATAGGTAGATTATTTTTCAAAAATGAATAAAATCCCAATTTTTGGTATTTTTCTTTTTGTAAATATAGGTACTCGTAGACTAACAGTTAAATAGAAAATATATCTTCTATTTCGTGTAATTTTTTTTTTGCTTTCAATAAGTTTATGTGATTTTAATGAAGATGTTTGTTACAACAGTTGATGATGATAGTCGATGGCTATATGCAATGATCATGACGATGGTAAATCTTCATATTGACCACAGAATTTTCTACTTGATTAAAATTCTACATATATACATTTATATTTTGTACGTATGTACATAGTACGAGTATGCGCAATATGCAATGTGTGTGCTTAAAATGTTTATTCTGCGCGTACTACATATGTATATAAAACTTTATACTATATGTACTTATTCACAAAAAAAGAACAAAAACGATCATGAATTATATGTCCCACTGTGGTCACAATTAACGGCTAGATCATTCGATCTTTTTGACTGTAATTGTTTTGCTTCAGTTACTTCGTCACTTGATTGATGTTTAACGATAGACCGCATTAAAAAAAATTTTTCCTTACTTTTTCTTTTTTCGTTTAAAACCAAAGATGGTAAAATATAACAAAAGTTAGAATGTAATGTCAGTGTTACGAATATGCACGTAATTTCTATGTAACATAAATGTAGATATAAAATAGGTAGTTCTAGAATAGTAAATTTCACAAATAGGTATGCAAGTATGTATATAAGAAAGACAACAACGTATTATTGTCCTCATCATCATCATCATCATCAACTATGGCTCTTTACTATATATCGATCGGCTCAAATTGTAACATACTTGTATCTACACAGTATAAAAGAAGTTAACATACCGCAAATGTTTATGTAGAAAATATACATATACATATGTATGTATATAAACGTAAGTATATCTTCCATAAATCTATACATACATATCTATGTACACAGTAAATAATTTATGCTGTGTTTGGTCATGCCAGAAATATTCTTTTTCTGAGGAAATCATTTTTTTTTTAATCGAAAATATTTTTTTGATTTTTTGTTTTTTTTGCAATGAAAAATGGTTAAGTACGGAAAAATGATTGAAGATAGATCAATTATATTATTTGGATGAGGAACAAAAAACAAAATAAAATAATGTAGGTAAAACATCATATACTTAGATAGATTGAAAATCAAATGAAGCGATAAACGGAATCAAGTGAAAAAAATGTTGTTATGTATATAGATATGTATGTGTAGATATATGTATGTATGCTATACATACTTTGATTATACATACGATGAATAAAGGTAAGAAAAAATTGAAGTGGTTAGTTGGATAACTCTATATGTACTATATATAAATGCTATATGAAAATAATTCTCGCATATACATACGTACGTATGGATCAGAAATGGTGATGGATGGATATGGATGGATATGGATGGATATGGATGGATAGACAGATGAGTTTAAATTTAAGTCAAGAGATAATTGTACAATATTACTATATAAATATACAATACAATCGAAAATATTACATATAGTACTTAAGTATGTACGTATATCGATTATAATAGTCAAAACCATATACATAGTCAAAAAATGTATAATTTGTTGGGAAATTTTTATTTATTTTTTTATTATTACTGCAGAACTACATATAATACCTGACATATACTCGTAAATATAGAAGAAGCATTTTTTTCTTCAGTTTGGTTTTTGATTATTTTTATTTATTTATTTTTTTTTTTCAATTTTTTATTCTTCTATATTCAGAATTGAATTATGCTTATATAAATATTATTGGTCAGGCTCAAAGCATAATAAATATAATTGTTTCTTTTGGAAAACTTATATGTACATCAAATTATATATGTGCTACGATTATGTACTCTTATACTATAGAGATGTATACGATCGTTTTTATATTTTTTTTTATTTTTTCAAATTCTTTATGATACCAAGTACCAACTGATATAAGATATAAGAAGTATGCGAAAAAACAGGAGAGACAGTAAGTAGTAGCAATGAGATTTTTGGTACCTAACAATTGTACAATATTATTTATGTATGTACGTATTTATTTATGTAGTACCTGTTTACCATAAAACGTATTTTCATTTATGAGGAGAAAAATTCATTTTCTCTTTATATATTTGCTCTGCACTACGAAGAATACGAGAAACAGGAAGAGACAACGAGTAAAAGCAACTAACTTACATACTTTCCGTAGACATACGTAACGCAACACTAATGATAATTTCTTTTTAGATTTGAATTTTCAACTTTTTTTTTTTTTAAATATTTTTGTTATCGTTTTTTTCCAGTAAGTATGTTTCAGGTGAAAGAACATAGATATTTGGGTTATAAATGCGGTTGCATGCATGCATACATGTATGTCTGTACATATATAATACGAGTATATGCAATCATTATATAGTCAAATTTGATTTGGGCGTTATAATCATTTTGTTCGGATCTTTGAGATTTCATAGACAATAATGTCAGTTTTTATTATGTATATACGAGTACTTCTAATATTTTTTATGTGTACTAATAGCATGAGAAATATTTTTAGTTACAAAAAATAATTTAAAAATAAGTACATAAGAGAAATAAATAAATACAAAAAAAGTACATGAAGTTCATTAAGTATAGTTACTTACATATGCGTGTGTATACCTATGCTTGTGGACGTATTTAGATACCTTATGTGTTGCTTTTGTCTTTTTCTTAAAGGCGATATATTGATTGAATGCTGTTTTTATTTATTTTTATTTCAGTTTTCCATTTAGAAAAACTTTATAAGTAAACAAGTAAAAAAAAAAAATACATTAGACAAAAAATTATATTGTCATTATTAGTAATAATTTTTTTTTTTCATTTTCTTTTAAATCTCTTATTTAATTTCATGTAGCTATCATCATGCATATGTTTCAGAGTGGAAGTAGAGAAGAGGTATCCAATCCACTATTAAATTTTAATAAAATTTTCATAAATCAAACATTATTCAAAATTTTTTCAATTTTTTTTAAATGCTTGTTTATTCTATTCAACTGTCAATATATAATTTTTGTTATGAAAAATTCATGTGCGAGAATACTCCATTATTATACAAGAGTAAAAAATGTACACATACTATAAGTATTATGACTATCTATGAGTTTTACAAACAAATTAAACACAGACATGATGTGTGTACGGTACTATATTTTGATATCTTTCAATACATTACATTTTTGATAAAAATTTTTGATTTAAAAATTACGATACGAGTGTATAACAAACCTACAATTATTAAATCTTTGTACCTACCATTTATATTCATTTACATAATTTTATGTTTTGTAGATTACCTGTATTTACTCGTACTTACTGATGAGAAACATAAATAATGTATGGTAGATTTTATATACATATGTAACGTAACATATGTATACTTGTAATTTGTATATGTATTATATTGATCTCATATTATCACCTGGTTCACAATATATGCTTCTGTATATCATTATGTCAAGAAAATTACAGTAATTTAAAATTGATTATTACTGATCGATATGTAGGTAAATTACACATAATATCTATACATACAAGCATACATATTTTATACCAAATAATGTGAATAATATGTTGTATGTATTTAATTTTGTACATTTAATAATTTGATATACGAGGAGTACCTTACGCGATAGGTAAAACTACATGTGGTGGTCACTGTAGTATTTAATGTTTATTGCGTGACCAAATTATTTCAAAATTAATCTGTACATACTTAGTTACATTTTTTTTTTCTTTGAACGATTAAATTTTATAAATTTTTTTATAATTATAAGTTTTTCTCACAAAATTCTCTAACAGTTCCGTAAACTGGCATTCATGCATGGTGGTAATGGTAAGTATGTATATCTTCAAATGAATAACATAAATTTTTCGATTTTATTTTTAGAAACAATAAAACGAAATGTGATGATGATGATTTTTAATTTAAGGAAATCATTTATAAATAAAAATAAATCAGATGAAGGACATCTCATAAAATCTAACATATACGAGTACGACGAATCGAATTGAATAGAGCAGAGTATGTAATAAATAATGATGCCATTATACAAATTACATATAACAATTCAAGGTTCTCTACTCAGTTTTTATTTATTTATTTTTTTTTTTGCATAAATTTTATTATAAATCAAATGTTTTTTATTTACTCGTCGACCGTCGTATGTACGTACAAACATATACGAACGTATATCGGTTTTAAATGATGAGTTATAATTTTAAATAATGTGCACATTATGTCTATATGGTACATAAATATTTTCATAAATTAAAACTTTTTAATTTATATTTAAAATTCCCAAGGAGTATTTCAATGATTACTGATTTAAATGATACCATCTAAACTGATGTTGATTAAAAAGTTTATCCGTAATATTTGTATATAGACAGAAATAAAAGAAAAAATAAATTTTTCATTGTTTTAAAACTTTTAATATTTACATATGAATATGTTTGTAATATGTTTGTATATAATGTATCTTTATATGTACGTGATATTGGTACATAGACACAAGTACACATTTTAATTTCTCTGTTTATATTTATTTCATGACATACTATTTCATAGATATCAGAAGCAAAAGATGCTCCGCCATAAGTACATTTAAATCACCTTCAATGTTCAAATAATATACACATATTAACATAATGTATATTTACTATATCCTATATGCAAGTTAAAATTTCATATGCAAATTTTCAAATTTGATTAGTAAAATTGTATTTTCAATGTATTATATACGAACAACTATATGCATATGTACCTACGTTTTTCATATATTCACGTACAGACATAATCATTATAAATGCACTGTTCTAAAATTCATTACGAAAAATATTTTCTCAAAGATCTTACATACATATACACCCAAGACGAGTGTATAAAAGATTTGGTTATAAATACATTTATATGTATATAGATATACACATCCAGAGAAGCAATGACATTCTGCAAAGCCAAAAAAAAAAAAAATTGATAACTGAATACACCGATCCGATAGTTGTGGTAGAATAATTTTCTTTTATAAGAAATACTACACATATTACCGCATAATACCACATACGAGTACACTCTGATGTTGTACGATACTATTTGTATTATTATTATTATTATTGTGCACTAGGTTTTGGAAGTATTTCTCATTATTTCTACATATACATATGTATATTCATTTTATTTTATATACTGTTTTATAGATTAGAGGTAGTTTTGTATTTAGTTTGAAAGTCACGATCTAAATCAAAATGAAAAACTAATTTTCAGGTTAAATGAGATCAAGTTTGTCAATTGATGTGATTTTAATTGTGATTTTCTGAAATCATAATAATGAATCTATAACTGATTGTATTACATACGTTATAATCATTATTTGTATAGCATAAGTACTTATATGTATAGTATATATATACTACAGCTACTGTAATGTAGCTACAATATGTATGTATACTTTTGTTATTTATATAACAGCGTGTGTTCATAATTTAACAGGTCGTAAATATTAAATATCAATTTCAAAGTTGTTACAAACAGGCATTTAGTGTAGCACAAACACATCAGTGAATATGCACATATTCTCGGCAAATATACATGACTAAATGCTGAGTATAACATGTCCTTAATTGAAATAATTTTATTTTTCTTTGATCTGTTACATTTCATTACAAAAAATTGTTTTAATGTAGTGTAACAATTCTATACTTTTACATGCTTTTACGATAGTTATTCAAGATGGAATAAAAAAAAGTGCAAACTAAGTATTTACTGTAATGATAGTAAATATTTTTTAACAGTTATAGAGTGAATGAACATAATGAAGAATATCGAAAATAATAATTATTAAAGCATATTCATAAACTCAACTCGAAAAACAGATATATACTATTTTGTGAAACAAAAAGAAAGCCACAAAATATAAAGAAAAGATTATCAATTCAAAGAAAGCCAAATCTGCCTTAAGGGATTAGAAGTAATTACTATTCGCGTATCTTTCTACTTTTCTTTCTACTCCTCTTTCTATTCCTCTTTCTACATTTCAAATATTCAAGGTTACAATGGACATGTTTGATAACAAATAAAAATATAGGTCAAAACAATTTTCGGTTTTTCTTGTTTACACGGATCTTGTTTCAATTTGAAATTCTCATCCGTACACGACCATTACAGTGCTATCATTTCTAAAATAATTTATCTAAAATGTGACTTTCATTCTGTCCTTATTGGCACCCCCGAGATTTGCGCCCAGTTTAAATGAACAATTTCAACCTATAAAAGAATCGGGTATGATAATAATAAATTTAGCCAGCGATACCATTGTATTTTTAAATATTACATGTACACATCCACTGAATTCAGACGTATTATGTCCATATAATCTATGTACTCGTATGCATGTATTTAATGTCCTGGCAAAATATATTTCTTTTAAAATTTTTACGTACTCGTATCTATATATATTTGTTTTAATAAATATTTTTTTAATATTTATTTTATTGCATATTTTTCATATTAAGTATAAAATTTTTGAAATTCTTTCATCTATTATTAACTCAAATTAATATGTATATAGTAAAAAAATATGAAAAAAGGATTTGTCAATTATTATTATACATAAGTATATTGGATAAATTTTTTTATTTTCCGACAAAGTTAATATCCCTATTATTGTTTACAAACATACATACAAAACAAATTTATATTTTTATTCATGCAAGTATATGTATTTTTCAATGTACATTATAGAGTTAGGTTAGAATACATACACATGTATTACTTAACAATACAAATTATTTATAATGTATAAAATGAAATATTTTTAGATGGTTAGATGTGTATACGCGAAATGATATAACAAAAAAAAGAAAGATTTTTTCATGGTGGCATTTCTTGTCAATTTTACAGTACATATACTTGAACATAAACATATATCTGTATATATGTAGTATACGAGTATATAATATAGTTGAAGATACATTATATTTTTGTTTGTTATGGACGGACTTTATGTATGTATGTAGTAGAAGGAAAAATGAAAATTATATTTTTGCCTTTGATGTTTTGTATTTCATTTCATTTTTATTTTATTTTTATTTTGTATATTAGCTCGTCAGTCAGATCTAGTCATATGAACAAATGTAGATAAATATTAAATAAAAAATATACACGTGTATGATATGTACATACTCGTATGTACATAAGTATTTATATTTCTTAAAATATTTTCATTCAAACTTCAGCTATGATGTCTATGGCTAATATTATCTTATAAGAAAATCGCTTTATACATTACTCGTATATTACAAAGGTACATTAGATACATACATAAACATGTACATATGTATGTATTGTATGTATTTATATTTCATTTTTATATATGTATAATAGTTATAGATAAATATATGTACATATATTATATTTTTACATAGCTAAGCTATGCATATAAAAATGTAAAAAATTTTGTTTCATTTGTCTGAATAATCGTATATTTATTTACATGCATATATGTACATACATTTATGTACATAAAAATGTATTACAACATTAATTCATAACATGACATATAATTACATACGTATATAATATGTTACATATGTACTATATGTACATCATTTTATATACATACTCGTATATATACGCAAGTTTCAGATACATTTTCAAAACCTACCTGAAAGTAGATGCATACTCTCAATCGCAACTCAACAACAATTAATAGACAACAGAAACAACACTTATATTAAATTGCTATTAACAACAAAAAGAAGAGGAATAAGAAAAAAGTGAAAAAAATTAAATTCCGATTGTTGTTCGGCACATATTTTAAATTTTATAATTTATGTACATATATATCTTATGAATTATATACTATATATGTATCTACATATACATATGTACACATTTTATGTACATACATACAAATACAAGTAATAAAATATTTCAAAAAAAAAAAAATAATAAATAAACTAAGATGATTCTGTATTTATAGTCATCATAATCAACATCATCATCATCGTCATCATCATCATCCTTCCCAATAATAAATAATTCTCCAATCCTCCCGTTTTATACAATTTTCTTCTACATATATACAAACAACACCGAGTAATCGTACACATAATGTATTTTCCTTGTATTTGCAATCAGTTTATTTTTTATTCAAGATCTTAAATATATTGTTGTATTTGCAATATGTGTACATGCATACTTTATAGTTGTTGTTCTTGCCTTATGGGTTCAAATTATTGAACAACGCATTATTACAATAAAAATGAATGAATGCTGCTAAGATGTGTATGTTTGTCAACGTGTTCTATGTATTTTTACTATATATATCTTCATTTATATATATAAATAGTGTATATACGATATAAATATATATCTCTTATTTCTTGCATTTATATCTTTAAATGTATTTGGATACAAACATACGTACATACGTATAATCTGAATTATATAAACGCATCAATATTATTGGATATACTCGTATACAATGATGATGGTCATGTTAAGTGTTCACCAGGTAATTGTTAAATTATGTTAAATGATTTAATACACACCAGATTTTATAGACTAATAGAATAGAGAAGCAATTAAGGGACGTTTTATATATATTCTTCTTTATAATAATAACATTCACACAGACATTTTACCACATATTCGTACATATATATATGTATGTATTTACCTATTAAATGCTTATTATTATTATGTTCTTCATTTTATATATTTTTTATATACATTTTGTTTTTATTTTATCTGTACGTAGACGTACACATGTGTGCACAATGTTATTGTTTATTCTATTTAACTTTTTTTTTGTTTGACTCTAATTCATCTTCAGTGTACAATTTATTATTGTTACTATAATTTTTAGCAATTTAAAAATTGTGAATATATGTACGAATATACGCTGTATACACAAGAATATATATTTATGTGAAGTAACGTGTACATATACACACTGGTATACATGCATTTATACATCCACAATATACAGGAAGGAAGCTAGAGCTATTTAAACTAGGAGGTTGTTAATGTTTATTATGTATTTATTTAAATCTGAATATTACTTTATATAGAGTACATATACATTACATATCTATACCTACAGATGATATAGATTCATTATGTTGTCCTTATTATTACTGCGATGGGACAAAAATATGTATACAATATAAATAAAAATCATTGATTATTATTATCCTCGCATGATATATACGCTGGAAGCGTTTCTTGTATATACGGTAATAATTTTTTATTTATTATATGGGTGGTCTATAATCGCTGTACAAATGTACATACAGTATGCACGTTATATGTAATTGAGGAAGGAATATAAAAACTGTAACGAATCAGAATAAAAAAAAATATATACAAAAATTTTAAAAAAAATATTTTTTTGAGAAATATAATAATTCTATACAAAATCCTGTAATTTAATTTTTATTTAAAAAAAAAAATAACTTACAAATCAAATTATACATACATTCGCATAGTAGATTAGAGTGAAAACTTTAAAATTTTATTGAAACAATATATACAAGTGTACCATCAATAATTTCTGTATATAGTAATTAAATTGGAAAAATACAAACTTCTGTAATTAAAACAGTAAATAAAATAAATTATTACTTTGTGCTAAAAACATCATTTAATTTTAATTTTTTTTTTCAATTTATTTATTGTCATCAATTAGACAGAGTACATTTTACCATTACCCAAAATTCATTATTAGTATATACGAAATCATTCAAATGAATAATGTATGTACATAACATATATGTATTGAATTTTTATATTGACGTTTAACACATAATGTAAAAAAAAATATTTATAAACATACTAGGATAAACATTTTTGATATGCATTAACACATACGAGTGTATAACTGTATGTAATCGTACTTATTTGTATAATATTATCAACTTTATGTATATAGTAAACTGTACAAGTATGTAGTAGTTAATGGATGTACATATTCTCGTATGTTCGTATGTGTGCAAATTCAATTTAAAATTTATTTTCAAAATTTATTCATTTATATTAAATGTTTTTTATCGTTTTAGTTGAAATTGAAAATAAAATTTTCGCTTTACTTAAATGCATGCAATTTGATCTATGGTATGTACGAGTATGTATTTTTGTATAGCATTATGAAACATTTGTATGTAAACATTTACTTTTTAGATATAAAACAAATTTTTTTTTAAAAAAAAAAAAAATTGTAAATATACGCGCGCGGTTTTTGTGAAACAAAAAAATTGCATGTGCATGTAATTTAATAATGTAATACATACATATATGTATACAAATACAAGTATATGTATATAGATATAAAAAACAAATGCAATATGCACACTTTAATTTTGTTAGATTATTGTCAGATTAATACATATGTGTGCATATATACTTACATTTTTGTATGTATATAAATATTTTAGTTTATGATTTAATTAAAAATTATGAAGAATACTTATGTACACAGTACACAAGTATGTATGTGTATACCTATAAATAAAATATGAGTATGTGCATATAATTAATATATGTATATAAATGTATAAACAAAAATTTACTTGCAAACATTTTACAAAAAGTACACATAATCTACTTATGAGTAAAATTATTTTTTGTATTTTTAGGTATGATGAAATTTGTACATTGTGTGTACTTTATACCAAAAAGATTTAATTTCATATAAAACCCATGGTATCGTGAATATTTTAATTAGAAAATAAAATTATAATTATTTTCTTTTGCTCAAATATTTTATAAAAAAAAATCTAGAATGTTTAAAATAAGTAATAAGATTACAGCATATCAAAAGAAATATAAGAAGAATTTTACCTCTTATCGTATGTTTTAACTGCAAGTACCATTAACTACAATCATAACTTTTTTCTTATAAATATTTGAAAAAGAAAATATTGTATTCGTGTTTTTCTTTTTCAGAAAAAGTTGATTTTCTCTCCTAGTAGAATGCGAATATTGTACATGATAAACAGCTAAAATCAACTAACAACATTTTATGCTTGCTCCTCTCCTTTATGCATACTCTAGACTCTAGACCTAGAGCAGTATAGAGATCATTGACTTAGTACGGTATCTGTAGTATACGCTATACTAGTACGAGTATAGTATTTCACACATTATTTGTACTCTTATTTTCCTTCTTCAGAAAAAGTTGATTTTCCCTTTCATTAGAATGCGAATAGTGTACATAACAAAATACGAAAAATCAGCTAAGAACATTTTGTACATGCTTCTCCGCTTTATACGTACATAGCAGAGGAGGTCATTGAATTATTACCGTTTACCGTACCTATAGTATACGCTATAATAGTACGAGTAGTATTTCATCATGTGTAATCACTTTTAAATTTTCATTTTGAAACTTCGTATAATCGGAAAATTCGCAACTGAGTACTTGCTAAAATACGTATTCGATACTCGTACATATAAAAGTATAATATGTACATAATATATAAAATAAAATGATCTATAACAACAATAAATACGATAATGAGAATAATGTAAAAATAACAACAATCAAATTAATGTGTGTGCTAAATTTAAAACAACAACAAAATCAACAACAATGATACGCGAATAAATAAATAAATTTAAATTATTATTAATGCTAATTCTATATTTTCTATACATATTTGTATATGTATATTTTTGATTCCATTCTCAATTTTCAATAGGTGAAATCCATTTCGTTCTTTTAGAAATTTTTTTTTTTTTTAATTTTTTTGCTTTTCTGCTTGCCTTTGTTTTAGACTTCTTTTGAAAAATGAAGGTTTTTTTTTCTTTTCAGTCTCATTATTTGCGAATAAAATAGCAAAAATATATACATATATTTTTTTTCGTATACAAACATCCATACGAAGCAATACGTATGTAAGTATAATGTATAAAAGATATGTACATATACACAAGTATGTAATATAAATATGTATGTAAGTTTGTATATAATTTGATTTTTATAAATAAATAATATATATTTATAAAAAAATAAAGAAAAATGTTCGTACAATATTCTGATAACAATTCAATTCAAAAATGAACAGAAATCAACAACAAATATATAGAAAAATTGCGAATTTTTCCTTTTTTTTGACTTTTAGACATTATGAATACTTTTTTAGTACTTATATGTACAATATGTACATACATATATGTGCGTATGATATATATGTATGTACATTTGTGTATTTTGTGTATGTATGAAAACAATTGCAGATAAAAAATAATCGATAAAAATAACATCAACATATTACCATATAATAATAATAATAATAATATAAAATACTGTAAAATATACATATATAGGATATGCGTATATTAGTGTATATATTATATTCTTTCTTGAATATGTGTACTACAAATAAATAGCTATGTATATAAGTAAACATTTTGATGAATATATAAATACAAATTCGATTTTGATGATTTTTATTTATAGCCATATTGTACACACTACACATACTTTATACATCATACAATATGTATCTAAACATTTTTGTATACATTTTTGTACAATTTATGCATATATACATTTATTATAAAAAATATATGACGATATGCGTTTGTATATGATATTTACGGGTTACATTTTATTCACAGTCGTTGTACATACATAAATATAGGTATAAAAGTATGTAAAGGAATAAAATATATTGTAATTTTTTAAAAATAAAAAATATACATATATTTAGATAAACAATAACCGAAAAATAATATCTTGGTCTATTCTATATATTCTTGTACATAATAAATGTATAAAATCAATAAAATATGGTACAGAGTCTTAAGTGTATACATATGTACTCGTACACATAATCTTACTTATATATGATATGTTGGTAAGATACTATACGGTTTATAAAATGAAAAGTCTGTATGGTATAAACATTTATACCTATACTATCTATGTGAAGTTGAAATTTTAAATTTTATAGATTTTTGTTAAGAAGGTGAAATAAATACACAACTGCATTAGCTAGGTATCTACATATTAGCACAGACAATATTGTCTGTAATATTAGATATTAGTAAAAATAAATTTTATACGGGCAGTTGCAAATAAATATATATACATACTATAGTTTCCAGTACTACATTCATTCATATATGAGTATTATATGTATTATTTATTATTCATTACATACTACTTGATATACCTACTTACTAAATATTATGTAGAGTAACTATAAGCTACATATATAATAATTTGATTGTATATATTTTTTTTCAAAAATTATTTTATTATTATTATTATCATTATTATTACTATTTGTTAAGATATATGTAAGTTCACATATTTTATTCATATATCTGATGACCATCGTGCAAAAATATACTCGCGGTAATATTAATAAACGAGTACATAAATGTATCTACATAAATACTCTATGCAATGAATGCAAAAAAGATTTAAAGATTTTCTCACAGTTTTTTCAACGGTTCGTTCAAATGTAAATATACATACGTACGTACATATACGTGAATACTTTCGAATGGTTCATTATAATACATATCGTATTATAGCATATAGTATTAATAAATTGAAGGCAACAACGCCCAATCGTTCATTACTATAATATACGCTGAGTATTAAATATAAAATACTGTTGGAAAATTGTTGATTTAAATTACGAGTATTGTCAGTTAAATATTTTTCATTTATATTAATTTTTTTTTCTTCAGTAAAACTATCTTATTTATATGTACATGCACATAGAATGCACATAACATATCCGTTCATACATATCTTAAACCACCTTGTAAATATAATCATTACGGATCTAATAGTTTTTATACTCTGTTAGGTAGGTATATTTCTTTTTTTCGCATATTATGGAAAGGAGGTGGGTGCTGTTATGTGAAAGATTTTGTTTTAATTTTCCTTTTAAAGTAAAAAACCATTTTCCATTTTATAATCTGTGTAATTGATCCATATCCATGGTCATTGAATGCAATTTTGAGAGTACCTGCCTGGGCCTGCTTGCTGCCTGCACGGCGAGAATCTATAGAAATAAAGTTTTTCCTTATCAAAGAAAAGCAGAGAATAAATAAAATTAAAACCAAGAATTCGAGAGAAAAAAAAAAGAGATAATATTATAAAATGTAGTAAATACTTATATACAATAATAATATGTTGTACGGTTGTACTGTACTGCATTATTATATAAATATCCATTCTATATAAGTACACTTATTCAAGTACTTAATACTTAATACTCATATGAATATAATAAAATTGGTCCATTCCATATTTAGTATATTATATATTACAGAGATTATACAATAATACGTATATAACAATATCAATATAAATAATGGTAAACAACTAATGACATTTAATCTTTGGGCTATGTGAATGGAAATTTCAACATTACATAGATTTTATTTGATACTCGTAAATGCACATATACATTCGTATTTTTGAATTTATATCATATATGCATTGTATAATATGTTGTTATACTTTCGATAAATATTCGACAACAAAATGAGATCATAAAATAAAAACAAGAAAATCCTGATACAATCTGCAAAATTGAATTGAATTATAATGTTGTTCTTTTTTTTGTTTTCCAAAAACCAAGTAAATTTTTGACATAGTATTTATTGCATGTCCGATATTTTTTTCTATGCCACAATTTGGAATTCAAAAAAAAAGACAGATTAAATAAACAAATTAATAAAATCGATTCGGAGATAATAAAGTATACACGTACTATCAGTACTGCATTTATTTCATCACTGAATTAACTAACAAACGGACTTGACATGTTAGTCAACGTAAAGAATATGTCACAAAATTCATATGTGATTAAAATATCTTTTATTACATTTTAAATTTTATACATAATATAAATACAAATTTAGAATAAAATAATACAAATTTTTTTTTCATTTTTTTTTTCTATATTATGTAAGTGATTTGTTTAATAAATTTGTTGTTACATTTCATCCTCCTGTATAATCTGATAATAATTTTCGATAGAGAATATGAAAATGGCGTTTAAAAGATTGTTAGTATGTTTTAAACTTGAATGTGCTTGAATTTACAGCTTTACTCCTTTTAGACTTTTGGAGTGATTTAGAAATCAATAAATACGGATACACTTAAGAATTGAATAATTTTAAACAAATGGATGCGTAAAATTTTCTTGAGCAGTTAGTAATTTATAAAAACACATCACATTGAATAGTACCATTGAATTCAAATTTAAAACTGATTTTAATTTTTAATTCAAATTAAAATTGAATGGTACGTATGTATATAATTATATTTTGTAAATTATTATGATTATTTTGACACAAAAGAATTCAATCCATATAAGATATAAAGTATGGAAAATATTGATAAGACACAGAAAGAGATTGAAAAATTATGATTCTTAATTTAATTTACGAATTCCTAGAATTTTATTTCATCATTGAGTTTTTTTTTTTTACAGTTCGTTAATTATTTTACAAATCGAATTATAATACTTACGAATAGATCTAAATATATGTATATGTACTTCTTAACATTTATAATAAATGATAATCAAAATATAATACATTTATAACATAATATTTCATCTATTAAAATTGTACAATTAACATTTTTTAAACAAACACAAATATAAATACAAAATAATAACAACGAAAATAATAATAATTATCTTATAATTAAAATTAAATGAAAATAAATTTAAAATATTCTTTGAAAAATTTACATGAAATTACCATAATCGCAGCCAACACCCATCATCATCGTCAGTATAATACACATAAATTCCTTTTTAAATTCTTTATCATTAATTCATTTGTTTTTAAATTCTTCTCTTATATCTTATATACATATACACAAAAAATATGTAATATAGTATATTAGTCTGTATTCGTAGTATCGTAGTATAGATATAAATTTAATTTCAATTTACATTTTTCAAATCCCTTTTACATTTTTCATTTCATAATACATAAATTTCTGTCTAATTTAAATTAAAAATATGTTATTTTACTTTTTTTTATTTATCTGAATCTAAATCTGAAACAATATGATACATTTATTATTTTAAAATATATAAAAGTATAGATTTAGATGTACATACATATATATACGAGAATAATGTTTTATGTACATACTATATATGTATACAAAAGATGACCTTATGTATAAAAGATAATATATGAAATAATAATAATAATAAATATAATTGACTTTTGTTGAGCCGTTAAATTGAAAATAACAATTAACATCAAAAGATACTCCTTAACTCGTATAATATACAGACAGAAGATAGAATATCATATAGAAATTTAATTTAAATGAAAGCTTTTTAAATTTTTATATTTTGCTGTTTGTGTATTTATCTTTTGTTTTTGTACTCTTTATTGTTTTTTTTTTTTTTTTGTATTAAAAATATACATAATTTAAAGCTCATTTTTATTAGGTAGGTAGAACATATTTTCATTTAAATTATTTACATCGGAAAGGACTAGAAAATTAAATTTAATCATTATAAAAGAAACAAAAAAAGAAACGTGAACAATTATTATTATTAACTGGATTGGGTATTTTTTTTTCGTATTTTAGATGAATTAATTTTTAAATTGTTTTAGCTCTATTTTTTTATTTATTTTTTAAATTTTTTTTCTTCATTGTCTCATTTGTAGTCTATTACATAATATGTATATAATTTTACAAATGATAGATATAGACTTAATAATTTTTAATCTGATTTGCTAATTTATTACAATAAATAATAATAATTTATAATCGTATGTAGGTACCATAATAAGTATATATGACTGAATTTTATTATTACATATGTATTTTACACTATAGATCCACCTGCGCATCGGGGCATACTATATTTCTCGTATTCGTACACAACCTATTGGTATACAGGTTGACAGAAAAATAATTTGTTTCACGAATAGTATTATCTAATTTTTTCATTTATTATTCAAATACAGACATAAGTATGTACATACATGTCTTTATGTGTGAATGAATTACATGGTTATAATTCATTTTAAATATTTACTACACAAACAAATTTAACTTATGTTTGTACATAAATGAGACGATAGATTTGTAGTTACATTTATATTTTTAAGTTTGAAAAAATTCGCATAAAATTCAAATTATACAAAAATACAAGTACGCTTAGAGATATAAATATGTAAAGCCCTAGACAGACATCTAATATAAACGTGGTATCGATACCATGGTATTGGCTATACTGCATGTCTGTCACCCTATACTAGCTTTAAACCAGGAAAACAAGCTGGTATAAACGTCGTATTGAAACCAGCATGATTTGTCTAGTATGAATCTAGTATTCACAAAATTTATTGAATGTAGTGCCATTTTAATGCTGCGGAAATTATAGAAATAAGTTTTTACAGTAGTTTTAACATTAAGTTGAAAGAAATTAGTAGGCATAGTAGGCATTAAGTTGAAAGTAATATAATGTAAATAAAAATGTTCTATATGACACCACAACAAAATACACAAAATATGTCAAATGATACTAGGTTTATACTAGATTACATGTGTGTCAACATGCTGGTATTGTTCATACCATGGTATGAATACTATGGTATCGATACTAGATGTCTGTCTGTAGCATAATATGCATTTATATATGTTTGCATCATTTGTAATATTTTTATTATTTAAATATATTATGTATACATTTAGGTGTACAAGTATCTCCATATTCAAATTATATCAGCTCCAATTTAGATTTATTGTACTACATATAATATGTTTGTACGTGTATAACTAATTTCTAGGTACTTGTTACTTAAAGTTTAGAAACGAAAAAAAATATGCAAAAAACACAACAAAAAAATATAATACATACTAATATATAAAATGAACAGATTAAAATTTCATACATATATAGATATACGAGTATGTGTGTATAGGAAAAAAAAAATTATTGAGTTGCAAAAACGCCTTAAAGAATTTTTTTTTTTTGGATTTTTCAGAGAGAACACAAATTATATTACCTGTCGTTATTGCTTTTGTTTTTATTTTTTTGTTTTCATTCGTGGAAAAAATAAAAAATAAATACATATTTACATAAATATTGAATTTTCATGTAATATCAAATAATAATTTTATACTGAAAAACCTACACGTCCTCAATCTGTTACATAGTATATTACCAATATACATATTTATGATCTTATGAATGTAGGTATTCATATTACTAACGACGAGTATATGTATGCATATGAGCTATCGCGAATATACTTATATAGTATATATTTGGAAGTATAGAAAATATTATTATATTGTAATACGTTATTTTTGCTGTCAAAATGTATGACTGCATATAAAAGTTAACTTGTATTTCCAAAACAAAAACATACACCTTTATTTCTCATTCCATTCAACATAGATTTATGCATAAATACAACTCGTACTCGTATGTATACCTATATAAGAATAACTCAATACACATATACATATAAGTATCCATTCCATTTATTGACTTTTTAAAATATAAAATCACCTAATAAATGACACAAGTAAATGTGAAGCATATTACCTAGCTGCTATAAATAGGAGTACTATCATGTGTGTGTTTGTTGTACACGTAACATTTAAATTATGTATAGATATATGCACATATATACATATGTATGTGGACAGGTACTGTATACACGTAACCACGTATCTAGAATTGCCATTGAATTCAAACCCACATTAAAATTTGAAAAAATAAAACCCACGATCTAGCTAGACAGACAAATAGATAGAAAATTCAATTTTTGCATGATAGAGTATTACTTCTGATAATAATAGCAACAAAAATAATAATAATAATAATAAAAATAATGATATACTTTATGGTCTATATTGGGTTTTTGTTTGTTTTGTTTCAAAAGTGAAACCCATTATACACATGAGTACATATTTATGTTGTTTTTTTCAACTCGAAACATATTGAATGTACATATCTCCAAGTATGTAAATAAATTTAAAGAAAATATAGATCATTATATTATTTACATTTATTACTTATGGCATAGATCTATACATATACATATTATAATATGAACAAGTAAAGAGTATATCTATAAAATAAATTTTGAAAATTTTCTATTCTAAATATGTACTATCTTTATCAAAAAGATGAAAATTAAATTTAACAAATATTTAGATACTACAAGTGTGCATAATATGTGTATACATTTCTAATATACTGATCTGAAAAATATTGATGTTATACTGAATATTTAATGTACTACATACTTATATTATATACTCGTACATGGAACAAAAATAAATAAAACAAAAAACAAAAA
This sequence comes from Villa cingulata, assembly GCA_951394055.1. Classification (NCBI taxonomy): domain Eukaryota; kingdom Metazoa; phylum Arthropoda; class Insecta; order Diptera; family Bombyliidae; genus Villa; species Villa cingulata. The sequence goes on along the minus strand of OX596021.1, from coordinate 32,488,358 downwards.
AAAAAAAAAATATCACATTCAAGTCTGGATGAAAAATATGTAATTCTTTATCACAAAATAGCTACATAGATACGTACATACTACATATATGTAGATGGATACATAAAAATATTTGCATACAATCGTACGATATGAGTACACTAAGTCATAAAAATTATCGGACATTTATAAACAATATTACAAATTAAGATCAAATAAAAATTTACGATTAATTTATATTTTATTTTTAAATCATTATGTATTTGTTAAAAAATTTATTAAATTTACACTCACTCATACAAATAAAAAGTTTTTAAAAGACATGACTGATAATGTGGTGAGTTTTGTAACATAATTCAAATAAACTAAAATCAAAGGAAATTAAATATATACTTTCGATAAACTTCACTTCAGTGTTGTCTATTTCACACAACAGAAAATATGTAATCAATCAGACTTCAGACTTGAATTACTTCAAGATAAAATTTGATCGAACATCGAACAATCGAACTCTATAAAAAAATATTAACAAAATTATAAATTTACCAATAATTTTTTGATTTAGTGTACCAAATACCACGTTACAAGGTGCACATATAAAAACAGTTTTCATTTAGTTAATAATTTTAGTCTTTTTAGTTGTTATTTTTTTTTTAATGAATTTTCCTTAAAGTTACTTAAGGTTACCAAATATAGAGTAGTGTACTGTAACACCTATTATAGTACCAATACACATTCGTACATAAAAGTATAAGTACATATTTGCTTTAGGAAATTTTATTTTCTTTACGATATTATTTTATGTGAGCATATAGAAAAAACAACACATTATGCAGAGCAAAAAAAAAATGTAGGTAGGTACTCCAAGGTACATTAAAATATATCTGTATACCTATGTGACGTATGTAAGTGCCTGAATATTTTTTATATGTAATAAAAATTGAATATTTTTTAAAAGATTTTGTAAAAATAATGCATATTATGTCTATATGTATTTTCAAAAAGTAATACTCATATATTCCATATGACAATGTAGATACTTATATATATGTTTGTATCTATCTATGGATCATAGGAGTATCTATATATATATATAGACAAATTGAAGCGAATACTTTAGATGTAATTTTTTTTTTTTTGGTACACTTGATTTTCTTAAGAAGTAAATTTTCCTCTGTCTGCATATAGCATTTATATATGTATTTTGTTTCTATATTGGGTAACATGTGCATATTCAAAATTTTTGCTTCAAGAACAAAATAATAATAAAAAAAACCAAGTAGTACCAGTAAGTATCTATGCTATGTAGTGTATATTATGCATTCTTATATTTTATAAACGTATTGTATGCGGTATTGGTACAGTACGGAAAAAAATAAATGGTTTTTCATTTTCTTAGATTATTTTTGTTTATTTTCTTTCATTTATTATTTTTATTTTTTTTGTGCGTGCAATAATGCTCTTCAAAACAATTACAGTTACCGTCAATTTGAATTTTCAAAAATAAAGACTTCTTAAAAGTTATTTTGTTCAATTTTTCTTTTATTTTTTGCTTTTGTCTAGCATTCTGTGTTTTCTTTTTTTTTTTTTTTTTTTTGGTATTTTATTTGTCTTAAAATTTGATATTTTTGTATAAAATTTTTCTCTTCAAATAAACAGAATATTTATCTAGGTACATACATATGGAAGTATACATGTATCCTTTTAAAATAATGTAAAATAGAATGAAAAAAAAAAATGAATTTAAAAGAAATTCATGTATCATAAGAGTACTTACAAGTATCGTTTCGTTGAAAGTATGTTTTTGATGTTATTTCACGTTCGTTACATACGAGTATATCTGAAAATATAATCAAAATAAATTAATAAATAATTTACAGATGTATGTACATATGTACATATACTCGTATGTATATGTAATGTACATAAAAAGATAAAAATTTATTAAAATGATTTTAAATATTCAATACAAAACAAGACATTACCTAGAAGTTAAACAAGTAGAATAAAGATTTTTTTTTTGTTTTCCTTTTTTTTTTAAAAAAAAAAAAAAAGAATTTTAATTAGAAATTTTCTTTGGGAAATGTAAAAATTTTCAAAAATCATATAAGTATACAGTGTACAGTGTACGAGTATAGAATGAATTTATACGACTAAATTGTAAAAACTTTATTTAGGTTATTATATTGAAATTTCCTTTTTTGTTTTCATTGTTTTTAAATTTTTTTTATTTCAAAATTATTAAGTAGAGTATAGTATAGTTGAACAATAATACAATTAAAATTTAATTTTCCATTGATAGGGTAAGACAAAGTAAAGTAAAAAACAATTTATAAATACTCGTAAATTTATTTATTTTCAGTACAAGTATTCACTGGTAAATTGTACATGGATTTAATTTAGTATTCGTACATGTAGTGCTAGAGATGCCTGTAGGGTGTACGCAAAATGTATGTAGGTACATACATGCATATATTCGAGTATATGTATGTAAGTATACGTAATATATTCGTGTAAAAAATAACTGATGCAATATTAATAATGAACATCAATAAATCAATAAAAAGAATATACAAATTCGTATATGTATGTACATATATATAATGCGTGTATGTATTTCTTTTTGTTTTCTTCAACATCATCCAAGGTTTCTGGTATATGTATACTCGTATAGTGAAAATCATGGTGTATCATTTCAATAACAAAACAAAAAAAAAAAAATTGAGGTTTCGATTTGTTTTTTCATTCTTTAATTAATTCTTTATTTTATTTATTCCTTTATTATTAATAATTTTTTCTTTTTTGGACTTCATTTATTTATTTTTTTTTTTTCTTTTGTGTTTCGATTAAAATTTCGATTAAAAAAATGCAAAAATATGATTTTTACTTTTTCAATTTTATGACTATGTGTATTATCATTTTTTTTAATTGAAAATTTACAACAAAATAATTTTTTTAAAAAAAATATACTTGTGGGTAAATAAATAGATACAATTTTCATTTACAATTATTATATATTTTTTTTTTTTTGCATAAAATACGAGTATATACAGTGAGCAGTTGAAGAACATTTATAATGTACATATATACTTTGGTTAATTTAACGCTTCAACAGAGGAACTGTAAAGTTTAAGACAAAAATAAACAATTTAAAGTCACGAATTTTTTAAAATGTACTCGAAAATAATAGCATGCATAAATACACATTTACATATACATATGTATATGTGGTTTGTATATTTGTATAATAAAAAATAAATAATAAATTTATATTTATTCATTATCTGTTTGTATATATGAATGAATGAATACAATGTAGTGTACATATAATGGCTCATGAAAGTATTGGGACCGATATGTTTTAGATTACTTTTCATATGCCATTACTTTTCAACACAATTAATTTTCAATTTCGTATTTTCAAATAAATTTCGTAATAATATTTTCATCTTTTTAGAAATATTTGATTTCCTCTTTTCCTACAAGTACGAAATTGGAAAGAGGAGTCAAAGTACAGAGATGCTTGGAGAACCCTTCTTTTAGAGGCGAAGGTCATTCTCAGGACTGTGGAGCCAAGATATAATGATGATGATTTCCCCTTTAGGTAGAATGCGAATGTTGTATCTGACAAAACACTGGAAAACAATTAACAAGTGTAAAATGAATATAATGTACGCTGTCCTAGTATGAGTAGTATTTCACACATCATATATTTTTATTTATTTATTACTAAGGAGACGAGACTGTCAGTCAACTAACAGCCAAGTTGTCTACACCCGACTCACACATCATATGTACTCCTTTTTTGTTTTTATTTTCTCTTCCAGTGGTATGCGAATATTGTATACATGACAAAACACGGAAAAACAACTAACGTTTAATATATTTGCTCCTCCTTCCCCTTTATACATACCCTTTACACTTAATACGAGTAATATTTCACACATCATGTGTACTCGTATTTTCAGTGTTTGAAAAATGTTGATTTTCCTTTTTTATTAGAATGCGAATAGTGTACATAACAAAACACAGAAAATCAACTATCAACATTTAACACTTGTTCCAATACTTTCATTAACAACTGTATGTACATTCAATCGATCATATGTACAATGCATGTAAATATATTTTTTGTTGTGGATACTAAATAAACTGAAAATAATTTTTGGTTGTAAATTTTCATAAAAAGGAAATTAAAAAATATATATTTAAATAAATAAATAAATAAAATACAATATTAAAGAGAAATATACATTGAATTGTATTTCACATTTGTTATAAAAATATACATAAATTATAAAAATATATGAGTTTATTGAATTTTAATTGAAAATTACATTCATAGTAGCATACATAAATTTAAATTTGTATATATTTTTCAACTTGATTTTATTGATTTATTTTTTCATTAAATAATACTCACATATATGTATTTATATTTTTGTAGTTACTGTGATTTCATATTCCACATGAATTTTTCACGTCATACACAAATGTGTTGTTGCATAGTTTTGTAATATATTTTTTTTTTTCAATTTTTTATAATTTATTGTTCGTTAATTAATAATTAAAATCGAAATAATAAATAAGTGAAAATAATTTTTTCTCATTTTTAAATAAAAAAAAAAAAAAAGGAATATTCAATGATTTAACATAAATTAATTAAAGTAATATTGTGTATGACGTACATGAGCAAAATAATAAAGTAAAATTTTTCATATTTATTATTATACGAGATGATAGTATGTACTTAATTAATGAACAAAAAATAAATTAAATAATAATAAATCGAATAGGATCAATAAATTAAAAATTCTTGATAAATAAATTGATTTTTTTTTGCTTTATATTTGAATGATTATTATAATTTTAATTGATAATAATTAATTTTTAATTTTAATAAATCAAAAATTTTTTACATCATGCTAGTGTATGCTGACATATATTTCTGATCGTATATTATTGTAGCGCAATGTAGTAGAGTACAGTAGTATACGTAGTATGGAGATAGCAGGAGATTCATTTTAATAATTCTAGTATAAAATGTAAATCAATAATTTCTTTCAACACGAAGGATAATGTTTAATATTCAATTAATATACTTTTCTTTTTAGTATAGATGAACAATTGCTATCTTCTTGAACACATATGATGATCTTCATTAATTATTACTTCGACTTGGTCATCATCAACTTGAATATAGGTCATAGCGTAGCTATAAATTATTCGAATAGAAATAAAACGCCATCATTTTGCCCTATAACTTTTCTATCACTCTAATAAATTCATTCATAAATGTACAGAAATAATTATAAAATTAATTAAAAACTAAAAATTAGAAATATTATATTTGTAATTAAATATCCAATCTACTAATCAATATCGATTTATAGCTAAAATATAATTTGAATTAATGGAATCAAATAAAATTTACAATTTGTCAAAGAGAAAACAAAACAACAGTAACAGGTAACACCGTCAACAAATTAAAAATTAAAATAAGAAAATAATTAACAATAAGAAAAACGAACAAGAAAAAATTTTATATGAATCCAAACGTTTAGATTTTATTTATTAGCATCAACACCGTGCATATACAACTCATACATACATATACTTATTATCATCATCATCATTATCATTTCTGTATCTGATATAATGTCATTTTAATTACTCTCTGCTACACAACAACTATACAAGAAATTATATACTAGCCGATTATAAATCACATAAATTTAATGAGATACAAGTACGAGTTGTCTACAATAATAACAATTATAATAAATGATTTGTACATGTACGAGTATGTAAATTGATTTGTATAGTATACAAATTCATATGTAGTAAGTACTTATATCTGGAAATTTTTGTATAATTAAAATAAGAAAATGCTTAATTAACATTCTAAACGAATGGAAAAAAAATGTTTCTTTAAAAGTTCTGTATTCTAAAAATTAATTTTCTCTTACTACGAGTATGGTAGCGTTATATAAGATCAAGAGGTAAGTAAGTATTTAAATTGCATCTTGCATCTAGTAAATTTGTTGATCGTTAGATAAAAATTTGAATTTTTTTTATTCATATATCTAGTATATTTTTTGTTTTTTATTTATTATTTATAAATCATCAAATTTACACGTTTCTCATTTAATGATCATTAATTATTTAATGATTCTAATTTGCAATATACAATGAAAGAATACATCATTTTAAATATATGTATGTATGTTGAGATAATATATGTACATATATAAGAACTCACTATATTTATGGATTATATACAATTCATACATTTTTATCTATCTATCGGAAAATGTGAAAAAGCAATGAAAAATTGATTTCATTCTAATCATCTTATAATGTGATGATCATAAATTAAAATTGAAAATTTTTACCACGAAAGTGTTTGAAGCATATACATACATACATATGTACATATAAAAGTACAAAGAAAATATCTTCTTTTTTTGTTTTTTGTTTCTTGTAAAAAGAATTTTTTTTTTCGTTTTTTTTTTTTTGTATTAGATTTTATATATTTCTCTTTAATGAACGAGACATTCATTTCGAAATGAAAAAATAAGAGAAACATTTTCCTGTAATATACCTATAACGACGCGTTTTTAGTTAATTCACTGGAGAAAATTTGTTTTTGATCAATCATCGTTTAAACATTGCAATTTATAAAAAAAAACTGAACGGAAGAAAATTAAGTATAAGATTTTCTTAAAAAAAAAAAAAACAAGAAGAAGAAACTATCTGATTTTTTTTTTTTTATTATTATTGTTCCATGAACAGTTTGTGTGCTAAAATAGAATTTATTGCGAAAAAATCTTATATATACCCATACTACTTGTACATCATAACTATACTATAAAGAACGACAAAAATAAAAGAAAAATAATCTTCAAGATAACTGTCAGATTTATGTCTAATACGATACGGATTAAACCGTGACTTGTCATAATTTTTGAAAATGGTGCTAACTTCTTAACATATTTTACAACTGAGAATAAAATTTAAATATGTACCTATAAGCACTACTGGTACTATACTACATACCTATACGAAGTTGTAATGCAAACAAGCATACCTCTTCATTCATTTATATGATGTTCCTAGAAAAATTCATGCTGATAAAATAATATTTATAAGGAAATATGTATATAATCTAGGTACGTCTATTCAGGATGTCTATGTATTACCTACACATTTCGCGTACTACTTGATACAAAAGTGTATGGAAGTGTACTCGAACTGGAAACCGATAATGAAGTGCCAAAGCTTAAGAAATGCATAATAATGAATACATATATTCATTCATATTCAGAATTCATATATATATTTTTATTTTCATCTTTATTAATAATAATTATTATTTTTATTATATTATGAATAAAAACTATTCAAAAAAAAAAAGAAAAAAAAAAAACAACAAAATCTGATGATTATATCAGACAATGTGATGTGTTTGTTGGTTTGATGTTGGTCAATATCGCGTTGTAATTTAAATTTTTTTTTCTTGTATTTTATTTTATTTTATTTTTTGAAATTTATGTTTAACATAGCAAAAGAACTCAACATGAGTGTGTTAATGGATTATATGATGGTACTTATTTATGTTAAAAAAATCTCTATGATTTTCTATAATCAATACATATAAATACATATGTATAAGAGCATATGAATGATTCTTCTTTGTTTTCCGCATTATTTTAATACGACGATCATAACTACTTACTATACTTACATTTTGAATGTCAATTATCATCAACGTGAATTGATGAACGTGAGAATATTTTTCTCTACATAGGTGAAACGGTTATTTCATATTATTTTTTTTTTTATTTCATAATCTTTTTGTTCATAACATGTGTGTATGTAGTTAGTTACATATTGTATAGTTTAATGAATTTTCTTGTTCGTAATTCTTTGTATTTGTGTGTGATTTTTATTTTTCTCTCTATCTATAGGAGTACGAAACTTTTGTAGTACAATATTTAAAAAAAAAACAAAATAATAAATAATTTTAAACCGTTTTTTCTTGTAATTTATATGCAAAAGACGAATAACAAAGACGACAATAAATAAATGACCAATATTATGTGTACGAGTATGTATTATGAAAATGAATACATAATAAAAAAAAATAAAAATAAAATTGACAAAACAGTAAAGAAAAACAGAAAATGAATAAAAGAAATAAATACACATAGTAATTATACGAGTATGTAGATGTACACAGAGAGTATTACTACCATTCAGTGATTAACATAAGTAAAAGTGTTTATGTGAATGATTGAAAAATAACCGTGAGTATTGTATATTATATATTAACTATGTACCTCTATCTACTAGTACGAGTATATGTAATGATGTAATGATGTTAATGTGAGGTGAGGTAAAGAATGTGTTTTTAAGCTTTGTATACTAACTAAAAAAACATAAAATATAAAATATACTAACAAAACAAATGATTACAAATATTTATACGGTGTTTCGTAATTGTGTAGTGAGTATTGTAACTTTTATGTAACATATGAATATGTGACTGATTGAGATCATATTTAAATTTTACGAAAGTTTTTTGTTTTTGGTATAGATTTCCATTTTTACGTAAATGCATAACAACAAAATGATGTAAATTAATTAAAATTCATTCAGAATTTGTTATGAAATTGTTAAATTGTTTAAAACAAAATATAAAAATTAACCTACCATATTATACGCGTGAAATATAAAAATTGAATGACAAAATCAAAAATAAATTAGTAATGTGTCATGTATCATAATATTACACATTTTTAATTATTCACATAAGTATTTACCAGTTTATCTCATTGTTACATAACTGAAAAATATGACATAATAGTAATAATATGACATCATATAAGTGAGACAGACATGCGCGATATTAATGCCATTCATAATAGTAATGGCACAGAAAATTGATAATTGTCACCTTAAAAAAATTATTGAATACAAAGAATTGGGCCCTATTATGAGTGTCGATAATATCGTCTCGTCATCGACTATCGCCTCGACTCGACAAATTTTGTATTATGAGTGTCGATTTGATGCGAGAATATCGACATTTGAAGTCGATCAGATAAAACTGATATGCGACATGCATAGTAGTCCATGGTGATTTGACATTTCATGTATGCTTTGTATATAAGATAAGGTGTATTTAATTATTCTGCTCAATTTATTTAAGTTTAATTTAATTAATTTAATTAATTAAGGAAAAATCACCAAAAATGCTGTTTGAAAAAAAAAACATGAACGCATCTCTTAACGCTCTTCTTTTATGCAAAAAAAAAAAAATCATTATTAAATTAATGTTTTATATTTTCACTTATATTTTATATTTACAGCTACATATTAAATTAATTAAATATTTATTCAAAATTGAAAAAAAAATGAATTACATAAAATTTTTGTATCGAAATATTTGACAATTTTTATAGAAATTACATGGTAAACTGAATGAAAATAAAATTTGATATGGCAATATCTTACTGTCGAGGCGACCGATTTACATAATACATAATTTACATCGTCTCGTCTTAATTTTGTCGATTGTCGATATTATCGACACTCATAATAGGGTCCATTGTTATGGAGTCGAATGTATATGATTCAATTTTATAGACAATACAAATAAATTTTTTTTTAAGATGATGTACCTACTTTGATCAATATTTCAATAACACTTAGTAGGGCAATATCATTACGACATGTTTGTCTCAGGTATATATAGTGGCTGGTATGAGTATGTACTTTTAAAAAAGTAAGTAAGTGCGAGAAAAGTAAAATTACTAATTATTTATTTACATATGAAAATAAATTTTGAAATGAAAAAATTAAAAATAGAATAAAATATCAATAAAATTACTTTTGAATTAAATTTATTCATTAATCTATAACGATAAATATAAATTATAAAATTTTTACTGTTCGTACAAATGTTATTTACCATTACAAATACACATATTCGTACTCATACCTCGTAAATCATGTGATAAAATACGAGTATGTCTTCGAGTATGTGTGCTTATGGTCATGGTCATTTATCATCAATCTACAATTTTATACAAAAAAAAAAATATATATATATCGTATATATATAGTTATATTTCATGATTATCACTTGATAATTACGATTGCAAGCAAACACAAGTACATAAGTATTCGTCCTATATAGATAGAGCAAATATTACTCATATACGTATGAGAATTTATATCCATGTAGATATGTTATGTACGTACATATATGTGATTAAATTTTATTTTGTAGCACGTTAATATATCCTTCTGAAAGTATTTCGAAATTTACACACACACACACACACACATTATATCCGACCGAACGGTATGCATATATGCGAATGAATATTTTAACTATAAATGACACTAAACTTGAAAGTAATTAAATATAATTTTTTGTTTTTCATTTTTTAATCATTTTTTTTTCATTTTTGTGTTTTTTTTTTGTCAGTTTATAATGCATCTCTTTTTATTTTATATACACATAAATAATATCTGTTTTTCAGATATTCGCTATATTTTTTATTATAAAAACAGAAAAAAAAATGTGAACGAATGTATCAATAAAATTGAGATTGCGAAAAATAAAAAATCAATCTTTACAAAATAAATATAAAATTACAAGTGTACATGTAATATATGTATGTACTGTATCTGTTTGTATATATATATACTTATATACTTATATTAAATTGTACATTATATTTATGAAATTGAATGAAGTCAGAGAGCGCAAAGATATAATGAAATGAAAACAAAAAATTGGCAAAAAAAAAAAAAAATACAAACAAAATGAAAAATAAAAAATAATTAGAAATTATATTTAAAAAAAAAAAAAATAAAAATAAAATTAAAAAAATATAATTAAGTGTATATAAAAGTGTACATATACATACAAATGTGCAAACATACACACATAAATATGTAGATACAAATATGTAGAATATCTATACAATATGATGAAAGGAATAAAAAAAAAATGTCACTCCATTTTGTTAAACACACAGATTAAAAAATTCCTGGATAACAAGTTTGTATATATTTCTGCTATTATATTTATATATGTATGTAATATATTTTATTTGTATAACAATTACATACGTACCGACATTTAATACATATGTACATATGTAAGTAGTTTATAGTACACAGTTTTTGTAGCTACATATTAATTTTAAAATGGAATTTTTCATATTACGAGGGTAAAATGAAAAATTCTCGATCTAACTAACTAAGCCAACTAAGAAAACACAATTTTTTTTTAACAATAATAATGTGTATACATATACTCGTATACTCGATGTATTTTGAAAATAAGAAATATTTTTTTTTAAATATTCGTTCGATATTTTTATGCAATGTCGATCAAACTTAAAAATTTTTTTCCATGTGATAATCATTTCGAATTGCATTCTTCGATTTTTTATTTTCAATAATTTCATCTCTATTGTTGAGGGGCTTGAATAGCTCGATGGTTGGGTGTCAGTCTTGTGATCTTGAAATCACGGTTCGAACCCCAGCCAGCGCACTACTCTTGCCCAAGTCGATCGTTAATTTCCCATCAGCAATGTGCACCAGTAACTGATTACTGATGATAAACTGGATGATATATCTGACAAGAAATTACTGATCGGCGGTGCCATAATGGACTGAGTATCCGCGTGTACTTAATATATACTATATACATTGTATGTATATATATGTATATTTGTTAAAAAAAAATAAATCTCTATTGTTGTTGTTTTTGTTCTTTCAGAAAGCGATCAACATCTTTGATTTATGTTTATGGCAATATTTAAATTCGGCAATCCACATTTTGTAATTGAATACAATATAAAGCAAATTTATCAAATTTTTAACCAATTTCATTTTTCAATTTGTTCATCAGTTTAAAACCGTTTATTACGTAATATTCGATAGTGACGATAGTGTTATATATAATTTTATACATTTTGAAAAATTCACATAATTTATTTTACTTAAAATTTGTTTAAAAAATAATTAATGAAAATTTTTAATAAAAATGACTGAAAATTATAAAATATGGTCTAACAAATGATAATTTTTTAAATAATTTTTCAGAGGAAAAATATTAATTAAAAATTATTAGTGCCAAGAACTTTTCAGTTTACCCTCTTTTATCATATTATCTTGTATTATATCTATACATGAGTGTATTTAATTTTTATCTTTATATCTTTTCGTTTTATTTCATTCTTATTTATAATTTTTTTTTTTTTTTTGTAAATAAAAATTCGAAATATAAAAGACGACATTATAGCTTTTGTATTTCTTTCCATAATGATAATAATAATAATAACAATAATAATAATAATTATTATTATTATTACTATTACAATTTATTTCTACATGTATTTAAATAAAATACATAACTTATAGATACTTATCGTATGGATATATGGATGGTTACATACACATACGTATATGTGTGTATGTGTATGTGTTTTGCAATTTCTACGATTTTTCATAAACAACAGTACATTTTTATATTATGTGATTATGTGTGTACGATGAATATCTATAATATTTTCTAATGCATGAGCATGAGTAATTACGTGAGTACATTTTCAGATACGAATATTAGTACGATTGTAGATATCACATACATATATATTACATAAAAAAAAAAAAAATTATGAAAGAAAACGTTATAAATTTTTATGCAACAAGTTCGCAAAAAATAAAGGTTTCTAGATTTAATTTCTTATTCCGTTCTTTTTATTTTATGATTATGACTTAGTTTTGTTTTACTGTTGTTTTCATTTTTGTGAAATAATTTCTTTTTTTTTTTGTATACAATATTTTGGTAAATCATTACCTCAATTACTTAATATTAAACTTGTTTATCTTTTGAAGATGTATTTATATATGTATATATATATTTTTTTTTGAAAAAGTAACGAAAACATGAAAATAAATAATTAAAAACTTACGCAAAAAAGTAAAACTTGTCTTAGATTTGAATACATTCACCTATAGAAATATCTATACCAATATACATAATAATATGCAGCATATTATAATGAACATATACATTCGAGCATATATTATAATAAATTTCTATTTGAAAAGTCATTACTATTTTCCACACTGTAAGTTTTCTGTCATAAGAGCAAATTTTATGGTACAATCTTTATACTTTTAGCGGCATATGGGTTTGATGTCAATTTTTTGTTTCTATTTTTTTATTTCTGTAGTCAAAATCATGCTGCTAAAAAACCATTAAATTAAAATGAATGTGTATTTGCATAGATACAGCACAATAAAAAAGAAAAAGGAAACATATATGTATTTTTTTTTTTTGCAATATATAAAAAGTTACAGTCTGCCATTACTACTAAATGTAGCATATAGATATTTTATATACTCGTACTCGTACATCCATACGTACTTACATATTTCTACATTCATAGATTAAACATTGAAAACATAAAAAAAACCGCTGATGTGTCAATAATGATAACGAAAATAAAACAAAAAAAAAGAAAAATATTAAAGAGACAACAAAAAAAAGGATAAGAAAACAATCACTGACTCGTGTGTCACCCTTTTCTTCTTCTTTATTTTGTAGATAATTTCTTTTTTTCTTCTCAATATATTTTTTTTTTCATTCATTCATTTACTTATTTATTCATTTATGTGTTTTGTTTGTGTTTTTCTGTTGTTTTGCTCTTATATGATGATGATGAATATACGAGTATAATACTAGGTACATATTTTCATTCTGATATCACTATAAGATAATGTCATAGATAGATAGTGAAGTGATGAAGGAATAGAAAAAAAGGAAAAAAAAAATAAAAAAAAATATATATTTTTGGTTTTTCTAAAATGTATAAAATCAAAGAAACAGGTACATTTATACTCCACTTGTATCTGTGTACATCATTTACCTGTACATAAGTGTACATATGTGTAATATATTTTTGTTTCATTTAAATAGTAACAGTAACATGCTGTATATTTGTTTTATGAATTAATGATTTTTCTTTTGATTTTCCTTCTAGTCATTTTACATTTTCAGTTTTACTTCTTTTGTGCCTTTAATTTTTTTTTTGTTTTTGTTTTTGTTTTATTATTTTTCCATTTACAAATTTATTTCTCTTCTCTGCACAACTGCAACACAAGCTCTATAAGGTTGTTATGTATACATTAGGCACACATATGAATAAAAGAATGAAAAACTTGAATGAATAATTGAAAATAATGAATGAATTATTTTGTATTCAATACGATATATTTTTATAAAAATCTCAAATCACCTATAATTTGCTAACATCTTTTTTAAACATAAAATTATTTGTCACTATAAATCTAAGCACCAACAGCAACACGTTCATAATATCAATATAATTGCTGTAATAATTTGTAATAGCAACAGAAAATCATATCTACTACATACTTACAAAATACTACGAGTATTTAGGATAAATAAAAAATGAAAAATGACAAAAAAAAATATACATACAAAGGTACAATATGTATATGTACATACTAATTCGTAGCAATTTTTATTGCTAATTTTTTATTTTGATTTTTTTTATTTTTAATTTCGTATCATTTCGTGGACAATTTATATTTGTTTTTGGAGATAGCAAAATGATACTTATCTGACGCCATTTATAATAATAAATGTAGCAAATAATTGTTTGATATGTATGTATGTATATACCTTGATACCTACACATAAAAAAATAACATTTATTAACTATGCAAATATGTTTGTGTGTGTGTGTGTGTGTGTGTGTGAATATTTTTATAGCAAAATAATTTCATATGACAATTGACACGCAAATAAATAATTTTCATAATATGATACCATGTATTATTTGCGTGTGATGAATTTTAATTACTAATTATCAACAACAACAACAACAACAACAAAAAATTATATTTTTTTAAAATTATTGTAATTTCAAAACCAGTATCTATGTAAGTATATGTACGTACGAGTATATAAATGCAATAAATAAAATTAAACAAAATAAGAAACATTAAATAAAAATCGTAACAAAGAAGAGATATCATTATAAACACCTACTCATACTTGTAAATGTTTTTTTTTTTCATTTTTTTTTAACATATATGATTTGTATTTTTATATTTTGTTTTATGTTTTTGTATTCTTATTCTTTTGTTTTATTTTTTTTTTTATTTTGATTTTTTTTATTAGTTTTAACTTGACCCTGTTTGGAATATTATCACAACAAATACTTGTATACATAGTATTAGGAACAAAAAAAAAAAACGAATTATTATTCTGTATACGTGATGTTATACATTTTACGTAAGGGTATATAATTTATTCATTTTTTTTTTATTTTCTGCAAGAAAATTAATCATCATAAACATGTACATATGTACCACATGTACATGTAAATAATCACAAACATACACCAACGCAGTAAATAACGAAGAAAAGTTTTATGAAAAAGTTTTCTTCAAAAAATAATCCTAAAATATCCCAAATTATTGTATAAGACGATATTATATGTAAACATACTATAGGCTATTTGCTCTTATAATAGCATCCATCTTATAGTTATGTATATTTTAAAAGTTTCACAATTCAATCATCAAATAAAATATAAAGTTATTATTATAATTAAATAATAATTTTGAATAGAGAATAAAATTTATGAAATTTTCTTTTATATCTAATTATGTAAGTAAGTATATTGCTTCACGCTGAGTAAATATCGCTATCATTAATTCTATTTTTTTGAAAATATGAATAGGTAGCAAAAAAAAATGTCATTGAATTGTCAAGAAAAAAAAATTTATTAGGTGTGTAAAATATTTACACATAAGCATATATAACAAGTTTTTTTTTTTTTTTTTTTTAAATATTTTTATCTAAATGTCATGGATACAAATACTATTATGTATAGAATTATATTCATAAAATATGGTTTCATATGATTTCATTTTTAAAGAATTTTTTTTACCACATTTTCATTTGATGTTGCTTAAATTGGTTGGTTAATGAAAATTTACCAAAACGAAACCCGCGCACAGTTTCAATGATATATATGCTTTTGGTAATTCTTCAAATTTTCGGATAAATTATTCTTCAAAAAATTTATGGTAATACTGTGTTCTTATAATAATTCGATTAGAGGAAATACAAAAAAAAATTTCTAATACCAATAGTGCTATTATTCGTCATATGTGTGTACATTACATGTGCGTAATAAACTCAAATATGTCAATGTTATTCAATCGAATCTAATTTTAATTCAAAATCGATTTGAAATTGTTTCTAATTTTTTGTAAACAATTTTCTAAATAAATAAAAAAATGAAATAAAATAAAATAAAATGAAAATATAAAAAAAAAAAAAAAAAAATTCAAGTGCATTTATAAATAGATCGGATAAAAATGTATTAAAATGTAAATTCTCTTCTCGGTATATAATCAAAATAAATACGAAGTGTAAAAATGTACACGAGTAGGTATCTATTATTATGTAGAATTCTAATACTTTTTTCTCATATTTATTACATTAGATATACAGTTGGAATGAAAATAAAAATTACTTTTTATGATCAGTTTTTTAAATGATTTTCTTTTTATTCATTTTCATTTTGAAAATAAAAATAAAAATTTTATAAAATAGAAAATTTCTTTTCAAATTCGAATAACATTCATGACATTCCTCTTAATTTTAATTTATACATTGGTATATATGGATCCTTTTTGAAATTTTGACGATCCGATACATATAAACGTAACGATTGCATTGCTTGTCGTATAAATACTTCTTCTTCATGTTTACCCTTATTCAAATTATTTTCAGTTTCAGCTAATAATGCTGATGCAATTGTTGTCGGTGATTTGCCACGTATCAATTTTTTTGTATTTTTCTGCATCTCACAATTTTTCAATGATGTACGAGAATTATAATTTTTCAAATTATCTTTTAATTGATTTTGATAATTTGCTCGTATTTTACGATTACAATATATTTCATATTCAGTTTTTGCAATCCTTTTTAAATCATTCTCATCCAATTGAATTTGTTTACGTTCTGGATGTAAATGTTTTATAATGTGATCGGTATTTACAGATTTAGCTGCAATTAATGGTGATTGTAATTGTAATGCAGCACGTCCAAATATTAAATTTTGTTCAGCTTTTGATGTTGCTTCACGTGTTAAACGTGTCACATATTCTGGTGTATATTTTGAACGAAATTCACTTGGATAATATTGATGATGTATACAACGTTGACGTACATCAGCACGTACAAAATCATCTTCTAATAAATCTCTTGAGGATTGATATGATTTTGTTATCATATCGCTGTCGTTGTAAATTCGACTGGAATGTTGATGACGATGATGATGTTGTTGTTGGTGTTGTTGTGTATCAACATTGTAATGATGCTGACGATATTTTAACAATTCAAAATGTTTCAGAGTCATTATCGAATTTTGACTGATATCTACTCTGATGCACTATTTGATTGTAGAAAAATTAAAAATTCAAAATGCTAAACTTTCGAAAATTTTAATTTATTAATCTATTTTTTATTAATTTTTTTACAATATTTGGACGATAGTTATTAGTTCGTCCTTTTATAATTTTTTTGTTTTAACAAAATTTAAAAAAAAAAATTACTAACAAAATTTCTTTTTCGAAAATTATAATTTTTCACGGACCTGTTAAAGTGTATCCTTCAAATTGAAACGATTGACTGATAACATTAAATGGAAATGTACTTGTATATACTTGAACGAAGGTTATTTAAAATCGATACGTAATACGAATTAATTATTTAATTAAAAAATAAATCGTGTTCAAATGCAAAACAAACTATACAAAGAAGAGAAAGAGACGGGAGAAAGTTTACCATATTATCTATTCTCGATGGTGTTCATTTATTTGCCAAAACGAATTTATGCATCCTTATGTAATTTGGGAATAGAAATAATTGAAAATATTTGAAATATTTTGATTGATTGACTGACAATTGATTTAGAGTTTATTTTTGTAAAATTGAGATACAAATTAATTATGTATTTTGATTTGAAAGAATTTTCTTTTATTTTTTTTTTAATCATAACAAACAAACAACAACATACACAAAAGCAACGCAACATATTAGTTATCGATTACATAAATGTGTACAGGAAATGATACAATTTCTGATATCAATCAAAATATTTTGAATGATATTTGTTTATAGTACGGATTGATTCATGTAAAATCGACAAAAATTCAATTTAATTATTCTTACCTGACATAAAAATATTTTTCTCATCCTTCCATCCCTTTAATTTTTATATTGCACATGAATTACATTATTTTGAACACCGTATGGGAAAGTTAAAAATATCACACGAAATATAAACGTCACAAAAACAAAAAAAAAAAATATCTGTTCAATGAAATTTTAATTTAGACCAAAATGCCATTTCAATCGACGTTTAGATGATGGCTTCATGATCGTATCTATGCATGGACTAAGGCTTCTCTCATAAATATCTGATTGCATAACATTTAATCCACCCGAATGCAAATCGTAATTTCTTCTTCTAACAGGGCTAAAACTTCTTTCGTGTACATCTGAATGTAGGGCAGCCAATGCACTTTGATTGAAATCGTATTGCCTTCTTCGTCCTCGTTGAATTCGTTTCTCCGAATCGGCTAGCAATAGGGCAGCAATTGTATTCGGTGATTGCCCACGCATAGCACGTTTCAATTCATATGACATATCATCGTTACCGATTGATTCCAAATCGTATAGTCTACCTCTACCTTTACCACGACGTCTAGTCGATTCCATATAATCATTATTCAAAATCCATTTCAAATCATCATCACGTTCCAATTGATGACGTTTTTCTCTTTCAATGATATCATCTTCAGGATGTAAACGTTTAAATATAAGTGCGGATGGCACAGTTTTTGCATAATGAAAGGGTGATCGTGAAAATACATGTGAACTAATGTAATTCTGTTCAGCTCTGGCAGTTTCGGCACGCGATAATATATTCAATTCATTTGATGTTGGTGAATATGAATGTGGCAGATAACTTGGCTTATAATTAGTTAAATAATTTAAATTATTTATTCGTGATTGTATATCTTGTGTTCTGTTTCGTAAATAATCGAGTGTCGGCTGATATGAGTCCAATAGAAAACTGTATTTGTTATCGAACATTGTTGCATATTTCGATGAATATTTTGATGGGGCATAATTACGTGGATAGTATCTCATGTATCGACTACGTTGTCGTATACGTGATACCATTGCTCTTAAATTTAGATCATGATCAGGGGTATTGTCAATTTGATCATCATCACTTAATGCCGATGGTGATACCATTCGGCTATATTTTGGTGCTGCAAACATTAGAGACATTTTTGATAATTTATTTTTGTAATTTAAGGTCACTACTGTGTAGTTGGGTATGTCTGACTGTGATACTTTTTTTGAACAATTTTGTAAAAATTTATTTTTTATTATTTATATTTAATTTATTGAAATTTTCAAATAAATTTTTTTAATTAAATGTAATATTAAAATTTAATTCACAGAATTCACAGAAACTCTCACTCTATTTTCAATTTATAACAGTCACACAATTTTTTTTTTTCGTTATTAATACAAAATGAATTTTTCAATTAAAATCTAAATTTTATGTTTTAATAAAGAAATTAATTCTTTTTAAAATGTTTTTAATATTAATTATTAAAATTATTATAATTTTTTTTTTTTTTTAATTTTTTCAACCACTTTTTATTTTTGTTATTTTTTTTTTCTTTTTTAAATTTCTTTCACGTCGCGCACTTATTATCTCATCACAGAATAAAAACACTAAACAAAATATATTTCAAATAAAATTTATAACGATAAGATAAAAAAACAAATGCACACATATAATTAAATATAATAACAGAATGGTATTTATATTGTACATTATATGTATACAATGTACATACTTTGATGCAAGTATTATATTCTATTCTATTATAAATTTATCATCATCATGTTGTCATCCTCATCTAAAATAGAAGATCGAAATCTAATAATTTTATAAATTTCGTGTTCAATTAGACAGAATGAGATAAAATGAAAAATAAGTAAATTAAATGAAAAAAAAAAAAAACATCACAAACAGCCATCATCCTCATCATTCTCTTCGTCATTTTCAAAATAAAATAAAATAAATACCACACAATTCGATTAATTTAATTTGAAATCATCAATTGTACGACGAAGTACTCGTTCATCAAAGTAATTATGGTACAAGTTGTATTGATTGCTTGCTGATAATAGTGTGTTAATTTAAATTTAAAATTAAATACGATAGATACTAAATAGAAAGGCTGATAGATAAGTACATACGAAGTTGGTACTAAGCAGATTAGTAGATGGTGTAGATGCATTATTTGAAATTAGAAAAGATTTTATTTTCTAGGCATCAAACAGCATAGTATCTATATATATATGTACGTATATGTACATATATCTGGGCTGTGAAGCACCTATATCTTATGTCGGTGATTATAGCTATAAGATACTTTTGTTCAAACGAAATAAAATGACCAAAACAAAAAAAGGCCAAAAGGAAATTCATCTTCTATTTTCTTATTGTCTATTCTACATAATCCACATTACATGAAAATGTTATACTGAATTAAGAAGTAAAGAATTTATATATATAATGGAATTATATGGATATTTTTCATTGTTATTGTCCTATTGTTATTTCAATTTCATTTGATATTACTGTTACAAAAATTTAAATTTTTTTTAAAAGAAATAAAATTGAAAAGATAAAAAATTTATTTTAGAAAAAAATATTCTAAAGGTCATATCTTCTGTAGTTATACTATTTCTTTGTATAAATATATTTGGTCGTAATTTCAAGGTTAATTATGTGATTATTTAGAAAAATTTATTTGATATTTTTTTTTTTCCTTTCTTGATATTTTAATTAACTTAATTACTTTACTTTTTTTTTATGCATAGTCAAGTTACTATAGCTGTGAATATGTGTACTAGAAGTTAGGAATATAAGAAAATATTTTAAGAAGAAGAAGAATAAGAAATTAAATATTTTCAATAAGAGCAACATTTATACTACACTATAACTCGTATGTGTACATTCATTACTTTCAGTTTTCATTTTAAATGTTAATTTAAATTTGTGAATATTTTATTTCATTTCATGTCATGGAATATACATATACAGATACACGTATATACACAGAATACGAAATTTATAATATGGTCATGGATATAATGTGTGTGTACAAATAAAAAATAACCGATAATATTACGTCATCACAATTTAATGTAATAACTTTTTTTGGTAGGTAGGTACACTTAATATTTGTATTTTTTTAAATAAATGATCTAGCTATATACATAGGTATAAGTACGTACGAGTATCTTGTGGTACAGTGATTAACAAAACACAATGTATGCAACTCATTGAAACTGCTTTATAACACTGACAGGCTAAGCATGTCAATCTAGATTAAGTCGTTAATTTGGATAAAAGTGGATGTCTGTCATCACAATAACTAGATGATCCAGTTGCATAACTAGATTATCCTAATCCAGTTCTGAAAACTGGATAACCCACATAAACTGGATTTGCAGTAGGAAGAAGAAGGCATAAAAATTGACAGTTCAGTTTTCTGGTTCTGATTTATTATGTATTTTTTTTTTAGCGACTTTTTAAAATTGTGTGAAATGAGTGATTTTACAAATTAAACGTTTCTAAAAACAAAAAAGCTAAAATAATTAAAATATTTCGATATTTAAATCGCAAGTAACACGAAAATAATAGCCTTAAAGTAATTTGTGGTGACTGTGTGGTTACGAATAAATTCAACGAATCAGCTGATCGCATTAGGGATGATCTACTTTGCAATCTGTCACGTTCAGCTTTATAAATCCGAATTATAGATAACCCGGATAAGTTTATCTAGATTAATTTTAGGCCTGTCTCTAGTATTAGGAAATTTCATTTTCATTCATATTTTTTTCTTATATATAGTCAACTTTTTGATAACGAATATGAATGGTTTTTAACTGTTTTTCATTAATTTTATACTTTGTTATTGAAATGATAAGTAATTAAAATCTTGATCATAATTAATTACAGAAAGAATCGATTGAATAAAATAAACTTTCAATGTTTGTAAAAATGAAATTCATTCGACTACACAATACACATTGTGCTACAGTTCAATTCAGTTTCATTGCAAATGTTTTGTTCACCCCTGTAGTATGTACATATGTACATGTACCCGTTTATACCTATTTTGTAATCTGATAAAATCCCATAATAATAAAATATATATATAATTTTACTTTTAATATTAATAAATTTCATTAATTTATTTAGTTTTCAGTATTTTTTGTTTTTTAGTCTTGTTCTTGTTGTCAGCTTTCAAATTTGTAATTACATTAATTTCAATTTTAGTCAACATATGTAATATGAACATTTAATAAAAATTTATTTCTATATACATAAATGTACATTCATACACAAACTACCTACAAATATATACATAAAGGGTATTCACGGTTTGGTCTTGTATCATTGTAAACGGTGTAAACTCGTACAATCCTACACCTATTGTAAACATCTTCAATGTAATTTTTACGTACACTTCTTGTAAAAATTTACAATACTGAAACCCATTGTATGCGTATTATTATTGTATATTCAACTCTGACATAAATACTAAAGTAATTTGATTAAATTTATTTTTATAATATTTTAGCTGACATTATGTTATTAGGCCCTAGACAGATGTCTAGTATATACGTGGTATCGGTACCATGGTATCGGCTATACTACACGTCTGTCATCCTATACTAGCTTTATACCAGGAAAACAGCGTTGCGCCATTTTTTATTGCTGTGGCAAATAGAGAAATTAGTTTTTACAATATTCGTGTTTGAATTTTGTTTAATAACCACATTCTTCTGTGAAAATCACATTTAATTTTTGCTTTTAGGGGCTTGAATAGCTCGATGGTTGCGTGTCGGTCTTGTGATCTTGAAGATCACGGTTCGAACCCCAGCCAGCGCACTACTCTTGCACAAGTCGATCATTAATTTTTCCTATCAGCAATGTACACCAGTAACTGATTACTGATGATAAACTGGATGATATATCTGACATAAAATTACTGATCGGCGGTGCCATAATGGACTGAGTATCCGCGTGCACTTAATATATACTATATACATTGTATGTATATATGTATATTTGGAAAAAAAAAAAAAAAAAAAAAAAAAAAAAAAAAATTTTGCTTTTAAAGCCAAAAATGTTAACTTTTTATTTTTTCTTTTTAATTCTATTATTTTCTCTACACTTTGTTGAATTAGAATTTCAATATCCGCATTCATTTCTTTTATTATAATAATAATTACATTCACCTAAAGTCAAATTAAAATTCAAATATAAATTTTCTATACAACAGCACAACAAAAATCCACAAAAATGTCAAATGATACTAGGTTTATAATAGATTATAATATGTCTGTCACCATGCTAGTATTGTTCATACCATGGTATCGATATTAGATGTCTGTCAATGGACTTAATTTGCTTGCTTTCAATACAAAGTTTGCTATGATACGTTCACGATATAGTGTAAGATTTGGGTGTATGTTCACACTTTTTACACTCTTACAACAAATCGTGAATACCTCTATAATGTAAACATTTATTTATATTGAGAAATATTTTCAATATTAAATTAAATTAAAAAAAAAAAAACCTATTAAATCCGGTATATGAGTAAGAGAATGAATTGATTGTAGAAATGTAGGTGGTTCAAACCTGATGCATATTATACTCCATCTTCATGTATGTACATTTGTAATTTTTATTTTTATTTTTTGTTTTGCTTTTTGTTTTGTTTTTTTACCATGACTTTTTTCGGTATAATAATAATAATCAATTAAATAACGATACATCCCACTTGTTGATTTTTATATGAATGTATACGAATACTTTACGTAGGGTACCAAAAATTGTATATCCTCTGATTTTTTGTACATAATCTAGTAGATGCATACCAGCATACATATGAACATGAACATATTCGAATATACATATTAAATTTATATATAGATATATACATGGGATGCATACATGCGTAGATATACACACATACTTATACTTGTATGAATACCCACATATTTTAATAAACAAAATGAAATAACTGATTATTTTTAATTATTATATATGTTCATTAAAATATTGAAATTATCAAATTTCTCTATGCGTATAACATTAAAAAATTAAACATAAAATATTCAATATTATATACAAAGAAAAAAAAATTAAAATTTATCTACATAATGTACACATACGTACATACTCCTAAAAATTCTTATATAACGACCCTGACCTAACATATTAATTGCGAAATTTTGTACAGTTTATTTTTCCGATTTGGATTTTTTTTTTTAATTGTTGTTTTATTATGCCCACACATTTTAATACTATTTATGTACAAACATACATATGTAATATGGTGGTAATCATGTATAGAAGAATATTTAAGTGTACATATGTATGTATTTAATTTAATTTTATTATCATAATTAAATGAATAATCAAAAATTAATAATTCCAACTCCCTCTCCCTCTCTCTCTCTCTATCTTTCTCTTGTACATCTGTCAATTAATTTTGAAATTTGAGCATATTTTATCGTTCATTATTTTAATATTTAAAACATAAATAAATATGTAATTATATGAAAAATCTGATATTTTAATTATACGAGTAATAAATGAATGTCAGGATTATTTTATAAATTTTTACTTTTGACTTTTAATTTTGTTTATAAATATGAGATTCCATCCATTAATTTGCTTCCATTAAAAATTCAATAATGCGTATTTTCATATATGTAAATATCCTTGTCAATACCAATATGAGAACACAAAAAACGAAAAACAAAAAAAAAAAAAACAAAATTAAATTAAATTAAAAAATGAAAACATACATGTTTATGTAACATTTATTTTATATAATTTTTATTTTAATTTAATTCATTTATAATTTTGTATTTTTGTTTTTTTTTTCACTTTTCATTTTTCATATTTAATTTATTTTGAAGTTGATGACTCGAAAACTGATTATTTAATTTTAAAATATTTTTGTTTAAAAAAACAAAAAAGAAAAACACAAAAATAAACTTTCTCAAAAACGATAAGAAATTTTCATAATTTTCACATTTAATTTTTTAATAGCTTTTAATTTTTTTTCCTTTTTATGCATTTTTGAAATCGTAAAAAATGTTATGTACATAATGAAAACGGGGCATTCGATGTGCATATGCATTCAAGCAAATGACAAAAAACAAATATAAATATTGTTCAAAACGATAACATGAATTACATGTAAATGTGCACATTCATATGTAACGTATGTACTATATGCATGTTATTTGGATACTCAAATAAGATTAACTTTTTATTAATGTATTAATTTATATTCGCATTTTTTTATTTTTACTTTTGTTTTTGTACGATACTTATATACCAGTATGTTTACATTCTTATAAGTACATACTCGTAGTTTTATGAATTTATGCATCGTTTCGTATTTTATTATTATTATATGATGATTCGATGATGTTGATGATAATACGATAATACAACAGCCAACTATACAACCTATACATACAGTATACGATATACATATACAATTACGGTGTTTATGTTGATACTCTGTTGATGTTGCAAAGACGGTCATGATGATTATTATTATGAAATCGATGTTATTTATCCCATAATAAGAGGTGAAAGTGAAACCGCATGCATAATAAATCAAATATGTTTATATTCGAGTGTTTACAACTACATATATATGAGTATATAATCATATGTATAATTTTCATTATAAATGTATTCATATCTATACGAGTATAATATATGTACAAATAATATACAACATATGTATGTGTATATGCATAAATTAATGCATTATATTATGATAAAAACCAATCCTTTTGTCAGACACATTTATGTACATATATGTAATACAAAAATGTGTTGATGTATATGAACGCACATATTCATATTATGTATTATGTAGATTTCAGTTTTGCTTACATATATGAGACATCATAATGGTCAATCTGGTTTGATTGCATTTCATATGTACGATATAATCGTACATAGTATGTACATGCATTATTAGGTATATGTATGTAATTTGTACAACTCGTATAAGATAACAATATTGATTGCACTTTTTCCTTATAATATTCGTTTTTTCCTATATGTTATATAAATTTTTAATGATCTTTTGTTGGGGTTTTTTTCATATATATATATATATTTTTTTTTGTGGAATTTCGTTTTTTTATCGGTTTACTTTATTATTTCATTTCTCTTCGTTAATTAGTTGATATTATAATATTTATTGAATTTTTTTTTTCCTTGTTTTCAATTTTTTTATTTCCTTTTAAGTTTTACCATGTTTTACTATATGTTTTTTTTTTTTGCTTTTTCTATTATCAAATTAACTAACTGTGATGGTAGTTTGAATATGTATGAATATCTAGGGATATTTTTTAGGGAAATCAATTTAAAACAAATTTTAAATTATTTACATTCATATAAAAATTTTAAATAGAAAATTTGTAAATAATTAATAATATTAATAATATTATTTGATTTTTAATCTGGTAAGCCTATATATGTACACATAATGTATTACGTACCACCACCAAACTTCACAATCAACCTACCTGTATTATTATTAAATGTGTGATATAATCGTTGAAGTTATCATTTGCATGTATAATAATATACGCGATATACCTGCGATGATAATTTATTATACAATGTACTATAATAGTGTAGTTGTAGTATTAACTTTACTTATGTATATCGCGTCGTGGTGTTGTGTATAACACGCGACGATGTTATACGATTATATACTGCAATAATGTGATGTCCACACAATAATATTATTTTTCGTATTTAAATGTATATTTTTATAATGCTGTTGGTATAAAATACTCGTGTATCTAGATATACTATTATTTTAAGCTAAAATAAAGTTAAGCTTCTGTAGCCCAACTATTATTATTACATATTATTATATTTGCCGTTTTTGGCTTTAAAAAATTACCAGTATATGTAAGTATGAATGTACACGAGTATTATTGCTATATATGATGATATTGTATAATTCTCTAACTTGATCACCTTCTATACTATTTTGTTTTAATAACGCTGCTTTGGCTGACGCTATACCGTATATTTTATGTATTATATACAATTATATCTGTATATGTACATATTGTAGGCACATCACATATAATATTATTACAAATTTTTATTTTTAAACAGCAGAAATAGTAAGCTATATATATGTATATATTATACTCTTATATTCGTATATAGTATTTCAATGTTGTGTTTTTAGTCGTGTATAGTTATTCCACAACGTATTATAGTAAGTATATTAATAAGTTGCTGTAAATATCTATCTATACATATACGAGTATGTGATATGTACATGCATATGTAATACACACAGAGAATGACAAAACTTTAAAAGAATTTTTATTTTATTTTATTTTTTTTTTAGTTATTTTTTATTCGTTTTTATCTTGTTTTATTGCAACACTTTTCACATCGAATTTTTATATTTTTATAATTTTTTTTTTCCATTAAAGTTACATATGTATATGAAGAAAATATACATACATATACGAGCAATAATAATAATAATAATAATAATAATAATAAAAGAAAACGGAAAATCACTTATTTAAAAATTTGTGTACATGTACATACTGCACTCTATATAAATATGTATATGTACTCGTATTCGTACCGTACTTTATGTATGAAACTACTATGATTTTTTCAAAAAATATATATATATTTCATTGAAAAGAAATTCTTAAAAGCATTTGAGTCGGTTTAATGGAATGTTTCACTTTAAATGAAATTACGTAAAAAAATACAAAACAAAAATATGAAACACTGAAAAAAAAAATACAATAAGCACCTTACACAATCATCAAAACACTACTATATACACAATGTTACATCTTTTTTATTAATTGTTTTTAAACATTGTATTGCATACATAAATATGTGTATGTGTGATGTGTGTTATATTATACAGGCGCATTCATATAAAACTATAACTCGTACATATCACAGTATTAAATATGTTAATGAATATTTTAACGTTTATTTAAATTATATATTTTTTTTGTTTTTCTTTTAAAGCAAAAATTATTATTCATTAAACACACACAATAAATCGTTAATATATTAAACAATTTTAATTTTCTTTAATTGAATTAATTTGCATTGCATTGACGAAAAATAATTTTTTTATTGAACACAAGAGTACAAGTATATTCGATATACACAACTGGAACATTCAATATTTAATTAAATAAATAAAAAATAATATGAAAAACACAAAACAATTTAACAAAACAAAATATGTAAACAGATAAAGTATACTGAAAACAAATTGAAAGAAAAAAAAATAGAAACAGATACACACGTTCAATTATTCGATTACAAAAAATTTAATATAAAATCTCGATTTCCTTATTATACGATTATGCGCGTTAATGTCAAATCACGTTAAGCTCAATGAGCTCAATAGTTAAATTCAAACTGAAAACTGAACTGAATCAGATTTCAAATGTTACGTTCGTTAACTTAATGTGAAGTGAAGTTATGGAGTTTGTTGATATGGACCCCAATCTAGTATGTATGTATGAATACCTAAGTACTTATATGTAAGTAATTCTCATTCCCATCCCATACTCATCGTTGTTCGAATATATATTCAATTCGAAATCAAAGTTTTTGAGTATCTTTTTTCCTTATTATTTTTATTTTCTACATAAATTTAAGTCTTTAAGTATGTATGTATTGTATTGTATTTATATACACCTCAATGTATCAGTTTATATTTTTATTTTGATACATTTACATGTGTATACACATCATAGAGTATAGAATCATACCTGTACAAATACCGGACTTAACGTATACGTTCCATTCCAACAGTAATTGAGACCAAAGCCAGAGATCAGCTTTTATTTTTGTTTTTTTTTCAATGTTGGTTTGTATGAGTTAAGAGTTTTCATTCGAGTATCTGTCTGTCTGTACATGACTGTAAATAAAGTTTGTTAACTCTTTCATTCAGTTCGGCTTTTTCTTTAATTTCCGTGAAGTATTTAACAACACAGTCCGCGATTCAACAATATTTTCACATGTAAGATTTTATGTTAGACGTTAGAGACTTTAGACTATCTTTATACATGCATACTCGTACATAAAAATATTTATATACATATATAAAGTATATGAAATGAGATATTCATACAATTACTAATACTACACATTCATACACAAATGTACAAATAATAGTATATCTGAATGTATGTGTATAATTTTGCCTCTACGTTTGTGATAATATTTTCGTTTCGATTCAATAATACCCAAATACACCTCTTTTAGGTAAAGGTAAATAATTATAATAACAAAAAGTTGCTGCTATTTTGAGAAAAATAAAAGAGTAAATTATTTGAATATTGAATATTGACTTTTAAGCTTCATCTTCATAAATACTCCATCACATACCGCAGTGCGTTTAGGCAGGTATTTGTATGGCTAACAAACAAATGAAGTTATTGTAAATTCTTATATTTAGCTTAGCAATTGCTTAGCTTAATGATATTCGTTAAACTTTTTTGTAATTTTATTTTGTTAAAAAATTATTATTCGCATACAAAATAGCAGAATACAAATTTTCGAGAAATATTTAGTAGTTTAGGATTAGGTAAGGTATTGGCAGTTTTGGTCATGGTATATAAAGATCAATCTTTATACCATGGTTTTTGGTCGTTTTGGTATTCATTCTGGTTCATTCGGTTCTGCTGTATACGAGATGGTAAGAGAATATACTATCAATACAGTCGAACGATTTATTCTTTTGAATCTCGTGGTATGAAAATATTGTATTATCATAGAAAACTTATAATCGAATTACTAAAAATTTGCAATACTTTTTATATTATTAAACTCAAACTTTTTAGTTTTATTAGTCGATTCACTGCACAAACTTTTGAATTATACTGGCATACTTTTGCATACTTGTAAATGAATTCACTGGCACAGTAGTAGGTTTTCTATTTATTTATTTTTCATTTTTTTTGAATATATAATTAAAATATAAAGAAAATAATGAGAAAAATCATCACGAAATGAATTCATTACTAAAAAAAAAAAATGTATATTATTGTGAATTTGAATTGAATTGAATTTTTTCTTCATATATTTTTCGTATCATTTTCTTTTTCATTTGTTTTTATTTTTTTCGGGATTTAAAATTTATATACATTTATACATACTGCTATGCATGTATGTAGATAGAAAACAATGAGTATCTAATTTTGAAATATTTTTCTTTCTATAAATTTTAATTTCCCTTTTTTTTTTCTTGCTTTGCCTTTGCTTTTATTACATTTATGTATTTATTTATTTATATTCTGTTTGTTTGTTTGTTTGAATATGCAACATACAGATATCTACACACATAATGTAAGTAACAAAAATAATATTATAACCCCATACTCTTTGTATCTATACTGACTGTTTTAATTAGCATCCAAATAATGGAAATTATTATGTATAAGAAAACATCATCAAAATATAATAATTTATATGTTTGCATATGTATATATACAGTGTCAGTATGTTGTAAAAATACCATTAGATATGTACCTACTTATGTATCTGAAGATGATATTATTTTTGTGAGAATTGTGTTACATATTAGAGTTCATATTAGAGACTATACAGTGTTTATCTGTACTTTTGATTTTTCTATTGTGCATACAATATATACTTAGCACAACAGAAAATAGCAAAATAGCAAAATATATGAATACAGAGCAAATTATATCAACACATTCATACATATATGTGTAAACAGTTTGTAGATATATTCATGTATACATATTTCAATTTCAGTTATGTGTAATAAATCTCACAGTACATTTATAGTGAAATTTTGACACATTCATTCATTTGTTCATTCATTTCATTTCATTTTGTATTTTAATTTTGTTGTTGTTGTTGTTTATATTGTCAGTTTTTCGTTATTAACTATACGAGTATTCTTCTTCCATCACTGTAAACATTATTTTTGTCATATTATAATTATTATTTTCATTTAATATTTTCTTTTATTTTTTTTTTCTTTCATTTTTATTCTTCCACCTCTCAAATTATCCTACTTTATGCTAATGAAATTTTCTATTTTCTTAAATGAATAATTACAGAGGTGATGACAAAAAATAAGTTGAAAAATATTTATGGATTTTATCGTACTGTGAATGAATAATGAAATGTATGTTATGTATGCGTGTGTGTATATATTTCGTATAAGAAAAAGGAATAGAAAATATCAATTTTTCTTTATGTGTAGGTATATTATTTAATGTTTGGTTGCTTCGGTGGTTATTTGATGTTATTTTCCAAATATTTTCAGCCTTCAATTCTTTAAGAAAAATAAAAAAATTATGTCGGACGGATAAGTATTAATACTTTTTATTTTTCAATTTTATATTTATAGCAACAAGGAAATTATCCTTGATAAAACATGATATTCTTCATAATATATAATTCTCATTAAAATAATCATAAAAAATAATTTTTATAGTTTTTTGTTTTTTTTTTTTTCACAAAATTTCAATTATGTGACATAGAAAAATAATAATAAACAGTAGTTGACCCAAGATTTAAGAGTCAGTCTAACAGGTTTTAACAGTAATTTTAATTTTAATGTAGTATGTACTTGCTTGTACATTTTATGTTATTCGGTTATTCATAAATTATATGTCTAGTACAGAAAAACAATAAAAAAAAAGGAAAAAAAAATAAATAAAACGATTACAAATACCTAATGTCTACATGTCTGAATATGTATACGAGCATGTATATATGACCTACGATTGTATACATACTCATTCATTTACGTATATGAATAATATTCAAATGAATTAAAAAAATTATGCAAATAAATTTGTGTCAATTTATAAAAAAACGCACAATGATGATATCATGCGAAACAATAAAATACTTACTTAACTATACACGTACACGCTACACGAGTACACGCTATAGAATTTTTATACACGTTCATAAGTGGTTTTTGTTTTTCATACATACATATGTTGATTATATTTTTTCTTGATGAATACAAAATTATGCGTATGCATTTTTTTTTGCATACATCACAATAAAATTCAATATTGGCAATCATCGCATCACATTGCAACAAAATACTTTGGTTTGGTTGAAACGTTGAGAGTATACATGTTAAATTTCTGAAGCAGAGAAAATTAACATTGTCAATAATAATTCTCGTCGTTCATAATCAATTCATTGTGTAAAAATATAAATTTTGTTAAACAAAAGATGAAAGAAGAGTGAGAGAGAACGTACATATGTATATAAAGATTGATTGAAAAGTCAATTGAATTCTCTGAAAAAATCATACTAAATTTTAGGTACCTATCTATGAAAATCTAAAAATATATTTTTCTATTCAATCTACATATATTACAATGGGAAAATTTTTATGATAAACCAAACATATCGTTGCACTAACATGCGGTCAAATTTTCGGTACATTCATTATTGAATTTATTGTATTTTTGACTTTTAACATTTCAAAATTGTATGGAGTCCATAACGAAAAAAATACCTGAGAAAATATTCACAAAAATCATTAAAAAAAAAATAAAACGAAAAATAGAACGAAATAATAACCTGCAGCCACACCCTACATGTGCTGTATCTATAATGTAAAAAAAAAACGATTTTTCCAATGTGAATTTTATTTCTATTCGACGACTACACGATCGCGAGTATTTTGAATACTCGTAAATGTTCAATTTAGGAATAAAAAATGATAAGTAAAATAATGAAAATTTTTTCAAAATTTTCTACACCTTACCACCACTGACTTTAAACACCTTACAAATCAACGCATTTAACTGTTTAGAATACATGTACATATGAGTATGTATGTGTGTACATAAAGTATCTTTACATACACATAAATATTTCATAAAAAAAACGTTTAAAGGAGATTCCTTCTCTCATTACCATATGACCTTCTTGTTGAACATTTTTATATAGCTGCTGCATAAATTATGTATACATACGAGTATACATAAGTCGACAGTATGAAAATTATTTAAATTTTTATTTTTCTCTACGGCTTTCAGTATAAGTAATTTCAATGTTTTGTTCATTGTTACTATATATCTCACGACAAAAATGATGACGATAACGACGGTAACGACAACGCGAACACGAACGCAAATTGTATACAAATACAATTGAATGTGTGCAATGTGAGTCTGAGTATATATGTACTATATTATAAATTTGCAAAAGTTTTTTGTATAAGAAATTGCCTTGATCGAATTATTGATCAGTTCGATATCACAATCGGATCGAATAGGAGAAAAAAAATAATAAAAATAAAATGAATAAGAAGTGTGAGTAGTATGTATATGCCAAAACGTTTAAATCATTTACAATCTGAAAAAAAAAAATGTAAATAAAAGTATTTGTAATTGTAACGTCAGTGAACACATATATTATGTGGAAAATATATATGTAAATCTATTTACATGTATGTAAGGTATAATGTATATAGGCATTCGAACGATAATGTATTATCTTTATAGCATACCGACTGACACACCTTGTTATCTGATGTGATGCAGTCATAGTCGCGCATTGTGTGTGTGTGTGCAGTTTTATCTGAAACGACAAAAAAAATAAATAAATGAATCTCTCACAACCTGCAATAATGGTAATAGTAATAAAATTGGTTGCAACATTATAAATATTAAAAGAATGCATATAAATGTATACATACAGTATAAAGTACGATGAGTATACGCCATAAATGGATCATATCTATACGAGTCGAGTGAGTACATATACAAATTGAGTTAATGAGATTTAAAAAGATCTTTTATGACTACATGTACACCATGTACACACACATTACGCCTATAGACGCAATATACTATTATGCACATAGCTGATACTGGTGCAACTTCTAATTTTTTCAATTGCAGCTGATGGAGTCTGCTATAATGATCTTGATGCTATTACAAACTTTTATATTAAACCGCCGCCATTCAAACTCTGTTATCTATGGATGCATATAATAACGTTCCAATTTATATTGTAAGGTGATGATAATGAAGATGATGATGATGATGATGATGATGATGATGTCATGATCAAATAATATTGCACAATCGATTTATCTAAGACATAATATCAAGATTTTAAATCCTGTAATCCGCAGGTTGATGTAAAACATTTAACTTTATCGCATAAGCATAGTAGATCGTATGGTAGTAATCTATATATGTATTAGCTTTGAAGATTTTTAGATCAAAGAAAATTTTATAAAAAAAAGAAAATAAAAATAAAGGTGTGAACCTTTTTTAACATCACTCTAACATTATATTTTCTTTTTGTTTTTATGGAATGAAATGAAAAAAAAATTATATTCACAGATAAACGGTTATGATCATGATGATGATTACAATCATAATGATTATACGAACTACACGATGATGCCAGTTTAAGAAATTAAGAAATTTGAAAATTTCAAAGAAAAAATGAAATACAAAACGAAATAAATCATTTGTTTTTTTTTCGTAGTACATGTATGTATTTTTATGCTTTCACAATAATGGGATATACACTCGAAACGAAAAATTTTTGTTTTAAATTTTACAAAATTATATACCGAGCCGAGCGTTGACTGTATGTCACAGTATGGTCACAGAAGAAATTTTCGCAATAATTTTTAAAATGTTTTTTTATTTCTTTTTTTTTATTTTTCCTTTTAGATTTCGTATTTTTCATTTTTTTTTTTTTTTTACTGAGAAAGAAAACATAAAATTACTGGGTGTTTGTTTTGTTTTCTCATTGAATTCTATTCACGAGTACATCAAGCTGTTTACGATATTTTTTTTTTTTCATTTTTTACTGATTTTCATAATTTTAGATTTTTTTTTTGGTTTTTTGTTTCTTAAAGATTATAAATTTTAACTTATAGGCCAATGTATGTATGTATGGATATATGTGGTTCTCTGAGGCCTATCAGTCAATATGATTATTATCAGGCACTTGAAGAAAAAATTCATTTTATTTTACATTCAAAAAATAATAAAAAAAATTTACACATAAGTATACGCGTGTATTTAAATGAAGAAATTCAAAGATGAAATTCATAAGTGCGAACAATAAAATTTAGATCGTATTCGCATATATGAATAATTAAAGTTTGTGCGTAAAATGTACATATGTGTGTGTATAACGTGTGTGATGTGTATTAAATATAAACCAAAATATAACAATTAAATACGCACTTACGCACGTATCCAAGATTATGTAGTATATTCCTCGTAATATGTATGTACGTAAATTTTGGTCGGTTTTACGAGACTTTTTAATATAAATAAAATTTATAAGTATTACGTTGAGAAATAAAATTTAATAGTCCAAAAATAAATAAATAAAAATAAATCTTTCCAAATATTGTTTTATAGTATTTTCGTTATGGCCTTCAGGGTACAGGATAAAGGTGCCTGTTGAATATAATTAAAATGAAAATATCACAAAAAGTTGATACAACCACATACAACACAATACCTAGACGAAAATTTTCTGTTTTTGTTGTACTTTTAAATGAATTCATTGAAAATTATATGGGCAAGGAATAAATACATGCGAGTAACAGAGAATTTTAATTGGACAATATATAGTATGATGATTTAATATGAAAGTGAAATTGCTACTAAGAGAATTATAAATATCACAAGCAAACAAACAAACAAACAAAAAAAATGTAAAGAAAATGAATACAAAAATTATTTTATTGTTTCACAAAATCTGTTTATTATTTCAGTTTCAATATCCTTTTTATGCTTTAATAATTTAATGACTTTCATTTTTGTATTGCTAAGAAATTTTTCTAATTTCCTAACAGTATAAGATTTCATCTTGGACTCCTCGTATTAGATTAGTTTACCTTGCAGAATTGACAAAAAAAAAAAAAAAAAATTTTTTTTTATATTTTATGCGTGTGTCATTACAAATTTTACGTGGCTTAATTTATCGTAAAATACAAATCCAAGAAAAAAAAATTAATTTTCCATAAAAATTAATAACAAAAATGTGCCACATGACTTACTTGTATCTCGTATATACTTAGGTATATGTAAACATGCGTTCAATTTCATTTTTATATACGTTGCATATTTTTTTTTTTTTGTTTTTGTTGTCAAATCAAATTAATTTCACTACAACGTTTTTTGTATGTCAGTGTCATGATTGCTACTATAGTATATGTGAATGTACATATATGGTAATTTTAAGTAAAAGAATATATTCTAAATTTTACGTATACATACAACAACAGAATACAAAAAGGACTTCATAAAGCGTATATACGAGTACGTTATATTTTTTTTTAATTTCGTTTATTTACTTAAATTATGCATGAATTCACATGTATTTACTTTCGAATTCACATATCTAATTTAATATTAAGTTATATTTAATTGCATATATGTATTTATTTTATTTTATTAAAATATTTATATCAAAAATAAATAAAAAAAAATAAATAAAAGTAAACAATTAAATACATATATATGTATAAAAACAAAAAAAAATGCATATATGTGTGTATATATTTACAACAGTAACATTACAGTATAAAAGAAATAATAATTCCTGCAATAAAATTCTCATGTGTTTCTCGTGTGTCATTTATATTTCATATAATTTTTACACATTTTCGTTGTTTTTATTCTTTTTTTTAATGTTTTTTCTTTGTGATTTTTATTATATTTTATGTACATATTCGATTCATTTTTTTTTTCTTTCTCTTTCACAATATTTATGTAGTATACTTTATTTATTATAATATCTATATTACATTTTCTTTTCATTTTTCATATATTAATGATACACTGTATATATGTATCATCATATGTATTAGTATTATTAGTAGCATTCATATGTAGCAGATGTACAAATAAAAATGAAAGCATAATAAAAATGATAAAAATGAAAATCATCATAACATTACAGTAATATAAACAAAAGAAGAAGAATAAACAGCGAAATGAAGATCCAAATGAGAATAAAAAAAATATCATACGTACACATATGTATGAAAAATAGTATAAACAAAAAAACAAAAAAAAAAAGAAATGAAGTATGAACACAAATGTACAGTACATACATACATTATACGAGTATGTATGAATGAATGAATGTATGTATTGTGCAGGGTAATTGTAATAAGATATGAATGAATCCATTTTTCAAGTTTATTTTTTTTTATATTTTCTTTTTTTTTAATTCTATTTTGTATTTTTTATATTTTATTATTACAATCATTCACAAACGATGATAATGTGTACACGAGAATAAAAAAAAATGTCCTCTTTATATCTCAATGAGTATTATACTTATGTATGTATATTGTGTGTTTTGTGAACAAATACATATGAGTGTATTATATAGCTATAGAGTATGCCAATACAAATACACATATATTTTTAGGGAAATTATTAGCTATAGAATTTAACATATACTACACACATATATTTATTCATAAATTTTTAATATTGTACGTGTAGCAAGCGTAATACATAAACTTGTATGAGCATTATTATTCATCTTACACCCTCTCGGTAATATGGTTATATGTATGTAACATGCATATGCATGTAAGGTAAAACGCAGCATCTTAATAAATTTTATATGTGATATTTATGTGTTACATATTATATACTTATATATATACTCTTCCAGAAGTTACATCAGTTACACTTTACACACATTATAATGGACCTCGGCCTATATATTCATGGTAGCACATTTAAAAGCACAGATATACATGCCTGTTTACCTACCTTTACATACTAATATGAATGAAACACCAAACACATTGCATACATAAATTCTTTTTGAACAGTGATAAAAAGGATGAGGTGACATTTTTATTTCTTTATTAAACTTTTGTATTTTTTTTTTAAACTCGGATTTATGCAAATTCAAATTGACAAGATAATCGATTTGTTATTTTTTATGTTTATTCATCTTATTTATTTGTTTTTTTTGTTGCTATATATACACTTACATATACTTAAATATACATATACAACTATTTAGGCATATAAATAAATGTGACATTCTATAAATTTATGTTGTATATCGCGTAAAAGAAAGATCTTAAAATTTTGATTTATAAATTGTTATAAAAATGAGAGAATATTTAAAGGCAATTGATGCTACTTATACCCAATAGGTGCTTTTGATTTGGCAATTTCAAGTACTTGCGAGTGGAAAAGGTAAATGTCTGTGCTAAACCATCTACTCGCAGCTATAATAATGAAAAATTTTTCAAGTAGCTAGCTGCTAGTAGATGCAAGTAAGTAGTTACGAATAAATTTTGTTTCGTTCGTTTTAACAATTTATCCTATACACATTTTAGTACTCGCAAGTACTTGAAATTGCCAAATCGAAAGCACCTTAATATATGTGCTCAATATACAATAATGTCATACATATATATAAACATAAATACAAATGTGAATACATTACATACAACATACAATACATTCGAATTAATTTTGTTTTAATTCAAATCAAAGTTATTTAAAGATTTCAATTAAAATCCAATAAATCTCTGTAGATAAATATGTAATTTGGAAAGGTCTATAGCTACAAAGTGAAAATTCGA
Organism: Villa cingulata; assembly: GCA_951394055.1. NCBI lineage: Eukaryota > Metazoa > Arthropoda > Insecta > Diptera > Bombyliidae > Villa > Villa cingulata. The sequence goes on along the minus strand of OX596021.1, from coordinate 32,449,463 downwards.
TACAAAAAGGATCAACATTTTATAAATTTCCAAATATTTTGTTTCTAATAATTTTATTTTGATAACAGATTGACTTGAGAAGCTAATTTATATTTTATTTCATTTTATTTTATTTTCTTTCACATCTACAACAAACATTAGTGTATAGAATTTGATTATATTTTTGTGTGCTATAGTGTATTTGGTATAGTAAATATATTCCATACAAGACTACACATATGTATGTATGAACAAAAAATTTCCATTAATGAATGCTCGAAGATAAAAAATTCTCATATGGATCTTTATTTTCACATTTGTTTTTGTGTTTATTTTTGTGTGTGTGATATATAGAATAATTTTTTTTTACATGTTATACACAGAAACATTTATTACGTATTCGAAATGCGAATATAATGAAAAATTATATATGATCCGAAAATAATCAAAGAAAAATATGTTTGATGATGACCTGTTAAATGTTATGACCTCTCGTATTCTATACGATATGCTTTTTGTGTTATATACATATATACATTATAACCAAATTAACCTAGATATTCCGTAAATATGTTATAAAGGAAGATATACTATATATCTAGAATCTAGAATCTAGATACTTCTTATGTCCATTATCAGAAGCAATTAAAGTTTTTCCTTTTTATATACTTCTACGTGGTAGTTGTAGCAATTTATATAGCATATGTAAGTACAAACAAAAAATTTCATCTTCCTTTGGAAGTTCAGTTTTTTAAGAATTTTTTTCTTACATTACGTATACGTGTATGTGCAGATTTTATTCTATACAAGAGAATTATGAAATACATGAAATAGAGAATGTATAGAAGAACATTATAGAATGATGAAAATATATTCACTCTTTTTCTTATAATTTTTTGGACGAAATATGTTCACAATTTTCTCTTCAATTTTTTTTTTTTTTTTTCGTTTGTTTGATTATTTTCTTATTGAAGAAAAAAAGGATTTATTTATATTGTACAGAAATAGTATATTTATTTTGTACGTATATTCGTAAATTTGAGAATTTTATTATGTTGGTATGTGCTGTTGTCAGGGTCAGAGATTTTTTATGAATGTCAGTCACGTTCTATCCAAATTCTTTATGAGCTTAGAATTTTGAAATCTTCAATTGCAAGAAGACAACTTAATATTTCAAAGATTCTCCTATAATATGTATACAAATATGCATTTACATAAATGTACGTACGTACATTTATAAGATATTAATAGGTTTTTATGAATATAAATAAATCTCTAATTTTCTCCTGCATTTATACATAATTGTGTCTGTATATATAGAGTATGTAAAAGATTTTATACAATTATTTGTAAGGTTAAATATAATATACAATCCACATACGTACACGTATTATGATACATATGCATATAATGTATGTGCAGGATGTTCTTGATTAAACTAAAAATCAAATTTATAAAGTGTTCATTTAATTAAAAGAGGTCAATAAACAAAAAAAAAAAAAATAAAATAAAATAAAGTAAAGGTTTATGTCCTTAAAATGAATATTATTGTATCTGCTCGTATAGAATCGTGCCTAAATAATATACTTACTAATAATCTAAAGCCAAAAATGTAAATTTATGTATCTCTGAATATAATTTCCAAAAATGTAGTATATACATTTAGAATTTGAATTGAATTGATTACATTGAGTATACTCATCGTTGTTAGAAACAGAGAAAACCCTGTACAACAGATTTATATAATCGTGCACATAATATTTACATACATACATGTATATATAAATTGAATTAATATTTATGTACGTATAAAGATTTTGTAAAGTATGTACGAGTACGTGAACTTGTGAACGACTTTTTATGAATATAAATATTTCGAACAAGTAAATCATTTGATTGAAGAATGAACTTATTTTAATTAACTTATACATGCTCGTATGCATGCATAGTATATGATTTTTCGTATACATTATCAAATAATTTTCTTATACACGTATACACAATATTCTGTAAGAATATAAGTATTTATGAATACGAATTTATTGAAATATTTTTCCCTTTTTTCTTTTCAAATTTAATATTATATTGGTATTTGGTATTAATAATAATAATAATTTAATTAACATAACTTAAATTTGAAATTAATTTTTTATTATAAAATTGGAATAAATTAATCGATCAAGAAATATTATATAAAGTTCGAATAAATATCACTTGGATTGGAATACATAAATTATCTAGATTATTTAAAATGAAATTTTAATGTTTACTTCTGTATTAAAATTAACAGTTTATGTTATATTATTCATTATTATTGAGAGAATGTGCTTTTGGAAATCTAGAATAAAATTTACGAGTTCTTAAATTAATGATCTTCTCCTTGTCTAATAAAATCCTACATATGTGAACAATAATCTTCTTGTATATTATAACAAGTAAATCGTACATGCATATGTGCATGTATTATTAATATTATATATTATTCAATAAAATTACAGAGTATGGGACAAATATTTTAATGTTTCATTAATAATTTTTGACACTAATATTCTGCAAATAAACACGAGTATGCATAGCAGAAAAAAAATGCATAATTCATTTTATTGAGAAATCGTGTATTGTAATGCAGTATTCGTATATAAATAGATGTTGTATGGGTTGTAGGTGTATGTATATGGATATTGAGTATTAAATACATCACATTCATACAGGTGGCTAATTTCAGTCAAGCATCGTGATCATTTATAATTGATTTGTTTCGAAAATTATTTATGAATTTCATATGCACGGGTACGATAATAATAATTTACATATTTATTAAATTATTATCTATTTTATTTTTTATTTATTTATTTTCCTCAATTCTTGCATTCTGCATACCGTGAGACAATAAAATATTGAATTTAATCACAAAAAAATATATATTTTTATTCAAAAGAGAACTAATTAAGAGAATTAAGGTTACGAATATTTAAATATTAACATGCAATTCATAAAAAAAATAATTCATTTGTAGATCATAAAAATTATAAAATATTTAAAAAAAAATTATCAATAATAAATACATGTTGCATATTGGTATGCGTGCCATATTATGTACGTGCGTATACAGTGGTGAACAAAATAAATGCAACTGAATGAAATTAATTGCCCGAATCAATGTAAAAATCTTTTCATAGGAAATATGAAAGGCACCACCGAGAGGCAAACCAAGGAAAAGATGGTGGGGTGGGACGCGGTAGTTGCAATTGCGATTTTCAGAAGATCCAAATACAGAATATTGGATTACAAAAACGAAAAACAGACAGAGAAGGTAAGATTGTTTGTTAGAGGCGAAGGCCTCGCAAGGGCTGTGGTGCCATAAAAAAGAAGAAGAAGAAGAATGAAATTACCAAGAAATTGTTGTATAATATCTTTAAATTACATTGAAATATGAATAAACCATTTAATCCTTGTGTACTTGTACAAAATTGCAGTCATCTAGCTCCTACAGTTTAATTATGTTCTGTTGCAAATGTTTCGTTCATCACTGTTCTTATATTTGTATGAATACTTTGATGATAATTAAATCTCAAATCGATTTTAAATGCTAAACCACATATTTTTTTTTCATGGTGATTTTAAAATAACAATAAATGCATACCGCATTCATACCACCACTTATGTACCCGTATATTGTATTAAATTAATTAAATTTATTACGAATTTAAAAATTTCATGAAATATTTTAAGAATTTTTCAATTTGTTTTTGGTTAAATTTTATTTGGAATTTATTAATTTAATTTAAATTGATTTAATTTATTTTGCAAGGGTATGTGAACAAATTTGTACAAAAATTATAAATAATTCACGTATGGTATTTAATATGTGAAAAATTGATGTTTTTCTCCAAATTTTAATTTTAATTTTAATCTTATATTTCTATTCATTTTTGAAAATAATTAATTTCTTATTTTGTAAAACTGCTAATTATTTTATTACTTCTCATTTTGATAAATAATTTGATTATATTTTTTAATACTAATGGCATATGATCTTATTATAAATAGAGAATAATAACAAAGTAAATCCTCTTAGAATTCAATTAGTTTCAAAATCTCAAAATTCTATAGCTTGGATTTTTCTTATAAATTGATATGTTTAACTTGTGTATGTACACCTATCCTTGGAATTTTAATTGTTAATTAAAAAAATATTGTATTATCTATGAACATTTTTTTTAAGGATATACACATTATAGACTTATTTGGAAAAGAAATACGAGTACATAGCATACAGAAACAGAAGAATAAATGACGAAACATTTATACGAATAATAATATGAAAAATCTTTTATTGATATTAAATCAAATAACTCAAGGATGATTAAACGATTTTTTTTTTATCAAAAAAATGAAATTAGAAAAAATAAAACTTTCTCTTTTTTTATTTTTTTCCAATTATTAATTTTTTTTTTTTTTTGTATTTATATTTTAGAAATATTCGTGGGCATTATTTGGATCAATCATTTTTACACAAATCGTTCGTTCATTCACATCAAATTGAAAATGATTGACGAATATCTGATTAAAATGAATTTTTTTTATGACAAAAATAAGAAGAACAAAAAAATTGGTAACAAAATTGAAGTGACAATTTAATTCTTTTTCTATTAAAATGTCTATGTAAATTTGTCAAAAAATTTATTGGTTTTCATACAGATCTAGTTCGATTTCAATCTAAAATTCTCCTTCGTACACAGCCACTACACTGTTATACATAATTTACACAAGCAAAGGAGAAGACAAATTACTTTTCGCGTATCTTTCTACTTTTCTGTTTTCTTCTGTTTCTATGTACATATCAAATATATTCAAATGACCATGTTTATTTACATGTGAAAATATAGGTCAAAGTCAAAGCTATTAGTTTTCATCGGTTTTTCTTATTTCTTTTCAAATTCTTTTTCATGCACGACTACTACAGTGTAGTACATAAAATACACAAGAAAATACGAGGAAAAACTAGATCCGTGTATACAAAAGAACCAATAAATGTTTTGACTGATATTTTTATGTGTAAACAAAGATGATAATTTTACTCTTGAATATTCGATATGTAGAAAGAAAAGAAGAAAGGAAAGTTGAAAGATACGCAAAGAGTAGTTTGTCTTCTCCTTTGCTTGTGTAAAATATGTAATACCGTAGTACACTGTAGTAGCCGTATATGAAGAAGAATTATTAGTAAATAAGCTTCCTATTGATCAATACGCGCAAGAATATGTATTAATATTAGATGAATATACCATGGATTTATTTATATTTCTTTATAATTTCAATTCATATTATTATTTTTATTAATTTATTTTAAAAAGAAATTTCCTTTTCATTTCATTTCATTTTTTCTATATATTTTCTTCTTTTTATTACATTTCATTAAAAAAGAAATAAATGAATAAAATGATACTAAATAGATACATTTGGTATACAGATGCATACTCCTACGAATAATATAAGATACATAATGGTCGAATAATCTAGTACACAAAAAGTCCATTGAGATAATAGAAATTCGTTTGATATAAACATTTCATAAATATTATAAAGGGTTTTCCAACAAGAATGTCAGAACTTTCAAATTTCGCAACGGTAACACTGGTTGAAGAATCAAAGACAGACTTTGATGGTTGTGCTCAATAGAGTCAGGCAAGTCATCATGGAAAGATATATGAATTAAAAACGCGTAGAAATTATTCGAATTTACTATTAAAATTCGTGTTCAGTTCGACAGACGTTTCGTTTCGTTTTGGAAAAAAATCATCTTTTCAGATGAAGCGCATTTCTGGCTCAATGGATTAGTTAACAAACAAAATTGCCGGATTTTGGGTGTTAAAAATCCTCAAGTGATTTAAGATTCGTCTCTTCATTTCTAGAAAATCACTGTTTGGTGCGGTCTTTGTGGGCTTAAGGCGTTATCGGCCCATATTTTTTGAAGACGAACAAGGAAATCATGTCACTGTTAATGGCCGACTCTACAGGAATATGATAACTTAATACTTCTGGACTAAACTGGAAGATATTGGCATAAAAAATGTTTTCTTCCAACAAAATGGCGCAACTTGTCACACATCTTAACAAACAATCGATTTACTGCAAGAAAAGTTTCCTGGGCGAGTTATTTCCAGAATTAGTAATGTCAACTGGCTACCAAAATCATGCGATCTGATATCCTTGGAATTTTTCTTATGGGGTTATGTGAAATCTCTGGTCTACGAGAATACGTCATAAACAATTAGTGACCTTAAATGCAACATCCAGCGCAATGCATTGAAGATTTGTAACGCGATATGTGTGAAAAAGTACTTAAAAATTGGGTCAAAAGAATACATTCAAGTAAACAAAGCTGAGGTGGACATTTAATTGATATTATTATCAAAACATAATGTAATCCATTATTCTTTAAAATAAAATAAAAATGAGTTGATTTTCACTGCCAGTTATCACTGTTGTATTTTTTTAAGTTCTGACGTTTCTGTTTGAAAACCCTTTACTTATTATTCTATATATATATGCACATATAATATGTAGAGTATGTATGTACATAATAGCAGGAAGATATCCAAATCTGCAATTATGAGTCGTTTTTCCCATGAAAGTGATGCGATTCAATTTTTGACAAAATGTTGGTCAGCATGATGATAGCAATGAATCCAATCCGATATAAATTTTCTTTTTATAAATATTGATCATCCAATTCTTTAAAATATTTATCCTTTTTGTCGACGTAAATGTACGTAGTTAATGTGAAATTACATTACCGTACTCAAATACAAATCCTTAAAAATCGGCATACAATATAGAATGTGGACTTACGTTACCGTAAAGAAAACTGCTCTTTTAATAAAATGAAAAAGAAATTTTTTTTTCGTTCACTTCCAATTTTCTTTAAGTTTTTCTTCTTCTTCTTCTTCATTTTTCTTTTATTTACAATGTATATACATATATATTTTTGATATTATTTTTGGATAAAAGTTGTAATCGATTATACATAGACATAAAGTTTAATAAGAAAATTTTAATACGATCTGCGACCATGAGTATAAAATTAATTTAGGGAATATAATAATCAAAAAAGTGGATGTATGTATTTATACTCCGATTTCATATACACAACACATAATAATATATGCAAAAATCTACGCATTTATGTACGTATAATAATAAAAAATAAACAATTTTTCTTGTGTTGTATGTATGTTCTGAGTATAATTTCTTAAATAAAGAAATGAATTAAATGGTGAATTTTATTTTCATTTTCTTTAATTTACAAGACGTACAAAGAGCGTTATTATTATCAAGATATCATTTCAATGCAAACTTTAACAACTTTATATATAATCTGAATCTGAAATATAAACAAACATTTCCGTACCTTTACCAAATCATACTCGTACCTCATATTATATAATGTACATAATATACGCAGTATTACACGTACAAATTATATCCGCGTATACGGTAAAATTTTCGCTATTTTGATAAGATGCATAAAAACAAAAATAAAGAAAATATTTACGTAGATTCATGAGAAAACAAATAAGTTCTTCTTTTATATAAAAAAAACTAAAAAAATCTGTATGTAAATCTGTATGGTATGTAAATAAAGTACCTACACTACTTATTATTCATATAAGATAAGATAGAATAAGAAAGGTCGTGTCATGGGTCAAATATTCGTATCTTCATTCATATCAATGCAGAGCCAAATATACGTGTAACTAATGGTACTGTGTAAATATCTGTATGAATGTTTAATTCACATTATAAAAAAAAATTGTTTATCCGCATAGTGTTGATAACGAACTTACGCACATACTTTATAAATTTTCTTCAAATATTACATTACATACTCGTATATTCTTGAAAAATTTATAATATTTTCATTTATTTTATTTTGAACTGTGGAACTATGTGTGTATAATAGTAGCAGATTAGATACTGTGAGTACGTACGTAATGTACTTTGTATCCGTCATATTTAAACTGAAAAATTTGTGTATATACATACATACTTGTCGTATATCCCATCTCTTTACTGAAATATGTATCTAGATATTATGTAGTGCTTTTTAGCTTCTGAATTCTTCTTTTACTACGATAGCTGTGTTATGTAGTTATCTTTATATTTTATATATAATTCTGTACTATCTTCTGTACTATTATATTCTCTTGAATAATGTAAATACAAGTACATATTATAAGATAAAATATAATATAGATTTAAAAGAAAAATGGAGAAAAATATACCTTTGATATACCTGTGGAGTAACTAGAGAAGAAACAATTTCATCGTATCGTAACTAAGCATGCAAGTATCTATATAAAAAGTTAAAAAATAGCATGCATCCATTCCATAATATCATTTCTTTAAATGTCATTCATTCTTGGTTATTTTTTTTAAAATGATTTTCAGGATTTTTATCTACTTTTCATATTTTATATTTTTATATTTTTCATTTTTCTTTTTGTCTTTCAAGAAAATGTAAATCTAATCAGTACACATCATGTGTGAATATGAAAATATGCTGTTCAATTTAATGTAGGAATAAAGATGAAACAGAGGAGTTTTGGTTGATATTTATAACGAAATTTTTGTAGCTTTTATTTTTAGAGATTCTGTTTATTTCAATTTACTATAATATGAAAAAATAATAAAGCCCCTCAACACAAAAGAGAAAAACAAAACTTAACTTATACATTTTTCATTTTACATTTACATAATATATTTGAATCATTTTAAATGAATTTTTATGTACTGTACTGCTTTACATACTTTCAATTCAAATGTAAATGGTGTTGAAGCTGATTAAAATAAAGAAAAAATATTTTTCATTGAAAATTACAAAAAATAACAAATAGGCACTTATCTTTTATCCTTTTGAAAGGTGCTGGAGAAGTGAATGAGAGAGTATACACATATATATTACATACACACTATGAAAATATAAGTAATACGAGTATATGAAAAAGTTTTTTAATTTAATTCATTATATTCTATAAAAAAAAAAGAAGTATAAATAAAAAGTTTTAAACATGTAATTGGAGAAAAGTGTGTAAAGTACACACTTGAAATACGACACAATTTTCATTAATAAATATTTTTGAAATTTTTCATAATAATTATTTGCTTAGTAACTACTGAGCTATCAAAAAAATTCCAGAGATAGTTTTACGTTTTACATTTTTGAAACTCAAAAATTTATATTGAAAAATTAAATGAAAATTTTTGAAAAGTTTTTCATTTTTATAACACTAAAATGAAATTTAATATTGCATACTCATAGGCTTGTTATTAATACGATGTGGATCGTATATTGTATTAAAAATGATTAAAAATCAAAATGGGTGAAATGGGTTACCGTCGGCCATCATAATAATGATTTACACTCGTGCACTTATCACTCATATTTACTCCAGTGGCAAAAAAAAAGAAAAAACAGAAAAAAATGGTATATGAATTTAATTCAAATTTCTATACGATTCTCATTTCAACCATTTCTTCAATCCAAAAAAAAAAAAAAGATCCTTTAAAATAAAACACATTTATTTTAGTTTTTTCAATATTCTAGTTTATATTTATCTGATTTTGATTTATATAATATATTATCATTTTTTTTTTAATATAATTTTTATTCACATCATTTAAACATTTACAATTTTAGGTAGGTAGATAGCTGATATATACATACGTTATGTATGTATTATCATGGTATTATATAATTTTATGATTTCATATTTTTTTTATATCTATTTATCTAGATTACCTTTGTTACTTTTAAATTTATCAATTAATTCAATTTAAATATATATTTTCTTCTCTTCCATTTTCCAAAGATTTTTTTTTATTAAATTGTGCTTTGGTGTATATGCATAAAAATTTTGTTGCCGTTATTATTATTCTGTGCAAAGTAATATATTCTATGATATTATATTTATATGAATGTATTTACTATTTTTTATAATCTTAAATCAATTTAAATTATATCATGTATTTATTATTCATATAATGTATTAGTATTTGGTATGTATATATTAATTTGTTTTCATTCATAACATTTTTTGATAAATTTCTTTCTTTCAAATCTATTAAATACAAATTTATTTTTTTTTTTATCCGTTATTATTATTTTAATTAGATTAATTTATTTTATATAAACAAATATGTACGTATATATGTATGTAGCTGCATAATGTATGTATGTAAGTGTATGTTTATTTATTTTTTTAAAGTTATTAACTCATGAGTTAACAAAGTAAGTAATTTTCAAAAATTAATAAAATTTCTTTCATTAAATCTTTGTAGATTTGAATTCAAAATTGATAAAATAATATATGTAAATCTATATAAAATATATGATAAATTTAATAAGCAACATACTCGTATATAATATGCATTAAAAAATACATTATATTTTTTATTATATTTCTGTGTCTTATATACAAGCATTTAAAATGTATATAACAATATTAAATAAAATTTAGTAATAAAATTCAGTTTTAGCAAAATACATATTTGCATTTTTTGTGTATACATTTCATTTTATTTTATTTATTTATATTCGGATGTTAGATTTTCATTTTTCATTTCAAATACCAAAATATCAAAAAGAATTTTCAATTTATTCTTTTATTCATTTTTATTTCATCATTTTTTTTTTTAAAAATCAATTCAGAATACGAAATGATTTCATAAAACAAAATTGAATTAAAAATATATATACCATATACTATATTTTTTGTTGTACATATTCCTTTTAAATATATATACATATAAATTTTTTTTCATTTTTATTTTTTTGCCTTTTTTATACTCATAGTAGTATAATTGTGCTTTGTTTCGGAATAATTCCATAATTAAGTATTTCATATTTCTTACAAAATTTTTTGAGTTCTCTAGATTTTATTATTTTTTTTATGTACTTAATTCTTATTTTCACATATGTAGGTATTCATATTTTTATATAATTTTCTTTTAAATGGCAAGATTTTGTCTTTTTAAAATTGAACAAATCTTATTATATGGTATAAGTACATAGTATGTAGATTATATCTTTTTTGTTATGTATTTTTGTAATTTTAGTTTCATTTTTTTTTTATTTATAATAAATTTCAAAAGAGATATGTTGTTGTTGTTGTTATTATTTTATCTATGAATGTAAATAGTTTTTTGATACGTATGTATATATTTTTATTAAAATATATGTTTTTTCTAAAAAAAATTTGAATAAAATTATAACGATAACGATTGTTATGTACTATATGTATGTACATATTTTATATATTTGTACGTACATACTTGAAATAGTAAATATGCATTATTTGTAGTTAAAAATAACACAACACAATAAATGAAATAAAAAACTAAATGTTGATTTTATTTATAAATTTTTTTCTTTATTAGCGGACGGATATAGATATAATGCATTATTGCAGAAGCGAACAGATTTTATAGTTTTTCTATAGCAGTTTATTTGAATTTTTTTTTTTTCAAATTTAATTTTTTGATAGTGCAAGTTTTATGATCTGTAATACTATTGACACACTGCAGAGATAAACCATGGTTATCTAAGTTTTCTATTTTATCTTTGCGATAACCGACTTACAGAACTCGGTTAAGTTAGTTTTTCTAGAACTCAGTTATCTTTGACGTTTGTGTTATTTTTTTTTTTGTTTTTATATTATTTTTAAGCAAACTGTCAAATCAAATTTCAGCTAACATGCTGACTAGATGAAGAAGAATTAGTGCTTGACTTTATCTCGCCAGGTGTCGTATGTATAAATAAAAAAGTTCACCTCATTTTAAATGTGTCACCCATACCAGGTTATCGATAAACCATTTGAGATAACCATGGTTTATCTCTGCAGTGTGTCAATAGTATAATTCTGCGACTGAATTGCAATGTATTCTATGCTAAATTATTTTAACTTGTTGCCAAAAAATAAAAAGTGATTTATACATTACTTAATTATTTAGTTAGTTGAATTTTTTCGTTTGATTGTTTTGAATGAATTGATAGTTTTAGCTGAAAATTTACCAGAAACTAAAGTGTACGTCTCTATTCGTATTTGTACAACAGCCATAGTAAAAATGTATACTCAACGAATATTTGTAGTTGTTGTAAATGTTTTAAGAGATTAAGCGGTGGGCTCTTTTCTTCATTTTTATTTTGTTTTTGATTATAATTGACTCTTGATATTTTGATTTATTTTAGTTGTTTATGTAATTTTTTGTATTTCTTAATTATTTTTTTGATTAAATCCTTGGTCATTTTGATGTATATAGTATTTAAAATAGAAACAACATTTTTTTTTTTTTTTTGAATAATTAATTATGGCCGTTTTCACTTTTACATGTTTTTATGCGTTTGGTTGCATGCAAGTAAGCAACTATGCATGCAAACGTCAAAAAAAAACAACCAATTAATTATGACAAAAATCCATTTGCGCATGTAGAAATACTTTCATATTTGAACATAATCCGACATCAAATACAAAGAAAAAACAATTCAATTTAAATAAACACAAAATGATAGCTGATGACAATGGCAACACAAAGAGTGCATCTTCTTCTTATTCAGAAAAGCAATCAACTTGAAATACTTGCATAGGTTGCGTTAATTTTAAAACAAGTTTTATTAAATGAACACAACATGACGTTTGCATGGTTGAAAAAATGAACATATGACTTTTACACGGTTGCTAAACTGAGCACACTGTAAATGCAAGTTTTTATGAAACCATGCAAAAGTGAAAACGGCCTATTTTAATGAGTTTAAATTAAAAGTAATCTTTTGTTGTATATAGAAAAATACAGAAAAACAATTACTATAATTGGTCTTACATAATATGTATATTTGATATTGCAATATCATAAAACATAAAATAAAAAATATTCAACAAAAATAAATACATGTACGTTTGAGAGGAACATTATTATATTATTTATTATACAAAGTTAGAAAATATAAGAACTCTTATTTTATTTTTGTGTTTCCTTTTAGTATTATTTTCAAGAAATATATTACATTACATATACATATATATATTCAGAATATTTTTTACATCTTTTAATTTATGATTATATTTTTATTAAAATCATTTTCAAAAAAAATAAATAAAAAAAAAACGAAAAAACATATAATAAAATTCATTGTTATCAAAAAATAAAAATTTTCTTCCAAAAATATTCAATTGTATGTATGTATGTATATAAAGTTGTTAATATATAAAATTTATGCACACATGCATTAAGTGATGCATATATGTATATAAGTGTGTGTGTGTGTGTGTGTGTGTACTTAATATAGGTATCATAGTGATGTTTTATATCTTGCCATTTTAAAAAATTATTTTTCATAATTTTATATTTGTATTTTTATACATAATGTACTCGTATGTATATTTTGATTTTATATTTGTTTAGATACTTGTGATTAATATAAATTATTTTCGTCTTCTTCTTATTGATTTTTATTTCAAATTTTATTTTAGGTATGTATATATAGGTACTTTTCATAGATATTTTCTTATTTCATTATCATAATATGTATATGTATGTATAGTGTTGATATTACATTTACATATGTATAAGATTATAAATTTTATTGAAAGCTTTTACGAGTATATTTGTGTTTTATATTCAATGTACAATATATGCATACATATTGTGATTCTTTCTGTATATTGTACTTCGTTTTTTCTTTTTTTTGAATTTCTACAAATATTTATAATTTCATATCTTCATTGGTATACATATATGTATATGTGTATGTCAACATTTCTCTTTCGCGAATTTATATTCATTCATATATTATTGTAAGTAGTATATGTATGTATATATAGTCACAAAATACACATTTATCAGCAAAATTTATTTATAACATACATACGAGTATGTATTCATAATATGTATATTTTTCTTGTATTTATGTACATATGTATGAATATTATATTATATATAAAATAAAAAGAATTTTCAAAAATCTACATTATTTTATTTTGTTCATTTGATTTTTTTTTTTTTCAATTTATTAATTAATAATTTAGTAAAGAATCGTGCTCGTATTTTGTATTTTTCATATATACATATTCATATTCAATACACTCATGATTGATGATCATTTTTATTCTTAGATTGGTTGTAATTATGATCAAAATGAATTTTATATTTTAATAATTAATTTTTTATTTTATTCAGTTGTTATACTCATAAATATATAATTATATAATATTTATTTACGTGTACATAATGCGCAATATTTTTAATTTTATAGCTGCGCTGCGTTAACATCTCATATGAGAACCCATTTTTTTTTTGATTTTCATTCATCTTCTTTACGGCTGTCATTTAAAATTGATTTATAGTTTACGAATGCATCATGTATGAAATAAATAGAATTTTGTGTGCATATATTCCACTCATAAATTATGTAAGTGTTTTTTAGATTGTGTCTGTTTGTCTATTCAATTTAATTTTATTTTTTTATTTTTTGTTTTTAATTAATTAACTATTACATATTTATATAAATATTTTTTTTTTTGTCTTAAATTCTCTAAATATACATGAATGTAATTTATGTATGTATTTTTATATGTGTATGTATGTACATTATATATAATTATATATTTATAATATTATTACATATGTGTATATATAGATATAGGAAATTATATATGTAGTTACATTATATATGTAGGTATGTATATGTATATGTATATTCGATATTATAAGTACATATAGTATAAAGGGGATCTAAAATTTGATAGTCTTAGTCTTCTTGTAATACGTTTTTATTTTATTTATTTTTTTTTTTCACATATATTTTATACATTATTATATAAATAAGTATGTATATGCATATGAATGTATATTTTTGATTTCATTTTACAATTTTTTTTTTTCCTTTTGGCTTTTTATATACACATACACATATAGAATACAAATGATTGTGTGCAGTATATTCAAATACATAAAGAGAAATACAAAAAAAAAAATATTCTCATAATGAATGTACATTCATGTATATAATGTATACAAAAATGTATATGTACATATACATATGTATATTAAATATGTAAGGATACAAAAATTTCTCTTACATTATGTAATATAAAGATACACAATGTGTAAATACAAAAAAATATTTTATTAATTTTCATATAAAATTTAATTTCCTTTAAACAGAATCATTATTAAGATAAAGTGTATATATGTATAGTTGCAGAAGTGCATATTATTTATAGAAGCTCCTATGTTAAATATCATATGTACATTATATATGTTAAAAATTATTTATCATATTACTGCATTCATTTGAAATTATCCTATAGTAAAAACATTATGTTTTTTTTTTTTTAAATTTGTACAAACTTGAATTATGAAATATAATTTTATTTTTCTACTGAAAAAATAAATAGAAATGCAATGACAAGAATTATTACTTGTACTCATAATGAAACGTATTCTTTTTGGGGAAACTTCCGAATTGGTGCCGCCAGATTTTGAAACGAAACCTTCCGAATATAAAATGTGTATTTTTTCGCATTTTTTGTATATTTTTGAATTTTTTTTTTTTTTATTTATGGAGTTTATATACATAAATGTGGTATCATCTGAAATAGGACAAAAATTTCTATCAAATAATATAACAAAACATATATGTATGTCATTCTTCAAGTTTTGAAGTTATAACGTCATCAAAAGAAGTTGAAAAAGTGATTTTTAAAAAACATAAAATTTTGACTTTAAGTCCTTATATCTAATCGCTAATCTAAATCGGAACCGCTAATCCAGTCAAAGTGAAATAAACTGTGACAAATAGAACAGGAAGTTATCTTTCAAATGGTATATCAACTAATCCTATTCAAGATCCTGATCTTGAGAAATAACGGATTTTGTAAAACTCGCTATATTGGACCAAAAATTTTTAAGGGTAGTTTGCGTCCTCTAGATGAATTTGCGCCAACAGAGACATATATACCACATTAAAGAGGACATTCCAAAGTATAATTTCCAAAGTATAATAAACCAATTCGGAAGTTTAGCCTTCTTTTTTATGTAAATATTTTCTATTCGTTTATTGTTTTTAATTTTTATTTTACTTTACTTTCAGAGATACAAATAAATCTGATATTCATTTGCATTTTAATTAAGTAGTTTAACGATGGTAGGTATATTCTATATTGATGATATTCTATAATTAACTATTATTTATGAATTTTGAAGAGATTACTCTTTGAAGAGATATAGGATATCGCACATACTTATCTTTAGGAATTTTATTGTAGCAGTGAGAAAATTATAAATTCCTACAAGTCAGTAAAAATTATAAAAAAAATTTATACATATATGTATTACATGTACATTTGTGTATGCATGTATTTTATATTTAATTTAATTTATTTAGACAAATATTTATATATTTTTTTATAAGAAATGCAGGCAGAAGATTGTTTATGCATACAGGTATACTAAAATTTTAATTTTTTATTTTTATTTAAATTCAAATTTTATTTATTTTTTTTACATTGTGTGCTTTTATAATGTATGTTTATATTAATTTAAATTTTTTTTTTCTTTTTTAATTTAAACTTTGTTTTAATCTTTCAACTACATTATTTTTATGGTACGATAACTATCACTCATTTTTCCTGTTTTATTTTTTAGTTTCGTATTTTAATATTTTTATTATAATTTCATTCATTTCACTTTACGATATTTAAATGAATTAAATTAATCTACGATGCGATACGAGCTTTTTGTTTTTTTACAAAATCTAATGCTAATTTATCATTTGTTCTCGATTCCAATATTTGTAAGATTGGATGATCTGTAAAATTATTGAAAAAATAATATTTTATTTTTCATAAAATCAACACAAACCAAAAAAAAAAAAGGCAAAACAAAATACAAAATGATAACAAATAAATAAACAATTAAAATTATTATTAAAAAAAAAAATAAAAAAAATATTTATGAAAGAAATTTAACAAAATTTAAACGTAAATTGAATATAAATGTGCTTGTAAATGCTAAAAGTTCTTCTCTGTGTATTTTTTTAAAAAATTTTTCAAGTGTAAATTCAACTTAATAGTTAACAAGTATAGTTACTGACAAAATAAAATTTTACATAAAAATGCACAACAAACAGAGTATGAGTAGACGGTGATTGTCGAACCCAAAATGTGAAAGGTACTCATGTATACGTACTTATCATATATAACGAAGAGAAAATGTAAACAAATTTCTCATACAATCTCTATACAACGTTCGTAACATACTACATACTACTTTTACATAACGTAAAATGTTTATAATTAAATTTTCTGGAGGATTCTCATTATAACAAACAATATTTTTTTTTAATACTTTTTTCTTGTATTTTTAGTTTTTAAGTTTTTAGTTACGTTTTCTCTTTTGTTAGGTGATGATTTATTTTTTCGATTATTTTCTTTTTTGTTGTGTCATAAAAAAAATAAACTTTTAAATTAATATAAATAAAAGCTTTTAGCGATATTTACTTTTATTCACAGTTTAATTTTTCTTTCATATTTTATTTTTATCTTTTATTTTCATTTTTATATTTTTCTTGGTTTTACTCGTTTGTTATTTATTCAGATTAAAAAAAATATGAATTTTCTACTTTACATCCATTCATCACTCAATCTTTTCATATTTCTATTATACATAGATCCTTTCACTTCCATATTATACAATGAAAAATCTTTTTTTTTTTTTCAATTTTTTTTAATAATTGTTTTCATTCATTTTAGAAATTCTTAAATACGTGCATTTTCCTGTGTATGAACATTTGAAAGAAGTTAACAAGAATTCACAATAGAATTTAAAATTATTATTTCGAAATAAAATTAAAATTGAAAATAATAAACAATACAAACTGTTGCCTTTACGGAAAAATCGATTTTTCTTCTCTACACATGCATGTATGTATATACATTTTTCTTTCACATATTTGCACATACATAATGTGAACTCGGTAATTCACTGATATGTATACATGCGTTCATTAAAATAATAATCGAATCGTATGGGAAATCTTTTGTGTTCGATGTTCGACTGACTGTACATCATAAACAAAAATTTTAAAACTTTTCTTAAAGGTACTTGTTGCTATTATTCTTTTAAATATTTTTATTTTATGATATTTTCATTAATAATGATTTTCTGGTATTTAGTTTTAATTTGATTTCTTTTTGATTGGATTCAATTGTTGCAGTATGTAGTAGTTATGTGATTTTAAATTCAATGAATTTTTCAATTTTTTAAAGCCTATACAAGCAAAATTTCCAATAATTATCATGATTTTTTTTCATTAATTAATTAAAGTGCATTTTATATTTTATTTAGCTACTTTCAACTCTTTGTTTTTATTTCGCCTCTGTTTGTTTATTCTTTTAAATTAGTTTCATTTTACTAGTGTGGAATAACCACCAAACAAAATACTGGGTAATTTTGTATTCTACCAAAATTAGAAGGTTAATAATAAAACTATTTTATTTTTGGCTGCTTTTACTTTTTTCGCCTGTTTCAAATGTCAAAATGTATTCATATCCTGTTGTATTTGTGTATATCAAAATTTAGTAATAACTTTCAAAAAATATAGGTAAAATGTGAAGTTAAAACATACTAAAATGTAGGTTTTTATTTGGAAAAATGAATATCATATTACCTTGTAATTAAAATGAGGAGGAGTAAAAGTAAACATCTCAGGTATGTGTGTATCTAATTTAGTAAACTAATTTCCTTGTAAAATAATACATATTTCACAACTAAAATCAACTAACAATATTCAATCCATTAGATAGATGAAAGTAGTACTCGTATAATGTATACACTTTCACGCGTAATAATTATTATGAATGTAAAAATGTTAGGTAGATGTGATACGAGTATTTGAACTTATAGCTGTACCTAATACGTTTGGCATTCTATTGTACAAGTTCATATATAGTGGGTGGATATACAATATTACGTAATGAATTTGTAAGTTAACCTAAGCGGTTATGTTTAATACGAATAAATGTAGATATGTAATTGACTATAGTATCTGATACTTACTTTTGTCATGTTGCTGCATTAATGGTAGATCAACTTGCTTCAGGCCATGAAAATTTTCTACACTCGTATTATAATCAGCTACACCAGGTATTGTACCTAAAGCTAAAAATGCTTCACCAGCAAAATCATTAGCAGTCAATACATCATGATCCATAACGGTGAATGCAATCATTGCACCTTCAGTAAAACATTGCTCAAGGGTAACAGAAAATTCAAAACATTCATCGAATACTGGATTCAAGGTTTTCTAAAAGTCAAAACAGAAATAAAAAATGAACAATTTAGACAATATTTGGATATAAAAGGATTTTTATTTATTTTATTTTTTTTTTTTTTTTTTGCTTTATGAGCATCAATCAATCTATTTACTTCGTTATCATACCTTATGAACATTTGTCTGTTGTTCAGCACAATGAGAAAATATTCGACGCGGTAAAAGTTCAATGATAACAAACGGATCACTGAAACCATTCGGATCTAATGGTATTATATCCCTGGCATGGAGTACTTCGACACAAAGTGAATCGTGATTAAAGTACGCTCGCACCGCAAGAACACCATATGGTCCAGGAGATGTTGCTACCAATTGCTCCTGTAAACGTTGCATGTAAAATAGATCGATCAACTTTTCCGTATCAGTTTTGTGATATTGTAAACGTTGTTCAACTCTCCAATACGCTTCACAGTGTAAAAATTCCATCGGTAAACCTAAGCCTTCGGCGTTAAAGAAATCAACCAGTAACTGAAGAGCTTCATACAAACGATTATGAAAATTTGAGGGTCGATCTCCATCTGCTCCGGTATCCATTTGACGTGATAATTCATTCAGCACAGTATTCCAAATAAGTGTTAGAGCACGATTAAAATTCTTAGTTAGTAAAGCACTATTTAAGGCAGAAAGGTGGACATCTAAATATTCTAGAAGAGGAACGATTGCTTGATTAGTAGGTAAAGAGTCTGGAGACCAGGCTAAATGGAAAACAGCTTTTTGTAGGGGAACCTGCATAAGAGGAGCTAATTTCGAAAGAACACGTTCGGCTCGAGTTTCTAATTGCGATAAACTTGATTCTAGAAGTGCTTCAGCATTATCATGTAGCAATTGTCCATCTGGCCTAAATTCAGATAATGCACGTCTCACATATTCTAAATTGTTAACTGTGACACACATATCGTCTGAGGTTCGAAATGGTCCAGTTTGCTCATAATAACCGCTATCCGCCAAAGCCTGATGTATTAGATCACTATAATGCATGGCTGCTGAGCAAGCTGCATCAATTAACTGAGCTTCAAAATGTGGTGTAGTATTTGGATCTGGCCATTGTAACATTTTCCAAAATTCTTTCATTTGATAGAAACATGATGCAGTATCAACAGATGATGTACTATGCCGGACAATACGTTCACCTTCACAAATCTGATCCAATGAAATGGCGGCACGAACACGTTGCAAAGCACGTGCTTTACCCACTATTAACCATCGTTCAACGAACGGTATAAACCATTCATGGAAATTTTGCAAAGCTAAAGGTTTCTCTGGAGGTTGAGGCATGACAGATAGATGTTGTTTAAGTGTAGAAAATTCCTGAAAAGATAACAATCGTGTATTTGTGTTTGTGTGTGTTTGAAATTATTTCGATATTTTTTTTTTCAAAATACTTGTAAGGCTAGATAGAGTTCAAGAGGCCGAATATCAGCTGGCTCCTTATCACCTTCTAATACTGTAAATTGACTTAACGATGCACCAGGGACTTGTCCGGTTTCCATTCGTGATGTTACTTCTTCAGCTAACATTGCATCAAATTGTTTATAAATTATACTAAAATACTGTATACCATTTGTGCTAAATAATTTAGAAAATTTTAAAGAAGAATAAAAAGAAGAAAAAAAGAGAAAAATAATATTTAAACTTGTTATACAGACTTTCAGCAGAAATTGAATTGAGTATTTAGGGCAAATTATTTCTTTACAAGAACCAAATTAAATTCTCCTACGTATATGATCAAATTATTTTTGTGAAAATTCATTATGTTATGTTCTATTTTCATTTTGGTTCTTGTTTTGTAGAATGAATTATGATGATATGCCTTAGGATCTATGGATTAATGATAATGAAATTTAACAATATATAAACAACAATTAAATTGTTGTTTAAATACATTCATTTAAATACATTCACTCACAAGTACAAGTACAATAAAATATGTTGTAAGTATTCGAGTAGATATACATTTAAATTTCATCACACTCTTTAGAACATTATAACAAGATAAATGAAATTGTTCTTAACATTTCCTTTAGAATCTATTCATTCTACATATACAGAATAACATATAAATACGAGAACGCACACAATTTCTCTGTAACCTTTAGGCCTAAAATCATGAAAACTTTCTCGTTCAAAAACTATATACGTGAATATGTACTCGAATACATAAATATATATTACATATTACTTAGAAAACAATAATTATAATAAAGATATAGTCGTCTACAAATTCATCCAAAACAATGAGAAGAATTTATTGTATCAAATAACAAAAACAAGAATGTTAATGAAATTAATATTGCGAAAAATTTACACCTACACATTTTTGTATGAATGTATATGGAATTAAAGTATATTCACAACAATAAACTCAAATTATTTTTATAAGGATATCAGATTTTCATTTCAAATTTAGGTAAAAATACCTTGAGAAAAAAAAATATATTTTCTTATTTTTGTGAAGACAACGAAAATTACATTGGTAAATTAATTTATACAACAAGGAAAATAAACAAGGACGATAAAATACAAGCAGACACTCGTATATATGAATGCATTTAGTACGTTTGTTTCTCTGCATGAAATTGGAGATGGTAAATTAAAAGTTTCATTTAATTATTTATACGACTATATGTACATAAAATACAGACGAAATGAAATGAGATTCATTCAGATTCAGATTCATTTCAGTGTGTGTATGAATTCAATCAAAATATGAGCTACATACCTGTCGAAAAGCGAATGATAATACGTTAAACCCAATTGTAAATCAGCAATTAATATTGTTGTAAAATTGACTAAGGGATTTTGTGATTTTTGTGATTCTCTTAAATGTATTTGCGCCCATTGTACAGAGCCTTTACGTAAATTACCGACAATTTCACCACGTACACCTTTATTGAATGGACATACTTGTCGAAATGCTTTCATTGATCCCAATAAACCAAGGCATCTCAATAAAAATTCCAATCTGATCAATGATGGTGGATGCAATGCTGGAAATATATCACGATGTCGTCTGATTTGATTTAATGATTTCTCAACGAATCCAGTCATTGCTTCCGCTAACCATTGTTCCATTTCTCTGGTGATTGCCTCTTGATTCGGTTGATTCCATATTTTATCTACATCAATTAATAAACGATGAATAAATTTCGGATCGATCGGAGTGAATTTATTTAATTTAACAGCCGCTACATATCTGAATTTTATAAAATGAAAATGAAGTGAAGATGATAATCATTTAAGAAATTTCTAAACATTTGTATTTTTCAATTATCATGTCCGATTTAGTACAAAAATAATGCATACCTAGCTAACGCACACTGAAGATCAGATAAATCACCCTGCACAGCCATCTGATGTAAAATTGTTAATGCTGGTCCTGGTAATTCACCGCACCATGTCCATGATGGTTCGTGTGTCGATAATTCATGTGACATGAATACCATTTGTAATTTTTCAATTTTACCAATTTCTACAGAATTATCTTCTTCGGATGTACCATGATCTTCACGTGTCGACAACCATAATTTTAAACGTATTCTACCTTGTACAGTGCTACGTTGACTACGTGCTTCCAATTTAAACCAACCCTCTAAACCGGTCGATGGTATATCAGCAATCGGTATATTAACACAGCCCAAAAAATCATCTTGTGATCCTTGTCGTGCCGATTGACATACCTGTTTAAAAAATCTACCTAAACCACGAACGCCACGTACCTCATTTAAATGTGAAACAGCATCCAAAACACAACTTTCATCATCATGGTCCCATATATCTAAGTGAAATATATCTGTATTTATGTCATCTATGTCACTGCAAAAATAAAAAAATAAAAAAATTATAATATAAATTATAAAATAAAAAAATCATAAAAAAATCATAAAAAATATTAAATTTAAAATATTCGTACAGACAAATTAAAGTTTATATCAAAATGTATATGTATTTGCTGAACGAAAAGTACAAAAATAAAAATTAATAAAATTATTATTTTTTAAATTTATATATTCGACATATAAAACATATAATACATACATGCACACATTTGTATGCAAGTGTTTGTAGTATTTATGTGCACAAATGAATACTTTAGTATATATTTTATAAAATTGCACATAACTTTATATTTTTCGTGAATTTTTCATATACGAACACTACATATGCAACAAGATCTCTTTCATCATGAAGTATCCAAATAAATAATCACATATACATACTGTCACATTAATGCATGCAGATATGTAGTATAAGTATCGTACGTTATTTTCATTCATCTTTTAATCTTTTCATATATACGAAACACAAACAATAAAAAATCAATAGAATTCTCTACAAGTATTCTACTTCTACTATACATACGAATGTATACCAGGTTTCCAGAATATATGGATATACTGCACAACAATTCATTTTAATTTTCATTTTATTTATTTAAATTTTTATATTTTTCTCAACTATATGTGTGTATGTATGTTTATATTTTTTTTTATTCTTTTGTCTTTTTATGCTTTTGTTTCTTAAATAAACTTTGAACTATGATTTAATTTTAAAATCCAACTGTGGAATGAAATGGAAAATTCATCAGCAGGAGTTCTTTTTTTCACTTTTATTCTACTTTATTTTTTTTTTTTCATTTTTTTAAAATAATAATAAATGCAATGTGTAGATAGAGTTCAATTTGTTTTCACATACTGTTAGTTGATATGTATGTGTATTAAATATGCATATGTTAGTCCTTTGATTTGCATAATAGAATATACATATACCTATATTCGTACAAATTTATGTAAGTATATACTTCATAATATACATATAATATACTTTGCATTTCTAAGTAATATGTGTCAAAGCATTTATTCACCATGGATATCCTCAAGATCATATACTAGTCTTTACATTGATATACGAGAAAATACATTATGTGTGAGTAAATGGTAGTTTGTTAAAATTTTCACATATATCAAAATGGTTTGATATGATTTTCTCTCTGAGTAGAATGCGAATATTGTACATGACAAAATAAGGACAATCAACTAACAACAATTTTTACTTCCTCATCTACGATATACATACTCTGAAGCAATAGCAATCACTGACATAGTACGGTGCCGATATAGTGTACTCTATACTAGCTTGAATATTATTTCACACATCAACATGTGTACTTGTATTTTTTCCTTGAGAAAAAGTTGATTTCTCCTCTTAGTAGGAAGCGAATATTGTAAAGGACAAAACACAGAAAATCAACTAACAATAATTATTTATACTGCCTCCTCTATTCTATACATAGAAATGACTTACTACTTAGTACGGTATCTGTAGTATACACTACGCCAATACGAGTAGAATATCATACATCATGAGTGCGTTCATAAACATTACTTTAACCATAGTCATGATATAGTATAGTTTAAGCAAAGTTATGTTGTACTACAGCCATAGTTATGTTAACTTCAAGTAGTTTTTGAACGCGTTTTTTACCACAGTAGTAGCAATAAATTGTAATTCAGCTATCAAGTCAAATAAATTAAATTAAATTGAAATTTTCACAATTCACAAATTCCACAAAATTAAGACAAACGATTTTTTTATTATCATTACCACTAAAAGGTTTACTATCGTTAACCATGCTCTCGAGCATGGTTAATTTTTGACATCAAATAGTTAAGTTATATGTTAAGTTAATAGTTAAGTTAATAGTTACTTTACTGTTACTTTATGTTTATGAACGCTAAAAAGTTATGTTGGTAATTATGTTTTACTATACAACCAACATTCTAAACGACAAATGATAACTATGGTTAACTATAATTAACTATAGTAACGTTTATGAACGCACTCCATGTGTACTCATTTTGCTATTCATTGCAAATATCCACATATTTTTTGAATTTTTCTTTTTTTTAATCAACTAATAAATCATTTCATTTTTAATTTTCATGGGAAAAAAGTATATTTTAAATGTGCGTATGTACGTGCTGAAATAATTTTATAAATATTTCATTTTAAATTATTGCAATTATAATTTCTAATTTTATTGAACTGCTAAATAGTATAATAAAATACTTTTCATACTTATTAATACACACATTCTTGAATGTGCACAGATACCATTTATTACGTACACTGAGGAAAAATTTAATAAAATGTACGTATTTTGTCTGTAAATTTTGCGAAAACTTTTATTAAATTTTTTTTCTACGTAAACTTGTTTTTTTTTTTTAAATTTGTTTTCGGTTAATGTATATTGGCTTACATATTCATGTGTGTGTAGTACTTTGTGGAATTTTTATATTCTCATTTAAACAAGCAAAATTATTAATAAACTGCTACCGAACTGTACTAATTACAATCTGAATTCACATGAATGCATGTGTAGTTTAATAAAAATTTGTTCCATTTTTCATTTTAAAGTTTGCTTTCATTTTTAAAATTTTGTTCAACTGAAATATTTTGAATATCTGAGAGAAAAAAAAATTTTTTTTATTAACAATCATGAAATATTTTATCAAGTTATAATATAATGGAAAATAGAGTATAGTACATGTATTCATCTACATAGATTCGTGAATATGAAAAAAAATTTTTAACTCATATGTGATATTAATTCCCTCCAGAATAAAAATTTTTTAAAAAAAAAAAAAATTTTGGGGATAAAGTAATCGCAAAAGAACAACAGTATAATAACGTATCACTAGTGAATGAAATTTGTCCATTTTATTTTTATTTTGCGGAGTTTTACACTTTTTAGTTGAGCATCTAAGCGGTTTTTCTGATGTCTGTATATCCATCTACTCGTATATGCATATGCAATGTATGTGATTTCAAATCATATACTTTTTGTAATACCTCACTTGTCAGATGCATTATTATATTCTACTTTTGGACAGGTGAATATATTCCTTGATATGTATACAGATATTTTAATATTATTATCTGCATGTTCACATACAGAAACGATAGAGACATTTACAAGTAAGTACACTTATTACACTGAGATTACTTATATGTATATGTGCATATATTTATTGAAATTCACATATGTATCCTTTGTGGTGTACTATAATACATGCACAGTACAATATGAACACTTAATTAAAACTTTTTGACTGTTATACGAGCACATTTGTGCATATAAAAGAACACAAGTTTATTACATACTTACATATGTATGTATGTGTATGAATGGATAGAAAGATATTATTTGTATTGTAGTGAATATCCTATTTTCTAGAACATTTAAGTTTATATGTTAAAATTTGTTAGAATAATAATTAAAATGTTCCTAAACAATCTATTCATATAATCTTTTTCTTTCATTTTTGCAAACAAATACATTATACACATTTATTTGACTACTTACACTTAAATGCATTTATGTACACATATAAATATCAATGGCAATATATATAGATACACTTCACAAATACTTACAATTTAAATTTTTCATTCCATTTTGGACATAATGTATGTTGTTTAATTGATGTTGCTCTTATAAATTTTGCTGGTACCGGACCACCTAATGAATCTCTTTGTTCACGTCTGGCAGCTGCCTCTTTACGTTTAAAACTTAAACGAAACGAATGCTTTCGCATTTTATCGTGTGTTGGTGAATCGGAATTATTATCGAAACCAACATCAGATAATGTTCTTGGTGTCGGTGGTAATGGTTGTGGTGATACTGGTGTTCCAGTCGGTTGTATACCTAACATACAATATGGATCACTAAATCCTATTGTATACATGAAACAAAATAATTAAAAATTAAAAATAAAAATTTAGATTAAAAATATTGGACAAAAATATTTTTAAGAAAAAAAAAAAAAAAAACTAAAAATTATTATTATGAAATTCAATTCCTATGAGGATATTTATAATTTTAATTAAATGAAATATTTCATTGAATTTGCAGATTATTTTTATTCATATACAAGTAATAAATTTGTTTTTTTTTTCTAAACTTCAAATGTTCATATTATATTTAATTTATAACTTAAACTAATTCCATCTATGAATGAATTATCGTAAATATGTGTACAAATAAAGAAAAAGATTCACATTAGTTATTCTATTTGGGCTGTTAATTACACATAAAATTCAATTTTATCTGTATTTTTAATTTTTATGTGAATTCATATAATTTCTATTTTGTATATTCATAGACATAAATAACTGCATAAATTTTCGTTATGGATTTTGGTGTAATAATAATAAAATGGCGATTGTTATGAATTTATCTGTCTTTAAAAATGATGGAATTTATTGAAATATACAAAAAATAAATGATACAAAATGAATTCGAACCACGATTTACAAAGAATAATTGAAAATATTTACACTGTCTCGTTGTAATATGTTTTCTACTTAATACAAAATAATACAAAGTACATATATATGAATATATACAACACTACTATGTATTTTGATAGATTTATATCAATAAATATCATAAATATACTCGAGTCTATATTATGTACTCGTATATGTAGGTAGGTTAAAATTCGTATTTAATTTCGATCACGTAAATCTGTTACAAATACACGTGCTTGTTTTCACCGTACTTTTAAATATACATACATATGTATTTTAATTTTTTTTTTTTTTTTTTTTTGTGAAAGGATGCACATGTCAAATTTACGTGTTTATGAATATATAAGGTATACAATCAATGACTTTTTATGGTTCGGTTTAGAGTAACGTCTTGAACGAAAACAACAACACCAACATCATCATCAAAATAAATGATGTTTTTAGAATTTACAGTGAATGGGTACACATACTTGTAGGTATGTGTAATACATCATTGTACATTCACTACAATATTTTAGAATTGATATCAATACACGAGATACATACATATATCCATATCAGATATATGTACCTAAAATGTTATATTTTTTTTTCAACTACTTATTATATTTTTTTACTTTTTTTTTTATGTCCTTTTTATGCAACATATTTTCATTACTATTCGATTTTTTGTTCTGTATTCTAAATGTTATTTGTCTGCGTTGTTTATGAATTTATATATCAAGTATTTATATTTATTTGATTTTATTTCATTTTTATCGGATTTTGTATTGTTTCTTTTATCATTTTTCATTATAATTTAATATTTATTATGTATTTTTTTACATACAAAAAATATAAAAATAAATCATATTTTTATTCTAAGAAAAAAATCTTTTATCATACAATATTTAATTAGAAAAAAAAAATATTTATGAAAAAAACTATTAAAAAATATTCCCTGTTTATATTTTATATTTTTCTCGTTATTATTCTCTTCCATTTTCTTTGTATACATATATGTATACAAGTAAATGCACATATTTCTAAAAAGGATAATAATTTTTATTAGAGGAAACAAAATAAATTAAATATATAAAATCAAAAATATTATTGTGTGTGTATTGTACGAGATACGAGTTTATGAATTTTTAAACGATAAGAAAATATTCAACATAAAAAAATACCAAAATATGAATACATATTATACATATCTCCTACTCTGAAACATTTTAAGGATATTAAATAAAATAAAAAATCAAATACAAACAAAATAAAAGGGAAAATAATTTTTTCTGTTATGGCTGTTGTTGTTTTTCATTTCAAGGATTATTTTTGTTTATAAAAATTTTATTTAAATTTATATTTTATTATTATCTTTATTTTTTTAAAAAATATTTTCCTCATTCATTTAATTCATTATATTGCATGTTTATCAGAACATTGTTTATTCACTTTTTATTTTCCTTGGAATATTCATTACAAATAATTTATGTACACCTACACCATTGAATAATAATTATAAGTTAAGGTACACAATAGACCACATATGTACGTAATGTAAAATTTGTAAAATATCCGCTTTAAATAGATTTTGTTCAATGTTCAATTTTCATTTCCAATGAATTTGAAAAAAGAAAACTTCACGAAAAACAGAAATATTTTAGAAATAAAATTATCTTAATTTTTGGAAAAAATTTTATTCCAAGAAACAATTAGCAATATTTTTAATTATATCTGAAATTTTCCATGTACTAATTATAAAAAAATGACATGAAAAGTAAAATTAAAAAAAAAATAATAAACCAAAAGAGGAATAATTTAAAATCAAAATTATCTAAAAGGATAATAATGTACATAATACATCATTTTAAAAACAAAAGATAAAGAGATATACTTACAAGAAAAATATAAATAAAAATTTATTGAACCACAAAACTGAAAGGAAATTTGAATTGAAATCAACATGAACGAGTGAACATACATATGTGTATGTAAGTATTACATGAGCAATATTCGTACATTATGATGAAGTTCTTATATTAAACATTTTTATTTGACTAACTAGCAAATACAATTTTCCAATACATACACACATATATCATATATCATTACATAGATTATATACTTAGTATATTATATCATAAAATTATTTAAACAATAGTTTTGATTGTGTCTCGAACATTCATTTCATATGCTTTCCCATTTGTAAATGCATTAATAATTCATGAAGTAAGATGCTCCTACACGTAGACGTATAGGTATGTGAATATATCATATATCTGCAAATATAAAGGTGTAAAGGTGTACTAGTGTTGTTTGAGATTATACACATCTTTTAATCTCTGAACACATGCATATGTGCATTCATACATATAGGCGCAAGTAAAAAAATACATTTTTTTCTTCCGAAAATCGAATACTCATCGTATTATGCAGAAGAAATCATCTGGAATTTTGAACTTATTTTCAATTTTGTGGTTTTGTTTTGAAAACCATTTTAAATTTTAAGGATATCTACATTTATATTTGAGTACATACGTATATGTATATCTGTACATAAATGAAATACATATATATGCGTTATGTTGATTTATTGCGAACATTTTCTTCTCCAAATATCCATTATTCTGTATACGAACTCGTATACATGCATATGATTATTTAATATAGCAGTTGGTACATGTGTACATTATCATTTATTCAATTCAAAAATATGCCACAATACTCATATTCTAAATTAGAAAACCATAGATACATAGATTTACACACATACCCAGTTCTTTTATATGTATGTTAAAATAGTTCCCTAAAACTGGGTGCATCTCGTGGTCGCTAACAAAGACAAATTTAAGGTCACAAATCTGTTTTCAGAAAAATAATTTTAAAAAAATATTTCCTGTGAAAAATTTCTCTTAAAATTTTCATATAATGAATATATGAAGAAAAAATTTATAGAGTGCCTTAAATGCAATAAAAATTAAAATGATATACACCTTCATCAAAGTAAACTATTAAATTCAATGGAAAATGTACAAATACAAATCAATTTCAATCTGAAATACTTCTCCGCACTCGTCTAAAACAATGAAGTACATAAATAATTTACACAAGAAACTAATTTCCCACATCTTTCTATACTTTCACTTTACTTTTCATTCTATTTCTCCTTCTACATTTAAAATACTCAAGAGTTTAATGACCATGTTTGTTTAAAAATGAAAATATAGGTCAAAACATTTATCGGTTTTTCTTATATTTACGAATGTTCTTTATATTTGAAATTCTTCTTCGTACGCGCCTACTACAGTGTAGTACATAATTTACACAAGAAAAGGAAAAAGAAAAACAACTATTCGCCTGTCTATCTACTTTTATTTCTAGTTGTCCTGAAATTATAGGTCAATACATTTATGGGTTTTCCTTATATTCTTGGATCTTGTTTCAATTTGAAATTCTTCTTCGTACACGCCTACCACAGCTTAGTACATTAATCTACACATAAAAAGGAGAAGAGAAACTAGTATCCGCATGTTTTTCTACTTTTATTTCTACTTCTTATTTCTACATATCAAATAACACAGTAGTAGTAGTAGGCGTAAACAAAGAATAATGATAATTTGAAACAAGATCCGTGAATATAAGAAAAACATGTGAATGTATTAACCTAAATTTTTATTTGTAAACAATCACGGTCATTGAACTCTTGAATAACTAATATGTACAAGGAGAAATAGAAGGAAAACTAGAAATGAACACGAATTGTAGTTTCTCTTCTTATTTTCTTGTGTATACTATATTAGGTGTATACAATACACACTATTATACTATTGACACACTGCAGAGATAAACCATGGTTATCTCAAATGGTTTTTCGATAACCTGGTATGGGTGACACATTTAAATTGAAATGAACTAGTTTATGTATTCATACGACACCTGTCGAGATAAATTCAAACACTAATTCTTTTTCATCTAGTCAGCATGTTAGCTGAAATTTGGTTTGACAGTTTGTTTTAATATAATATAAAAAATAAAAAAATAACACAAACGTCAAAGATAACTGAGTTCGAACTTGGTTAAAAAGATAACTGAGTTATAGAAACTCGGTTAACTTAACCGAGTTCTGAAAGTGGGTTATCGCAAAGATAAACCAGAAAACTGAGATAACCATGGTTTATCTTTGCAATGTGTCAATAGTATTAGATGGCGTGTACGAAAAAAAATAATTTGTAATTGAAACAAGATTCGTGTAAACAAGAAAAACTGATTAATGTTTTGATCTTTATTTATATTTGTGAACAAATCAAATTAAAGTTTAAAATATTAAAGTTTCAACCTAGTGGGCGAACATTTTATAGGTGAACGGGCTTTTGTGAAAAAAGATTGAAGTTATTCCTTGAATGTAGTTCAATTACAAAGCCGAATACGTACCCATATCTTCCAAACGTATTTTTATTTATTTATACATGAATGGTTAAAATTTTGAATGAAATTTTCTCTTTTATCACGACGAATATATAAGAATATTGTTTAGATTAGATTATTTTTTTGTTTGTACGATTTACGTATACATATTTGAATTTTGGTTAGATCAGATAATATATTTGTGCATCTTTCATTCATTTAATTTTATTAAAAAATTATATAAAAATGCAAGAGTCACCAAAAATGAATAATAGCATCCACTTATTAATTTTCAAAATTACTAAAAACTCTAACAACACCTGTTGTAGCTTTTATGAGTTGTGGTGCTATACATTACTGACTTTTTACTAGCTATATCTGGTATATTAATTATCAATTTTTTATTTAATTATTAATTTTATTAATCCCATCACCACCATACTCCATATCAGTTATTTTTTTTCATTTTCTTTATACTTTTATTTGTTTCTATTCTAACTTAACTAATAATATAGTATTATTTTAATATCTATCAATTAATTTTTTTTATAATATTTATTCTTTTATATGTACATATATTACATGTATGTTTCAGGTACGTACGAATGCACAAGAACTAATTGCACATATACGTTTGTATTTGTTTCTTGCATTTGCATCTATCGTACAAACATATTATATCGTGCCGATAATTGCAAAAATATCATTAAAAATGTTTCACTTATTTTCTTCTTCTTTGTATTTTCATAGCAACAATCATAAACCAACAAACTGTCATATTTTATTGAATATAAAAAATTTTATGTATGTATATAATGTATTATTTTTTTTTTATTTTTTATTTTTTTTGCAGTGTTACAACAGTTGCGCTTTATCACATCATTCTGAACCAGACAGAAAATTCTACAACATTACTTGTATATTTGTACACATATATTCTATTCTAAACATTCATACATATGTACATATACACAGAAATACACATGTTCTTATAGCTATTATTGGTACTAAGAATATACATTATATTAATTCATTAAAAATACAACACATATATGTGGCACTAGACGGTTATAATAGCAAATATTTTTGTATGCATGTTCAATATATCATGTACATTAAGTACATTGGTACTAACATATACTCGTATGTATGTATGCACCTAAGGGCATCGATCGGTTCTACATTATAAGAAATTGTAGATATGTAAGTATATGTATGGTCATATACATTTGTGTTTTAAAACATTTTGTTGTTTAATTTTAATGACCTTTTTTTTAGAAAAAAAAATCCTTTTTATTACTCAAGTAGTAAATTATAATTGCTGTTTATTTAATTTAATGCGAAAAATATGAAAAAAAAAAGGAATGATACAATTAAAGAACGTGTATACGTGGAAAGAGATATAAGTTATATGCCATAATATAACTACAACAATACGGTGAAAAAGAATAATATTCAACTAAATTTCATATGAAGAATTTTAAAAATGATTATTAATCCATCTAATTTGATTTAAATTTCGTACACATTAGCTACTAATTAAAATAATTTATGTACATACATATATCATTATTAAATTACAAAATAAATGCGATAAAATAGTATTCGGTTTGATTATCGTATCGTAATTCTAATACACATTTGCATGTATATTAATTTTGTTATTTTATTTTTCACAATATTTTATGTCTGCTCAAAATTTAATTAAATTAATGAGAAAACAATAAAAAATCTTGATAAAATATATTTCCTAAAAAAAAATCAATAAATGAATAAATATACATATCCTTACCATTTGCATCTTTGGCTTCTAAACCTTCTGCTTCTTGTACAACAACTGATAGCACAATTATTTTTGGTTTCTCTTCGGCAGCAGCATGTAACAAACGATAGTGACGATCTGGTGGTATACCGAATGCTCGTTGTGCTTGTAAATACATTTCTTCTTTGTAGTGGGCAAACTATATGTTCGCATAATGTTGTGTATGTGTATAAGTAAAAAATAAAAAAAATAATAAAAAATACAATTTAAATATTTTCATTATTATTATTTTGTGTTGTTTTATTTATTAATTTTAAAATATTACAAATAAAAATATGTGCATACAAGAACAAATATTTAAATTTAAAAGAATATTTTATACATATAAACATACAGAATCTGTTCCTTTCTAAGGATGTAATCGGTTACTATAATATAGCCTCAAATCGAACAAAGATATAGTGGTCTCGTTTCATGATAATTATTCTCATAATAAAAATAATTAATTATCAAGGAACTAAATAATTAATAATATTATAAACGGTTTAATAAATATTAGGTATAACTACAAATGGTCGTAATACGCGTTTCACGTCCTAGATTTTCATTCATCGTAGTTTTAATTTTCATTTTAAATTTTTTTATAAATATTTTCATTTCTGAAGAATATTTTTTTTGTGTTAAAAGTTAACGATGCATAAGTCTTTAAATTTGAAAAATAATAATAATAATAAATGCTCAAAATTAAAAATCCTGATTAAATGAAGTTAATCAATTCTCTATTTTTCTAACTTTGTATGTTATAAATTTTATAATTTATTACATAATTTCTTATGTAATTCAATATACAAGCATGCTCTTCTACACGAAAAATGTGTATACATGTACGTATGTATATAGAACGACCTTATTTTATTCCATTATTTTTGTAAATAATGTAATATCCTTTTACTATATCCTGACATCAGTAATATCATCATCATCATCATCATCATCACCAACATATTATAGTCTGTATCTATACTTTTCAGTTTTATTAATGTTCTTTAATACACGCTTGCAATAATAACAAATCATAAATTAAACGCAATTTTGAAAAACAACAAATATGGTGACGCGATATCGTTTTTCATTTTTTTTTTTTTTGCTCCTGTTATTATTTAGTTTTTATTCATTATTATTTTAAACTTTTTTATTTATTATTTCATTCTTATTTGTTAATTTTTCTTTAAATATTAATAGTTCTAAGCTTAAGTCATTCTCATTAATGGTACATAATTACAATCATCAGATATGTATGTACACGGTATGATGGTGGTACAATACTCTTACGTATAATGTGAAATGTCATAAACAAATATGTACTAAAATCTACATAGCTATATTAAAGAAAAATTCAACCATTCATACCCTCGAATGCCCTGTATAATTATCTACACATTCATAATATAATAATAATAAATAATAGAGAAAAGCTTTTTAGTATTCTAAATTATACATTATACCCTAGCTAGAGCACAGGACACACTGCACAATTATTTGAGAAAAGTAAAAAGAATGAGGAGAAGCAAAAGTAACTTATTACCTGCCATAATTTTGAAAATTAACAGGAAATTAAGAATATGAAAAACGTACCCACATATACATATACCTACGTAAATAGGTAGCTAAAGCTATAAACATTATATATGTAGTAGATTTTCTGTTGTTATTTTTTAAATGAGTACTTAACGTGTATGACAACGACTAGTAAATAAATTACAACCACAATATTCCCCCAGTCATTCATATTAAATATATTACTATATTACGAAATGCTTAACTCTATTTAAAACAAACATTCATTTAGTTATATAAAAAAAAAAGTAGGAAAATAATTCAGAAAATACTCTCTCTCTCGTATGAAAACTTTGAAAAATATATGAAAATTAGCACATAAGTAATTGTAATAAAAAAAAAATTTTTTACAATCACGTTTTATATTTCTCTAACATGTTTGTTAGAAAAAAAAAGAGAAATAAAATAAAATGAAAATCTTTATGTCTTCTGTACGGGCAATCAAACGTCCGTACTGCAGTAAAATTTTCCATTATAATAAAAAAATTTTTTTTTTTAAATTCTCGTCGTTCCCAAACAGTTAAGAGTAAAAATGTCTACCAACAAGCAATTAAAATTATTGTAAATAAGTGTAAAAATTATGTGTAAAGACAAAAATAAATTATCCTTCTCAATTACAAAGAAAGAAAGACAGAGTTATTAGTGTCGTTAAAGGAACATAAATATGTAAGTGCAATTCAAAATAAAAAAATTTTAAAATGAAATTTTATAGGTACATATATACTACTCTGTCAAAAAAGTACCCGGAATTTGTCAATAAATCACAAAATATTTAATTATCATCAAAATTTATTTTGTCGCCTTCAAAGTACGCCCCATCTGAAGCAACACACATGTTCCATCGTTTAACCCAATCCTCAAAGCATTTTTTGTAGGCATTTTCCGGGATGTCCTCGAGCTCCTTCAGCGAATTTTGTTTGCTGGACTCAATCGAGTCAAAACGCCTTCCACAAAGAGGTAATTTC
Source organism: Villa cingulata (assembly GCA_951394055.1). Lineage (NCBI taxonomy): Eukaryota > Metazoa > Arthropoda > Insecta > Diptera > Bombyliidae > Villa > Villa cingulata. The sequence continues at coordinate 32,413,054 of OX596021.1, read as the reverse complement.
AGCTTGGTGAACAGGAAAAAATCGGCAGGAGACATATCGGGTTAATATGGAGGTTGTTCGATGACAGCTGTTGCTTTCTTCGCCAAAAACTCAGTTACAATGGTCGCTTTGTGAGACGGTGCATTTGTTTACGATGGATTTTTTTCAAAAAAATTGGGTTCTTTCGGGACAAGCCGAGCGGCGACGCGTCTCAAGCCCAAATTATTAACGACGATGGAGCGAATACTCTCGTGAGACATGTTGAGGTCCACAGCCATCTCTCTTAAACTCAAATGACGATTTTCCATAACTTTTTCCTTTACAAGATTAATGTTTTCATCTGTCTTTGACGTCGAAGGACGACCGGGACGAGGCAAATCTTCACACACTTCACGGCCCTCTTTAAATGTCTTGTACCACTCGTAAACTTGTGTTTTAGATAACACTTATTCACCATAAGTCTTTTTCAACATCTTAAATGATTCTGCACAGGATATTCCGTTAGAAACACAAAATATAACACAAACTCTTTGTTCAATATTTTTATTCATTTTAAAAATCGCCGAAAGCACTTCAAGTCGACTGATATAACCAACTGCTGTAAAAATACTAGTTGACAAATCGTGCTAAAAAATGGCGTCATAATTAGTCATAGTACTGCCAACTTACAGAAAAAAAATTTTTTCGTTAGCATTGTAGACTTTTTAATCGACAAATTCCGGGTACTTTTTTGACAGAATGTATATAGTAAAATGTTCACATTTAGACAAATGGTAAAACTGAAAAGAAATTTATATTTTAAAAAGGAAACGAAAAAAAAAAATGAAAATTAAAAAGTAAACAAAAGAAAAGAAAAGATATATTGAATAAAGTTTTTATTATGTGTGATATCATTTTTAAACTTTATCCTACAAATTCATATACTGATCGAACATGATATAATATAATAACTAGCTGCGTGGTATTAAATTTTTCTATATGTACGTATATATAGCCAGCTGTATTTTCATTAGACTACACAATGTACGTTTCGTATCACTACACGAGTATGTACATATATGCATACATAATTTATTCTTTAAGGACGAAACTTATTATGTAACACAAAAAAAAAAAGGAAACAAAATTAAAGTAAAAAATTTACGTTTATTTTATTTTATTTATTGTTTTATTTTTTTTTTTTTTTCATTTTTTTTTCTTCATTTTTGAACGTTTGTGTAATTTCATTTGGAAACTTTGAAAGAAAAGTAAATTTATACTGAAGTACACACACATCTTAATGGCACATATAGTATATTATATAGTAAACTTTGTAGACATATTTATTTTTGCCTAAAAAAGAAACTCCTGTCATAAAAATTATTTTAAGAACTTTCTTCTTATTATTTATTTATTTTGGAAAAAGAAAAACAATTTTTTAAAATAATTTTATTATCTTTACACCTTTGCCATCCTGTACCGTCGTACCGAATACCATCTTCAGTGCAGACAGTTATAAAATGTTTGAAAAAAATTTCTGATGAAATTTTTATACCTATATCCATTATTAAATAAGAATATATGTGTAGGTACGTATTTTTATGTTTTCTCAATTGTTATAACATTCATATATGTACATACTCGTATTTCTTTTTTTATTATATTTTTTGTACACATACCTGTCCTCCTGGTGCTGGTGCACCAACTGTATTCGAAATTGTCTGTAACACTTCAATATATAATTTTTCTTTTTCATCGAAATGATCTAAAATACAATCGGTTGGTTGTTCACGTTCGTTATCTGGTAATGTTTCAGCACGTGTTTCTGCAGAACGTATCGCTGACATACGACGATTTTCACGTTTCCATGCTAATGCTGTAAAACTTTCAAAATATGATCCATCTGTTTCTTGGACCCTGCAAAAAATAAATAATAGATAAAATTAAAAAAAAAATTTGGAAAGAATGTGAAAAATTTAATTTCAAATTGAATTTAATTAAATAAAACCGTATAGAAATAAAAAAAAAATTGTGAATTTTTGGAGAAAAAATAAACGAAAAGTTATTATTTTTAATTGAAATTTTATTTCTAACAAAAAAAAAAAAAAATGGGAAATATTAAAGCTTAATGGGGCGGGCTATGAGTATTACATTATTTTTGGTAAAATTGAATTTTAACTATTTCACAATATTTTACTATGCACTACATGTCATATTTGTAATGAATATATTGATGGATCAAACAAGATTAAAATGAAAAACAAAAATATTTTGAAATTGAATTATTATCCTTTATACCTGTAAAATATATTTTTAGAAAATTTATTTACGTCTAGTCCTTTTGTTCATATACTCGTACAGTATCTAAAAATAGTTGTTATGTAGTAAATAAAAACTATATTCACACGATTATATGTGGAAACGTATATGTATATAGTTTGGAAAATTTATAAATGAAAAATGTCTAAAATTATATTTAAATTTATTTTGTTTTTGTAAAAACAAATAATCCTTTACCTTGATATTCTTGTACAGCATTACATGCATACTCAATAAATTTTTTGATGATGTCAGTATACATTTTGATTTTCACTATACATTATTTTTGTACAGACGGATAGATAAATGAACTTTGGACATTATTTATTACAAAATTGATATGTATATAATTGTGAATTATACTTTGCATTATTTCATATATAGAGAAGGATTAAATCTATGGATTTACTTCAAATGTATTCTGCTGTTTATCGAATCTATATAATCATCGTCTAGAACTGAATAATTATCAAATCGCATTACATATGCCACGTACAAGTGTGATTTGAAATTTCTTAATGATGATGATGATGACGAGACAGCAATGAAATTAAATTCAAAACGAAGTTTTTTTTTTTTTGTTTTTGAAATATTTCTTAGAAAAAATCTTTACAGATATACTCATGCACTTACACATGAAAAAAAAACTAAAAACTTTCATGCTTTCTCAATCATTTTTTTTCGTCATTATTTTCGTCTTTATCAAGAATACTCTTAAATTATGACACGTACAACAGTATCCTTTTTATAATTTATAGAAGTCACGTTTTTTTTTTATTTTCAACATCCTCATATTGTCATTTATCATTCGTTTCTTCAACAACAATTACAATTTTCGGTATTGCTTTGGTTTTTGTATGAATCGTATATCTTAAAAGGATTCGGTTGTAGGTATACCAAAATAAAAAATGAAAAGTAATAACTGAAAGGAAAACAGTCAAAAAAAAAAAAACAAAATATTAGTGAAAAAAAAATTGTAATCATGGATAAGAAAATTCATTGGTTTACGATTAAGAATTTTTCATCGATTGCATAGAAAATCTTAACTAAATATGTATATTTTTTCATTTACTTATTTATTAAAGAATGTTTTTTATCGTTTTTGAAATGATAAAAATTGTATCTTTTAATCTCTAAAACACATACACATATACAACATTGAAATGCGTGTGAAATGTTTCAAACAATTATCAGTGAACTGTAACGACACATATACACATACACACATTCGAATTACATGTGTGAAAAAATAACACATCATATACTTATATGGATTTTCATTTTTCATTATTTTTTCTTCTAATTTTCCAAAAAAAAAAAAAAGAAAAAAAATAAAGGTGTGAAATGAATGAAATGAGAAATGAATAAATGTTATACTTCCTTATTTCAAAACATTATTATTTCTATAAATAATAATAACTGTGAAAATACATTTAAAAAAAAAAGGATATTTTATTCGAGATTATACCACATACATAATGTACATACTGTATGTGAAGCACAATACAAAAGGAATAAAAAATGAATGAACGAAAATTGAAAAGAAAATTCCCCATTTTTACGATTGATGTGAAATTGTGTATAAAATCACATCAAAATTCTATGATATTACACAGTGCGTGTAGTGTTCATTAATATGTATACTCGTATACGCGTTCTTAAGAGTGTAAGTATGTAATTCCTAATATTACATTACATTACGATATTTTTTTTTTCTCTCATTCCATTTATATTATTCATTGATTTTTTTTTTATGTAGTTATTTTTTTTGTTGGTGGTGGTTCCTTTTTGCCATTATTTATCAGAGACTTTTATTTTATTTTACTTGAATTTTGGTGTTTTGTTTTCATTTTGCTTTCATCTGACATTTTTATTTTGATTAAATTTTTTTTTTTTTTTTTTATTTTAAAAGTCCTGTAATCGGAAATAATAATTTAGAAAATTCGACGATATAAAAGAATGAAATGTACATAAAATTGCCTTCTTTCAAAATCAATAGAAAAATAAATAAACAAGAAAGAAGAGAAAGTATAGAAAATATGAAATATAAACAGAGAGAAAAAGAGATATGAAATAAAGAAAAAATGGATGAATATAGTAGTATGTAAAAAGAGGAACAAAATAAATGTGATAATTGGTTTAATTTCTTGGAAAATGAATATGATTTTGAAATTATAATGAAGGTTAAATGATAGAAGTAAAATGATAAAAGCATATAGGATATCGGTCACAAAAAAAAAAAAGAAAAAAATAAAAAAGAAAACGAAAAAATTTACAAGTAATTGTGAAATATTTAATGATGCTTATGTATACAAGAAATGAATATTTATGAAAAAAGATATACAGGAAAAATTGATTTCGTTAATGCATGTTAAAGTGGTAAATTGATTTCACTTAAAGTGTATGAATAATTTTTGCTCTTAAAGAAAATTATTTTTTCTTCTTCTGTTTTCGAAACCAGCAATTACGGATGCCGTGTAAAATTTTGAGCTTTGTAATCCACGTGGAACTGTAGATTTGAGTGCATAGTAGACGGGCAAATCCTTAATGATTCGTGATTAAAATAAAATAAACTTGTGAATGAGTATTTTTCCTTTGAAACACACACTACTGTTGTACAAAATTTAAGAAATTAAACTAAGAAATTTCGCTTCAGTCTGCTGTAGTTAAGGTGGTTTATACGCTTAATGTAATGTACTTTGTAGTTACTACACTCTTGAGACAAAATATTTTTGTTTCGTTTCTGGCCCTGACCTAATTTTAAAATTCTAATCATGAATATATTATATACATGTGGAGGTGCACGTGGTATGAGTATTTTGTTATTTATTTACTCCTTTCAGAGTTATAATTCTGAGAGTTATTTCCTCCCATAACATTCATTCATTCATTTGTTGTATCTAGATACTGGTACATGATTGAGAGAAAAATCAATACCGAGAATAAAACAAAACAAAAATAAACACAGATAATAGCGATCATATATATGGTATATTTCGAAAATTTAACTTCTTTCAAATAAAGTTGATAAATATTTTAGTAGACCGCCTTTTTTATGTTTGTTTCTTCTTTATTATTTGTATAGCTATAATTTGTTAACTATGTATATAAAAAGTATTTTTTTCTGTTAATTTTTCATTTGTCGTTGTGTTCCTGCAGTGTATCCAAATTTTTTTTTATACCTTTTTTCCTTTCATTTAATAAATTTGAAATAAAGTTAAAATATACCGTACATTTTTATCTAATAATCCTGTTTATATACGATCAGAATTCAGGTATATGTTCATTTTCATTTATAGTATTGACATAAATAAAAAGTAACATAAAACGTTTGTCATCGTCATCATCATCAAAAGTATACATAGTACATACTTGATACATGCATTGTATCATCATCATCATATATATGTAGAACAGTACACAACAGAAAAGGATAATAATATGTAGGTATGTGCATAATGTGTGTGTTGTCAGAGTAGCAATATTGGCTTTAGATGATTCTCGTTATATCCTATAGCATTTTTGATATTTATCTCATTTTATGCACTACATTCGTACTTTTTTTTTTGTTTTTCATTTTTTTTTTTTCTTTTAGAATACACATGCAATATCATCCCCTCATACACACAATGGAAAAGGCAAAATCATAAAATCAAGATAACTATTACCACCCACTACTATACTACGAGCTTATTTGTGTTTTCTATACTTGTGTTTCAATTTTTTTATTCTATTCTCCTCTGTGGTGTGGTAGATTCACTGTGTGTATACAAATACTTTCCCGCATCTGCTTAATAATGAAAATCATGGTACATGCTTTTATTTTTCAGTAAACAAAACAACAGAAGAATAAAAAAATATACATAAAACTAGCAAAACAAAATATAAAAGAAATCCAAAAACAAAACAAAAAAAACATTTTCCCATCAACGACGCAATATTTTTAAATCCTTAAAGTTGTTATTTTTTTTTTTTTCACATTTTCACAAGGACATTCGATAATAAGTATATTGTGCATGTTGTGTTTGACTTTTTCTTGTGTAAACATGTGAATTCTAAGAAATATGAGAACACAAAAAAACGCAACAGTTTGCAACTGCAATATTCATGAATATTATATGTACTGTGTTACATGTATATGCACCATCATACTTGTATATCGTATTAATGTACATTTTTATACGTACACACTACGTGATTTTACGATCGATAACGACAATGACTTTCATGAATGGTTTTGATTTGGTTTTGTATTTTCCCTTCATTTTTCATTTTTCATGGGTACACACATTAAACCAATTCACATACACGAATTTTGATGGAAGAGAGGATGTTACAAAAACTACATATAGCAGCTGTATAAATGTATGTGTAAATATGTATGTACTCGTTCTATTATTTACAAATTTTAAACTCATTATTAAATCGTTTTGTAAGGAGATTTTATAGATCAGATAAAATTATTATCTTGCACATTATACATAGATCTGTATTAAAATGACGGTTGTTAACAAGTACGTACATATTTATTTGTTATATGTGTACGTATACATATGAGTTTTGAATTTTAAAATTTGTAAAAATTTTTTTAAAATGTGAAAAATATTGAATCAATGAATAATTATTGTTTATGTCTCATTCAAATTACATAACTCAAGGAGGGAATTAATTATAAAATTTAGGAATTAACAGTACGACTGAAACAAAATAGATAACTTTTTTTTTCCTATACTCATTTATTTTTTTTTTTTAATTTCAAAATTTGTTTCTTCTTCCATTCTCTGTGATACGACAGATAAGATTACATTATACCAACGTAATGCGTGATAATACTTTAAAAAAAAAAAAACGACAAGATATTCTTTTGTTTTCTTTTCAGTATTTTGATTTTATTTTTTTCTTCTTCTTTTTGTGCTTAACTTGAATGAAAATGTATTCTTTTCTTTTTTGTATATACACACAATTTCCATTGTATACCGTATACCATTATGTTTATACATATGTATGTACACATTATGTAATGTACATACCTGTCAATATTTTTTATCTCGTTCCACTTTTATTTTTCATAAATTTTTATTCTTATATCATATTTTTTTCAATGTAAAAATTGTATTGTTGTTATTGGAATTTTCGTAATATTATTATATACATAGGTACTTACTTATGATATATCCTTGAACAACACAGTTAAAATGTAAAGAATGAAGGAAGGAAAGAAAAGTATAATTTAATTTTGAAAAATCCTATTTTATTGACACGTGGCCATATACACATATGTAATATGTAAATGTATTCATGATAATATCAATATTGAACGACATATATCCTGTCTGATCCGAGAAAGATCTTATTAGAGAAAAATCATTTTTTCTTTCTTTGCTTTTTGTGTTATATAAAAATAAAATTATCAAAAGTGTTTTTTTTTATTTTCGTCAAAATTTTATTTTAAGTCAACTCAAATGTTTAGATAAAAATTAAAAAGTTTAATAGAATTAATCTGAAAATTATCCAATCAAATTTTTTTAATGATTTTGAATGAAAAGTTTAGAAAATATAAATAAATTTTCGGTATAATTGACTATAATTATGATACCTACTATGACTATCATGGACATTTTTACAAAAATTTTATCAAAAAATTTTATTTTACAATTTATAGTGTGATTATATACTCATATCATCCTTTTACTTTGTTCATGGGTCATGTGATGTTAAAGTACGAAATAAATTATTACAGAGATAACTTTAACTGAAACCGCATTATGAACAATCGTACTACATAGTATATTTCTTTGTTCCTAACAGTTATATGAATATCTATAAATTTTTTTTACACATGTAAAGTAACAAAAATTATTTCTATTTCAACTACTACCGCACAACTATTATGAAAAAACTACTGTACAGGAAAATAAAGAAGGGAAATCATTATGGTTAATGGCTTATAAAAACTTTTTTTAAATACAAAGTAAATTCTTCTTCCTTGTATATAAACTAAATTAAATAGAATTGAGATTTACACAACTTTTTCTTAGATTTTTCCTTTTTATTCAGTTCTTCAGTAAAATATTTTGTCCTTAGTAAATGTCATTCACAGATAATTATTGTATCGTTAATACTACTTATATAATAAACTTATAAACATAACTTGTAAATTTGGGATAGATATTTGCAAGTATCTGGATGTGGATGCTAAACACAACATCATTTCAAAAGGACGAAAAATTCTGAAAATTTTCAGAACTATTTTTATTCAAAATATTTCATTTATTATGTGCAAGTATGTGGCTATTTAATGTTGGACTCTTCTTGTAAATTTGTCTAAATAAAGTTTGTTATTGTTTCCAAATATTTTCCAAAAATTTAGGAAACTTGAAACCAATCTTTTTCTCGACAAGCTGCTAATACAAATGTAAGTACATAATTTCCATACATTCTAAAATCAAAAAACAAAAAAAAAAAAATCCCAAAATTCAAGCTAAGAATGTATTTGTATTTTTTTTTTCGAGAATATGTTTTGTATCTGCTGCTGTTTGTCTTTCTAGTTTTTTTGTCGATATTTTGAGAACATCTCATATTTCACATGAAATACAGTCTCATCTCATAAAATAAAAACTTTTACAATTCGATTTGATACATCTCATGTAGATTGTATAAATTTTATACGTCGAAAGTACGTACATATACATATGTACATACATATTTTCTAATGTGTCGCTTAAGTTTTTGATTATATTATTTGCACTACAACTTACTTTTTACACGTATATGATCTGTAGATAATCTTTTCTTTAGAAACTTTTTGTTTTTTTTTAGAAAAATAATTTTTTTTTGTTTATTTTTTTGTTTTTTAATTCTACAATGTATTTGTTTTTTTTTTCTGCTTTTATTCTTACTTTTATTTATATTTCACATTAGATCATCTCTGAATATAATACAGAAGTGAAATGAAAAATAAAAGTGTAAAAGAAGTTGAAATGAGAAAAATTCAAGAAAAAAAAGAATAAATTTTTTAAAAGGATCTACTGTATGTATATTTTTATGTATATACTTCGAAGGATATATAATGTACTCGAATATAATATGTAGATGCTATATATTTTTCATATAAAAATACAGAAGAAGAAGAAGAAGAAAAAGAAAAAAATAATTTTATTTATATACATTTAATCCGATTATGAACATTGTCACGTTCGATATAATACAAATAAATCAACAACAACAACAGATACAACATTAGAACACAAACAAAATATGCAGTTAATACAAATTTTATTATTTTTATTTTGTTTATATTGAAGGATTATGAAAATCAGCACGTGGCGGTGTTATTTATTTGGTGATTTATTATTTTGAGAAATTTCGAAAAAATACACCATACACAGATAGAACGAAAATAATAATATTTAAAAATTGAAAGATACATAAATGCTGCAGGATTTAAATATTTAAAGTGAAGAATGAGTATGTGTAGAGTAGACGCAATAATTTTTTTTTCTTACGAACGTCATGCTGCTGTTTATCTGCATATACATACGCATTAACCATGAGAACTCATTTTGTATTATACTACATTTGAGATTATGCTCAAATCTCTTCCAATATAATTCTTGATTCCTTAGGGAAATTTAATTTTCTTTAATTTTTCATTTTACGATTACATTATATTTATAAAGAAAAGAAATAATTCCGGATTTCCTTTGAACAAGAAAAGCCAATTAAATGAAATTTTCTCTTATTTTAATTTCTTTCATCTTTTTAACTTTATTTAAAAGAATTTTTTTTTTTATTGGAATAAACAAATAAATATTTCATTCCTTAAAAAATTTTGTGTGTAGGTATCCTTTTTTTTTTTCTTGTTTACACATCCACACCTTTTTCTTTATCTCTTTTCTAGATGACTTTATACCTTATACGCATACGCTTATGTACATACTTTTCACTGTGGACTCTTGAATTTCTTTTTGATGAAACCTCATAAAACTCTTTGGGACTATATTTTTCTTATATATCTAATATTTTCATAGACATAAACACATTCAAATTATTTACCTTTCTTTCACATTTTTCATTTTATTTTGCCACGCAATTTGACTACAAGTAGATATAGAGTAGAGGTGTGTACAAATTTTTTTAAGAATTTTCTAACTCTCATTTTAAAAACAAAAAATTAGTTTTGAATTTATTTTAACTTTTCTTTGAACACAAAACATTTGTGTGTTTTTAAGATGTTTTTATTATTTGAGTTTTAAAATGTAATTCTATTTTATTTATTTACAATATTTTTATATTTTCCTTGTAAGAAAGAGTTATTTTTTTTATCCTTTCTTATGTTTGAAAATAATTCAAGTTTCATTCAATTGTACTAAGTCTTTGAAAGTATTTCAAGTATTTCTAGATTATTTCCATCCATCAATCTAAGTTCTGGGTGTCATGTATTATGTATATAATTAAAATTTGCATCAATACCAACAGTTCTGTTAGTTCCCAATCCTCATCAAATTGTTAGTGGTATGATGGATTATGTGGTAAGGGATGAACCACAAAGATGATTTAGGTCAAGGGCAAGACTTGTCAATGACTACTACATAACAAATAATTTCTGTAATGTGCATGATAGACTTTCATTTTATTTATTTTCTTTTAATTTCAGTTTATCGTAATCATAAATCAATCACCCTGTTTGGTTAAACGAATTTATAAATACATTTATGTGTAGAAAAATGGAGGAGTTTATCTTTGATTTAACCACATTATATCGAAAAAATCATCCACACATTTTTATCTACACACGCTCATATAATGTATTCGAGCATAAATGTGTACGAGTATTTGATATTTTGAAAAAAAAAATCAGAATATTGGAACATGATAATAAAATGAAAGTGACGAAACAAAGTATTTATGTGTTTTTTGGCACACATTAAGTACTCATAGGTATATGTAAGTACATACATATTTGTACATATATGTGATGTACACATAATAAATAATATTGAGAATAATTGAATATACGAATAAAAAAAAATAAATAAATTTTCATATCAGAACGATGTACATTATTTACAATTTTTTTTTTTTTTTATACACAATATAAATTTCACTTAGCATGTGAATGAATATATAAAGAATCGAATTATATTTTTCACATTGAATTTTTAAGTAATAATTTTTAAAAATGTCTACATTTAAGTGAAGTCTTGAATACTTGTAAGAGTAAAATATATGTATAATTTTTATATTTTTATGCTTAACACATATTTATGTGTACAAATAAAAAGAAATAAATGCATCATATATATATGTGGTGTGTAATCATATATAAAAGATGTACAAATTGAATTTAAATTCAATTATACAATACAAATTTTGAAATGTAAATATAAACCAAAAACGAAATGCGTATACTTATATAGCACATATCATACATTCACGTATGCAAATGTGCTGAAATAAAAAAAGTTTTCATATATATATAATTTTATTTGTAGGTACTTTTAAAAAAGAATTTGATGAAAGAAAAAATGAAAAAAAAATAAAGATATCTGACTGTTTCTGCACGTGCTTTACCACACAATATTGTTTTGGACTTTCCAAAGTGAAATAAGATTCAATATCAATGTAAGCACATATACATTTTTTTCTTTTATATACAAATAAAAAATATGAAGAGAAGAATAAATTCATTCGTATGTACATTATGGTGCTATACCTATCCCAGATTTTAGGATATTAGACAGTATAACCAGAGTAGGTACTCTGACTCTTATTATGATATCGTATATGATAGAAAAGTAAATTGATTTTTGTGGTATAAATTTTAAATTAATTTTACTGATTTTAAAATGTTTTTTTTTCTTATTTTCTTTTTATTTTTTTCTATATATTTTCTTGTGAATTAAATTCAAAAAGTTTTCTAAAATGTCATACATTTTACACAAAATGTCCTTTCATTGGAAATGTAAAAACATAAATAATAATATACTCCTCAACATTTTCAAATGAAAATGAATGAATAAAATACAAAAAAAAAAATGTCTTAATAGATTTTAATAGATCGAAGCAAGAGGACAAGAGTAAAAACTACAATATATATCCTTCGATACATACGAGTATAAAAACAACAATTCGGCAATAATATTCTTCATTATCATTTCATAATAACTCATAGAAATGTTCATCTGTTCTCGTAAGGTTGTTTGTATGTGTATGTAATGCTATGAATATAATTTAGAAATAACAGATACATACAAAATTATAAAAAAAATTACAAAAGCAGGAACATATATCAACATCAATAGCATATTTGAATTTTATTTTTTATATTTTCCATTTTTCTAAATTTTGTAATCAAAAAGTGAAAATGAAAATGAAAATTTTATGTCAATTGTCGATCTTCGAGAATGACATTTTATAAAATTATTATTGCTTATTGTTTTTAATTGATATGTGATAGAGGTTATTGATATTAATCACAATATATGAACAATTTTAATTTTTATACAAAATGAATTTGTGTCATTTTTTTTTTTAATTTCTTTAGAATAAAATATCATCGACTCTGGGTATTCGAGTAAACTTCATAGAATACTACTCGTACTAGTATGAAGTGTATACTAATAGGTATCGTTCTAAGTCAATGATATCTACTGCTACAGAGTATGTATATAGTAGAGGACAATGTATAAAATGTTGTTAGTTGATTTTCCGTATTTTGTCATAAAAAATATTCGCATTCTACTAAAAGAAAAAATACGAGCACATAATGATGTATGAAATACCAAATGTACTATTATTACTTTAAAAATCTACTATAAAGGATAACAATTATTATGTACTTCTCCTTAGTCTCACATTTCTAAGTATATCATTTGTTATTTTACGTTTTTTTTACATACATATTTCTATTATGACAAATGTCTTGCTTATGCTTAAATCTGCCCTGTGGACATGATATGAAAAATTTAATATTCCAAAATATTCATGAATTATTTGCACTGACAAATATATCTTTGTCTAAAATATTTCTTATTATACTATCGTAAGGAAATTAATCATAATGAAAGGTTCAAAGTAAAGTGTATGATAGTGCATTAATGTGAATGAAATTTATCATGATTAAGAAATTTATTTACTCTGGATAATTTTGATCAAGATTTAAAAAAAAAGAGAATAATACTAAAGACGGAAGAATGTTTTTTTATTCCAGATATCAGATATCCTTGAATTTGAAATTGAGAATTTTTGTTCAATATTCATTATTCTTCTATGGGTAAAAAAAAATATTAACAAAAAATTATGAGAAAAAAGATAAATGAAATCAGAATCAGAACATGAAGAATCCAAAATAAAACTTAAAGTAATCCATCACAATTAAGTTAATTAAATTAAAACGAAAGTGGAACGACGTGCTAGTGGTGTGAATTATGATTGAGTAGGAGGAGTGCAATAATACTAAAGTAGTAAAGTAGTGAAAATTATCAGAACATTCTAGCAATGCAATGTAAAGTAATTTATGTAATTTCTTATATCTTTGAACTTTTATTTACTTAAGTATACATACATATAAGTCTTATTTATCAATTAATTAATTGAAATTTAGTTAAACTTCTTCTGTTGTGCATATATTGCATATAATCATATACAACATCCTAAAAATTATCTTTGAAAATGTATATACATATATGAAAATGTACATAGATATAAAAGAATTAATGAATTTATACTACTTATCTACTGCATTTCATTAAAACTTTTACTATATATCGTGAACTTTATATCATTTTTGAAAAACTTGTCACTGCGATAAATGAAAAGTTGTCAACCGAACCAAAAGGATGATACTTGCTATTAAAAAATTGAAGTATTTATGTATATCTTGAATTGAGTACGATACACACACACATTTTACTATATAGAGACATCTTTGAGTCTTATTACTTCCTTAGGGAAAAAAAATTTATTTTTCATATTAAAGATTTAACATTCTAGAAATACTCGTACATAATTTATAATCATTTTTAATTAAAATGGATTTAAAGTTTACATGGAAAATTATTGAATAATTCTTTTCACTTATACATACACAGATATATGTATATGTGTAGATACGCCAGCACATACAAGTATCTTGTATCTTTTGCCTTAATTTAAATGTTTAACCTTTTTGTTTAAAATTTGTTAGTAAAGTATGGGATTGAAAATGGGTGAAGAAATGTTTGCTCGTGTCAAAAAACAAAAAAAAAAAAAGTAAAAGTGCAAAAACAGTTTAAGCTTAACCATCCCCAACGTACATCATCAACCTAATAATATTTAGGGCAGAAAATTTATGTATTATAGTGACTACTTTTAATTTCATTAATAATATAAATAAAATCAGGAAAAAATTTGTACGAGCACGAGTAAATGTAATACATTTGCGTGTGTAATGGATATACTCCAAACTATAAATTAAAAATTAAAACAGATGATGTGCTTTTAATAACTCAGTATTACGGTATTACCATGTATTACTTTGCACAATATGCTAAAATTCTATAAATGAAAAATAGATTACTCAGCATGCAGTATCTATAACGAATTCTCATTTCCATAAAGAATTAAAAGTATAAACACACATGTACCTCAAACGCAAAAACTCATACAAAATTTTTTTATATTCATTCATAGCATAATTTTGTAATCGAAATTACAATCAATAATTGTTTTGTATTCTTCAATTTTTTTTTTTCAATTTTTTAATTTTAATGCTTTTTCTTCACCATTCAGCAACATACAACACAAGAGTAAGTACATTTGCATTTACATTTGCACAAATTCAAATTCAGGATATTAGGTATTACCAAAGACCATATATATATACTCTATTATTGTATGCTTGCATGCATTTCAATTGTACACACGAAATTATAAAATCAATATTTTGCTCTAATAATTTATTCAGAAATTATCCTTTGGTATTGAATATCGCACATATAGAACAAATGTTTTCTTGTACTGTGTACAACGAGTATGGTAATGGTTTTATAAATAAAACTATGTGCCTGTATGTACTACATATGTTAATGTATTGTTAATTCAATTTTAATTAATGCATCATAGTTCCGTGTAGATATGTACAAGTATATATTACATGGAAGGATTTTTATTACAAAGTACACACATATACTTCATTATTAGAATGTGAATTCAAATTTTCAAAACTTAAACTACATACGAGTATATGTATATTACAAAAAGGTCGTAAAAACGCTAATCATCATCTACTTTAAATACATTTACTACATATTCTATTCCACACATACATATATTTGTATGTTTGTCAATGCTGATTATAAATGAATTTTATTTTGCAAAATAATATATTATTATTTTTTTACCAATTTCTTTACTTGTTTATATGAGTCTAAACAAAACCCTAATACTCGTATATAAAATATAGTGATGAATAAAACTTATACATATTGTTGAAAATGAATAATTTTAAGGAACTTTAATTCTAATCTGTTGCAAATTTTTTGTTCGTCACTGTATGTGTACTTGTTCAGAATGATGTGTCAGATTTGAAAATCTTCGTCGTATATTTTCACGTGTCCTCAATATATAATTTTATACTTAATTAATTGTTTATAAATTTTACCACACATGTTCGAGTATATAAATTTATTTACATTCTACATATACATAAACATATTATATTATCAACTACGTATGTACATTATACACAAACAAACAATTGAATAAAATCTTAATTAATAAAAACATATACATATATAAAAATAAATATAATATAAATTAAATTGTTAATGTATATAATTATTAGATATCCAATATACAAATCTTCGACAAGCAACATATAAGTATTATCTGCTATGTGTATATTTAATCTAAATGTACACATTTTCATATATGAGTGTACTATTAATTACGTTGTAACGTAGACTATACTATGTTATTCTACTGGTTGTATATTATTATCCACTACACACATTCTGTATCTATACTGAAAGTAAACAACTGTAAATTATTGTGTGTTTGTGTAGTTTATTAGAAAATTAAAAAGTTTATTTTTTATAGAGCTAAGGCAATAAAAAGTTTTCAATAAAATGTATCTAGATATCAAAAAGTAATACTATAAAATTATTGTGTAAATATGTCTTTCTGTGTTTGTATATAAGTGTATGTATAGTACTCCACAATCGTAATGTATGTACATTTTGAAATGTTTCTTCATTTATTCTATATAATAAATTTTTTAATGAAATTTCAACAAGTGTCTTCAAACTCAACTGTATATTAAATTATTACAAACACACAAAAATAATTAAATAAATAAAACAACAAATTTTCAAAAATAAAAATATTATCGTTAAATTTAAATTTAAAACTACAAAAAACTTTTACACGCGTCAAATAATATTTACGTACATATGTACGAGTAGTTGTTTAATCATCGAAACATCAAGAGTTGAAAGGATATGATTAGAGAATTATACGATAATATTTTTTTTAATTTATAGTTTTGCACACGAATATTAAATGTTATGTTGTGTGTACATTTAAGTTTTAATATTTTAAATTTTAAAGTTGAATTAGATTGTAAATTTTTTTACGTGTTTATAGTACGTTTCTTTTCTATACATACAAAAGTAACTAAGTAATTAATTATCAAAAGATTAAAATTAGGTATTATAAATTATTGAAAGGACTTTAGAAATGTACGAGTATATTGTACCAAAATATAACATATTATATAATCAATGGTGGATTTCCTGATTAAATACTTCTAGGCATAATTTGGAGATTCAAAATGAAAATTTAAAAATGAGTACACATGATGTGTAAAGTACTATAAGTACCCTAGCTACTAGGTAGATGATTACTACTGCTTCAGAGTATGTATGAAGAGGAGGAACAAGTATAAAATATTATTAGTTAATTTTGTATTTTGTCATGTACAATATTTACATTCTACTGAGAAAGAAAATCAACTTTTTTTCACTCTCTTAAATATCAAACAGTTTCACTAATCAAAAGGATATTTTCTGTGTTATTTTTTTTTTTCTTCTTTAATGAAATAGTAGACAATTATTTTATATTATTTTTGTGAAATTTTACTCTATTTACAACATACGAAGAAAAGTTTCCATAATTAATGAATTTGAATATGAAAAACGAAAAATTAGTCCTGTCATTTTTTTATGTAATAATATAATACTCGTACATACACTTTATCCTTAAATTATACTGTTGTAAACTCGTGTGTATATAAATGCATACTTTATATACATTTGTATAAATATGAAATAAGCTGCTTTTAAATCTGAATATATTAAACAAATAATAAATATTTATGAAATGTTAAAATGTACCTACCTACCTACCTACATTGACAATACTCATATGTATGTCCCTCGCTATGCACATAAATATAATATGAATTCATATGAAAATTTATAGACGAATTAACACTGCTTTATTACAAGGAATTATGCATACATATACTACTACACAAACTCGTACGTAATGTGTAATGATGTCATTAAAATGTAAGTAAATTGAAAAATAAAATGCACGGTACATAAAGGACATTTTATTTTTTATTCTTTATTTTAGTTTATTCTTTTTTTTTTCGTTTTTCATATTATGTGTTTGTTTGTTTGCTTGTTTGTTTGCATTTGTAAGGCAATTTAATGAGTTGATGTACTTTCATACGTATAGGTACATTAATTACACAAGTTAATGGAATAGCATTAAAAATTATCTTATTTACTCGAATATGTTCGTAAAATAAATATAAATTATGTGTTACATATATGTATATATAAGCACATATAAGTGATATGCGATTGTACGTACATTCTATAGATGACACAATAACCTGCATGTTGATAGATTCCAACCAACCGTAATACAAAATCACCCTAGCATTAATAAAATTGTACGTAAATTATTTTTCGATATATGTACCTACCTACATTTTTTTTTTCTATTTCTATGTATTTTATTTTTTCGATTTTATTTAATCTAACTAATCAAACTTTGATATTCGAGTTAATTTATCGATTAATATTTTATCGACTAAGCTTTTTAATGGCGTTATTATCTACTACGAGTATTTGGATGTACATAAATACATATATGTACGTATATATATAATAACTTATGCATATAAAAGAAAAAATTTCCCATTTTTATTTATTTTTATATGTAATTATGTAAGTGTATGTACATATGTACATATGATGTACATACATTTATGCAGAAAAACAGAGATATACATTATACAGTAAGTATGTAGGCAAACAAAATTCTTCTTCGTCCTTTTTTAACTTTTAATTCTTATCAATTATCCATTTAGAAAATATGTATTTGTGTTTATACATAGTTTGTGCTGATGCATATGTGGGAAATATTATAGATTGGTATACGTACACAATTTATAGAGTTACTAAAACGTACTTTTGCGTAAAAATATTCTTGTACATAGGTATAGTATGTAATTTATTTACCTACATACGTACATAATAATTATAGATACAAGGCTTTCAATAATGTAATTACAGGGAATCAGAAAAAAATGCGACAGTATAAAAAAAACTACGTTTTATGCTTTTAAAAAAGAGAATTAAATTATTTACATTTTACTTTACTTTAATCAAATAACAAATATTCTTTTCAACATAAATTTTTTTTTTTTAATTTTATTTTATTTACAATACTCCATATTATTATGAATTATGTTGAATATATATATGGACTTACATTCCTACGAGAATGTACATTTATACATTTTCGATTGCCCACAAATAAATTGAATGCAACGAACGAATGAATAATGAAATGAAAATGTTCAATAATTATATGTACACTCATGTACTATGTACGTATAATGTGTAATATATAAGTAATGATGTGTTGCCTTTTTTTAATACATATAACGCTCCGTTTAATTTGATGAAATATTACACATCATGAGTGTACAATATAATCGTACTCGTATAAATAAAATGCAGGAAAAAGCTTTTCAACTGATTACATAAAATGTAAAGAGTATAGTGCTCCCTGATGTTACGTTTACAAATAAGATAATAACGTTTACAAGTAAACAAGAAGTGAGTACGTAATGTAATACGTACTATAGCATACTACCTACAAACTACGTAATGTAATACGTACTACTACGGTGTACCCATCGGGTTTCATTCATCTCATTTATGGTGCACAGAAAGAGGATAAGTACATATGCCTATACAAATTTAGTAAGTGAATAAAATATAAATACTCATATACAGGTATAACAAGGTTAATAGATGAAATTTATTGAAGAAAAAAATTCGATATATAAAAGCCAAAATTTTTCTTTTTTTCATAATTACGAGCATAACATTTTTTTTTAAAAAAAATGTAAATGAATAAATTAAATAAAAATTATATAAAATTTTTTTGTATTAGCATGTATGATATTCAAAATTTTATACAAAAAACATGTCAACGCAATAAAAATACTCATACTTGTGTACAGAAATGAAAATATATACCTGAACATATGTACGTAGTATGTATGTATGTACGTGCTCAAAAATGATATTAAAGTAAATTATAGATAAATCATATATTTGTGTAAAAAAAAAAAGAGTAAACAATTTTTTTTTTATTTTTTGAAAAAAAGATATTACGATTGTATTCTGGAAAAAGGATATTTCTATTTTATTTTTTGTTGATTTTTCTTTTTATTATTGTTAATAGAAAATGGGTCGTTTTATATATACGAGTATGTATCAGATTCATTTGAAAAGAAAATTTTTAAATCAGTATGCATACCTTAATTTCCATTTAAATGGAAAAAGGGAATAACAATAATTATATTGAATACATGCAGAAATATTTAGATATATGTTCCATTCGATGGAGTACCTTTAATTATACATATACACATGAATTCCAATAGATCTGACTATTCCTCTTTTTTTGGGTATAAATCGATTTTCTTTATCTCGTTTTTTTTTTCCCTTTTTAGTTGTATATATAGAAACAAAACTTAATATGTATGAAAATTTTGAAAATATTTTTGCTTCACAATATTTTACAGATTGAATGAATGCGTAAGTAGAAGCAGTATACATAGTTGAAAAAAATTAACAACTTTATATGAACCATTTTCATTGAAAGTGACATCAGTTCATTTTTGACAAAAATTTATTATTGTTGGTAATGGTATGATGAATTCAATCTTCGATGAACTTTTCATCTATAAATAGTTTACAAAAAAAAATCCTTCAAAAAATTTCATAATTATGTGAATATAAAATTTACGTAGTTAATGAAATTTTATAAACATTCAAATACAAAACATAAATATAAATATAAAACTTATGGACTAATGTCACTTTAAGTAAAAAAAAAAAAACACCGGTACGTGTGTATTAAATTTGTAAAAATATACATATACTGTTATTATATGCGATTATATTAAAACTTATCAGTAAATGAATCCTGATAAATATCCTTTTAATGCATTATTGGTTATTTTATATTTTTATTTGTATCATTATATGAGAATTTATTTTAAAAAAAAATTGAAATTTTTACTATGTAGATACAACAGAGTTCAGTTAACTGCGTTGCTGTACATATAAATAAGTATGCATATACAGTGCACATTATACTTTAATATCCTTTGAGATTTATAATCAGAATAATGTACGTAATGTGTATTACATTTTCAGTATAAACTATTATATGATCATCAACAATTTACGAATGCGAAAAATTTTAATAATTTAATTTTAATCTAACCAAAGTACATATTTAATATATTTGCATTATTTATATACGCGTTCATTTGTATGCACATATGTATATGCATAGGTGAATGTACATACATACATACTCGTAAATGCATCGTAAAATACATAAATTTATTTTCTGTTAAAACAGCATAAATTAATTTGGCTTACCATTATATAAAAACCGCATACACGTAAATATTTAATATTTCGTGCTGCATATATACTCTCGTGCATACATACATATAATATAAAGAGCATAATTAATTTTAAAATTACTTTAAAGCATTAAACAAACAAAAAAAAAACAAAGAAAAACCAATCTCTCTAAATATCCCGCTGCAAATGTAATAACAATTAGCAGAATTTACCACCTTTATAACCTTTTAAAAAATTTTTTTCATAAATTTTACTTTTAAATTTTATATTGAGAATGAAAATTAAATACATAATAAATTTGAAAATTTACTTAAAAATTTTACATTCATCATTTTATATTTCTCTTTATTTTCTGTTTGAACTTCAACTTTAATCACCTTTAAGCATCTTCAACATTATAATTTTGTTTGATCCTCTCAAAAATTATTTTTTTTTTCCAATTTTTGTATTTATTTAAAAGATTTTTCATTGTAAATCCTTCTCCAAATCAACCTCAATTAAGCAAAAAATACCAAAAACATTTTTTTTTATATATCCTCCATTTTATTGTGCTTTGCATGCATTTTTTTAAAGCGAATATCTAGGAATGTAGACATATTCAATGAAAATAGCATCAGAAACGTAAAACTGATGCACATTTACAAAAATTGCAAGTTTAACAAAAACTAATATGAAATAAAAGGAAAACATGAAGGATGTTGAAAATAACGAGAAAATAAAATTCTAATTATGTTTACCCTAAATGTTTATTACATTTTATAGTTTTGGATAAATAATCAACAAAAATAAATTTTTTTGATAATAAATTCCTCGCTTTATGCTATGATAATATTCTTTTACTTACCCTGACGTCGATCTTGGATCAACCTCTGGCCATGATAGACGCCTTTTACAGAATGCTAAAGGTGGACGATCTTGTGGTGTTGCTACATGATGTGGTGATGATGATTGATGATGAGCTGGAGAATTTCTCTGTCGAAATGATCCAGTTCTTGGTGGTACTAGACATTCTAGAGCCCTTGATTGACGTCTATTAACAACTCCTTGTGATGGTGATGTTCCCGGTGGTGGAACAACTTTTGGAAAACCTTTTTTTTTTTTTTGAAAATAATAGAGAAGAAAAGAAAACATGTTTTGTCTTCGTTAACAAGAAAGTTGAAAACAATTTTTTTCTTCTTGAAAAAATTTAATAAAATATTTTTATGTGGGTAAACAGAAAATGAATTCAAGGATATACCAGTACGGATAATATGCACATACATACCATGAATGTGTGTGCTATTTACACCAGTTGTACCAGGCCCAGCACCAGTTGTTGTTCCACTACCAGATACTGAAACAGATGGTATCGTCTTGTTATCTTGCTGCTGTCCTCCTGTTTCACCAGAATCTTGCCGTGATAGTGAAAATCTTCTTGTATTGAGGCCAAGACCAGCAACACCACTTGTCACATACTGTTGAAGTGAACTGAAAAAGCTCATCTTTGTGTTATTTGTCGGTGAGTGTTGTTACTAAGTAAATATACGTTTTGAATATTTTTTTCGTTTTAACTTTTGCTGTTCTTTTTGATTGTGGGACTATAACAACGCTTGACTCTATTTCTGTTTTTCTATTTCCTTATATTTTTTTTTTCAAATTATATTCGTAAATTTCCTTTAGCTCTTAGTAATTTAGAAGGAAAATCACTTCACTGTACGAGATTCACCTCCTTATATACCTGTGATAAATTGAGATATATATTTTTAAGCTACCCCCAGGGATAATAATTATTAGTGTAGCTGTCGTCGATGTTAATTCTTATACGACTAGCTAGGTAATATTCTTGTTCACAGTTTAACGTGACTGTTTTTTTCACTTTTTATTATTTTTATTTCCTAAATTTTCGCTTTTGTTGTCGTATATTTTTATTTTTTGGCTGAAGGTTGAAGCATTTAAATGAAATTTTACACAAATTCCGATTAAAATTTTCTTCTGATTATCGTCTACCTTCACATATTATAAATGTTCATACAATCAGACATATTTTTTATTTTGTTTTATTTATGTTTTAATTTTATATAATTTTTTGTTTTTATTTTTATTTCATTTTTCTTTATATTTATTTTATACATTACTCTGATTTCTTCGAATTGTATAATTTAAAAATTTCATTACTACCTCTCTCTTTCTCTCTCTTCTCGTGTGTTCCTGGTTTCTGATCCCCAGCTTTTTTCTTTTTTTGTTCTTTTCGGATGAATGATATTTACATTATTTAAATTATTATTGTTTTAGGCGTCAAAACGATGAGAATGAATTTAGAAAAACAAAAATCAGTCAAAATAATTATCTTTCATTATTATTGTTTTCAATATGTATTATTTCTTATCCTTACATACAAATACGTATAATCAGATTTTGTTTTTCTTTAGTTTCTGCTTCCTTCTTCCTTTTCACTAAAATGTACTATGCTGGTACTTTACGAATTATTCAAAAAATATTCTATATAATTTTTGTTTTTATTTTTTAATTTTATTTTTTGGTTTTGTTTTTCATTTATCTTATAACAAACGTAAGATATACGCGTAATTTCATCACAAAATATAATTTAACATTTGACCTGGAAATAAAACAAAAACAAAAAACATAAGAAAAAAGTGAAAACAATGAAAACAAAAACTCTGAATATAATTAAAATTACTTCTTAGGTTTTCTTTTTAATTATTTATTGTTTATCTTATATTCGTATTAGATGTGATGTGCGTACGATTTTGTGTACATGTAAATGTGTGTGTTTAGGTTTATATTTTTGAATGAATTAGAATTAAAGATCCTTAGACTTATTTCATAATCCACCAAAATAATTTAATTTCACATTAAAAATAAATAAAATTGTGTGAGTGTGTATACAGTTAATGTATAATGGGGAGTGGTATTATAAGTTTTTGTTTTAGTTTTTATAATTAAAGAAAATTGTAATTTATCATTATTACTTGGCCTACTGTGTAAATAAATGTACTCGTAAATATAGATAATTAGTAATCTTTTGGTATAGAAATATGCATGAAAATTACTTGTATACATAGCAAAAAATACGTATATATATTTATTGAAAATTAAGAAAGCGATGGTCAAGTAAAAAAAATAATAATTAATTGAACAAAAAACAGGACGAAAAATGATTTAAATAAAAATTTACGAGTGTAAATATAAATACCGAAAAAGTTCATCTATATTAAGATGAATAGAATACAAAATTAATTGTTCTCCTTTTTGTTTTTCCTAAATTTTAATTTTGTTCAAGGATATCATTAAATTGAGATGTTTCCTTCCTTCAAGTTTTTTTCTTTTAGTTATTTGATTTTTTAATGTAATACACACTGTATAGGAGATTTGTTTGTTTGTAGATCAGTTTGTTTAGTTATATATGTACATACATACCAGTAGACAGACAGACAGATCATGTACATATAATGGAAAGAATATTAAATAATTAAATATTTTAATTATTTAATTGAAACAACACAAAAAGGACGAAAACATGCTTTTGTATTACATAGAAAATTCAAATTATAATTTATTACTGCCCACGTATTTTGTTTTAAGAAAATAAAATTACAAAATACATGCTGGGTGATTTTTATTTAAATTATTGTATGATATGCGCTATTAATTTTCATCAATAATTCCATTTACATAAGAATATTGCTTACACATCAGTAACAACAAAATATTGTAATTAAGAAGATAATGTACAGAAATTTAGAATTTATTTTTTCATACATAACATGTATTGTTTGTTTGTACATTCGTACATTATGGATATGAAAATAGTGGAATGAAAAATTAACAAAATAACAAAAAATATATATGCAATATATGTATATGTATAATTCATTTTCAAATACGAATGAAAATCGAATGTGTAAAAGGATATACTATTGTGTTTTAGATGAAATCCACAAAGAATTATATAAAAAAGAAAAATTTTCATACAAAGGATATAATGTTATCTACAATAATGCTTACAATAGTATCTCTACCAAATATATTAAAGTATAAAATAAAAATACAAATATTTAGTGTATCTATCTGTTATCGCATCGTTTTATTATTTATCTAAAGTTATATATACTGTTATACTCGTATATCCTTTTACTTTTTATAGAATTTATAAATATTTTATACATTAGATAAGCAAATATACATACACTGCCGAGCAACTGGTTACGGACAACCTCTGTTTCTTTTGCCTTGCAAATACTAAGAGGTATTTGAAAAAACTAATTATGTAGTATAATTACATCCATCAAATGCACTTTTAAAATGTGTGATTTAGCTGTCTGGATATTTAACTTCTTCAACTTGCTCAAATTGCCTCCCGTTCGAGTAAATTTTTCGCGTTAATCAGCCCCAAAGGTTTTCTATAATATTCAAGTCTGATGATCGCGAAGGACTCTGATATTTTCGGAGGCTGATCAGTTCCTTATTACAGCTGCAGTGTGGATATACCCACATTATCCTGTTGGATAATCCAGTCAAGACTCCCAATTACCTCATCTGCATTGCCGAAAGCTCGTCCTAACATTTCCTTATACTTTTG
This sequence comes from Villa cingulata, assembly GCA_951394055.1. Lineage (NCBI taxonomy): Eukaryota > Metazoa > Arthropoda > Insecta > Diptera > Bombyliidae > Villa > Villa cingulata. The sequence goes on along the minus strand of OX596021.1, from coordinate 32,387,248 downwards.
TGCATTTTGTTTTCCTGTTAAAAACTCTATTCTAACGGGTTCATTGTAGGAAATGGCTGCCCATATCATTACTGATCCTTCTCTGCTGTTTCTTCTGGATAAAAATATTTCCTCTTTCCGTAGATCATAAAAATAGTAGGAATATTGAAGTAGGAATTTGAGCAAGTTGAAGAACTTAAAGATGCAAAGTACTATCAGATATAAAATTATTAAAATTAACTATGAAATTCCAATTAATTGTTTTACTTTTACAAGCGACCCTTTTTCTTATATTAATATGATTACATTTTCTATGTCCGTATCCTGTTGCTCCATTGTTTTTATACCTTTTTTTAATTTTGAAATAATGGATTATTCAAAAAATCTGTATTGAATAGACAGCTAAATCACACATTTTAAAAGTGCATTTGATGCATGTAATTATACTACATAATTACTTTTTTCAAATACCTCTTAGTATTTACAAGGCAAAAGAAATAGAGGTAGTCCGTAACCAGTTGCTCGGCAGTGTATGTACATATATTTAATATATACTTATGTGTTTTATTGTGTTATTATATTATTCATATATTATATGTGAAAAAACTTCTATTATTTATCTGTTACATTTACATATACGTGAGAATGTACATACATTATATTCGTATTCGTCGCATATGAATACGTAATCTCTCATAATATACAAATTTATATCGCATTCGAATTTACATGAATACAATATATGAATCAACAAATGAGGATATCATCCTACAGTATATACATGCATAACATGTACATACACATAAAATATATTTTATTATTTTGCAAAGACACCCAGATATTCTCATATGGATGTACTCGTATGTATCAAATAAACAAGATTTTCGAATTTATATTTACAATATATACCAATATAATACTCGTATATTCCTGTACCATTTATATCGTGTGTGCCATTTACATATATATTTTTTTTTCTTTTTACATACATATATACATATATTGAGAATTTGAAACGGAAGTAAAATAGAATGAATAAAAAGGATATTACATTTGATTCCTTCAGTTGCTAATACACTGAATATTATGCAAGTGTACAATGATATACAACCTCATGTATGCGTACACGTATTACACATAAATGCAATAAATTTATATAAATTCATATATGTACATAAATATACATACAAAGATTTGCACATATTTCTAAGTATTTGCACTTTTATCCTTACGTTTGAATGATGATGATGATAACGATGATATTTGTAAATGTATTAAAGAAAATTTCATTTTTATATACATATATGTACATTATACATATGTATGTTCTTCGTTTCAATTCGATTTCAAGATAGATACAATACGTATATCTATACTTCGTACATGTATCTAAAAGTGTATATTCCTGTTCCTGTATCACAATTGTTTTTTCTCTTTTTTTTTTTCATTTTTGACAGATGATAAAAATTATCGACACATTTGTGCAACAAAATCTGATTGTGAAATAAAAAATAAATTTAAAGATACGATATAATATAGCAATAAAACAAGGACGAAATGAAAAAAATAAAAATAATACAATATACTGTTATTTTTTAAAATAACAAAAACAATTTTTTTTTATAGAAAGCATATTAAAAAAATTAAATTTTATTTTAATTTATTTTTTTAGAATATTTTCGCACATAAAAATATTTCACAAGTGAACGCGAATAGTTTCAGTTTATGCATGTGGCTGATTTCATTTAATAATGGTATTGTGCGGTTATCCATCAAATTTTTTGAAATAAATTTATATTCGAGATGAATTTTTCGAACACAATACATTCTTGATGATATTTTTTTTTTCGGAATCCAAAAAAAAAAAAAAATAATAATAATAATGGATAGAATAAATGAAATAAAATACAATATAAGAAAGAAAAATCCAATTAGATAAACTTCAAGCATCTTTCATGTTTAAATTATGTAAACATTTATGTATATAATTTATATTATGTTATCAAGACATTGTGTTTGTGAATGAATTTTCGAGGATGTATTTTAATGAAAGATATCTCTTATTATGGTATGTATTATCATGACTATGAGTATACCATTCGATTACCATCTAAACACGAAAATTATTTGCTACACAATGAAATACTTGCGTAAGTATCAGTACAGTCAACGAAGAAGATAAAATAATAATAAAATTTAAATTTTCACTTTAAATGCATTTTTGTTGTTAAAGGGACGGGGCATACATACATATATACGCAATCGGATTTGTATATTAAAATCGAATAACACTCGAGTAGAAAATAATTCCATTAAAAATTAGTGGATTTCGAATTTCTTGAACTTCCTCTATAGATTCAGTTTTTCCTGTTTCAATCCTAGTAAAATATACAAACAATTCTACGTAAAATATAATTTTTTCACGATATTAACCATTTAAATACAACTACACTCCATTTCATGAAAAATCTTTACTATAGTCCTATACATACACACTCGAATATATGATATTATGTACGTGAGAAAAAAATAATACAAGAAAATTCTCAAAATAAAATGAGAACTCCCTGAAAGCCTAATAGTTATTAATCTCAATTACGTACGTATTCATTTATATTGTTGTAGATATTTAAAGATACGAGATATAATTTTCGTGTGTATAGATGACTTTCATTTTTTGTTTTGTTTGTCTTAGAATTTAATTCGTATGCGATGAGAGAAGTTCATTTCATTGTTATTATATTTTACTTATAACTTAATTTTTATGTTTTCCTGATAAAACTGTATAAATCGATAAAGAAAATAACCGGAAACCAAAACAACTAAAAATAATAAAGTTATACTCCTTTTATATATACATTTCAAATTTTTTCTCATTTATAGCTTTATGAATTATTTTGTACCCGTTAAATAATATAATACTCGTAAATTAAAAAAGAAATACATATACAAACTATAGACAGTATTCCACAAAAAAAAAAAAATAAAAGAGATACAATTTACTCGTACATTTATAAATGTTCAATAACGAAAGCTATAAGAAAAATATTAATTGAAAATAAGAAAAAAACAAAAGAAAAAATGAAAATTAAACTAAGACTTTCCATGGCATGTCAATTTTCCTTCTTCATTTTACTTATAATAAATAAATTTCTCTAGAGATTTAATGATTTATTCTAGTTTTTTTTTTAACTTATTTTTTTTTTTGCTTATTCGTCTTCATCTTCTTTTATTTCTAACAATATTTTACTGTATTGTAATGTAATAGAGCATCTCATAAGAGACACGAAATATAAGGGAAAAAAATTCATTAGTTATTTTTTTTTTTTGTGTTTATGTGTTTGCTGTGTGTATTATTCTTTCATAAAAATTTTTAGTCATTAAGTAATAAAGATTAGAACACAGAAATGCTCTCTAAATAAATAAAAATCGAAATAAATAAATATAAGAATGATGGGAAAAAATGTTGATTAAGAAAACATAAATGAGAAAAACAAAAAAACAGAAAAATTTATTTATTAACATCCTCAATAAAACATCATACCTACACATTCGTTTACGTATATATCAATACACCTACCAGTTACCACATAGTATACCTATACTCTACTATATCCACTATTTATACATTCCTTGAAGAAAATTAATTACTTATAAAGTTGCTTGTACTCTCATTCCATCATATTCGTAGTAAGTAGTAATACGATGTGAAAGCGTATTTCCACGTGTACACCCTACACGTATAATCCGTACATATGTATATACACATGTGAGTCTGAGTAGAGTGTATGCACAAAATATGAGTGATTAACTGTATATACTATTTCTGCTATCTAGGATTAATTAATTAAATCAAAGTAACAACAAAGTCAAAGGATTTCCTGTCGACAATTTTTACTATATGAGTAGAGTACATACATACATTTTTTTTTTGACGTAAATTATTAAGAGAGGAAAGAAATTGAATGAATAAATATATAAATAAATAAACCGGAAGTATATAAATATTAACAGGAAATTACTTGTTTGTCGTAAATTTTAATTTTATTTTGCAAATATGTACTACGAGTATAATCCTTCATATTCGTCAATATATTAAATTTATCGTTGTTTAAAAATTACTTTAATATTATATTTATTAGATTCAGTACAAAATTTTCTCGTCAGTCAAATACTAAGTATATTACGAGTAAACTGCAAATACGAAACGAACATGGAACATACATAGTATACTTAGTACAATAAAATTGTCATGTATGTATGCAAATATTTTAAATGAATAATTCATGTTTTAGAGTTTATATTTATTAAATATATTGTCCTGTCATATGTACTAGTAAATTCCATTTTAATATTACATTAACTAAATGAATAATTATATGCATAGTCTATTAAAATTCATATTACATTATGCGCATATATCAGATCAACATGTACGTAGTTTATATCCATCCACACAGCATGAAAGCAATTGTTTACAATGAATTTCACTTTAAGTTTAAATTGAATTTTCATTTCATTTTTTTTTTTATTTTTCTAACTTTGCTTTGATTCATAATTAAATTTAAATTTACATGAAGTTTTCAAATGATGACCATTACACGTTTTCATAATGCATATAGATACATAGAATTTAATTTGAAATTTTCTTTAACCCAAAATCTCTCTTAACTTGAAATTGAATTGGAAAAGTTTAAAGTGGTTTAAGTCAACCAGCATAATATAGACAGTGTTTGTGTAATCAAACTGAAATAATAAAAATTACATTCCAAAAAAAAAAGAAGGTTGCAGAAAAATGCAATAAAAAAAATTTAACCAGAAGGAAAATTTATAATTAAAAGTTTCACGAATATACTAAGTAGCAAATTAATATTAAAAAAAAATTAAAAAGTTCAAACCACATTAATGAAATTTGTGAGTTAAATTTTATACGAAAATTTTTTTTTATTATTTAATTATTAAAACTGTCATAATTTTTTTTTGTTTCCAAATTAAGATTTTATAACTTTCGTTTTTTAACGTGCAGTAAATTTCATTTTTGTTTTAATGTTTGGCATGCGTTCAAAATAATTTGAATTTATTATTATAATATTTTGACCATAATCGTGTCGTATGTATATACTTATAAATAGTAATCGTAAGTGTAAGCATAAATATGCGTAATATATGAATGATTATATTTTCAACTTTTTCTTTTAATTTATCCCTTAAATTTGTTCCAACATTTTTTTTTTTTAATAATTTTAGTGCGTTTCTTTTAATTTATTGTTTTTGTCAGATTTTATGATCAAAATTATGTTTCTATAATTTTTCTAGTTTATTACTTTTTAATGGTACGGATCAAGATCATATAATTTCGAAGTTATCCACATATACAGGAGAAGCGTCTCTTTGTGTGTTCATTTGTTGTTTTACTAAACAATTTTTTATTAAATTTTTCATGTTTTATTTTATTTGTTTATTTATTTAAAACAAAACTCATATCATATTACAAATGTACAATATAAGACTTTTCAGTTGATTTAATGTGTGTACATAATATATAGTATTACAAGCACTGTGTTCAGTCACAAGGGAAAAAAACATTATTTTTTTGTAAGTATTAAGAAACTTTGAAACGTTCGGTGTTATATTCGGTGTATCGAATAAATTCTAAAAGGAACTCTATTCATAAAAACTATAACCACATTTAACTACTTACTAATATAATTTATAATTTAATTTTCTTTTATCACGCAACATTTTCTAATTTTTATTATTAAAGAATGTACAAAGTTGAATGAATAATGTATAGGTTTGTCTTGACTGTGTGTAACTTGTAACGTAACATTCAAAAATAATATATGTATGTACATATATATACATGTATATGAGACTTAGACAACTATACAGTGATATAGTAGAGTATAGGATTAAAATACAATATAACCTTTTAATAGTAGTGGTAAAATCAAACGGAATGGTGTATGTTATTATGTATATAAAAATAATAAACATTAAACACATATGTAGAAATATTTATAAAATTTATTTATTTTCTAATAATATACAGAGACACACACAAAACACATAAAAATTTGATATGAATGAATGGTAAATCTGTTCGTATATTGATGGATAAAAGGTTTTTAAAATATAAAATACAATTCGATAATGATGGTAATATGTGTGTAATAAATTATAATATAGTACCATAGTACGTAAATGATGATAAAATAACTAAATTAACGAAAATAGTAATTTAAATCAGTTATTTACAATCAAAATTAAACACATTACAATACATATGTGAACGAAATAAATAAACGAAAAAATGGTGTTACTTATAATAATCTGATTCATGTTCAATTATTATACTTATATGTACGACTACATTAATGAAACTTATATACGATAAAAATTCAATTTAGTTTTCGTGTTATCATTTAATTTTCTATAGGGATTAATTAAAAATGAAATTCTATACGCTTCGAAATTGACAAAAATTCATAACGAAATACATATAAATCTGTTTCCATTTTTAAATACATCTAAAAATGAAAAAAATAAAAAAAATAAAAAAATTAAAAATAAAATAAAATTAATCAAAAGTTTCGTAATTATAAATCAAAAGACAAAAGGAATTTGAATTAAAAATATTAAATGAAAAATTTCAGATATTTTAAATTGCTAATAAATATACTTTTGGATATATGTATTATGAAGGACACCTTATACACCTACACCTTATACAATATTTATTTTCATTTTACAAAAAAAAAATTTTTTAATTTTAATTTTGATTTATTATATACAGGTAAATTGTGTACATACTCAAATGAATGTGCTCGTAAATACGTAATGCAATATTTATTATCTATACTGAATAAATTTATGCTATAAAATGTAGTTTATTGGAAAATTTTTCTATTCTAACTCTATTTATATAAGTAGAAATAGAGAATGAGAGAGTAAATAAATAATAAAAAGAAAATTTTTTATTACCAAATATAAGTAAATAAAATTAAGGATTTATTTTATACGTTCATTTGTTATACATTTTTATTGACGGTATATTGTTGAATTTTTACGAGTATCTCATAAAAAAAAATTGACATAGTTTTATACAATAATCGTACATATGAGAGTATAAAAAAGATCAGAAATCTAGGTAATAGATGGATTTCAATAAAAATAATAATATATGTATGTACATTATGTTGATGTAAGTATTCCATTATAGTATATTCCAGCAGCATATGTATGTACAATCAGTATAAATCGAATGATTCGAAATCAAAAAGTCGTATAAATCATGTATGTATTTGTTCATTCCATATCATATAATCGATGTCAACTTGTTAAAAAGTTCACCATTAAAACAAATCCTCCAATTTTAACTCAATTTCAAAATTAAACGACAAAAATGAAAACTGAATACATTGAACGCTTATTTTGAAGTGAAATACATTCGTTGAGAGAAAAAAATTCAATTAAAAAATAACTCTGTCAATTTATTGTTGTTCTCATCAATTTCTACAATTCATTTGCATATTTGTACAAAACAAAAAAAACATCACAATCTACAAAATCTATAATCTGTTGAATTTTAACGTAATATTATCTATGAAAATTTTAATTCAATTTCGAATATATGTAGTCGGAGATTTTTTCACAAAAAAAATGAACATTATTAAATTATTTAATATTTTATTTATTTTTTTTTTTGGGTCAATATTATATTTTAACTTGAATAAACACATTTATTTATATTGATATCATATTTTGATGATTGTGGGCATTCACCATGAATTGGTCTAGTCGTTGTACATTTACCTCCATCACTTTTGAAACCAGTTGGACATGATACTTCTGCACTAATTATTTGTAACAACATTGCAAATATGAAACATAAAAACCAAAATATTTTCATCTAAAAAAATAAAATAAAAAATATATAAAAACACAAAATAACAAAAAAAAATTTTATATTAAATTGAAACAAATAAATTTTTTTGTCCTTTAAAACAGACACAGAAAAATATAAATTTTATTTTGAAAATATTTTATAAATAAATATTTTTCTCAATAACCTTGATAACAAAAATTTTCTGTATATAATCCACGAACGTAAATAGTAAATTTTATATTGTGAAAACAGAACACCAAACTGTCTGACTTTCAAACCGCAAATACGAATTAATTTAATACAAAACAAATATTTATATATAGGTACGGTACTAAAAGTTCAGCTCAAAAGTAAATTGATAATCAAATTTAGTGACAAAAAAAAAAAAAACAAAAACAAAAACACCAAATACATTAATGTGATTATTTTGTAAATGAAAACAAAAAATAATAAAATAAAGTAATAAAAATAAAAATAAATTTTATTTATATTTTAAGAGATACATATGTATACGGACATGTGTATGTATAACATATAAATATTGTATGTATAGGAGTGTGATTATCATAAATACGGAATTCATTTTTAATACACAACATGTGTGAAATATATGTTAAATAAAATCGAATATGCTAAAGCATAAACAATTACATACATACTCGTATAATCACTTACATTGACAAACATTCATACAGTCGAGAGAAAAAAACAAAATAAAATACTTTTGATATAATAATTATAATTAATCTGACCTATTGATATGTAAAATATTTAATATTCCAGGGGTCAAGATTAAATACAAATAAAAAAAAATCAAAACTGATAAGATTACAAATATACTCGTATAATATAATTATAAAAGTTCGATCTATACGTTTACATATTAAGAGAAATTATTACTTAATAATTTTATTTTATTTTTTATTTTTTTTTTATTAAAATGATTAGAAATTCTTAATTATAAATAAAAATTAATTTGCAATATTTTGTATTTAATAAGAAAATTTGCAATAAATTAAAAAATACAAATTTCTTATGAACTAATCATTCAAACTTGAATTGTACTCGTATGTACGGAAATTTAAAAAAAAAAAAATCTAAAATGTTTCACGTATTACATGATGTTTTATCAATTAGAATTCCGATGAAAATTAATGTACATTGTATTTATTCATTGTACGAATGCTTTAAATTTTTATTTGAAAAATTATAAAATTTTTATAATTTATTTGTTTTCGTAATAAATTCACGGGAATAATCTGCATTCATTAAACTATACTGTACTTTTAAAAATATTTAATATGGTATATTGAATTCCATTTAAGATTTATATCATTTATTAGACTGAAAACAATTTGAAATTTTTCGATGACATTTGTGACATTACAACGATCTTTTTAAAATTTAATTTCAATTTAACTATGGTATAGTATATATGATTAGATAATAAGTACATAAGAAGTTTTAGTTACCGAAATGTTTAATAGCTGATTACAGCAAAACCAAATGTAAATAAAATTCCAAATGGTATTAGAAACTGAAAATAAATAAAAATTTTGAAAATTAAAAAAAAAAAAATAAAATAAAATTCCAAGTACATATTAATTATATTAACTGAACTAATTTTCTTCTTACCAAACATTTAAAAATGAATCCGTACACTATACACACGAATGTCATTTTTGCAAATAATATATTATACTAATTTTACAAAACTTATACAATGATAATTATAGGTATGAGAATTTTATTCTGAAATGTCTAATTGGTAAATTAATAAAACTATATAAATGTCGAGTATATGATAACGAACTTATGTATGTAATCGTATATAATATATGAATTAAAATATCGCGTAACTGATGTTTACATTTTATAATAAATAAAACTAAATAAAAATTCTAGATAGAATAATTTGGTAAAAACAAAAATATTTCGTAGGTTTTTTTTTTTTTGTCAATTATGAAAAAATATGAAAATAGAATTATCACAGAATACCAGAATTGCTATAAACAGACTAACAACAGCAAAAAAAAATTAAAAAAAAAAAAATTACAAATTAAAATTATTTAGTTAAACAAAAGTTTATCAGTAAATACATATATTTAATTATGTTTTACTTTTGAAAAATGTTTTCAAACTCAAAATTTTAGTAAAATTACGGCAAATACGATTTGTTCTTGTAATTCGTTTGTATATTTTGGATTTTATTATCTACAAAAAATTTTCACATGATAAAATTGTACAAGTATAATATTAAATTTCATTTAAATAATATATTGAATTTAATTTGAAATTTTCTTGAAAATTTATTATAATCTTATTCAATTATTTTCATATATTTATGAGTATATACATACATAAGTATTGTATTGTCGTAAATTTTATATTTATAAATTAAATATTTACATAATCAAATCATTATTATTATTATTATTGATCTATTTGATTGATTGATAAGCTAAATTTGATGAAAACGAAAAATCAAAAATAAACAAATACCTACATACATTAACATTACATAAATAAAATCTAAGAAATAGAAGAATAAGAAAATTTTGTTTTTTAAATCATTTTCTAAACGCTAAATTTATTTGAATAATTTCTATATTCGATATAAATATGTAATAACATGTGTTTAACATAGACGTAAGTCGTTAAGTTTGATGTACTTGTAAACGTACTCGTATTTTCATTTCATGTGCTCGATATATTATATATAAGAAGTAAAGGAAATACTGATAGTATGCAAATAGATAATCCACTAAGAAGATAATTCTATTCCAAGGCAACGTATATTTTTCTATTTATATCCTTTTTTTTCAATTTTTTTTTTTTAGTATTTATATCATTTTTTTTTTCAATGTCTGTGCTCACTCCAACTTTTATTTTGCATGAGCAAGTATACATGTGCATTCAAATAAATAAGTAAATAAATAAAACAATCTTGAAAAATTCTTTAATAAGTAATTCGGTAATGTACGTTACATCAACAATCAGAAATAAAGGCAAAAATTCTTAAATCCTTTTTATCAATCATTAATTTCATTCATTTAAATATGTATAAATATTTTACATTTTTTTTTTTTATTTCTTACAATTACTTAAACCATAAACCATAAAAATATCCTCCGACATTGCACTAAAATATGTATTTACGTTAATACGTACGAACATTAGATACTATGTGTACGTACATATTTATAATGATTGCATTTTATTATTTTATTTCGTTTTTTTTTTCTTTTAATTTTTTATTTTTATTATTTTAATTATTATATTCGTTTAATGATATTCAATTTCATATATCTACGAATGTGAATGTATATTAAGGAAGAATCAAAAATTATAATTGAAAACGAAAGAAAATTGTAAAAAAAATAGGAGTGTTCTTAATAACAATGTAATACATATGTATATTATCATATATTATTATGTATGTCAGTATATGTAGATAAAAAAAGAACTTAATCAAGTAAAAATTCCAAATGACAACACTCCCATTCATAAAATAAAAAATAAATAGGAGTATAACAAACCGATGACAACATAGCATGTAACATTACAACACATATGATACACATTAAATATAAATGCATACGGATGTATGTATGAGTATCCCATGTAGAATTTTAGCTAGGATATTTTATTTTTTTTCTAATTTTTTAAATTCCATCTAGATATTACATTTTAGATATTACATCAAGAATGTTATATACGAGTATAGTTTGTACACACGTATACATATGGTAGATATTTTATTTTATATTTGGTTAGGTTTTATTTTTATTGAATATAATTTTATTTTATCCCACAAAACAAATAAAATTCTGATAAGCCTAATCCTTTTTTTTTAACTTTTCCCTGAAAAGCCTACATGAAATACAAATATATTTATAGCAACTAGTATATTTTACATTTACCTGTATAAGTATATGTATGTCGGTACACATATTATAAAGTCAATTATCCAAATCGATCGATGTAAAAATCGATGATCTTATTCTATACTTATACATACATACGCATATATTTATATTTTAGTTTCTATGAATACTAACAATTATGTCCGTGTTACCGTTTATATGTATGTATTTGTGTGTAAATACAGGAACAATTTTTCTTATAACTAATCACAATTAATATAATTGGATAGATTACATTTGTATATCCGTGATTTTAGTTACGATAAAATAAAACCTATCATCACAGCTATACATACTACCATTTACTTATGTATGCATATCTACGTACGTATAACTATCCAAAACAATGCCAAAACTTTCATAATCCTTGTTTTGTACATATACCACATTCCATAAATACGAACATGCATACCCGGTTCTTTTAAAGGTTGAAATGGTTCACTAAAACCGGACGACAAATCTCGGAGACGCAAATAAGGACAAAATGAAATTTACATATCTGTTTTTAGGAAAATAATTTTACAAATCGTAGTAAAAAAAATATATTCTCTGTAAAAATTTCTCTAAAAATTAATATACAGCTACACAACATAAAGAATATCGAATCAAGACTCCTACTTAACACAAGAAAAAGGAGAAGAAAATGTATCTTTCTAATTTCTCTTCTTATTTGCTTGTGTATATTATTTACTAGCTACTATATACTGTAGTAGATGTGTACAAAGAAGAATTTCAGATGGAAACTAGATCCATATAAACAAGAAAAACCGATAAATATTTTGACTTATATTTTTATTTGTATTGTAAACAAACATGCGGTCATTGAACTCTTAAGTATTTGAGATATAGAAAGAAAATTAAAAAGATACGCGAATAGTAGTTTGCCCTCTTATTTTCTTGTTTATATTACGTATACTATACTTTAGTATGCGAGTTCGAAAGGGTAAAAAGTTTAGATGTGCACCGGGAGCCCAAGAGACTAAAACCGGCGCTGCGAATATGTATGCATATGAACATTTATAATTATTATAAAAATAGAAATTAATGGTTAGCAAAATAAATGTGCGTAATAGTGGAAGCAATACTATACATACATTTTTATACGTATTTTCTATTTTAAAGATATATAAATATACGTATATAGATCAGTTATATATCAGTATATAGAATTTATCAGGTAAATATTATACAAAATTTTATTATTAAATTCTATGTGACACGATTAGAAAACTATTAATGTTATGAAGTAAAACAATTTCTATATAAATTAATGAATACATGAAAACTTAATCGTATAATATATATTGATTACATAAATACATCCTACGGTTTATAAAAACATCCACATGTTACTCGTTTTCAATAATATTTGCATACATGCATACGAAATCACCACATAAACGAAATACGATTTTCCATTTCCAAAAATATTCGCAATAGAATTGTCTCTAACTCAGTTCGAAATAAAATTGAATTTTTGTTCAAAATAAATATTATTGTATTGTGTTAAATTATCTATAGTTAAAATTCAAATTCAATAAAAAAAAAGGAATGTTGAATATTTTTTAACATTTTTACAAATATTTTATCGATTTTAATTGAACGCTTGCAAATACCAATAAAATATTACATAAAAAAAATTCGTCTAAATACATGTAGGACAGGACAAATAATATTAAAGCTATCACAGTACAAAAAAAATTTCTTTCAATAAAATATGGTCAAGCATATAGTAACTTTAAATATATATTTTATAAATCTAAACACATACGCACACAAGAATAAATATATGCTCGTATTATATGTGCAAAGATACGTGCGTGTAGTTTTAATCTTATTTTACGCATATGCATTAAATAAAATTGAAACTTTAAATTTATTCCTCCATCCCTAAATATACACAACCCTACATAAATCCCATTATAATATACCATATATGTATATACATATGTGGGTATATCCTTAAAAATAATTTAACATAGAGACATATCTGTTGATCTGTTCAAAATTTTTATCTTTTTATGCATATTTTTTTTTCCCCCAAGTATTTTTCTGCTTAAACAAACCAAAATTTTGAGACTTGAGGATAGAAAATGGTAAAAATTAAATTTAAAAAAAAAATTTACGACATAAATAACTTTTTTTTTAATGTTGCGATGCAATATGTATCTTTAATGTGTGTTTATAGAAGAATAAAATTCAACCAAAAAAAAAAGATAATACATAAAACTTTCGTTTATTACACGTGTTTCAAGTATTAAATCATTTATACGCGTATACATAACATACAGTCAACCTATAAATTTGCAAAATACACATTAGAGATAAAATAAAAAATATACATGATTCAAGGACTCAGAACTTTAATGAGCTACGTACAAGTATTATTTTATCAGCTATTCAATGTTCAAGCAAAAATATTTTCGTGTATTGCGATATGGACCATTCAAGATTAACAGAATATTTATTTCTAATCCTGAAAATACAAGAGTCAATTATTTACAATACAAATTAGCCATATATAAAACGCAATAATTGTACACACATTCATTTTATCCTTATGTAAGCATATATTTATTACACGAATATAATACTGTATCAGTACTTTAGGATCGTATTTATCAAAGTACAAATTTTCACAGGAAATACATATATTAATAAAACTGACTCCACACAATTTCAAATGAAATTGTGTAAAATACTCGAAAAAAAATAATATAAAAATGAAATAACAAAGTACAATAAAACTTAAGCAATTATAAAAAAGCTGAAAAAGAAAAAAAAAATTGTGTGCAAAAAATTTCAGTTAAAAACTTTCTCTTCTCCGTTTAAATGAATGTGTACATATTACCAATAATACTACTTATAAAATAGGATTCACCTTTTTTATGTAGCTAAAGTACGAAAAAGAAAATATTTTTATCCATACCATTTCCACTTTTACGATTTCTCCATTCCACTCAATGTACTCTTATCGAATGGCTAGAGAAGAGTGGAGTATAGTAGGGCGGAGTATAGTAAACGTTAGTAGTGATACAGTACAGAGAGTGTATAATTGTGGTAATGAATAATAGCTATGCACGAATGACTATCGTTTTCTATACATACCCGTATAAGTAGTTAAAAAAAAAGAAAACTTACTCACACGCAAAGAGAAAAGTAAAATAATTGATACGAAAAATGTTGAAAAAGTAAATGATAAATTATAACACTAATAAGAGGAAATAAATATTTTAAAAGAAAATAAAAAAATATAAAAATAAATATACAAGCGCAAACCCACACAAAGTATTTTCATTTTTTTTATTTTTTTTCGTTTGTATTTCGATTTGAAAACTCTAAAGCAAAATAAAACTAACACTATAACAGTAAAAAATAAAATCTCATAACAAAGTTAATGACTGTCAACTGTCTCATTATACTTTAATGAGAAATTTTATTTTTAATTTTTTTCATACAAGAATATTTAAAACGAAATATACGCGAGAATATGTATACTAAATACGAGAATACGAGCGAGTATACTAAAAATGATTATGATTATACATCACCGTATGTGAGTACGGTATATGTAGTGTATTATGAAAAAATTAAATTAAATTATTTTTTTAAATGTTATTTATGCATGATATTATTGTTATAGGTACACTACATTCACGTTATAGTATATTTTCGGCCTATTGCGGTAAAAAAAAAATAAAATTAAAAGAAATTATATTTTTTTTTTTGATTTTTTTTTTGCACTCTATAAAATGATATTTTTCTTATTCTCATCACATCGTTTCAAATTTCTTATTACTTTTATTTTGTAATTTTTTGATTATTCAGTTTTCAAATTATGTGTACAACAAACAATAAAGCTCTGATTTATCATTCTAATCATTTTTTTATGAATACATAGATATGTACATATAAAACGAGAATATACTAAGGCATATAGTGAAAAAGGTATATACAAAATGTATCCTTATGTTCTTAATATGTATGTATATATACACATAAGTACGTAGATTTGTACATATACGAGATGTGTAGTATACTATACACCTAGTGGAAAAAGTAGAAAATGTTTATTTTTTCTATTTAAATATTTCACTGAATTTTATTGTTATTATTTTTGTCATTTATTTTTATACATTTCTGCAAAAAAAAAGCAAACTAATATTTCTCTTTCTTATTTGGGACTAAGGTGAATCAATAATGTTTTCATGTATATGTGTGTGTGTGTGTTATTATACCTTTAGGACTGTAGGTTTATTATATCGCGAGTGAAAAAAATCAAAATAAGAAATTGAGTAATTGAGTGTAATTTGAAATCCTTATTATTGTATTGTGTGTACTAATGAAAGAAAAAACAATATCGATATTTCATTTAATTTGTCTTCACGTTTTCATTATATTGTCCAGTTATTTATTTTTTTTTTTTTTTTTTGATTTTACTATAAATATAAACACACATAAACGTAGAAGACTAATATTTCTTCTTATTCGATATAATAAAGAAAATTGTATATTTTTCATTTTTGAGCATTTTATTTTACTTTTAGCAAAAACTTAATGAGAATTTTTGTTGATTCTCGTAATTGATTTTTCATTGTATATAATGCGAGTGGTTCGGGGAAAGCATAGTTCTTAATTTTTTTTTTACTATTAAATTCTAAAATTAAAATTATTCAATTTTATTGTTCACATATAAATTCATGAAAAATATTTATGTTTGCATTTTCATGTTCTATTCATTAACATTCAAAGATATAATTAAATCGCATCTTTTATACTCTTCTCACGTCATCATTATCATTGTAATATTTATCACTCGTCTTGAATTTTCTTTTAAATTATTTTTTTGGGAATTTGATGAACTAATTTTATAGAGAACATAGAAACTCGAATTCACAATTTTTTATTTTCAAAATTATTTCCTGTTTAATTTTATGTGACATATACAGAGATACAAAGTATACGTCAAAATTTCAACAACTCTACAAGTACTACATAAATCAATACAAAAAAATTTTGAAATTAAAAAATACAACTTTTTGAAATGTGATGTAAAAATGTTTTTACTTAAAAAAAAAATACCAAATTTTCTTCTCGTCAATAAACGAACAGGATAAGTGATATAATACACATGAGTGCATGTATATGAAATTGAAATTTTATGCAAAAAAAAAAAAAAAAAAATGAAAAAATGAAGGGAACTTCATCAAGAAATGAATATAAGAAAAAGGAAAGAAAATGTCATCGAGTAAAATTCTGCTAACGTACATATGTGGATACAATTACATGCACTTAACGTATATTTGTATAGCGCACTAGAATATATGTGTGTACGATATGTGATATAATTTTAACTCCCACGGGATCCAATTGGTTTACATACTCGCGTACATTCATATACTCCTATATGCACATACATGAATCCTGCTATCATCGTTACTATTTTCATAATTGTTGTTGTTTATCACCATCATCATCATCGTCGTCGTCTGACAACGAAATAAATTCAACTGTATAAAGTTAATGGTTATGCGATGGTGGTGATTCTTCCATCATCATCATGATAACACTGTCACCACCATCATCATCATCCTCACCATATTATAATAACTAACCTAACCCATTTTTTTGTTGTGGAACATCATCTTCATCTTTGCACCATATCGATTTTCACTTTGGTGTGGTGCTACATATACATTCGAGTACGTACATCTCTATACCAAATTACAAGTTTAATGGCACATAATACTGTACAATAAAAAATATTTTGAAAATGTCAATTTACGAGTATGTAAAATATGTAATTTTTTGTGTGTATAATAATTTGATAGAAGATATTTTCTTTATTTTTAGTTAATACTTAGAAGAAGAAAGAAGAAAACATTTCTTTCCTTTTAAATTATAGAAAATATTTTTCAAACCTACCGTTGTATATTATATATATATGTAATATCTTTTTGTATATGATATATAGATTATGTATTATTTTATTTATCTGAAGTTAAATCCTTAAAAAATTTCTCTTTAAAAAAATATGTATGTAATTTCATTTAAATGCATTCATTTAATTTTCTAATTAGAGTAATGTATCATCATCATCTCGAAGGACATCATTCCAATACAAAATTTTTTTCTTATAAGTTAATTTGCATATTTGTTTATTTTTAGATCACATTAAAGGGGGCACACACTTCTTTTTTATATATGTAAAATGAATGCTCTTTAGAAAACGTCTACACAATGTATCATTATAGACAGTGGAGAAATATAATTTTAACAGTGCATAACATTTCGCAATTTAATTAAATGTGTATCAAATTTTTCTTGGCAACTTTCTTACAATAAAATAAACACTCGCAGTCGTATACTTCGTCGGCCCGTTATAATACAACACAATTAATTTCTGAAAAATAAATTTTATATTTATTTAATTAATCTAATATTTTTATAATTACTAAAAAAAAAAAAGACGAACTATGCAGCACTTTCACATTGACAGACACTCAATTTTTCACATACACAAATCGTACGTTACAAAGAATATTTTTTTTTCATTTGTTTGTTTATTTTTATTTTCATTCTATTTTCATTACACTGTTGTATTACACAATATTCATGCTACACTCATAATACGATAGTGTGCATGTAGTTCATTGTCGTGCATTATATAGTTTAGCTTAGCCTTATGCACATTCATACACTTGATTAGCTTCTGTACATGTACATACAAATATATATTCTATATGCTCATGTGTATGTACATGCTATGTGCTAATTTTTATAATAAAACAAACATCACAAATAATTTTCATATGTACGTATATGTACGTACGCTAAAGGACATACATACATACACGTATAAATGAACGGATATTCGAGTATTTGTACTCTTTAATATTAAAACCCACTTCAGTAAAGAGCTTTATTTATTATTATTTTTTTTTCTACTTTTTCTTCTTCTTTCTTTCTTATTTTATATATCCTTTTTATCATTCATATATACAAATCAAACATGCAACAGATTGCAGTTGTTCACACGATTATAATAAAAAGTCTTTATACATTTTTCATACATTTCATTTATACGAGGATTTTCTGCTGTTAATTGTTAATGTGTATGTTTTTCTTATTTTTTATTTTTTCTGCATACTAATCGAGTATGCATATTTTTGTTGTGTATACTCGCGAATATTACTTTTCACTGCACTTTTATACAAAAAAAGTTTAAAACAAAAGAATAAAGGTAGGCAATTTTCATTCAATTTTAACTTCTTTTAATTTTTAATTTTTTTTTCAACTAAAATTACATAGGAAAAAAAATTACTCACTTATATAAAACGAAAAGAAAAAATTGAAAAAAATAACGAAAACCAAAACCCAAAATATTTTATGAAGACAACAAAGGAAAACAAACACAAAGAAATTCTTTCATTTGTGAAACTTTTTTCATTGTTTTCATTTAGTCAGAAAAAATAACAAAGAAAAAAAATATAGAACAAAAAGGATAAAAAAAAATTTCAAAAAAAGAAGGAGCAACAAATGAAATAAAACGAAAAGTAGGAAAAATTAAATCACAATAAAATTTTCATGTATACCATAAAATTAATTTCTATGTAAAAGGTACACAGTACTACGATACGAATGAAAATTATAGGTATACAAACGCGATGAGTACTTGTATTTTTAAGTCTATTTATCTCTATCCTGTATGTAACATAATACTACATTCAATATACACGAGACTATAGTAAAGTATTAAATTTGTATTCATATGCTTACATACAATATGAAAACAATCAACAAAAGAAAAATTGTACAATAAAATTAATTTCGTTTTTCCAAAACAAAATTTTATATTCCACCCATTTCTTTAAGGATTTCTAATAAAAATTAAAAAAAAAAAAATTGTAATGAAGAAGAAAGTACAAGAATGTTAAAACTTTGCAAAAGAAAAAAAAATCTTTTCTTGTTTTTTTAATTTTATATAAAAAGATAAATTTTTTTTCTTGTATTTTTCTGTATTTTTTTTTTATAACTTGACAGAAAAAAAAAACAAATAGAAAATGTATATTACAGCAAAATGCAACAGTTTTCTTTTTACCACGCAACCGATACCGACTATAGCTCAATAACAACTGAATACAAAACCTAAAAGCTTACTCCTTATTTGTACTTTTTGAAATATATTTATGTACGAGGATTTATACTTACGTGTGTGTATGTGTGTGTGTATAAATATAAATAACATTTTACATTTTACTACATTTAACCAATTTTACTTCAACTCAACTCATACATAGATACAGTATGATGTATGATTATATAGTTTATAGGAATGTCAGTCAGTTAAACAGGACAAAATTAAAATAAAGCAAAAGAAAAAAAAAATGTTTAGATAACAAAGACAACAACAACAACAACAACAACAACAACAGCAACAATAAAAGTAAAGAATAACAAAACAAAACCAAAAAGGAAAATAATCGGTGTGGTTGAACGTGTATAATGAAATATGAGTATTCGGTAAGCTTTTTTCCATTCACATGTATACGTTAAAGAAATGGTATCATTATGTGCGTGATTGTACGTATATGTTTGAATGTATATGAAAGTAAATTTTATAGTAGGAGGTAACAGGTGCCAGTAAACACCTTCATTGAATAAAAAATTACAATACACAAAATTGTATACTACCTACAGACTTACCAGACATATAAAATTTATTATTTTTGAATTGATTTGAACATTATACTTTACAAATAGGATAAAGGAATATCCTTTTTTTGAATTCATTTTTTTATTAATCAAAGTACTTTATCCTTTGGTATCATTTAATTCGAAATTAATTTTGGAATCATTAATTGCGATAATCCTTCTTCATTTATTTGTAATTTTTTCGAAAATTTTTTAAGAAAAAAAAATGTTTTTTTTTTGTTTTTTTTTTTTTTGAACTGGAATTATTATATTATATTCTTAAATAGAAGAAAGAAAGAAGCTTTTTCTATTGGAAGGATATACTCGTACATATGAATATATATGTATTTGAATTAAATGGAAAATGTATACAAAATATTGTAGGTACATGTGCACAAAATTATACTGAGCAAAAGCTTTTCGAATATAAAATGCGTGATATATGCCATATATACATAATGTACAAGTACAAGTGGTACATTTACAAGAATATCACTGTGTCTATTATATAAAATACATTATACTAATCTCTCTATTTTTCTTCTTCTTCTTTTTCTATTATTTCTAATTTTTTTTTTATTTTCCTTAATAAAAATTTCACCTGGTTTCAAAGTAACCTTATGTTTCTTAGTATTAAATGTATGACAGTAGGAATGTTTCTAAATGTAATACTCATCCACATCTATAATACTTGTCACACATAAATATTCGATAATTTTTAATTAGAAAACTGTGCACCAGTGTGTATATGTTCTTCTTATTATAAATTATCACGCGAATAAAATTAAGAGTTTTTTCCATTTCATTTTTTTTTTTTTTTGAACAATTATATAAAAGTTAATCCTGATTATAATTCTATCGCTGGATATAGCTGTAAGTATAATATTTGATCTACGATTATATGAATTTTGAGTGAAAAATAAAAATTTACTATAATCCGTATATAGAATATAGGATATAATATTCAGTACTGTTACAAATTACTATAAATTAATCAGCAATGTATTATCTACATATACTTACATACTTATCTGTATATAAGTTTTTCATTTTTTTTCTATTTTTTTTTTTTATTTCTGACTAGTAATTAGAATTTATTCCTTCGAAGGACTACCTTACATACACACATTGTATTTATAAATTATTACCAAAATTATTTCACTTTCAAACTTTTTGACTTTTTGACTTTTTATTGGCTTTAATCCAATTCTTCATAAATTCATTTCTCGAAAGCAACAAGTATAATTTATGAAGTGTAGTTTGGTGTATGTATATTGTCTGCATCTGTGTCTATACAGTGTGTAACATAATATTTTCATATTCGAAATGAAAATATTTTCTTTTAAATTTAATTCGAACTGATGCAATTAATTGTATCCATGGTAATAGATTTTAATTAATACTCACAAACACGAAACTGCAGTAATTTTATACATTCACCATAGGATTATATTTTCCAAGAATATTTTTTGTTCCTTCTCTCAAGAATTAATTAAATGATCTAAATACAAGTACACAGATACATTTTTTTTGTAATATCTCAGTCAGAATTATGTACAATGCATACAGTAAACTTGACGAGTATTATTTTGGTTTATGTACATCCAATTTATAAACAAAAAATATATATATACATGTATATGTATAAAGGACGAAAGAAATTCAGTAATTAGTTAAAGTATTTTTATGTTAATTTAAGTAAAAACTTCAATAAATTAATTCAGATGAAAATGAAAAACAAAAAATGTTCTGCTACTCGAAAATACAAATTTTATTCATTTTAAAAAAATAAAAAAATCAGAGATCGTTTTCGAAAATACATATAATAATTTTAAGTCGGTAAAAAAAAATATGATTGTTGTCCAAAATTAATAATAACTGCGATTAATTAGGCGGTAATTGTGCTGAAAATTTGTATGTACATTCTGATGATGACGATTTTATAGTACCAACGGGTAGCCTACAGGTCGAATACCGTATGATGAATATGTGAAAGGTGCTGCATACGATGAGTATGATAATGGGGCCGGGTATAATGATGAGTAGGTTAATGGAAGTCCGGAATATGTTAATGCTGGTGCTGAACTTATTAATGTTACTGGTTTAGCAACAGCAAAAGCCAAAATACAAGCGAAAATTAACTGAAATTTAAAAATAAAATTGAAGAAATAAGAAATTTTAATAAATTTACATTTAACTAAAATTAAATTATAAGGACCTTTATATATATGTATATGTAAATATACTTACATATTTGAACATTTTTGTTTGTAATAATTATACAAAAAATTTACAAAAAATTTTTGTGATACTGAGTTAATGTTCTCGTCGATAAACAGAAAATACTCTGATTTTTAAATGGTAAGACATGCCCTTTTTATAGGAAAATATTATTTTTGTTGATACGCATAAAATACAAAAACAATTTTAAAAAAAAAAAAACTACTATTTAAAACCTGTAGAAAACGAAGATGAGATTATACAGAAATGCCAGTTATAAAATGAACTTAACATGTAATCTGTATATAAAAAATAAAAATACGTACATACGTACCTTTGGCCTTGATTCAGGTTGTAAAAAAGTTCAAAGTAGAATTACATATGCATGCATGATATGAACCTACTATTTATGCGTCTATATACCTACAATAGGCATACAAAATGATTAGTGTCTTATAGAATAGTTTACGCATGACGATAAGTAATCAAAGAAAAAATAACAAGAAAATTAAAATTCTACATTATCATAACAAAATCCAAGTATATACATAAGTATGTACTCGTAAAAACTATAAAACGTACCGCGATTCGATTGATTTTTAAAATGCATTTGCGTGTATAGCTATATAATATCAGTTTAGACATTCCCTATTATATATACTTAGCTAGATAATGCTATCGTATATTGTTCTTATCATTCATTGGATTACAACAAGTTTTTTTTTTCTTCGATCTGCGTTAACAATAATTATTTTTCTTTTATTTGTTATAAAGTATGTATTCATAACATACTAGTACATATATTATTTATACACATAAATATAAGATGCGCGATTTAATTTATTTTATGAATACGCGATAAACTAGTTTCAGGTGAAACAACAAAATTAACAAGTAATTGATGTTGATAAGAAGTTTATACACTTGTAATTGTATCTTTGATTTTCGTTTTGGTCTTGTAATAAAATAAAACTGTTGATAAATAAAAAAAAAATTATGTGAATGTAGAATTATTTCTTCTGCAAATAATTCACTCGACTTTAATGTTTAATGTTTTACTTCACTGGTATCTAGTATACACACATCACGAGTATTATTGTAAATTCGAATCAATATGATGAGTTTGAATATTGTCTATAGATAATATAAAAATAAAAAGAAAATTAAAGAAAAAAATGTAAACAAAAAAAAATGAAGATTTCTCTAGAAAATATTAAAACTAGATATTTCGTTCATTGCAATCATTTAAATAATATCATATTTTGTTCGGGATATTCTTCTTGTCATTGAATAGCTAATTATTTACCATTTAGGTTCGATAACCTATGAAATATGGAAATAATTTTCTTTAAATTTATATAAAATTTAAATAAAAGAATATTTTATGCTGAATGTGATAAATTGTATTGTTAATGAAATTCAAATTCATAAACAACAAATGAACAAAAACAGAAATTAAAGCATATGGTACAAAAGTTTGTGACAAGCCAAGGCTAACCAGAAGCTTTAGGCTCTATGATGGCAGACGATGATGATTTCTAAACAAATTTCCTATCACATTTCATATTATAGGTCTTTAGTCGTCAATATTGTACTGTATTATATTTATTTTTCTGAATGGTAAACAAAATGTAAGAAAAATAAAATAATATACGAGTATGTTTTTGTAAATATAAAATATATTTCATTATCTTCATTATTTGGTACATGAACACGAAAATTTATACTCCTACATGAGTATTTAACTAAAAATTAAATTGATAAATAAAAAATAAATTAAATATACGCTTCGTTCACTCATTATCACACGTGTATGTATTTCAAACAGCGATGAATAATAATAACGATAGTACTAAGGAATAAAATGATCCCACGACATTTAGTACATTACATAAAAGTTAAATTCAATTTTTATAATCTTTAGGTAGCTACATGTAGAGAAAAAAATTGAAATGAAAAGTGCAAAGACAATCATATCAATCGAACCAAACATCCACTTAGACAGCTAGTCAGCTATCCAAACCAACTGTTCCTTTTATTTATTATTATTAGTATCATCATAAATAATACACAACACAAGCAAAGAAGACACGAGAATATTACTAGTGAAATTAACTATCTCATAACGAATCTATCTCCTACACATTATATCTATGAGGCATAAAAGAAAACATAACTTAAACAAAAACATAATATACGTTTGTACATATCTATTATCCAGTATATACAAGAAAATATTTTTCACAATTTTCTTTCATTTTTTATGTTTCAGTTTTTTGTTTTATAAGAGTTATGTAATAATATATATTATATACATGATCATTACACTATCTATAAGCATTTATCACTTTAAAAACAAAAAAAATTATGAAATGAAATAAAGAAAAAAACATATCCTTTTTCTGCTTCAGATATTTCATTTTTCCTTTTTCTTTTTATTTTTGATTTATCAAAATTTTATTTGTACAAAGTATAACAGAAAATATTATGTAGAAGGGTAGAAGTATACTCGTATATCCGTACTCTTTATACTCGTATGTACAGAATATGTATGTATATTTATGTACATATACGTTAATCATTCAAAAATGTCATATATCATTTATACAAAAAGTCAATTTTATGATTTAAGAATAGAAGATTTGTTTGTATTTTTTTTTTCTTCCTTTTTGTTTATTATTTTATTTATTTTTTTCCATAGAAAATCTATACCAAGCAGAACATTATTTGAAGGTATGTTAGTTACCGTTATACATATAGGACGAATATGTGCCTCATATACATATAATGTGCGATTATAATGTATGAAGATGTTGTAATATCGTTATTATTTACAAAATATATACGTATATATGTACATACCTTTGTATGTATGTGCGTATCTTTTTATTTATTATTATTTATGTTTTCTATATACGTTTTCTTTTAAATTTATGTTTCCTTTCATTTTTGTTATTTTCCCTTCAATAACTTAAAAAGTAATTTTTCATTTTTTGAAAATTTGAAATTTTTGAATCGTGAAAATAGAATTACGAATTGTAGATATTTCTTTTCGCCTGGCAGGAAAAAAAAAATCAAAGTAATAAATTTATGTTATAGTAGTTCCACAGAACATGTTTCACAAATATATTTATGTACATACCTGGCTTAGAATTTATTTAAATTTTGTACCTCTGTGCTATACGAGAAAATCTCTGTGAATATTTTACGTCTAATATACGATCAAATTATGGTTTCCATAAAGAATGTACATATGTATTGTACATTATTTACAAAACAAAAACATTTAAAATTTTCTTCTTATATGCGATGCTTTTAATTTTTTATTTTTCAATATGTATGAGTATATTTATGTATTCTGTAATACTTTTCATCTAAATATTGATTTGTGCAACGTTTGAGAATTTTAAAATATTATACAATTTGTCTATTAAAAATTTCAAAAATATTACATTATGATCTATTATACGATCGGAACTGTATATACATACATATGTATATGAACAAGTACATGTAATACTTACATTATATTACTTCTGTTCCTTACATTATATTACTTAACATATGTACGTAAATGCATGCATGTCTAAAGGATACAGCATTATGCAGACATAAATTTTACCTTGACTATATGCGAATTTTTCTTTTAGTTTAATTTTATTAAAATGAAATTTTGATGAGAAACTAAAATGTAGTAAGCACTATCTACGTTCTACCTACAACTATCTAAAGTAGTTTTCCATTAATGTTATTCACATTCAAAGGATCCGAAAATTCTGTAGGTAAAGTACTTATTTAAGAATTATAATATTCTAATATGAAAGAGAATTTTTTTTTTAAATATTAAAGATTTGTTTATTAATATTTTTGAAATTTTTCGTACTTGATTAATACATAGATCCAATTTTCCAATAAAATATTCTTTATATTTTTACGAGTATTTTTCAATTACAAATACATACACTCCACAATGTATATATGTATCTAAAATTGAAAGTACATACTTCAAATTATAATTCCATTCCACCCCTCAAAACATACATATTTTAGTTTATCCTTGAATACATCAATTATGAATTTAATCTTAAAAGAGCTTTAAATAATCTGAATAATAATAATAATAATCGGTCTGTCATTTATTGTAAACTATAAGAGCATTGATTTATTATTATTTTTATTATGATTATTTTTGTATTAGTGCGATGATCCGACAAATTTATATCTCAACTGTATACTGTATGTATGTACATCTATTTGATATTTTGTGGGTATGCAAAGATAAAATATAAATAAATTCAAATTTATTTAATTAAAATCGATTTTCATTTTGTTTTGTATCTATTCCTCTCTATCTCTCGGTTATTTGCTTTATTGTTCTTCCTTTCTCATTAAATTTAAATTTTTTTCATGAATGTATACATAATAATCATAAATATTTATAATCGTTATTATCTTTAATCCTTTTTCTCATATTTTAAAAATTATTCAATAAAATTATGTTTAACAAATTTCTTACAGAAAATTAATTAACTATACAACAAATTAACGAAGTGTTTTTAAAAATTTTATCATTCATTTTTATTCTCGGAAATGTTTTCTTATGTACTTTTAAGAGTTAATTTTGAAAAAAAAAAAAAAAATTTGCAATGTACATAAATTAATACTTCACTTTATCAATGAATAAATGTGATACAGGTATAAGCATAATTCGTACAAGACACCGCAAATAGTATCATCGTATGGTTGTATGGTTGTATCTTTAGTAGCGTAAAATGTTTTATATTTCATTCGTGTATGTATATACTCGCCATATTTGATGCTCTGTTTAAATTTCGATTCTTGGTGAAACTGTTGCGGTTGTATTTGTTGCAAGAAATTTCCTTGTATATTTTTGTTTGATAAAAAAAAATATGTATTTATCAAAAAAATTCTGTAGAGAAGTTTTTTTTTCTCATTTCATTTTATTTATTTTTTTATAAATTTCCTTTTCGGAGAAAATGCAAAAGATAATAACTGTAAAATATTTTCACCATCACTATCTATAACTCAAACACACATTTCATTACAATAGCTTATATCGCTTATGAATCCTTTAAGAATGTTTACGGAAAAAATTACTGTATGCACATGTACTTTATATACAAAAGTGTGTATGTAGATACATATATGTATTTACCTGTTTTAGACACATTTCTGAATGTACATTATATAAGTATAGGTGTATATAAAGTACATATACATATTTGGTTATTATAATATTTAAAATAAAACGCTTTTAAATTTTCAAGCACGTATAATGATAACTAAAAAGGACATATTACGCTCTCATCATCATCGTATATAAAATGAAAATTTTCCATATTATTATACATTTACATAAAAACAAAAAAAAATGTTTTTCACATCGTAATTTTACAATGTCTTCGTCTTCTTGAAATTTTAGAAAAAATAAAGGATTCACATCAACTTTATAGGAAACTTTTCTATAAAGAACATTTTATTGCTATGAACTACCAACAACGTTATATGAAGTAGGTAAGGTATGTTTTGTTTTAGTTAATTTATAAGAGAGAAAGTGACGTCATTGTGTCGTCTGTTGTTCGACTCCCAATATAAAGCTAAAATTACGTTGTATATATTTTATATCACTTTTCTATCACTTTTTTAATTAATTTTAATATCACTGGCTGCTTTATACCGTGTCACGTACTCGTAATTTCATTCATGAAAAAAACCAATTTTCTCTTTGTGCTTCCTATGCACTACGAAGAATGCGAAAAACAGAAACAAAAGAAGTATACGAGAAACAGGAAGAGATAGAGTTAAGTAGCAGCAACTATACTTTCGTACGATATAGGAGGACGATTTATGGTACCTTACATACCATGCACTCGTACTATCATTCATGCATGAGAAAAATTTATTTTCTCTATCTACTTGCTTTACACATACGAAGAATACGAGAGACAGAAACAAGTAAACAACCCGAGAAACAGGAAGAGACAGTAAGCAGAAGCAATGCGGTTATTGATAAATATCTATAGTACGGAATACACTAGTGCAGTACCTCGCATACCATGCACTTGTATTTTTTTCATGAGAACAATATAATGAGATTATATATAAATATGTATTTAAACATTTATACTTCTCATAGGATTATGTGTACCAAACTTAAGACAACGATTATTACATAAATTTTAACGAATTTTCGTGTAATTTCCCATTAAAAAAAATGAAATTTATTCTTTGACCTTAATGTCACTTAAAAAAAACTATGCATTCATCCATTCATAGACATATGTACATCCATAGCCACACATATAGATACTAACATATATGTGTATAGATAATGACCTCGTATAATATTTATGTATTGTGATGAGGACTTTTATTTAAAATTTTATGTAATGTGAATGTTTACATAACCTTCGAGCACTTGTATTATATAATATTTGCTTTAAAGTTTCTCATTATTTTCCATCAACCTGTCTATCTTATTATTATTCTTAATCTTTTGTGAAATTTTTTATTCCAAATTTTTCTTCTTTTTCTTAATTTTCATTTTTATTTGGTTTTATCATTACGTGTATGTATGTATATTATTGCCACTTTCAAATTTATGTAATTCCTGTAATGTAAAATGCACAAATGTGTCTCTCATTATAATCGTACAGAGTGAAAATATAATAAAATGTATGTAGAAAAGTGTACATATGTACATATGTGTAGAAGATTCTTAAAAAAAAAAAGACAAATAAATAGTTCATACATTTGCATATTATACTGGTATACACAGTTTGATGGGAATTTTACAGGAAAATTTGTGGTTTACATAAATATGACGATAAATTTGAATTGAAACATTTCATATATGTAGTAGAAAATATACAAATGTGTGCAAATACATATGGGATATAGTACGTATGCACATTATATATTTCTAAATACTGTATATTATTTAACAAGAAAATAAACTAATCTTTAAATTTATGTATAGTACATTCAAAAAGAATAAAATTCTAAACACATAATGTACATAGTCTATACATACTTAAAGTACACTTACAATTGAAAATTATTACGAAAACCTCATACATATTACTCGCCCACTCATACACTCAATACAGATTTATATAAAATGAAATTAAAAATTTTAAATACTATCTACATACATATATCCTTTTTAAATATACATACATATATGTATAATTTTATGTACAAGGAAAAGATGAAAGTATTTTAACAACAGAGTAGTACAGTTTTCACTCCTGAAGTGATTTATTTTACATTATAAATATATTGACAAGAGAAAAACAAACAAATTTGATCCCTATCAAATCATACATAGGCATATGTATGTAAAAATATAAAAACATACATACATACATTATGTATAGACAAATATTCAATTATTTGTTTATAAAATATTTGAAGTTTTATATAACGTATTAATAGCTCATTTTAATGTGAAAACTTATACGTATGTAGAGATAACAAATGTCAAGTATATCATTACATTATGTATATGTACGAACTACAACTACATCGTGCATATAATCATATATCACACACATCGTATATTTTAATTTCATCATTAGATTTTTGCTAATGACATTTTAATAGTGTACTTACTCTAACATTTATGTACATATATAATATTTAAAATGTATAAGTATCCTATAAAAGAGTCATTTTTATGCATTCATTACAGATTTAAGGGTGTTCATTTGATCAGTTATGATCGTTATGATGATGCTCTGTTCTGTCTGATGTAATGTTTAAGAAAATAAAATATAGAAAATTTTAAATCACATGTGCTTATGTACATACATATAATATGTAAGTGTATATGCATATAATAAGAGTATCTATCACACATAATAATAAATACTTGTAAGAATGAAAATTCTTCAAATACAAATACTTTGTTTCAAGTGATTACTATAGTTATATTGTACACAAGTACTAGTCTACAGGACTGGATTTAAGCATTGTAACATAGGCGGCTGTCTAAAGCAGCACATTTTGATAGCGGCAAATTGACATAACTTTTTATTGAAGGATTTAAAATGCTTTTTGTCAAAATTCCATTTTATTTTAATGTAAAAATGAAAAAATTTATGTCAAAAATGTCAAAAAAATTCTAAAGTATAATTGCTCCTTCACTCTATACATACTCTAGAATAGTGGAGATCATTGAATTAGTAGTTAGTACGTTACCTATAGTAAACGCTACACTAGTACGAGCAGTATTTTACACATCATGTGTACTCGTATTTTCATTTTTGAGACTTCGTATATGTGAACAGTAGAAAATTTTATAAAGTGCTGCGTTCCATTGAATTAATTCAACTGCTCCGGAGTATTTCAGAGTACTCCGGAGCAGTATTATCTACCCATACTTTTATTCGCGAGCACTTTGCTATTTAGCTATTTTTCATTAAAGAGTTTTCCATTGACGAACTACTCCCAAGTACTTCAGAGCATTCAAATTAATTCAATGGATCACAGCAAAGGACTTTTGGTCCTAAATTAACTTGACTTAGATTAAATGCTATGTAAGTTCAATTGACTATTAACTTTTTTTTACATATTCATAATGATTTTTTATCTATGTTAAAGAAGTAAAATATAAAACCCGATTGTAAATATCGAAAGACGGAATAGTTTTCAATAAAAATAATAATGAAAAAATAATAATAAATGAAGAAACAAGGAAACAGGAAGAATAAAGAATTGTATATCCTTTTTTCCAAAAAAGTGTAAAACACAACCATAAAAATTATCTTATTAAATATGATTTATTTGTATTAAACCTTGGATAATATAAATACGGTACGGCGACTAAATAGAATCATCCTTTATCATACTTATGTATGCAGTGAAATCATTTTGATTTTATTAACCTTTATAATAAGATTTTTCTTTCTTTTTTTTTGTAATTTTAGAACTAAAATTTAAATTACATATTGCACGCTTCTATCCTTATCCTTAAAAATATTTTTGTTTATAATATTTTTTTATTCTGATATTTTATATGAAAAAATAATATATTATGTCAGTTACTGTATATAATATCTCTAAAAGCATCCTTAAATGATTAATGATTTTCTAAGTAGATTTAGATGTTTTTAACATAATACATACATTAAATACTCGTATAATAATGATTTCTAATTAATATAACTATAACAGTATACTGCAGATACCTATATACGAGATTCATCCATTAATGGTTGAATAGAAAAAAAATTTTTTAGTTTAAATTTATTTTTTTTAAAAACAAAATCTAAAATTAAAAATGAAATTATAATAATGAAATTTTCACATTTATATACGTTTTTTCCATTTTCTCTTTAAAAAAATTTTTTAATAAATCTGAACAGCCGTGAATGGAGGAAATAAAAGACAAAAGCCCAAATAGCTTAATAAAAAAAACCAAAATATTTAGGAATGAATATTAACAACAAATGAAATTCGATACTGTCATTCGATATTTAATTAACAAAAAAATTTTCTACGAACCTTAACCTTTAATGAGTTCTTCTAGGATTCCAGCAAAATAATAATTTATAAATTTATGTACTTTTTAGCTTCAAGTTCCTTGCGTTTTTTGGTTATTTTTTTCTTTTTATTGGATACAGTTACACAACTTCACGTGTCTCACTCTAATATTTTGTTATGTTGGCTTTTCTTTCGATTTGTTTTCTTGCCTTTTCTATTTTAATTTATTCGTTAATGAATATCGCACAAAAGTTAATTTCATTTTGCTTCTTATACATGCATATAGACATTTACGTGTATGTACATGGAAAATCTATTAGTCATCGAAATTTCCATAAAAGTTCTTTTTATTCGAATAATTTTGGTTTTTTTTTTTCTTTTTTCATTTATTTTTTGCTTTATAAAAGAAAGCAAATAATTGATAACAAAATATGTAATACTGATGGGCAAACACCAAAAATTCATTGAATCGATAATGATATAAATTACAAAGTTTTATTTATTATTTTGTTTTATTTTTTACAATTTTATCATTTCATTTCTATGTTTTATAGATACCTATACCTTAGGTATTCTTTTGTTTATCGTCAATATATACGAGAACATTAGATATAATTTAAAAAAGAAAATGAAGTAAACTTAAATACTGCTGAAACATTGACCTTTTCGATCATAGTAACATGAACAGATGTGGATATAGATATAAAGGTGAAATAAGTTAAAGTTCATTTTCATTTTACGTTCAATATTTGTACGAGGATATGCAAAAAAAAGGATGATAAAACAACAATGATAAGACGAAAGTGTTAAAATTAATTCAAGAATTAATAGAATAAATTGCTTATTTTTTAATTTATTTTTTGTTTGATTTTATTGTTTGGTATGTGTCTATAAACATGGTTTTTTTTTTTGGTAATGTTTACGCACAACAATGTTTACTTTTTGATATGTGTCGTGCTTTTTGTAAATTATTACCAGCTTTAAAAATTCTATACATAATAATGAAAAGGATGAAAAAATATATTCTTTAATGTTTTTATAATTTTATAAATGAAGTCAATATATTACGTCATTCACATTATTATGTATTATGCACTTGTATGTGTAAAGTGTTAGTGTATGTACAAAAGTAATCAATACGTTCATTAGAATTTTGTGCCATCGCCCATATTTTATAATTATTATTATTATTATTATTATTCATAATTTAACGTAATTGTCATAGTTATTAAAGTTTTAACATACTTATACGATTATTATTAATAAATGTGTGTATGTATATACTTTTTTCACATAAACACACACACACACGCGCGCGATAAAATTTATTTTAGTGGGTATTACAATATCGAATCGTATATAATATGAAAAATATTTACATAACAAATTTCTATATAAAATTCGATATTATTTTAAAGGCCAAACAAACAACAATAGTATGGAAATAAAATAAAATACATACTATTATAATGAAAATGAAAAACAAAAGCAAAGACTTACATAAAGTATAAAATCATAATAAATATGAAATACTCATTAAATATAGATACATATGTAATATGAATATTTTTATATTGTTTTATTATTATATAATTCGAGTATGTATGTACATATATATACGTATATTTTTTTATATATTTATGGTATAGAAACACAAGAAAAAACAAAACAAATTTTAATATCATATGCCTACATTATATGTATATAATATACATATAACTTGCGTATACATACATTTACATAATATGTATATAAAATTTTAGTAAATATTCAACTCATATAATCGTATAATAATCATGAAATCATATATGGTACTCGTAATAAAAAATATCTTTAGGGTTGATATGTAATAATAATAATAATAATAATAATAATATCAAAAACATTCAAATATATAAACAAATATTTTTCATTCAAAATTGATGGGGATTGTAGAAATTCAAATATGTACATATAAAAATTCATACATAATGTACATTTCTGTATATACATATGTACATATAATAAGTATATATATACTCGTATGTTATATTAGTTGGTTATGTATTATTTTGATGTAGGTAGTATATTGTAGTTTTTATTTATTTTAATATGCGATGATAGTGAATTTTCATATTTGAAAAACCAAAAAACCGAAACAAAAAACTTACAAAATAAAATATAAAATAAATTTATACGATTACTACACATGTGTATATGTGTGTACATGTATGGTATAATTTAGGCATTATCGTATACATTGAACCAATAAAAAAATTTACAAAAATCAAAAAAGGAAAAAAAAAATGGATATATAAAAACTATATAAAAAAGGCATTCAGTTTTTCACATCGTATATCGTAACATATACAAGCATACGAGTATTATATATGTATATAAGTACATATAATATGGGAATTTATGTTTTTTTAAATTATTTTTAGCTTTAAACTGAAATCATAAATATACTATATATATCTATATATTACCGTTACATATTATATAGATAGATATTTTAAGGAAAATTTTCAATCGTATACGATTACGAATATCAAGTGCACATATATGTACATTTTTACTTTAATTTTCGCAATCTCAATGTTACATTTTGTTATGTTCAATAAATAGAATTACCATAAATTACCCATATTCATTATATAAAAAGTATATTCATATAAATTATTTTTTAATTATATTTCTTCTCAATTTTTTCTGTATTGATTTTTTATTCTATAAAATATAAACAAAATGAATGAAAATAAAAAAAAAAAACACATTGCCAATTTTATAATAAATAATAGTATTCAAGAAAATCTAAATGCGTAAAAGGAAACATAAAGTAATTTAATTAATTAAAACATAAAGTACTATACATATGCTTTTTTTATGTATCAGTTAATTTAATTATATATACATATTTTCATATATTTAACAGTTTTATGTAAGTTTACTTGTGTATGTGAAAAATTTTATTTTTACTCATATTGTTGAATGAAAAGATTTTAATGTTCCTTTCTTCATTTCATTTCATTTTATTTTATTTTTAACTTGCATAAATAAAATCAATATATGTACATTTACGGTTATAAGGTTATGTCTGTTATATAAAAAGGAAAGAGTATACAGTTATAATGAATTTATAAAATTTTGAAAGATCTTTTAAAAGTAAAAAAAGAAAAAGAAGAAAGAAAAATTTTTAAGGAAAAGGATATATAGCTAAAATCAATTCATTTATTTATAAAATTTTATTATTTACTATATACAGAAAATATTAACAATTATATACATACACAAATGTCCTTATAATTATAATATATATCTGTATATGATATGATAAGATAAAAATGTCACAAATAACAGCGATGTATAATAATAATAATAATAAGAGTATACAATAAATTTAAGGACGAATTTTATTTATATAATTGATTTGAAATCGAATCTATCGATATACACATGTGTATGTACATATATATATTGTCAATAGTTCATAAAATGTTTCAAATATTACATATAACAGGAAATATGTACATACATCTACACATACATTTCTACATAGGATGCATAGATATATTTATCTGTTATATATGTATACATTTTCTATTCAAAAATTATCAACATTTTAACAATAATTCCGAACAGAATAATAAAGTTCATCATTTTATTTTATTCAAGAATTTTCAAGGATAAATCTGAATACACAAATAAACACATATGTACTATTGTTCATATTTATAAATATACGTATTCTTATATAAAATATGTATAAATAAGTATACATATTTGATTATTTAAATTTGATTTAACTAAGTATGTACATTATACATATTATAATATTATACATTCCCAACATTACTGCTTACATTACATATAATATATCTTATATACAAGAATACAAGACTAATAATATTTCCTGTTCATAGTTTCCAATATTATGTAATGTAGATTGAAGTATATGTAGTAAGTAGAGATGTAAAGATTTCAAGCATGAAATTATGTACTGTGTGCAGTACTTATAGTATTGGCACTACGAAACTTATATAAATATACGCATACAGCTGAATAGCATTATTAACAAAAACTTTGTTATTTACTTATACCATCTTATACATATATATATATATATATACTCCTATGTGTAAGTATACACATTTAATTATGTGATCTAAAATTGCAACGAACATCCTTATCTTTTTCACCGCAATAATACAATAATAATGATAAGAAAATTTTCATTCCCTTGAGAATTACTTACTTACAAACAACTCAGTATATATAAAGAAATAAATTTACTACATTTACATATACTTGTAAATATGTATTCTGCCTGTTTAGCAAATATAACTGTATATAAAAATAGTAGCATATTTGTATAAGTAAAATATTACAAGATGCAGAGAAGAATCTTATGATAAAAATAAAGAAATCATTTCATTATATTGTGTACTATTTTCTTTTCAACTCAACTATGTAAGTACTCAAAATGAAGTCGATTCAATTTATTTTCTTTATTATTGATAATTGTATAAGAATATGAGGAATATGCGGAGTTATGTGATGGTGTTAAACTTCTTTAAATATAAATTATTTTCCCTTGAAGTTTTTTGAATTAGCACACACATAGAACAGTAGGTGTAAAGTATTGTCGAACGATTCATTTGTATCAATACAAAAATCTAGAATTTATTTTATAGATTTAGATTTTTACCTAACATAATTATATTTTCAGCATCATCATGTTGGCACTACAGTCCATGAAGAACCATCGCCTCTTGCAGAAGCCACCGCCACTCAGCTCTATCGCTCTCTGTCTGTTTGCAATTCTTCACCTTTAGTCTTCGTAGATCGTCTGTCACATCATCCCACCAACGTTTCCCTGGTCTCCAGATAGGTCTTTTCATAACTAAATTTTGGAGTTAGTAATTTTAGATAATTCATTTTTATGTTTAAATCCATACTATTTGCAACCAGATTTTGACTTTATGACAGTCTTATAGCTTGTAAATAATAGATAGAGTCTAATCTCAATCATATAGTCACAGGCACAGAATGTAATCAATCAAATTATTCATTAATCATATTTAATCTTTTATATATAGTGTAGTAATAGCATTTCTTTTTAATTTCAGGTCATTTAAAATAAAACGAAAATAGCATTTCATAATTAAAGGATTTACGCATAAAACACACACACACATACACAGACACAGTTTAAAGCTTCGTTAAGTTTTTTCTGAAAATTTTTCATTTTTATTTTTTCTTTTTATTAAAACTATAAATAAATAAAGGAATACTCGTAAGGAATAGATACTTAATGTGATTTCCTTTTACATATTAACAAATTTCCCCATAGAAATTTTACACAAAAATTGAATTTAGGTTTTGTCCTTTTCTTTTTATCCCAAACATATACATTATTATGGTATATTCAAATATTTTCCTTTTTTGTAATTTGATTTTTTAACAACAAATTTTCATATCTGTTATCCAATATACACACAAATATTGATAGTACTTTATGCATTGGGAATTACATTTTTTTTTTCAAAACAAGGTATATATACTCGTATATAGTAGTATTTGACGAATAGAAAATAGAAAATTTAGTCCCATTTTACAAAATTTTATGTATAATATAATATTTTATTATTCGTTTTTGTTTACCATGTTGATTATATGCGAGCATCCTTTTTATAAAAATTTACATTATAAGTATATTAAAACATATTTAACTGATTTAATGCAAAAAAAAATTGTTTCTCTGAAAATTTCTTCATTTTAAAAATATCCTTATTTCTCTTGTTTTTTTTTTCTCGCTATTATTGTAAATATATTAACGCAATTCAAATAATTAAAGAAAGGACAACAAACAATCACATATACTAATACCTATTACACATTCTTATTTTTTCCTGAAGCCCTGAAGATTTGAGCAGAACCTTACATATTAGACTCGTAAAATACATATTTTATAGTAAATTCATCTTGATTTTATTTGTTTTTCTGATATAATTGAACCATTTCGATAAAAGAACATTTTTAATACCGCAGACAATTAAATCGAAATTGTCTTTGGAATAGTATAGTAGAGTTAAATTGAATTGTCTGAAATATGACGATGACATTGATGACGCGATGATAATGATAGTAACAATGTGATAACGAATGCAAGAAAAATAAATTAAAATGATGAAAATTATTAAAATTGGTCGTGTAAAATCTGAATGAGAAATCGTAAAAAAAGAAAAATAATTTAAAAATAATAGGGAATGAAAAATGAAGAGAAAAAATAATCGTCGAAAAAAAATGTGCATATAATAGATTGTATGTAAACGAGATACGAGTGCAAGGACACTAAAGAAATAATAATGATAATAGAATTTTTTATTCTTCGGTTGGGTATCTACGACATGTACAAGGTTTAATAACGACGGTGGCAATGATAGATAGTTTCTAAATTGATTTTTTTTTTTTTTCAATTTTTTTTCTTCCTTTAATATTTTTTGTTTGTTTTATTATCGTCAGTTCGAACCAATTTTTACAACACGAGTATCTATTTTAGTATTACTTCTATAGATTATACGAGAACATGTATTTAGAATAGATTATCTTTTCATATTTATTTTATTTTTTTATTTTTTTTTTCTTTGTTAAATCTGTTCTTGATAAATCAATTGTAATAGTTTGATGAAAACATTTGGCATGAAAATACCTTCTGAAATTAGCTTTTTTCCTAAGCTCACGAGTATGTATGGTTTTTGAATTTATTTCAAGTGAAATTATGACAGAAATAACTTAATTTTGAAGTGTATTTGGATATTTTGATTCAGAAAAATTGAAATTTAAATTTTCCTTAATAACATTGTTGGAAGTTAAATGGACATTATTATGCATGTGTTCATAATTTTAAACATGAGAATTAGTAAAATTTTATTTTACATCTGAAAATGATTTATCTAAAATCTTTCAAAAATTATTTTTCTAAATAAAGATAGACATAAAAGTAATTTTTAGTGATTTTATCGTTTCATTCCTCATTTATTTGTGGCAGTAATATCAATTTTTATTACTTTTATTCCTCTTTTTAAAAAAAAAAAAAAATTTTATAGTCCAAGCAGTGTATAGTCCATAATATCAGCCTACTTCAGTTAGTAAATTTCCTCTATTCAACATTCGTTTTACCTTCTCGCTTTCCTTCAATATAAAAATTGAAACATAAAAAAATTTGATTATTATTTAATACAGAGTATACAGACAGATATAACTGATAAGTTAATATTCTGAAAACAAAAAATTGATATAATAAAATAAAGATAAAAAATACAGTCAAATCTTCACCAATACACAATGCTGTACGGGTATATATATACGTTCAAAAAAATCAAATGTTTTTATTATACTCATTTTAAAGTAGTGTAAATACACACTTAATCGTAATCATTCGAGAACTCGTATTCGTAAGTATCCTAATATGAAAATAAATCGTAAATAAATGAGTTATAATCTATTATAATAAATAATATTGTACACATAATAGGATTGTACACACACGTGTCAACCAATACAAAAATAAATACAAATTCCTTTGTCATATTATATTTATTTGTATTCAAAATGTGCGATTTATTTCGTCGTATATGTGAGTATAATACCAAAATGGTACAGATAATAAACAATCACACATTACATAATAATACTAATCAAAGATTATTATATTGTGTCTTTTGTAGATAAATAATATTGTGCGTATATAAGAAAATTATACAATTTACGATAATAGAAAAAGAATAATTTCATTAAATTCATTATGTCCGCACAAATAATATAATGATGATTTGGAAAATGAATAAGTATATCTACAAAATAAATAAAATATACATATATTCACTCTCTGTCTATTACTTGTACATATACGAGGATATATTAAAAATACCCGATGATTACAAGAAAAAAACAAATGGGAAGAAAATAAAAATAAAAATGAATGAAATAGTTAATTAAATTAAGATGAAATTTATTTTACTTTACCAGGAAAATATGTAGGTACATACCTAAATCAGTAAATATTAGTACATACTAGCATGATAATATTATTTGGAAGAATAAAATGAATGGTACTCATATACGAGTATATTTGATATGTCGGTTTGGCTGTGTAGTGTCGAAAAATTTTCTAAATCAAATCAAAATTTCTATTCTGTACAATTTTCTGTTTATTTATTTATTTTATTCAATTTTTTTTTTTTTCTATTTTTTTTCTGTTTATTTTTATTTTCATTTGTTATTGTAATTCAGTATATCTTACTACGTATATAAATGTTATATTAGATATCTATACATTATACATACACCTACATTTTTCATTCGAATAAGATTGCAGTAGGAGTGGGATGAATTGAAATTAGAATTATGATCGATTTTTACTAAAAGAAATTTTCAATTTTTTTTCGTACTGTATATCGTAACAGTATTTCAATTTCAATTTTATTTTTTCTTCCTTTTTTTTCAT
Source organism: Villa cingulata (assembly GCA_951394055.1). NCBI lineage: Eukaryota > Metazoa > Arthropoda > Insecta > Diptera > Bombyliidae > Villa > Villa cingulata. The sequence goes on along the minus strand of OX596021.1, from coordinate 32,346,546 downwards.
CTTTCTTTGTTTTCCTATTCCTGTTAATATTACTGTACAAACATAGATACAAAAGTAAAAATAAACGACTATACGAGTATATAAGTTTTTCTTATTCATTTAAATGTATCCAAAAAATTTTCCATTAACAATAGAATAAAAAAAAACAAAATGTAATTCATCTCCATGGAAATATTTTTGATTTTCAGTATTTTTTTTAGGTTTCTTTTTTGTCCTTCCTTTTCGCTATTACATTACTCGTAGTAGATTCATAGTTGATTGTCCAATATCCTTGATTCTTATACTGTTACAAATACGGAATACTTTTAGTTATTTTAGTTTGAATTTCGTTTTCGTATAGATATCCTGACATTACATATACCACGTTATAGATATTTTTTAAATCATTTCTTTACACCATTTTTATTATGTGAGTGAATGTTATTTTTTACATACCATTCAATATAGGATTTATACGGACTTTTGTGCTATTGTGTAGATTTACATTTACCAATTTACCTAAACATATACCAACCAAATTACATTTATATACATATGTACACACTTCTATACCGTATCAATGCTATTATTATTGAATTGCCATTATACCACATAAAAACAATAAAGATTTGAACAATAGAATAAATAAAATTAACAAAATAAAAAATGAAACAGAAACGAAAAACTAAGTTACCCAACTCGTTCTCCTCCACCTTTTTCAATTTTTGTTTTTTATTTTTGTTTTTTCTCTTGATTCAATTCAATTCTTTGTAAATATAATACACTGGTACTACAGTACGTTTCTCAATTATATTTTGATGTATACATAATTTTACTTATTCACATTCATATCATCACAAGCTTCCTTCCAGTAGATATACTGCGTACAATATATCACATACTTTCATACCTTACTTACAGTTACAGTTCATTTGTTCTTCTGGTTTTCTTTTATTTTTTGTTTTTCTTCATTTTCTTGTCTTCCATTTTTATTTCGTTTCTTTTTTTAATGAAAAATAAATGTACATAAATACAATAATGTCACTCATACAGTAGGTATTATGTACTGTATTACGTGATACGTGATCCTATAATACATCGGTATAGTAAATGGTAATGGAGTGGTAACACATTTTTTCTTGTCCATTTTGATGATTTGTTTCGTACTACATATGAAAAATAAAGAATGGTGTTGTTGGAGTAACATGTTTACTATACTGCGGAAAATAAAACCAATACAACTCTGATACTGATGATGATTGGAATGAAAACTAGTAGTAGATATAGTATCGCTCTGTTTATGATAGGAATAGAAATTTAAATGATTGTATATTGTATAATGTATAGTTGGTATTAGTTTTCTATATAATTGTAGTACAATTTTTTCCTTCATTTATTTTTTTTATCATCATTTCTTATACTTTATATCATTTCCACTTGATAATGTCTTTTTTTTTTATTATATTTTATTAACTGAAAAGCATACCACCACACCACTATAAGAATATTCGTATAAAAAATGTATGTAGATACATCTATAATTCACAATAAAATATTATTTCTTGTACCATCCTACTCGTACACTCGTTGTAGGGAATAAACTACCAACCTCATAACAGAATAAGATAAAGATAGAAATGTAAAATTTTCATGAAGAAATCAAATAATACTATGAAACGAAACATAAGTACGAACATAAAATAAAATAAAATGAAAAAATTGCTTGGGCTTATGGTTTAAGAACAATGAGTATATTATGTAGAACTGTTGTATGTGATATACGTAAGTGGAAAAAGAATTAAAGAAAAATTCAAGATCATTCCTGAGTCCTGACCTAAAATAATTCTGTACATTTTTTTTTTCATCCAGATTTTTTTCCTTTTTTATTTTTAGTAGAAAGTTAAAGAGAAAAAATCAAAAGAATAAATGAAACTACTTAATTCAAAAGCTTAAAAATAGCATATCTATATACATATGTATAACTCATATTAAAGCACTCATTTTATCTAACATAAATACATACGAGTATCTAAATGTATGTATATGCCATGTTATCTGTGTACATACATAAATACGAGTATTGTACACATACCTGTCCTGTATGACTCTGTGTATAATGTATTTTAAGATAAAAAATGAAATGAAAAATAATATAAAAAAATTAAATTTCGATTTTCTACATTTATTTTATAACAAAACAGATGTAAATACATGTATAGAATTTATGTACAATTTATATACCTATACTCGTATATCTACACATACAATTGTATTTATGTATAAGCAGATATACGCATTGTATTTTTTTCTTTCTTTTTTTTTCGTTTTTGTTTTTTGTAATATTGGTAAGGAAACATGACACAAAAATTGATTGTGGTACATCTGCTACATTAATTCAAATTACGTATAATAACAGCAACATTTATGTAGTACCTATACTTATATACGTTATAAAATGCTAGTGAATATAATAAAAATAATCATATACATATATTATTCGTATCTACATAGATATGTATGTATATAAGAATGTAAGAAATATGTACGTATGTACGTGCATCTTTAAGTTACAAATCTATATACGTATATACGTATATATATACGCGGGTACATATTCATCGTGGTTTTTATTATTGGAAAGTATCGTTACATTATTTAACTTATGTAAGTATATTAGAATCATACATGTGTGTATGTGTATGTAACAAAATTGTATTATCATATACATGTACACAATCACATCCTATACGTCTTATCTTAAAGCTTTTATTGCAAATATATCAGGATTTTATTGTATTGTTCTGAATGTTTTTGACATACATACACAATCATACCTATTCGCACATACTTAGATTATGGTTTTGCAAAAAAAAAAAAAAAAATTGCACGACAAATAAAAAGAAAAACATTCAAATTTTTCTTTTAAACACAATTTAAAGTTTGAAAAGATTCTATATAGAATTTACATAGATTTTCTTTTCATTACTATACATATACTGCATGTGAATATTACGCAATCTGTCTACTAGATTTACTTATATGTTTTGTTTTTATTTTCTTTTGAAAAAATTAAAATTCTTATATTCTCTTACTACAAACAGATCTTATGTATATGTATCTAGAATAATAATTATTTGTGTTAGTTATAAGAATATTTTTGTATATAGTGTATGTATGTATGGTAGTATTATCACGGATAATGTCATTCACCTTTTTCAATTGAACTACTTATTACATATAAATGTTCTGTAGAGTTATAAATTTCTTATCTTGAACTCTCTTAAAAACTATAGTTTCTCTCAAAACATAATGAAACATAAAAATGAAAATTTCTCAATTGTTAATTCACTACATCTGCACTAAAATCTACAATCGTAGATAAAAACAGAAAGGATATAAATAATAAAATCTAGAATGTATGAATGTATAATTTATTTATATTATAAACTGCACATACATATGTAATGTACATATGTTTAAATACGAAAATTTTCTGATCATACCCGTAAAAGTACCTATCTATGGTCCTTATATCATCCTACATCCTATTATGCAATAAATAAGAAGAAAAGTTTGGAATTACGAAATTTTCTTAAACTTTTTCCCAACTTTATTCTTTTTGTTGGGTTTTTCATTTTATTTTTATTACTTTTTTGTTGTTGTTGCTTTTGATTAATTTTATTTTTTTCTCTCTTCTTGTTGTAACATGACTAATAGCACTTACAAGTACTTCACAAAAAACTAAAAGTAAAAAAACAACATTTGTCGTTCATTTATTGTAGTATTGGTAGTAAATATACATAGTAGTATTGGTAGTAAGTATATAGCGATAGGTAAATTATGTATGGGAGAATAAACATGAATGAGAATAAATTTTTGTTATATGCGAGGGATTTTATATGTTTTGTAAATTTTCAAATTACATTTATTTGTATCTACGTACATACGTGTATGTATTACCATAGAATAATAAAGGTGTGTAGCTTTATTATTCTATCGTATTACACAGAAATATATGTAAGTACACACAGTCTATAATTGTACACATAGTGAGTGCTTTTAATTTTTTTATAAGTATATGTAAGTGCCTATGTTTGTATTTCGTTGCCTAAATTATAGAAACAACTATAAAAATATTTCAGTTCTAATATACAAAAGGATACTATAATTTACGGAAAATTTGTTCATCATTGTTTTTCGTTTATTTAAAAAAAAAAAACAATAATAATAAAATTCATTAATAAGCACTTAAGGGATTTTGCAAATAAAAAATAAATAAATTCAAAGTTCTGTTTAAAAAAAAAGAACGTAATTTCCGTAATAAAAATTTCATTTTTTTTTTTCTTGTAAAGTCACAAAGGTTAAGATAATTATTATTCTCCTACAGCTTACATTCTTAAAAATGTGCAAAATAAAAAATCGGGATACTGGAAAAATAAAAATTAAGGTACATAAGGTACATTACATAGGTACATGGGTACGTGATTTAAATATTTTCCTTGCAATTAACTCTTTACATATGGCCACCTTCTATAAATACGAGTACACATGAATTTTAATTCTGCCTGTGCCGCTTTATAAATCCTATTTAATATACGTTGGTGTTGGTGGTGATGGTGGTGGGCTGGTAATTATCTCAAACGAACAATTTTTATGAATTTTTGCTCTCTGTTCACAATAGATATACACATACTGCCAGTACGCATACTGCCAGGACACATACACTCATCTCATAATTATTTGCGAATTTATATTCGAGAAGGCACAAAAAATTATACCTATGCCTATTATGAATAAAAGAATAAAATTGCGTTTATAAAAAAGGATTTAAACGTAAACAAGAAAGAAAAAAATAGCAGAGAAAATAAAAAAGAAAATTATTAATTAATTCTTAAGACGTAAACATACTTATAATTACACACGCAGCACAAATGTACGTACATAAAGCGATATTCATTCATATAATCGTACATTATACATACGCAACACATAGACTTCGCGTCGTTTAAAATTACTAAAGGTTCATTGCATTTTTCCGCTTGTGATGATATAATTGAAAAATGAAACTGCTGATTTTAATTTTAATTCTATTCTGCATCATAAACATCATCGTAATATCTATAGCTACTACGCCTGCTGTATAAATTTATATTTCTATTTTCTATCTTTATAATATATCTATTTGTGTTATTTTGTTCATCGGTATGGCGTATATAATCGTACATAAATGATTGTAGATTAAAAACAGTTTCTTTTTCATTTTTGATTATTTCGCGTAAATAAAAATTTTTTTTAATATTTTTTTGTTTCCATATTTTTATCAGAAATTGTTCCTTTTCCAATGTACATATATATACTCATAGCTCGTAGTGTAGTTAAGTATATGTATAGTACGTGGTAATATCTAAAATCATCCATATTATTGAAAATAATGTGCAGATCTATACATATAATACTCCGTTTGTAGATGCCCAACGTTAAAGTATCAGAATATATCCTTAGTGGCATAATAAATTCAAGAAAATATGTACGTTTAGGGACGTGATCTAATTCGAATATTAAATGAATACTCTTATATGCAGAGACGTACGTATATATGTTTGTATTCGTATACACATAATTTTGTAAATATGTACGTGTATGTATAGATATGTATAATAGTTTCAGGGTTATAGATAAAGAGTCAATGAAAATCAATAATTTCCATATAAGTACCAAAATATGTGGGCGTATAAAATTTCTGAAGAAACAAAATTAAAATGAAAATGTAAAATCCTCTTCATGAATACAGTGAGAAAATTTATAAAATTAAATCAAATTTAATAGCATTTATATATTTAGGAAAAAATAATTCGAGTACATTCTAGTGGAATTCATATTCTGCTCCTCATAGACAGAATCTCAAATATTTACAGTTGGGAATACACATATAATTTTTTTTTTTTTTTTTTTTTTTGAATATTCAAAAAATATATAAAATTAATAATAATGTTTTAATACTTTATAATGATGGCAATAATATTCGTCAGTCGTACACATACTCACATTGTATAGAATTAAATTTTAATTGACCCAATTTATACTATTAAATACATCCAACAACACAACATATGTAATCTTCGTATTTATGTATACATTACGACGACAAGATACGAGTACCCTACGAGCATATTTTGATTGGCATATTTCAGTTTCAACAATTTTTTTAATTGTAGTAAATATAAGTATAATAGAATGTAGGTTAGTCAACTATAGTTCTAGGCACATACATATATGTACAGTACACGTACATTGTAGGTAGATGAATGGGAGGTGATTATGTACTCGTGTATATATCATTCAAAATTTTAATATCACTATAAAACTTTAATGGAATAAATAATGCCAAAAAGAGGAAAGATGGTTATATATACACGTAAAATATGCATAAATATCTATACACAAACAAATATAGAAAGAGAGTATCATTAATTTACATACAAACATATACACATACATATGAACAATCGTCCATCATTTTTTTGACGTTTATTAAATTTATATGAAAAGTAGAAAATATGTAATTTTTTTTTTTTTTACAATATCCATTTATTTAATTTTATTAAAAGTAATGCAACATACATATACTTCAAATACGATCCCAAAACACAAATATTCACGAGTACAGATTTTAATTGCTTACATTACATATGTACATATTGTAGTAGAGTGAGGTTGGAATTATATAAAAGGTTTATGTGCTTTATGTTTCTATGTGTAAAATAAAAACAAAATCAGAAATGAGAAAATAAAACATAAAAAATATCGAAATAAAAATCGAAAATTAACGAAAATACGAAATTTAATGTTTAATGTTGTGTGAACGAATACACTTATTAGTTAGTAGTGTAGTAATAATTCTCATTCATAATGTTCGGTGGTACTTTGTATGTTACTCTTCTATCTTTCCACTTTCTCTTTTTGTTGGATAAAAATTTTTTTCGAATTATTTCCAAATTATACGTATAGCACTAGCACATAAATCACTGAAAGAAAAATTAAAAATTATAAGTCCTACTTGGGCTATTCAAATCTGCAGCTAATGGTCGATTAAATTTCTATATAAAAAACGATAAAAATAAAATAAAACAAAATGAAATGGAAGGAAATGTATTTGCCTTTAAAAATAAAGATATACTTATGTACATACATACAATTCTCATATATATAAATGAATATTTTTTTCAAAATATGTATATGTTATTCGTGCGTACATTGATACTTCTACAGATTTGCTATTTCATTTTGAAATTCAGTAAATTCATAAATTAAATTAACCATTAAATCTATTGATTTTTATATATCCTTTTACAAATTACATTTGATTTATGACGATATACAAATGTACAACAAATACATACAATATTTTTATATGTATGTGTATCCTTTAATTCTATTACGAAAATTTTATTTTCAGTACTCTTCTCGGTAATAATTTAAATATGCACATACTAGTACGTACGCACATATAACTGTTATCATCAGAAATTTTGTTAATTCAGATACAAAAGGATATACAACATACACTTTAAACACAATTCGGAAGTATCTTTATTTTATGCGCAAAAATAAAAAATTGAAAAAAAAAAAAAAACGAAAGATTAATCTAAAATTTGATCTCAACTTTTAGAAAAATATTTAAAGGAATCGCATCCTTATTTTATTGCTTATTGTACAGATATAATTTAAAACTTTTATATTTGAGTCAAAAAATAAGAAAAAATTATTCTCGTATTTATGATTTTTTTTTCCTCATATTTTTCATAAATTTTTTTTTTATTTTCGATAAAATTTATGAGAAGCCACAACTTTTTATATATATAGGTAACGTGGTAATGTACTTTCAGTTCGAAATGTACAAACAAACATATGAATGCGTGCGTATGTGTATACCAGTAATATTTTGTGTTTGAAAAAGTATATACAACATACTCATATACACACATTTCTTTTATGGTATTAATATAAAACACATTAAAAGAGTTACTGATTGATGCATTTGGATTTAGTCTATTTAACACTTACGTACATACTATGTATATGTTGTACATGCTCGTATATTGCTAGACTTACATGTATGTAAGTTGCTATAAGGAAACGTGACTAGAAATTTAATTTATATGTTATTGCACATATACATTGAATTCCTCGTTTTATTTTTTTATTTTATTTTTTTTTTTTGAATTTTTTGTTTTTATTTTATTTTTTCAAGTATTCAGTAAAGTAATAAAATTATATAGGAAAGAATATAATGTAGAGATAAATGAAGAATAGGGTGGATTCATAATGAAAAGAAATCGAACAAAATAATTCTACACGTGTACGCAGATATACATTTTAATCCACTTCCTACATTCTGTAAATAATAAAAAATATATATATATAAAATGTCAAAATATATCCTTTTTTAATTAGGAATACATTTTTTTTTTTTACTAAAAATCGGTTATAATTGAAAAATTAACCTATATAATATAAAATTCGTTTGAGTACATCTGCATATTATATATATGCATGTAGACACGAAATGGCGAATATTAAATATAAAATGAACGAAAATTTTTGTAATATATAGTACTCGTACTTCACACCGTCACTACACACTTAACACATCTTTTGTGAATTTAAAATTACTAAACTGTCAATTGTAGAAGAAGTGAAAAATTTATTTTTTACACATGCATACACACATATACATACTTACACATCTCTATATAAAAATAAATTTAGAGCTGTTATATAATACAGATACATTTATCACATATTTTATGTATTTATTTGCTAAAAAAGAACGTTATTTTTAATAATATATTACGATACAAGTATAATGTTCTAAAATAAAATAAAATTTAACTTCTTCTTGTATCCTTTATTATTTTGGTTTTACATACTGTTTTTATTTTTATTCGGCTAAATAAAGTAGAAATTTTTTATTTTGCTTGTGTTTGTTTTGTTTTTGCCTTTTCTATACAAGCATAATACACAGAAAGAAAATACGAGAAGTATTATTTTTGAAGATTATACATATCATGATATAGACTTCTATTTTCTGAATTTATTTATTTTATTACTAAATTTGTATACTCGTACCTTCCGAAAAATATAAATTACAGAACGAAAATGAAGAAGACATAAGATATTGAAAAAAAAATACAAACAAACGAACAACCAAAAACATTTATTTTCGTAATAATAATTTACGCATTCATACACTCATTATTCCCGTCTTACTTCTTGTATTTATATAGCAAGTATTACATATATACTCGTATATATATCATTTTCTGGTGAAATTATTTTCTTAATTAATCAAAAATTTTCATATTTTTTCGAATAAATATAATAGACATTCGTATAAACACATTTAGGGATATATGCATACTCGTACTTATAACATCTATTATCTACCTATACAGAGCCGATTTTAGTGTTTTGGGCGCCCGGTGCACTTCTAAACTTTTCGCCCTCTAGATTGAAACATTACTATTTTAAACTTTAATTTAATTTTTTTTTTTATTATAGCAGCACAAAATTACAATTTCTATTTCTTTCATAGCGAAAAAAAAAGCCAAGGCTATAAAGGAATATTGAACAACAGAAAGAAGAAAAACTGAATTTTATATTAGTAAACAGACAAATCTGGCTTTTATTTTGACCAAATCCAGTCTTTTAAAAGTTATCATGAAAGTAGTACCAATTGCAGAATTTATTCTTGACTCATTGAAGATTTGTGATTTGTAAATTTATTTTCTTAAAACGGATATTTGATTTTCATTATGTCCTTATTCACGCCCCGACATTTGGCGTCCGGTTATAGTGAACCATTTCAACATATGAAAGAACCGAATATATATATAACCTATATATGTATATATATATTTCAGTGTAGGTAGATATCGTATATAGAATAAAAATAATTCGTATATGTACACATGAAATAAATATCTACGGCACCCTACAATAAATGTACAATAGAAAATATGAAAGAGGACAATTACATCGAAATTTCTTCAATTTGTATAATTAAAATTTTGTAGAATTTTCCCAAAAATAAATTAACTTTTAGGAAAGAATCTTTTATTTTTCTCAGTATATCCTTGATGTTGAATACATATTACGATTTCTTGTATTAAATTTTTCGAAATATTAAATTCACCGTATACTCTCAGCTAGAATTGCTCAATTTTTTATTACCAGAGTACATTTATTATGAAAATTATATTCATCAATAAATTCACATCGAAAAATAACATTTTGTATGTGCATATATGTTGTGTCAATTTTACGTGTATTTTTTACCTAAGTATGTGATACTTTTGAAAATTAAATTCTTTTATCTGACTACATGAAAAGAAATATTCGTGTACATTATATACAAGTACAACAAATAAATGTTTTTGATTAATTATGCTGTGTATATATGTATATGTAACATGTGAGTTTTACATAGGATGCCAGATAATAATTAAGATAATAGAATTTCATTATGTTTTCCCCGAATTTGATGAAAACATGAGATCAACTTAAGAATTAAAGAAAAATATATATATAGTTACAAATACATATGCATACAAATACAAATACAAATACTAATGCACGTCTAAAAGAATATAAATTGACTGACATAGGCAGCTAGAATTTAATTAATTTACAAAAATACATGAAGACATGAAAATGCTCATATGTACATAATTAAAATTTACCACATGAACTCCTATACATACAAAGATTAGTTTTTGTTTGTGTGTGGTTATAAAATAAATTTGTAATTAAAGATAATCATTTATAGATAAAAGGATATAACGTAATATGTAATATTTTATTGCAGACAATGAATATTCTTGTGAATCTACAAATATCAAATTTATGCATCAACAATACACATCCAGCCAGTTCTTCTTCTACGCTGCTAGCCCATCGCTCAACCTGCTGTAAGAGAACCATATATAGTACCCCTATATAATTTTTCCATGACAATGTCAGTTACCAGGGTCCACCACCACTATAGAAAGTAAAGTAATCACTTGATAACGCGCGGAGATGTCGACCACATACCTTTTCGTTAGTCAATCAGTTGTTCAGTCCTTCAAATTAATATAGAACAATATAGAATAAAATAAATTTAATATCGGACATTTTGCAGCATGAAATTTTAAAGTTATAAAGAATCGAATTTTTGCAGTACATAAGGTATCATGTACATAGATGGCTTTTGGTTTATTGCGCTGCAAGTTACACATTTCCATAACGTACGTCTCTATCACAATTTTTTTTTAAAATTTCAACAAAAACCGTAACAAATAATAGCCCTACTTATATAACCGTATATATACGATTCTTCTTTATAAAGATATGCACTCGTAAAAACATAATTTCCTATTAATTATTTTATGATCAAAATTTGTAATACAACCAAATTATGATTAACTGAATCACATAAAAATAAAAGTGATAACGACAAGTTAATGACAAAAAAAAAAAAAACAATTTAAGCTATATGCAATCCGTACTCATAATGTATACATGTATTGATGTTTGAGGAAACTAAGTATATACGTAAATTTATTTGAAAGCGTTATAAAAAATACAAAAAATATAAACACCATACATCCATCAAAGATTAATAGCCTTCGAAACCTTCATATTTTACATGTGTTAATAGTAGCGCTTTTATTTATCATTTCATCTAGAATTACTCGACTTTTAGTATCCTGTTTTATTTATTTATTTATTTTTTTTTTTAGCTTTTTTTTTATTTGCAGTTTTTGTTAGTAAATTTTATTCAGTTCTTACTTGTTTAAATTTTAATAATTTTTATATTTTTTTGAGGTAACAGTAAATGAAATTTTATTGACAAACAAAAAACAACACCACAGCATCTATATATCCATCTTATACGCACATATGTATGTATTTACGAGTACTTATATCATTTACAAATTATAATAAAGAATTTTTTTTTCTTCCTGCTCCACCATTTTATATTTATATTTTACATATTATTTTGTTAAATTTTCGGGTTTCGGGTTACAAGATAATTCTTAATAAAGTAAAATGATATAAAAATTATACATTTACGAAAAAAATATTTAAATTTTAAAAATGAAAAAGAAAAAGTTTTTAAACTTATGAAATATATCCTTGATTTATTATTATTTTATATTTATAGAATATCCTTAATTTAATAGAATATACTTATAAGATCGTTTATAATAAAAAGTGCTTCTAAGAAATAGATAAAAGTTTTGTAGTAAATTTTGTGATACAAATAAACTCTGTCCTTATCTCTGTTCCTTATTAATACCTCTGCTCCTTTACTTAAAATATACATATGTAGATATATTTACAATGTCAACTATATGATTTTTAGTATTTTTAGTATTTTTCTAAAAAAGGATTTTTCATTAAAAAATTTTATATCAAAATCAAATCAAACCAAATTCATACCTTTTTGTGTACATTACTTACCCTTAAAAAAGGATATACGAGTATTTTAGGTAGATAAAATAATTTTTTTATGATAAAATATTCATATATCCGCAAATACCTTATATAACACAAGGATATGTGCTATTAGCGCACTCATATGTGCATATATCATACTATAGTTGGCTACCAACCAATAACCTCATTGTTACTACTTATTTCTCGTCTCTTTCCATTTCTAGCGCAGATAGATAGATACCGTAGCGTACTCTCATATCATACTATAATTATTTGTTATTACTTGTTGTCTCTTCCTATTGTTGTTGTTGTTGTTTGTTAGGGGGGAGGTATGAAACCAGAGCACTCAGACATAACTCGAAGCCCCCGTCTAGTCAAACTTCTTCGTTGCTCTTAGATAACGAAGTATGTCTCTTCTTATTTCTCGTATTTTTTCTTCGTAGTGCAAAGCAAGTATAAAGAGGAAATGAATTTTTCTAATGAATGAAAACATGAGTACATGATTTGAAATATAAGAGTAAATGAATGTCTATAATAGCATGTTTTATATTGTTACACACGCATACATAATATGTATAATTATTCGGTATACGATTATGAGTATACTATGCACTCTATATACTTCTTGTTTGAATGGAGATTCATTAATCGTTCATTTCAAATCTCCATCTCCACCATATTATCACGATAGACAATTTTTTTTGTAAAACAACAAGTGTTCAAAACAAAATTATCAAAGACAAAATAGACCAAAATTCAGTATAAAAAACGAAAAATGACTTCCTTTCAGTAGTAGCAGCAACAATAATAACAATCAAAAACGTTTAGATGTGTAAGTGTGTTGTATGTAGGTATTATTTAGAAATGAAAATTTTCAAATGTATGTGTGTATACCATACATGTACACTTTTACTTATATTTATAAGCATCTATATGAAAATAACACAAATTTGATAGTGTATTATGTACTTATATGTACCTTATATTATCTATTCTAAAATCATTATGATTATTATTATCATAATCAAGTCTAGTACAATATAAAATCTACATCATACTACATGAAAAGGATTGTAATGAAGAAAGAAGATAAAAAGGACGAATTCCATAGACAAAACTGTGTAGTCAAGTGTTGTTTCATTATGTATGTATACATATGTACGTGTAGGTACTTATATACTTTTGTAACGGTCAAGTGATTCTCAAAAACTTTTCTAACACATACTACAACTATCTAATATGAGATTTTTGTCGAAAAATATATGCACGTATTTGTACGTATGTAAGTATATTTGAATGAATGAACAGAATTTTATATCGATATAAGTATGTATGTATGTATGTACATACATTCCTAGTACCCCAGTACATTACATAAGAATATTTAACTCGACGTGTATAGTATAAAAAACTTGACATAATTTACATTTATAACGGAAATCACTTTTCTAGATTATACATTTTTCTGGGGAACTAATTCTTTTTCTGATATATTATATAAACATACATATGCATACATAGGTATGCATATACATCACGTAATATATACTACAATATATTAACTGATTTTTATATTCGGTTGTAGTATTTTTTTTTTTGTTTTGTATTATACAAATGCCCCTTGAGACGCTGTTACATAAATACTCATATAACACATTATACATATCGTTATATGTACATACATACATATGTGTAAATACACTTATTTATATGTGTAAACAATGTATATACAAGTAAAATAAGTATAATACACTTTTGTGTTTTACAAATTTTTAAATTTTTAATACAAATTCCGGTCAAGTTTAACAACAAAAAATTTTTCACTCGAATTTTTATTTATTTATTTTATTTTATTTTATTTTTTTATGTTATATACTCGTACATTAAGTATATTTTTTTTTTTGTAATCAATTCAATTTAATAAAATAGAATCTAGTATATATAATATAAATTGTATTTCCATACAATTTTTGTATAATATTATATTATTTAAAAGTGTGAAGTGAATATTCTTTGTCTTCCAATTGAAAGCATTCGCAGATACATATATGTATGCATACATATACACTAACCCTTAGATAGATATACATATTTGTATTTATAAGGATAAAAAAAAAAAATTCAGTAAAAAAAGTAATTTTGTTAAATGAAAGGGAAATAGATCTGGTTAAACTGAAAGCAATATATACTTTTATATACATATGTACATAAATCCCTAAAACAAATTGATTACATTTAATATCAGTTCTACATTTACATATGTATGTATGTATACTACGTGGGTTGATAAGTTTCCTGTATTCATAGTAAAGCACGTAAATTTTCACAATTTTTTTATTTAATTTTCTACATAATCTCCTTTTAGCTCTACACACTTATTCCAACGTTTCTCCAACAATTCTATCCCTTCCCTATATCACACTTTGTCTAACCCTTCAAAAAATGCGTTTGTTTCGGTTATGACGTCACTATCCGATGAAAATCTCTTTCCCCGTAACCATTTTTTCAACTCTGGAAACAAAAAGTAATCACTGAGAGCCAAATCTGGAGAATAAGAAGGATGTGGAAGCAGTTCGTATTTTAATTCATGAAATTTGGCCATCGCAATTGTCGACGTGTGAGCTGGGGCATTGTCCTGAAGAAAGAGGATTTTTTTCCTCGACAAATGTGGTCGTTTTTTTAAAATTTCTTCATTTAATTTGTCTAACAATGTGCAGTAATACTCACCAGTGATCACTTTCCCTTTTTCCAAATAATCAATGAATATTATCCCATGTGTATCCCAAAATGTAGTGGCCATGACTTTCCCAGCCGTCTGTTGAGTTTTGGGTCGCTTTAGTCGGCTTTCACCTGGTTCCATCCATTCTGCAAATTGTTTATTTGATTCAGGTGTATGATGAATCCATGTTTCGTCAACAGTTATTATTCGACGAAAAAAATCCGCCTTATTGCCTGTCAACATTTCCAAACATTGCTGTGAAGTGGTCACACGTCTGCGTTTTTGGTCGATTGTTAGCAATCGCGGCACCCATTTTGCTACAAGTTTCTTCATATGCAAATGTTCATGCAAGATATTAATAACACGTTCTTTTGACGTGTTGACGATGTTCACAATCTCATTCACTTTCACTTTTCTATCACTCAACACAATATCATGGATTTTTTCGATATTTTCTGGTATTGTTACCTCTTTTGGCCTTCCACCGCGTTCATCATCATAAACACTTGTACGTCCACGTTTAAATTCACTGACCCAAAAACGAACAGTCTCATATGATGGTGCAGACTCACCAAAGTTTCGTCCATGTCTTTTTTAATATCGGTTGCTGATAAGCCTTTCAAATGGAGATAATGTATCACACTACGAACTTGAACTTTATCCATTTTATAAAAAATGCTAAACACACGTAATTCAATTGCTTGTAAAATATAAATTAATTGGCAGATAGGTTTGAAAATAAAAATGGCGTCTCATAAAAGATCATAATTTCTAAAAAAAATACTCCTAACTCATCGAAGTGTCATCTACATGTTAATACAGGAAACTTATCAACCCACGTAGTTTATACATATACTCGTAAATTTCATTCACGTACATATATTTACATTTTACATGAGTATATTTTTATTACATATGTACATACATACAACTACATAGAATAAAGTGTGGGTAATTTATTTGAAAGAAAAATTTCGAATTAATTCTTTACATTAAATAAAAATGAAAATTAAATTAAACAAACAAGTAAAATTTGAATAAGAAAAATGAATGATATTTATTTTGATACTTTTATTTTTTTAAAGAAATTAATTACCTTACATTGGAAGAGATAAAAATTTCAGTATGCAGTCGTACAGTATAATACACACAAAATATTGTTGTTAATTTATCATTGAATTCAAGCAACAAATTGAAAATGTTTATAAACATAAATAAAAAATTATATAAATAATAATAATTTTTTTTGACAAAATTCTTAATACTCTTATGAATTCTAGAATTTTTTTTAAACTTTTTTATATAATTTTAATATAAAATTTATTTATTATTTTATTTCAATTCTTTCAAATAGACAATTACAAACAATAATTAAGAATATTTGTATAAAATCTTGAATATACATATTCTAACTAATAATGGAATGTAGTCAAAAAAAAAAAAAAATAAATAAATAAATAATAATAATAATACTTCGACTTTATCAAAATCTATAGTAAGTATATTTTATGCATGTAGACTTTATATGCTTAAACAAATAAGAGATACAAAGATGTTAGATTGAGGAGTCAGTCAACTGGATATTTTTTCAATTAATCAAATCCTACAGAAATTTGTAATTTCATGTGTAATTGTATGTAAAATAAGTAAAATATTATTGAATTTTCATAAAATTGTTTATAAGAAAATGTAATACATATATCTACATTTATTTTAATCGTATATGTTTATGTATAGGGATTTAAATTTTGAACATTACCTTGTTTGTTCGTATATAATACAAGCAGTAGAGTATACACTATACACATACTTTTAATTTTACGCATATTTAAATATAAAAAATGAAAGAATTAATATTATGGAATTGAAATTATATACGTATATTAATGCACTCAATTGTAAATATTGATACATAAATGTACGAGTAAATTATCTAATACTTGTATATATAGTATGGTATCTATATGCGAATTTAATTTTTATACAATAAATATATACATTACTTATTATATATATAGTATAAATATAAATAAATAAATGTTTGTATATGTATATTTTTTGTATAAATATACTCAATTCAGATTTGCAATTTTTATATCCTTTTCATATTATGTATTCAAATACATATGTATACCATTTCTGGTAGATATTTAAATTATAATGTGTATATTATGATATTATATTATATTCGTAAATATAGAGAACAGACAGGATACCTATTGGTATTTAATATCAAATTAGAAAATAAACATTACCAGAAGAAAATGATACATTCTCACTCGTATATGCTTACATATAATTGTATGTGAATTTATAATAAAATGTTTAAGGTCATTCATTACCATATGAGTACATTCAAATAAATAAAATAATAATGAATTATATGTTTATATTTATGTACGAATATATTTGTATATATTATGTGTGAGCATTCACAATAAATCAAATGAAATATAAAATCGAATAGATAGTAATAATAATATGTGCTCGTATGTATACACATATTGTCAGATTTTATACATTTTAATAACTACTGTTCCATATAAACATAAAGATGTTCATTCAGATTTACATAAATATTTATATGTATGTAGTTAGATAAGAGTATGGTATGATATGGTATGTATGTTTTTATGTATATTTTTTTATTATATATTTATATGTATCTTCTCTGTATCATATTACCTTACTATTATGTATTTGTATTTGCATGTACAGAGAAACTGCAATCAAAAAGCATAAAGAAAAAAAATATTATACGCAAAGTTGAATATTTAGACGTTAACGTTAACGTTCACATATACATACATTTATACAAATTTATTTTTAAATAAGAAATATAAATACATTTATATGCACTTGAATATACATATATGTATGTACATAGAATTATGATGATATATGTATGTAATACACTATGAAATACATTTAAAAATATACTTACTTTATTATAGAAGATCGTAGATGAAATTCATTTTGATTTCTAACATCTATTGATATAGTTACTTGAAAATTATACCTTTGTTGATATACATAGATATAGTATATATACATATACTGTCAATATATGCAACCGAAAAATAAATGAAAAACACTACTACTATAAAATATAGTAATACAGTAATACATAATAATAATCTTAATAAAAAAAATATCAGAGAAGAAAATGCAAAATGCTACCATGTATGTATGTAGTGTATTGTATATAAAAAGGAAACCTTACTTGTATCATACATTCAAAAAACAATAGCATGTTAAAAACGAAACAAAACAAAAAAAATGAAATAAAAAAAAATTAAATTACAAAAATATAAAATTAAATATTAGAGATGATAGAAAAAGAATACATACAACACGAGTATGTAGAATAGAATGTAATTTTCCTGTATTACCCCAGTCGTGAATTAGTAAGGCATTACTGGCAGAATCAATTCTGTAACTAGTTCAGAATTTTCCAATTCGAATAAAGTAGTTCAATAATACATTACTTCGTTAAAAAAGTAATGCGGAGTGTAATGCAATTGTACTCCGAACAATGATACTGATGCTATGTAATGCAAGCGGTAATGTGTATAACTATATACGCATTATACGCATTATAATTATTGCGAAATTAGAAACATGTATTATGAACACGTCGATGGAAAGTTTTTGCGTTTTCTTTGTCAATCATAGTCAATGTCAATAGTCATTAGAAGTTATAAACTCGATATGAAAAGGAGTATAAAGTAGAGACTATAAAATATAATACAAATAAAATATAAATATAAATAGAAAATAGAAAATATAAAATATAATAGAGGTATTCACTCAGCCTAGTATTTTAGCTATTGTGTATTAATACATAATCAAATTTAGTGTGGAGTGAACATATTTTGTAAATACTCTTGTTGTATCAAAATTTTCCAGTCAGCTGATATAGTTTGACAATTAAAATTTTAAAATTTTTAAATTTAAATTTTATCAAAATTTACCAAATGACTACTGTGTGTTCAACTGTCAAAATATTTACTACGAAATACTACACAGAAAAAACATGCCTTTACCCTATTGTTTTATTACAATGATTGGCTTACTTGATTTTATATGGGAGAAAATAACAAGGCGTAGTATATTAGCAAAATGTAGTAAAAATACTTCGAGTATAAATATACAAGGCCAAATACTAGAGAGAGTGAATACCTCTAATATAAAATATAAGTTAATATAAAATTTAATTAACTGTGAATACTAAATAGGTAAATCCAGAGGTGTATCCAGAGAAAGAGAATGGAGTCATAATTTGCTGCTTTTAATTATATTTTGACATATTATTATTACAATCATTATTACTTTTTATATTACTTTTCATTATTTTATATTATGCATATTTAATAGTATTTTCTTATATTGTTTTTGAAAAAAAATTAATTAATAAATATGTTGTATTGGTGCAACAAATAAATAAGAATTTGAATTGTATTTTATTTATAAAAAAAATCAGTTCTATTACCAATTAAAAGGAATACCTTCCATAATTACTTTTCAAGAATCGATATCGGAATTGCTCCTGTTACTGCTATTATGTAATTAATGTTTGAAAATGCGTTCTATAATAAGTTTAACTTGAATAAATGAAGAAACTAATTCTAGGTAATGCAGAAAAGAGGCGATTGATTACCTCCTATGACATCGCCGTGTAAAAGTAATGCGTTATTTCCATACACAGTAATCGAAAGTAGAACTAGTTGCTGTTTAAAGGAACTAGTTGCAGAATCGGTTCGGTAATTACTTGCCTACCCGACTGGGACATGGTCATACGTTGTTATACATACATATGTATATACTCTCGTGCATATATAAACGATAATATGTATAATACATTTTATTTGAATATATGGTTACCTAATTGTAAAATCGATGTACATATACATAGTACATGAATATGGATACATATATAAATTTTTATTGGTGTGTATTTATCTGTGCAATGTGCATTAAAATGTTAGATAAATGTTTATTCATGAAATGAGAATACGTATACTATACCCGTAAATATACACAACAATATATGTATGTACATACGTGTTTTGTGTTATATATATACATATATGTATATGTACACTTTTTTACGGATTTGTTTTTGAATTTTATATGCATAAATATAATAATCATACATTTATACATGTAATATACATAGATGCATGTAAATGTAAACATTTTTATAAAGGTGTATCTATTCAAATGAAGTTTTCAAAATTTAATATTGCATTATTCAATTTTTTTATGCATAAAAAAGAAAACGAAAAAGATAAAAAATTGCAACAAAATTTTTTTAATTTAATTTTATCATTATATGAATATGTAGATGATGTTATGTACGCGTAGATAATAGATAGTATATTATATGATATTTGATATGATAACATTTAAAATTGATTTCAGAGAAATTATTCGTGTAAATTTTTAACTAAAAGAAAAACAGTAAAAATTCATTTTAGCATTCATGTAATATACTATTGAAAAATATATATTTAAACAAAAAATGTTTTACCTAAGCATAATTTAAGGTTGATTCATCAAAAAATTGAGAGAATAAGTAATCAAAAAAATTGGCTGGGTTCATTTAGTAATCATGACTCTGTAGTATTCCAGAAATGTTGCTTTAATGTGTCAATAGTATAATTTGGAAAAAAGAACTAAATTCAATCAATTCAATATACTCAAACTTCAAAATTTTAATATAAGTACTTAGTCATCGCAACATCGAATTTTATGTTGCAATTAATGTGTTAGTGTTACCTTAGTGTTACTAATGTGTTGAAAAAAATGAACCTTATTATTTTAGTCATGAATCATGATTACTTTTTGAACGCTTGATTGGATATGTTGCTGCAGTGTTATTGCAGTGTTAACTTTATGAACCCACCCATTATTGAAATTAAAAAATAAAATTTTTTTCAAATAATTCACCGTACTCTGCTAAAAATTAACATTGCAATTAATTTTCAAACATGCTCACGTACTTTTTTATGCAGGGTGCTTTTTATGGAAATTTCGGAATCTGTGAAAAAATGTATTTTTTGTACGGAGATACACATTATGTGCGAGTATGTATATACGAATACGAGTATGTTTTTACGGTTACATCAATTTAAACTCTGTATGACTATCACACCTATATGTATATAATTTTATTTTATCATTCGATTTGATGAACATAATATTGCTGGTAGATACTGTAAAATGTAAAATTAAAAAAATTCTACATAACATTATAAATTAAATGATTTAAAAATTTATTTATCCGATAAAAATACAACTTTATATTTATACATTCTATTCTATTTTTACTATTATTATATCTTTTCTATTATCTACAAAATGTATACAATAACTAAATAAAATATTCTGTCGTTAGGAGGGAAGGAAGGACTAAGGAGAATAAATAATCTTCAGCATACATACATACAATAGTCAGTAATTTATCTAAAAAGTCTGCTATACTTATTATGATGTGTTGGTGTAAATATTCTACTGATAATTTTAATTGTTATAAAATTTATTTGCTTCTATTTTTCATACTAATCTACATATTTATTTTACATACCTTCCAGTTATATGTATTGGATATCTGGGAAAATTTATACTTTGACAACAGCAATAGAAGGATAATATACTCGTATAAATAACTTGATAATAAAATGTAATTTCTTCTATTTTTTATTTTGTTAAAAAATGTTTGTGATAAATTTTAATTTTTATTTCATTTTAACACGAAATTTTAACGCATTAACAACAATGGCATCAATTATTTATTATTGTCAATTATCCTTTGAATTATATGCAAGTACTATATTATATACAGAACACTAATTTTTATTTTTATTTATATACATATAAAAGAAAATAATAACTGTTACAATAAAATAAGTAATAGAGAAGGTTAATATCCTAAAAAATTTGATGCATACAGTAATCGAATTTAAAGTTAAAGAAGTTCAATCAGCCCAGCATCCTGTATCTAAAAAAAAAATGTTTTATATGTTTTATTTTTCAATTTCCTTTTCAAAATTATTTTTCAATTTCACGATCATCTGCACCCATTATTGATAAATTAAAAATTTCAACATATCTGCTACTTTTTTCCAATTTTCAATACGCTTCTACAGCACAAAAATTTTAGAAAAATTTAAAATTTTATGAGGTAATAGGCAAACATAATTCAACGCAAGTAAAAATTTTCTCAAAAATTTATCATAGATTTGAACCATGAAAATTATGTATTCTTCTTTGTGTGTGCTGTATGCTATTTTTTGTATAAAATTATTCCCCATAATCTATTCTTACCTTAGTTTCATCCTTTTCTTTTGAATCTACATTGCGCAACTGCAAATTTTGTCAAAATAAAAAATAAAGGCAATTTTATTTTCAAAAGTAATACGTAATACATACATATTTCAAAATTTAAAATTGCTCATCGATGAAATTTTTCGTTGAGTTAAATATTAATTGGTTACCATCCCTAGTTCGCTATAAATTTTCTAGTCGATAATGTCGGCCGGTAATTTTAGTATATGGCAGTACGAAATTAAATACTTGAAACTTAACTAACCGCCATACTTGTTCGAAAATTCTTTCGCCTTCATATCATGTCATGCCATGCATATAGCTATCGCATTTAGCTGTATGAAAAATGAATGTTTGTAGCGTTGTGTGCTGTTTTTCTTTGAAAAAGTATCTAACTATACATACATATATACATTAAGGTAAATGTACACACGACTACGACTGCCATATATATATACAAATATCATATTATATATGTATGTAATTTTTTTTTTGTAAGAACTAAGAAAAGTCTACTTTACTTTTTACTAGGGGAAGTGCATGTGGTTAGTTATAAAAAATGTGATTTTGTTTTTTCAAAAAACAAATTGCCAAGAAAATAATAAATTTCAAACAAAAAAACAATGTTATTCCGTTAGAAGATAATTGTAGCTAGTGTTTTAAATATAATTTATCGAATCGCATTAATTAATTGTGTTCATTTTGTTTGTTAATAAAACCTAAAAAAAAAGTATATCGTTGTCGTTGCAGTCGTCGTCGTATCTTTTTTTTTTACTCATATTAATTACCTTCGTCGACCGCGTACAAATACTTTTTTTTTTGTAATTAACTTGATACATTTTAATTTTTTGGTTATTTTTTTAATACTATACTAGCAATAATAATTGAAATTGAAATAAATACGAATACGAAATATATATACGTATACGTACACAAAATACAGTATGCCTGTGTCGGTAGTTTGCGATGCGGCAGCAGCGGCAAGTGTAGTTAGTGCGGCTCTACGTGAATCAATTGTAGGAATTGGAAATTCATCGAATCAGATAAATAATTTCTCTGCTGCTGCTGCTGCTGGACATAAAACAACAACAAAAAATGATGATAATAGTGATGATGATGATAACGGACAAAATGTACAAAATAAATTAATTGCATCAACGAAACGTATATTATTGACAAAAATTGAATATGAGGAAGTCAATAATTATAATCAATCGGTCCTTGACACGTTAAAATCGAAATATATTATACTCAAACCTTCTTCTTCTTCATTATCATCATCATCTTCGTCGTCGCCGTCATCGTCTCATAAAAACAACAATAACAACAATAGTGCCAGTGGCAATAATAATAGCACTGGAAAAATAAATCATTTGAATGGGGGAGATGGAGGAGAAACAGAAGAAGATAATAATGATAAAGGAAGAAACCAAAATACAGTATCGTCGCAAAATACGAACTCTGGTGAGAATAATATGAATATGAATCGCATTCAATCTTATTTATTATTTTAAAAACATACATACATATTTTTTGTTTAGTCCTTTTTATCGTAAAACGGGAAATTGACTTTCATTCGAATGAATGAAGAAAAATTATTCGATTTGAAATTGTTCCAAATTTTCCATTTGAAATTTAAAATTAATCTACGCAATTCTCACATCTTGTTGTCTCTTAGTTTGTTCTTTTTTTATGTATTATTTATAATATATAAATATTGACAAAACAAATTGTGACTGTGGGTGGTTAAATAAATACACTTGCTTCATATTTGAATTCAAATGTATAGTGCTTGCTTGCTTATCCACAAAATGAAAATATTTACAATTACAATTACAACCATAACTTCAAGAAAATCATGAATAATTTTAAAGAAATTTCGATCATCTTAATATTAATTGTATTTTTTTTTTAAATGGAAAATAAATTATATTATTATTATTATTATTATATTATTATACATTATATACATTCATTCATACTTCATATAATATTTCATCTTATTACTATGTACGTACAATGTACATACCTATATCTTAAATTAATTTATTTTCTATTATTCTTAACTCTAAAACAGCAAGAATGCTGGTGTAAGAACTAAGTCAATATTTAACTAACTACTAATACAATTTTTTTTTTTTTTTTTTTTATATATATATTTTATTAAACAGAACAAAAACAGCAACAACAACTTAATGGAATAAAAAATGATCCAAATCAACTGCCACAACCGAAACATGTATTATATCCAAGAGAAAATGTTCAAATTGGTTGGAAAAATTCGTCACGTAAATGGCAAATTGGTACCGGTATGATAAATGTTGGAAATACATGTTATTTAAATTCAACATTACAAGCATTATTTCATGTACCTGCAATGGCTAATTGGTTAATGTCTGATTCACAACATCGTGAAAAATGTGAAGATGAATGCATTATATGTTCAATGTCAAAAACATTAATTGCATCACAATCAAGCCAATCATCAATAAAACCATATTTAATTTATACAAAATTAAAATTGATTTGTAAGCATTTAATAATGGGCAGACAAGAAGATGCTCATGAATTTTTACGTTATTTAGTTGAAGCTATGGAAAAATCATATTTATTAAGATTTCGTAATTGGAAAGAATTGGATCAATTTAGTAAAGAAACGACACCATTAAATCAAATATTAGGAGGCTATTTAAGGTCGGCAGTTAGATGTCTTGCATGCGGTCATGTATCGACAACATTTCAACATTTTCAAGATTTATTGTTAGATATACGAAAAGCGAATACAATCGAAGAAGCATTAGACGGTTATTTCTCACGTGAACGATTAGAAGATATGGGATATAAATGTGAAGCATGCAAGAAGAAGGTAAATTAATAAATAATTAAAAATTATTCGAAATGAAAATACACGTTTACATTTTGTTTTTTTAATTTTAGGTATCAGCGACAAAACAATTTTCACTTGAACGAGCACCAATTTCACTGTGTATTCAATTAAAACGTTTCTCGATATCGGGATCTAAACTACTTAAGCCTGTTACGATTCGGTCTCGTTTGGATTTAAAACCGTACGCATCAAAAAAGAGCAGTACAGAACATTTAACGTATAGACTAGTATCAATGGTAACGCATTTAGGAATTTCACAACATTGTGGTCATTATACAGCGATCGGTGTTACTGAATCTGGTGGATATTATCAATTCGATGATGGT
Source organism: Villa cingulata (assembly GCA_951394055.1). NCBI lineage: Eukaryota > Metazoa > Arthropoda > Insecta > Diptera > Bombyliidae > Villa > Villa cingulata. Next base: position 32,320,823 of record OX596021.1, on the reverse strand, counting down.
TGTGTCCGATCAATATCACTTCATAATGTTATGAATACAAACACTTACATAATATTTTATGAGCTTGAAGATCCACAGCAGCATTTAACGTCCAGCACATCTGGAGGCAAATTAACTAGTACACAAGTTAGTGGTGAACATAATCATCAGAATAGTAATAATAATAATAATGATAATAATTTGGTACCGGTAGAAAATTTCTACAGTCGTAAAATGAATAGTAATAATAATAATGATAAGAGTTTGGTACCGATAGACAATTTTCTCAATCGTAAATTGAATGGACTATTTAATAATAATAATAACGAGAATAATATATTTCAGAAACAGAACAGTTCGCAATCATCTTCTTCCTCAAGTGCGAATAATTCTGAAACGACGAAAATTACAAATAAATCATCGGAGACAAAAGACAAATTTTCAACAATTACTACGACACCAATGATTGGTCCGCAATTACCGTCTGACAAGTCATTACTGAATGGTTATAAAAATTCGACGTTGGCCAATTCATCAGGGACACAAAATTCACAGAATCAAAATGGTGGTCTTACATCCACAGCTGCAACTAATCTACCGTATTACAAACTAGTCAATTCAACAAGCAAATTAGTAAAATTATCATCGAATGGCTCATCAACTAACACTGATGATCAGATATCTTCAAAATCGAAACAAAGTAACCAGCAGCAGACAATGAATAATAGCAAACTTGCAATACATTTCAAAAACACAAACAGTGCAAATAGCTACAACAATAATGCAAAGTCACAACACGAAACAAATAGTCCATCTAAGAGCCAGTTATCTGATACCAATAAAATTCAAACAGAAAGTACCTCTAAAAAGTCAGAAAATGTACAGGCTGCAAAATCTGTTCTGCCAAATATGCCCAAACTAGAATCTCCAACACAACGGAAAACTAATTCTCTGTTAACATCCTCGCCGATTGTTGCTAAAAATTCAACCAACAAAAGTGATGTGAATAACAGCAGAAACAGTTCCACACCAGACAGTTCGGCTGCAAGCACTAGAAATGATAAAGCCCGTATTTCCATAAAGTCAATTCCCATAAAAAGTCTGGTACCATACGAAACTGACGACGATGAATCGAGTAAGGATGAATTTGATAAGGAGATCAATAAGAAAAAGACTGTCCGCAGTAACGGTAGTAGTAACAGTAATAGAAATATTAAATGTAATTATGATAGTCTAGATGATTCATCATTATCTTCATCTTCATCAGAACCAGAACAAAATTCTACAGAATTTTTAAAATCAAAGACACCACCATCGCCTCCAGTTGTTAAATCAAAAACGGGATTATGGCAAGTGACAAGTTTGAATGATACCTCCTCTCATACCACAATAAAAAATTCTACATCATCATCATCATCTGCTACACCAGAAAGAAAAAATCCTTTTGTTACATTTCCTGGTATATCATCGTCAAATTTCTATTCATCATCATCCATTAAATTAAATGGTAATGGAAATGGAAAAGATAAAAAATCGAACGGCAGTAATAATAAAAAATATGAGGGCGGATATAATACAGAGAATCATAACGGAAGTAATGGCAGTGCAATAAATCAGTTATTAAAACTTTCACATCGTGGCTATGGTGCTCCAGTTCTAAGTTGGAATGGACATAAAACCGAAATGGAAAAAGAAGTAAACAAGCATTTTTGATATTTTATAAAAATTTGAAATTTATTTTTGCTTTTATTTTGTTTGTTTTATTTAATTATAGATTGCCGAAGAGACTCGATTAGAACGTAAACGTGAATTAAAAGATGACGAAGATACTGAAATGGATCGCGGTAAACAAAAGAAAATGAAAATGAATAACAATAAGCAATCGTATAATAGCCGAGAGAGTAGTAATCCTGGTTATAATCCATTCCAAGAATATCAAGGTAGTCAAAGTCAGCAACAACAGCACCAACGTAGATGGAATAATAATAATAACAACAATAGTAATAATAGTAGCAGTAGCATTAGTAATAACAAAAATAACAATAGTAATAGCAACAGTAGTAATAATAGTAATAGACGTTATCGTAATCATAATGATGGTGGAATATTGTATAATAATAATAATAGACAAAATAATAATCCATTCTATCGTAATAATAATCATCATCATCATAATAATTTCCGTAATCGTAATCATCATCATCGTTTCAATAATCACCATAATAATAATAATCATCATCATCATCAGAGATCACGTAATCAACGTAATGGTGGTGGTGAAAACAGATTTCATCGTCGACGTGATTCCTAACGTGAATCAAGAACATAGAAACAGAAACAAACGATCATTATTAAATAGAAAAATATTATTGAAATAATTAAAATATAAAAACAATAATTATGAACGAATAATAGTGAACAGTGGCAAAGAATATGAACAAAATGAAAAGATTGAAATATTAATTATTTTAAGATTTTATTTTTTTCTTTTTTCGCAGTTTTTTTTTTTTATTATTTCATCATTTTGTTATTATAATTTTATTTTTAATTTAAAATTCAGAGTAATAATTTTAAATTAGAATTTATAATGTATAATATGTAATTTTTAAAGAAAATAAATTTGTTTAACTATGTTTTATGTTTATGTAGGGATTTCTTTAAAAAATATATAAATATAGGAAAAGAAAATGATTTTTTTTGTGTAAAAAAGAAAAAAAAAAAAAAGTAAAAACAAAGTTAATGAAATAAAATTAAATTAAAAAAAGATAGAAAATCACTAAATATAGCAATAAGACAAATTATAATTATGAAAAAAATTAATAAACAGGATATAATTTCTACTAATTCTACCTGTATATATGTAAATATAGGCTTGAAAAAGGAAATTCTATGATGATGATTATTATTTATTATTATTATTATTATGATTACATAACTGAGTTTGACTGTAAATTAAAAAATAAATAAAAGGTTAAGACTTGAATAGGTCGATGTTTGGGGGGGTGGTGAATTCGTTCGTAGGCTTTTGAAGTAACGAGTCGATTTCAATTCGATCCCAGCCAGCGCACTATTCTCGTTCATGCCACGATTATTAATTCAATCAGCAATATGTACCAGTAACTGATTAATAAATGAAGAAAATAATTAATTTAAGAAAAAATAAATGGAAAATTATTTTATATAATTTGTAATTATGTACATATATGAAGATGAAGACTTATTAATTAATGACTGTACTCTATATTTGAAAATCTTATGAAATTTCCAAGAAGAAGAAGAAGAAGAAACAAAATAATGATAACTGAAATACATACATATATAATATTATATTCATTTAAGTTTTAGTGCATGTAATTGAAAAGAAAATATCGCAACGTAGTAAATTTTTAAAATGAATTATCTTTCATCTAAATAAAATTGAATTTATTTTAAAATGTTTACATGTAGATCATGTTAAGTTTTTTTTTTCTTTTTTTTTTTTTAAGAAATGAAATTGATTTTATTTTTATTTTATTCTTAAACGCATATTATTTTATAAACACACATACATAAATTATAATTTATATACATAATTATAAATTTTCAAAATAATTAAATTAATTAAAATATACATAAATAATTGTTACATATTGAATGCATACATAAATCCACATTATATAAGAATTTAATTAAACAACAAAAACAAAATTAAAAAAAAAAAAATAAAACTACTATGATTACATAGATAACAAGGAAAAATATAAAAGTACTTTAAACTGTATGATTTTTCATATAGGAAAACCAGTAGAGTCTATCTCAAATAAATGGGAATAAAACAAAGATGATGGAAAATTACTATAAATTTTGAAAAATTTTGTAGCGTAAAGTCATCCGCGGTCTTGGCTCAATTTAGGCTGTGCATAAGTACAGACCATCGAAGAAGTAAAGTCATCGACTTCAAAAATTAATCAATAACATTAAAATAGATGAAAATAAATTCAAAAAAAAAATCCAATTCAGAAATAATTTAACAGGCTAGATTTAAATATTTGAATAAAATATAATAAATTATGTATTAATAAATATACATAATTAAATCATTTGTGTATTGTTATTATAATAAATTATAATTATAAATATGCAATATACATACATACATATATATGTAATAATTTATTAAAAAAGAAAGGAAAAACAAAAAAAAATTCTGAAGTATTATGAAGAGAAGGAATTATAAAAAGGAAAAAAAATTAATTTTAAAAAATAAGATTATAAGTAATTAATTAAATAAATTTAAGTAAAATGAAATTTAGTTAGACTAATAAGTAAAGACATTTAAAAAAAAAAACAAGCTCTATAAAAAGTATGATTTTTATTTAATTTTTCTTCTCTTTTTAGAAATAAAAACAAACAAAATTAAAAGGGATCAAAGCGTAGTTATGGATGTACATTTCACGTTTTATTATGCAAATCGTTTTTTAATCGTTTATGTTTATGGAACTAGACTCAACGGTTTGTCATCAGAACAGTCATGATGCAAAGTTTTAAAACTGCATTGATGCATCGCATCGATATTGTAGCTCGTTAACTTTGACGTTTTGAAACGAATTTGTTCATTTGTTGCTTTGTTTTGACAACAAGAATAATATAAATATGCTTAAATTTACATAATGTTTATATCCTTTCTCACGGTTGAAAAAAATTTATTTTCAATTTTTTTTTATATATCTTTTAATACTTGCTCCCACAAAACGATTTCTTTTTCCGTTTGCTATTGAAATCATTACTTTAATCTTACACTTGGTAAAAGCTTCTTATGTTCGTGAGTCCACTTTTTCTGACTATAAATACCATATCTAAAAAATAAATTATCAACTAATAATAAAAGAAAAATAAATTGACTTACGTCTTACGTGTTCTGTTCTCATTCCATGATTATTAAATAAATAAGCATTTCAGTAACTTTATTTCTATATTCTGATACCCAAAAATTCTCAACGTTCAATAGAAACAGTTTTTGTAATGATGAACTCAACCTCGGTATCGAATTTTTATTTTTCGTTTTCAAAGACATCTATGTAATTCATCAAGAAGCAAATAACAAAATTTTGTGCACGGACAATTTTCATGTTTTTATACGAAGATAATGCAGTCTTCATTAAAAACTACACTATCTTTGTTTTTATATGAAATCATGGACTGACACCAAAAACTTAAATCGAAATAGTTTTTTATGCATGCGACTGTAATTTTTAAAATACAATAGAGGAAGCCGATGAGCCATTCATGTAATATATGTATGTGGTAATCTGGTAATATATAAAAAAACACTAAAGAAAGAAGAGGAAGAGAAGAAGACCGATGACCGATATCATTTGATTTTATATGAAGGTGAAATTTATTTATTTTTGTTTATAATTCATACGCGCTTTTTCTTTGTTTGTAAATTTGCATTTTTCTTTTTGCTGGAAAAGAAGAAAATTAAAAATATTAAATTCAAGTGGATAGACTTTTGGTAAAGAGGTCAAAAGTCGATTGATTCAATTACAATTACTTGCATAAAATTTTCATAAAATAACACCAAATCATTGTGATACCTGTCATCATAGATAGATAGCTGCACTTCATATTTCTGCTAAGAAATAAATGGAATGGGAATCACCATAAATATTTTCTACACAAAGTAAAAAAAATTATTTTTTTTATTTTTTATCCTTGTGCTTGTTGCTAGACCATTATCCATCATGAGTCAATCAAAGTTGAGTCTTAGTTCAGTTTTTAGTTTTCAATCATGGGTGCATGCAGTATCTGGTGCAACGGTAATTTGAAAAAGCAAAAATTGTAAATCAAAAATAAACGTAGAATTTTTAATATTTAATTACAGGGCAGTGTAATTGCTATGACAGTATTTTATCCTTTGGACACGGTCAGATCACGATTACAATGTAAATCTAAATATCTAATAAATATTTTAGATAATTCGTAAAACAAATTAGCTTTAATTAAAAAATTGTTAATATTACAGTAGGAGAATTTGCAGAACATAAAGATGATAATACAATAAAGATTCTTAAAGAAATTGTAAAAACGGAAGGATTATCATCATTATACAGTGGACTTATACCAGTGCTAGAGAGCTTATGCATTTCAAATTTTGTATATTTTTATACATTCCACACTTTAAAAGCACTGATAGGTGATCAAGAGCAAAAGAGTGCATTCAAAGATTTGATATTCGGATGTATTGCTGGTGCAATAAATGTTTTAAGTACCACACCATTTTGGGTGGTTAATACACGTCTAAAAATGAAAGAATTAAAACAAAATTCAACAGACGATGTAAAACATTACAATAATTTAATTGATGGATTAATTTATATTGGCAGAAATGAGGGTATCAAAAGTTTATGGTCTGGTACAATACCATCATTGATGTTAATCATAAATCCTGCATTACAATTTATGATGTATGAAAAAATCAAAAGGAAACTAATCGAAATTTATGGTGATAATATACCAGGACTTTCATATTTTGCAATTGGTGCTTTTGCGAAAGCCTTCGCTACAGTTTTAACGTATCCGTTACAATTGGCACAAACAAAATTACGTCATGACAGTAAAACATTAAAAAATCTTGGAACCCTACAACTTCTGATGAATATCGTACAAACACAAGGACCCAAAGGTTTGTTTCGTGGTTTAGAAGCAAAAATTTTGCACACCGTAATGACAGCAGCATTAATGTTTGCTGCATACGAAAAAATTGCCAAATATGTTGCGATGATATTAATATCACAAAAATCTAAAAAAATAAAATAAAAACAAAAGTGGAATAAAAACTTTTTATATAGGGACAAAAAGGTAGAATGTGATAAATTAATTAAATAGTACATAAAATATATATGATATATAATAGAAATAATGGATTTATTTAGTCTTCAGATATTACATTTTCAGTTTCACTTTCATTTGGACCAGTTATTTTAATTATTTCTGTATTTTCAATGTCACCTTCTACAGATTTACACTCTGAAGCATCAGCCTTTAATAAATCACTCCCTTCTGGTTTGCTTTCATCAGAATCTTTTAAATCCTTGCCAGCTAATTCGACTAAATTATATTTTCTATATTTTAGATAATGCGGTACAATACCAAGACAGCATAATCCTTTTATAATTTCGACAACAATTGATACTTCAGGATTTTTAAGATCAACTTTATTTTTTATATTCTTTTGCACCACTAATTCAGCCAATTCTCTTATAATTTCATCCCGTTTTACACTGTTATTGTATCTTTTATTGAATATCACCGAAAATGTTTTAGGAGTCTTTAGGAAATGTTCATCGAATAATAATGCAGCTGCATCAACAATATCCTTCAGATTCGCCCGAGTTACAGTACTAATTGGAATCAATCGCAGTAGATGTCTGCTACGTTGTTTCTTGGTTTCTTGAATATCTTTGACTATCGTTAAACCTAGCTCAATTGGATCTGTTAAAGTGGTTTTTATGAACAGGCAATTCATTGTACCCGTATCAACAACTTGAAAACGGTATTTATTTTTATTATCGGATTTTGTATTCTGAATTTCCTTTTCGAGATCATCAGTGATGTCTTTGTCATCAATTTCATTACTACCAAGATTTACCTTATCTTCTTTCTGTTGCTCATTTAAATTATTTCCACTTATTGAACCATATAGTTCATCAGCAAAATGGTTTAAAACATTATAGCATTCTCGTACACATGCTTTTTCTCTAAAATTACATGTTGCTAAAAATCCTCGTTGACCTGGTTCTAAAAATTTTCGATTACTTTGTTGATTATTAATGAAATTCTTTTTAAAATTATGATTTTTCTTTTGTTTTTTCGATTGTGGTTCACCAGACATTATTTTGTATGTTTAATAATTTATCAAATTTTAAAAATTAAAGAATTTTAATAACTTTATACTTTAAAAATTAATTGAATTGTTTGATTTTGGTTCAATTGACAATTGTACAATAAATGTCAAAATTATCTACACATGCCATGTGCATTGTATTGTATTGTGCAATTGGTGCAATCACATTCAATTCACTCGACATCGACACCACCTTCGTCAAAGATAATGTAGTTTCTGGATCGCATTATCTTTGCTCATGTTTGCTCATGTGTAAGGGAAAACATAACCAAGTTTTATTTACAACACCAAATCAAAAAATATTCCAGTACAATGGAGCGGAGTTGATTTTAATAAAAATTTGAAAATTATAAATTATTCATATGTCATATCAGAAAATTTCTAGAGAATAGTAGATAGCAGCGCCAAGGCTGGCAGATATTGCAGATATTTTGAATAGATACTATTTGGATACCGATATTACAGGATACTA